>OX336388.2:471112094-472312094 GCA_946902985.2 Meconema thalassinum | reverse complement strand
GGAAGTTGGGATGGGAAAACTAAATGAGAGAATTGAGAAGAATAAACTAAGGTGGTTTGGACATGTAAAGAGGATGGAGGAAAATGGAATACCAAGACAGATGCTGGAGGCGAAGTGCAAGGGTAAGAGAGCAAGAGGAAGACCTAGAACAAGGTGGATTGATTCAGTGAAGAACAGCGTAAGAAAAAGAAATCTGGACTGGGACAAGATCGTGGAAGAAGAATGGTGGAAGGAAAGAGGAAAGTGGAGAAGTGCCATAAATACCCCGACCCGGCAGGAGCTGGATAAGGGGAAATGATGATGATGATGATGTGCATATCCTGCCATTTATTGGTTCAAAATTAAGTATAGCCGACTTGTATGCCCTGTGTACAAGGAATCCAGCTCCAAAACTCGCTGCCCACTACTGCTGCCAAACATTGTGTAATCGCCAGAGTCAATCATACAACATACCAAGAATAATGTTATTGGTTTTACATCCCTTGGTTGCTGTAATTTTTTACTAAACATGTAAGGTGTTTTCAAATGTAGCAACGCAGTAAAACAACAATATGGGGTGTGATCGTCAGCTGTTTTGTTGGCGCTCCATTCGCTAAATAAGTAATCGTAAGGTTAGAACACGTCGAGATCTGGCATTGTTAGTTACAGTAAGATGACGACAGAAGACAAAATAAAGAACGCATGAGAGAGTGGCAGCAGTGACAGCACTTGACAATTCCAGTTGTCTTGTTTCAATAATGCAAATGTTACGCTTTTTCAGGAATACGGCATTTCGCACACACATCCCCGCACCGAAAATTTTCACACTTATTTTCGATCAAAAAGTGCAAGTTATATGCGAGAAAATACAGTACTGATAAAGGGAGATCACTCTCTGCAATATTTCCTGACTTTATAGATTGTGTCTAGACTTTGAGATGTAATTAACTATTATTCTCGGGCCTACCTTATTTTTTACTTCTCCCCTTGAAGACGTAGAGTTCGTTTTTCCGTTAATGGCATTGATTTATTCTGGGTTATATTTTGTCTTGAATCATGACTTATGTGACTGTTCATGTTAGGCAAATGCATTGTGATATTCTTATTACTAATGTCATTTAGATAATTTCGGTGAGAGCCATAAATTTGAATTCTGTATACGATTCGTGCTTCTACTTTAATCTTAACCTCCAAGAATATTGGAATATGAGGTCTAAAGGTCAAGGTGTATGTTAATGTAATGTAATTTGTGTAATGGGGGACACGCCAGTAATGTGTTCATGTTTCTTGTTTTACGCTGGGCCAAATCGAAGTGTTTACCGGAGGCCTGCAATTTGTTTAGTGTTAGTTAAAGGGGTATGCTACCTTCAGCACTCATTCTTGGATAAAAGTTGTTATTTTTGCTGGTGGCATAGAAGTTGACCTCTTGACCTGGGTGTGTCCTGGTTGGTTCTTAAGTTTAGGGGCTGCGACAACGCGGTCATGTAGCCCCCTGTACTTCGAGTGTGTGTAGAATCTGTCTGATAACCGGTGTTGATTGTGATGACTGTATTAGTGTGTGTTATCTGTTTTTTTAATTCAAGTAAGGACAGCAGACTTTCGAATTTTTCATATAGTTCCTACTTTTGCTGCCAAATGCCACCATCAACGACTACTAGTTCAGAACTTAGCTACCAGACGCCACCGCAGTCGGCTCTTGGCAACGAACGTAGGGACCTAAGAGTGTTGATAACAATCTTAAGGTATACAATTTAGCTTCACACAGGTGTAATTAGTGGAAGGTTCTTTAACATGCCATAAATCTATGACATGGAACCGCCGGCTTTACTTCCCCTCCGAAGGAAGACATACTGAGGGATTTTTAACAATCTTAAAATATCCGACGACTTCGGCCGGATTTGAACCCGCGATCTTGGGCATAGAAGCTCAGCATGCTACCAACTACTCCACCGAAGCCGCAGTCTGGTTGCATGTATGACATCAATTGCCACATTGTTCACCAGCAGTCGAAAGCAAACTCAACCTTCCCGCAAGTTGAAGTCAATAGTAAATCGTACTTCTCTGGTGTATTGATATAATCGAGAATCAATAAGCGAGGATATTAAATATTTAACCTGTATTCAATGGGGATTTTTGGAATATGTAACACGTAATGTAACAAGCAGGATTGGGGAATAATGCGTAACTAGTAACAGTTACCATTTACGGTAACAAGAGCATAACAAAGTTACTTTTTAAAATATGTAACTGTAACACTGATACTTTTAAGAATAACGACATAACAAAAATACTCGTTACATTCTCAAGGTGGAGCAATCAGTTGTCAATAGAATATGGTAATGGAACAATCAATTTTCCATTATGAACCAGCCCATCGAACAATAACCATAAATGAACCCTGATTTTATTATGGATTTGAAAGGTTTGAGTGCCTGCGCATATCTGTTCCCTTAACGTATGTCTTCCCACACTGACACCATAAACGTTCTAACCCTGATGTCTCTGTGTAGACCATTTACTTGCCGGCCCCATGGTGTTGGGGTAGCATGCCTACCTCCCACTCGGAGGCTACAGGTTCGATTCCCGGCTCCGTCAGGGATTTTAGAAACTGCCGTGAGGGCTGGAATGGGGTGCACTCAGCCTCGTGAGGACAATTGAGTAGCTGTCTGACGGTGAGGCAGCGCCCCGATCACGAAAATCAAGATTAACGGCCGATGGGACCCGATGCGCTGATCACGTGTCACCCCAATATCTACAGGCCAAATGGCTGTGCAGCGGTCGCTTGGTAGGCCTAGGACCTTAACGGGCTATATTGCCAGGGGTTATTATAAACCATTTACTTGGAGGTCTGAGAATAAAAAACTTCCCACAATCTTCTGTGATGCACATCCAGCCTATATTAAAGGTCTGCAAGAAATTAATCCAATCCTGTATCAGGGTTTATAAACCATGCTAGACATTAACAGTGCCATATAGCTACAGTAGTAACTATATTTTGGACATGTTTCTGTAGTCAATTCTGAGAAACACATCTTCTACAAGATAGCCTGTGAACACAAAGCAACATTTTATAACTTACTTCCAACCTGTTTAAAAGGTATTGGAACTGACCCTGTCATATTTTATGATGTACGCCAGATGCCTTGTTAAAATCATCCGTGAGGTATTACTTCCTTTGTGAGATTGGTTAAAACGTATTTGTGTCTAGACTTGTGCCATTTCTATGGAGTAGGAGAAGAGAAAGTGATGCCTTGGCCATCATACGCCACCATATTTCATTTCTAAAAATCGAATGTAAAGTGTGCACAGGTGGGAAAATAATATAGAGCAGTTGAAGATCCGCAGAAAACTTAAAGAAGCAGGTAAGACATCGGTAATTTGATAGCTTTATATTATTATTATCATCCTAGTTAAAAAACAATTTTATAGTTCATAGTTTAACTGCATCCTATTCTCTTTCCAGGAATTGAATTATTCTTTTTAAGTCATGAGGTGTGCTAGCACACGACGAGCACCAGGTTGTAAGGCGTTGTAGTGGTTTTGTGATAATTCATTTTGTATTTCCATATTACTGGAATCCACCATTCCGTTCAAATCGAGAAACAAGAGTAGTAGGGAAAATGTTATTAGGCAACTGTATTTTTTATTCATAGGCAACTGTAACTTTGTTGCTATTTTTGACAAGCAATGGCTGTGACGAAGTTACTTTTCAAAAGAAACTTACCCAACCCTGGTAACACGATATTTCATCTTATTCTTAACCTTGACAGGGTGACCGGGAGTGTTGAGCAGTGGCGAAGCTACATGCAAGCAACTGGATATTCTTAAGTCCGTAACTTATAGTTTTTTGTAAATTATCTCCGGTTGTCGTGTTTTTCACTCAGCAAAGATATCAATGAAGCGTTCTTTGAATATGTCATCCCTG
The DNA here is from genome assembly GCA_946902985.2 of Meconema thalassinum. Lineage (NCBI taxonomy): Eukaryota > Metazoa > Arthropoda > Insecta > Orthoptera > Tettigoniidae > Meconema > Meconema thalassinum. Next base: position 472,308,190 of record OX336388.2, on the reverse strand, counting down.
GAAAGATAGTTCACCAAACTATTCTCAATAGCCAGAGTACTCAAATTGCTCAGTCTAGAATCTGACATGGAGCTCCTTAAAAATGTCTTAACTCTCTTCAATGCACTCATACTTCATTCACTCAAAGCAGTAGAAACAGGAAAGGTAAGAATCAGTCTTATGAAGTACACTGTTTCTTGATATACACTGACCGGCAAAAAAAAGTGGAGCAGTTAAAAAAGTAATATAAATAGTATAAAATTAGTCATGAAAGAGATGTAATCACATTTTAAAAGCCTTTCAGGCATTAGAACAAACATCTGAAACATTCGTGGATAGAAATTCATAATATAACATTTCTTATGGTGGTTTATTACCACCAATTACCCCCATCTCCAATGAGACTATCTTAATGGTTTTATGGCGGGAAGCGCACTAAGCGTTTAAGGTTTACAAGTGTTGCCGCTCACTTGTTCTAGGGATAACAACTGGCATTTGTTGAATACGTGTGAACCATTGTCATACATTTTAGTAAGTTATCCATGTGCAGTTCACACTAACACATGCCTCTTAGACGTGAAGGAGCCGTACGGGCAGTTGCATTGGTGGAGGATGGTTGCAGCGTCCGTTATGTTGCCGAGGTCATTGGATCATTTCTCGGTAGCATTCACCGTGCAGTGCAACGTTACAGAGAACTCCAAACATGCGACAGGAGACGAGGGTCAGGCCGTAGAAGAAGCACAAGTGCCAGGGATGACAATTTCTCACCCTGCAAGTTCTGCGTGATCGCCATACCACAACAGTCCAGACACAAAATCAACTGGAAAATGTCAGAAATGTTAGAGTGAGTGAGCGAACAGTAAGAAGAAGGTTTGAAGAAGCTCATCTTTCGTCCAGGAGACCTGCACGTGGACCCGCACTCGAACGACATCACAGAGAGGCACGTCTTCGCTTCGCAAGGCAGCATCTGGGATGGACCCACGAGCAGTGGGCCTCTGTTGTCTTCACTGACGAGAGTCGCTTTAATCTTATATCTCTTGAGGAAGAGAAAGAGTGTGGAGAAGGCGCGGGGAGAGGTACAGCCCTGTTGCTTTCTCCTCCAGGGCTCCATTTGGAGGTGGCTCGGTTATGGTGTGGGGTACATCAACGTTATGGCCCGTACTGAATTGGTGTGCATCGATCACGAGAAGCTCAATTCCCAAAGGTACATCGAAGAGATCCTGATGAACCATATGATGCCCTTTGCGCCTTTCATTGGTCAAAATTTCATGCTGATGCAGGATAATGCCCACCCTCATACTGCTCACTGTGTTGTACAATATCTGCAGGAAGTGGGGATTCAAACCCTGGACTAGCCAGCTCGTAATCCCGACTTGAACCCCATCGAACATGTATGGGATATACTTGGAAGGAACGTCAGACAGCGTAAACAAACCACCTTGGCACAACTGAGAACATCACTGCTGGAGGAATGGGATCGCATTCCGGCAGAGGCCATCCGAAGAGTTGTGAACAGTATGCCTGAGCGTTTACAGCTGTCATAGACGCTAAGGGTGGAAACACTCGTTTTTAGTGACCAGTGTCATTGTGCAGTACAGTGCAAACATTAACACTGTTTTGTTTGGCAATGGGTTTGATAAAAACCAGTCCAAAAGAACATCACTAAAAAATAGAAAATTTCAAGATTTGCAAAATGTAACGAAATTTGCGAGTTAAAGCGTGTTGAAAAACACGTTTTGGTATTTTCTGTAGCCAACAATCTAAAATTTACATGAATAATGCAAATATTGGAAAACCGATACATTATAGAAGATTAAATTAAGAAATTACAAAAAAAAAAAAAAGTGTTCCACTGTTCTTGCCGGTCAGCATATTTTTTCTAGGCCCTTGTTCAAAAAATATTCTCTTCATAGGACAACGAAGAAAATTATCTTGATCTTAAATACACTATTAAATCACTACACTCATCCATGTTTTAAAACTCACAAACGAACATACACACTTTCAGATACCGCCCGCTTCACGAATGCACAGCTTAGAGCCTAGGTTCTCTACTGACGCATTCAGTTATCGACCTTCTGTTTGGCGCAATTGCCTTCTCTACCCACAGAGACTTGAGCCTGTTTCAAAGGAGACTCACTGGCTGCTCAGTCTCATGCTGAGAAGCTGGCATCAATCCCACCTTGGTTACAGGGAATAATACCGAAAACTAGAGATTTAATTTGCCTATGCCAATGAAAAATAGGAAAATTTAAATGTGCATATTCCTTGAGAAAGAAATGAGTATTCTAGGGCTCAAGGGTTACCCTCCAATTTTGACAATGTGACTTGAATACCCCACCCCCTGATGTTGTCCTAAGGAACTTGCAATGGGATACCACTGACAGAGGACGATTGCTATCTGGTTATCTTGCCCCTGTCCCAACTTGTCTTTCTGGCATGCATGATTGGATTGGTGGTTTTGCTGACTAGCTCTGGTGGTCTGAGGTTGTGGTTGCAGATCCCAACATGGGTAGGTCTGATGCAGTTTCATTCCCCTTGCTAGTCCGTAGTTGTCCTTTGGTTACCATGGGTTGTCAGATGTATCGCCATCGCCCTTTGGCTCTCGTAACTACCATCCGTGTCATAGCCTTTGGGAGAGTTACATTTGGGTAGACGGAGCATGGATTGACAAGGTTGTTGCCATGTTCTATCTGGCTAGATGAAAATCTGACAACGGGCAGGTTCTTAAGTGAATTACAGTGCACTCCCGTTAATTCGAGTGCGGATAGTTTGCTTTGCGGTTAATTCGCTGGTTTCGTAGAATATTTCTTTAAAGTAGTAATTCATACATCCACTAATCATCACGCTAAATAAAATTCTCTCTTGTGTCATTTAAAATAATTTTAATGCGATATGCTGCCTGGAGTCTAAATCACTGAAATTTGAGAAGACTGGACTTCGTTTCTTTGCTATGTCCCCTCGGGGGAACCTGTAACCTCTAGAGGACGCAACCCCAGGTGGCGGATAGCAGAGCCCTAACTGTATTGTTAGGGTTGGCTCTAGTACCCTCCAATAAAACCCGCGGACCAACAGGTAGCCCAATTCCTGGGGGCTTTACAATGCTGGGACACCCTCTCTCCAGAGGTTATAAATATGGAGGGCCCAGCTCAGGGTTATGAGTGAAGACCTCTACGGCACGTGCAGTGGTCAAGGAGTCCTTTGGTACAGTGAAGTTGGCAGAAGAGGCAACCCCTCGGGGTTAATAGAGCAAAAGGAATTTTTCCATATTATGGACACTTATCAAGCAACGTGGCGTCTGTTCCGCAGGTTAGGGGCAGCTACAAAAGGTGTCTGTTCACCAGGTTAGGAGCGGCCTGATAAAACCAACGCCATGTGACGCGACACATCAGTTGGCATATTTCTTGTCGTATCAAATTAATTACGGTTATTACGTCAATTTATGTAGATCCAAAGGTTACGGTGTTCCCCACACCCGACGTGCATTGCCCCCGCCTGAGTGATGCCACTGCATTGTTGGTTTACCCCTGCATGGGTTGATAAGTCAAATAGATAAAGTCTGATAATAGATCGTGGTATTATAAGTGCTAATATTATCTGCACATAATTGGGAAACACCCTATAGTTCAATATTCTCAAAGTGCACGACATTCAGTAACAGCTTATGTGCGTTTGCAATTCTCCAACGTTGAAGTCATTAATCATGTAATGTCCCATCACTTGACAATGGTAGAAATAAATGTTCATGTAGTAAATCATCAACTGTTCCTTTCAATGAGTCGAAGACCAGCGGTTACCAGTAATGTAGCACGCATAATGCATTAGCATTCCAGTATATTGTAATGGTCAAGTAATGTGCAAGTAGCTCAAACATATAACACACGTACGCTCCTATAAACTCATAGCAGTAGTCTGCTAGTTATTAAAAGACAGAACGGTAATATCAAAGTCACTGTACACATTTGCTGTAGTTAATCGCAGTCATAATAGTGAATTCAACACTGTGAAATGTCAAGTTCAAATGCAAGCGTTTCGGTTACACACCAGAGTATTGCATGAAGAAATACAGTCCTGCTTTACGAACCTGTTGAGCGCGTCACGAACTGAACTATATCTTCCCTTTGTGTGTGGCTATCGAATGCAAACTCGCGGCACACAGCTTGGGCTGGGTAAAATAAATGTTAGCTGCCCGCATTGACAAGGCTAGTTAACCGCTAGTGCTGTACTGTGAAACTGAGTAACTTGCTGTTCGCATGTTAATGAAGCAAGCACTGTAACTTCACTTGGTCTGTAAGTTTAAGCTACTCTCACTTCACTCGAGCTGTGAATCTTAACAACTCTAACTTCGTTCTGTAATCCAGCTCACTCCCTGTGCTGCTTGGCTCGACATCCCACGTGGAGGGGCTGAGGGGTTCGAGCCCTCCCGCGCTGCTATCAATAACTCTCCATCATCAACCAACCTTCATGAAAGACTTATTAAATCACGGGAAAGTGAAATATTTATCCACATTGATATTTCCATTATATCTGCTCGATTCACATGCCACAATATTCATTTCTCAAGTTCTAAATTGACATAAAAATCTCTAGTTCTAGCTCGAAATTTGAAACTGGATCAGCATAGCCGATCACAGCCAGTCACATCAGGTACAGTATCATAGACGCGAACTTCGCAAAAATTCATTATTTTGGGAAAGGGAGAGAGTAAAAGAAAGCTATTTTATTTTGATGCTACATAGTACGATATATAATGAAAATCCACAGCCTGCTTCCAGTCTCCGACCGGGTCAGGAATGGAATGAATGAAGCCCCCATCTAGCGACGAGGATATGAACTGTGCCGGCTGCCGAGGCCTGACCCACTCCTCTGGGGCAATGATTAAATGAATGACAGATGAAATGAAATGATAGTGGAGAGTGTTGCTGGAATGAAATTTTGACAGGGAAATCCGGAGTACCCGGAGAAAAATCTGTCTGCCTCCGTTTTGTCCAGCACAGATCTCACATGGAGTGACCGGGATTTGAACAACGGACCCAGCGGTGAGAGGCCGGCGTGCTGCCGCCTAAGCCACGGAGGCTTCTAGTAAGATATATATTTAATCAAAATAAACAAAGTTTACATCTTTAATCAGCCCATTGTCTTATAGAATGCTAAGATATTGATAATATAAGCCAACTAATGGCTACAATGTGATCTGCTGCACGGCTGAAAGCAACGGGAAACTACAGCCGTAACGCTCTTCCCGAGGATATGCACCTCTCTATGCATAATTACATGTGATGATGGCCTCCTCCCTTGTAAAATTCCACTCCGGAAGTAAACAAGTCCCCCGTTCGGATCTCCGGGTGGGGACTACTAGAGAGGGGGTTAACATCACAGAAGTGACAAAGAGGAAATCTGATATTCTACGGATCAGAGCATGAAATGTTAGAAGTCTGCTAGGAAGTGGAGGGTTAGAAAACTTGGAAAGGGAAATGGATAGGTTGAGGTTGGATTTGGTTGGGATTAGTGAAATGCACTGGCAGGAAGAACAGGACTTTTGGTCAAGGGACTATAGGGTCATTAGCACTAAATCAAACAATGGCCAAGCAGGGGTTGGTCTCATATTGAGTAGGAAACTTGGACAGCGGGTGGAATATTATGAGCAATATAGTGAAAGGATTATTGTAGCAAATATCAATACAAAACCAACGTGCACCACAGTGGTACAAGTCTATATGCCTACCAGTCAAGCTGATGAAGATGTTGAAAAGGTCTACGAAGAAATACAGTAGATGAAATTCTGAGGTATGTCAAGGGTGATGAAAATGTTATAGTAATGGGAGATTGGAATGCTGTGGTAGGAAAAGGAAGCGAAGGGAAGACAGTAGAAGATTTCGGATTAGGTAAAAGGAATGATCAAGGAAGCAGGCTGATGGAATTCTGCACCAAGCATGAGTTGGTCATAGCTAACACCTTTTTCAATAACCAGAATAGAAGAATATACACATGCATGAGACCAGGAGATACAGGGCGTTACCAAATCGACTTCATTATGTTCAAGCGGAGGTTTCGAAACCAGATTATGGATTGTAAAATATATCCCGGTGCTGACATGAACTCTGACCACAATCTGGTTGTTATGAAATGCAGATTAAAGTTGAAAAAACTGAAGAAAAGTCAAAAGCCAAGAAAAGTGGGCAATAGACAGACTGAAAGAGAAGGATGTAAACGAAAGATTCAAGACGAGTATAAAGGACTAATGAAAAATACTAAACAAACTTCAATTGCAGACGAATGGACACTTTTGAAGAATGAAATAACAAAATCCGCAGAACATTGGTAGGAAAGAAAGAATAGGCAGAAAACCGAGGCTCACTCAGGATATACTAGAATTGATGGATGGAAGGCGGAAACACAAGAATGTAAGAGATGAAAAGGGGAAAGCAGAATACAGACGTCTGAGAAATGAGGCTAACAAGAAGTGCAAGGTAGCGAGAGAAGAATGGTTGAAAGAGAAATGTGCAGATATAGAAAATTGTCTGAAATTAGGAAAAGTAGACACAGCTTATCGAAGGATTAAGAATACATTTGGGGAAAAGAAGACTAAGTGTTGTAATATTAAGGACACAAATGGAAAGCCTCTAACAGACAGGGAAGAAAAGGTTGAGAAATGGAAAGCTTACATAGAGTGTTTGTATAAGGGAAAGGAGACTGAGAATCATGTTATGGAAAGGGAGGAGGAAATTGATGAGGATGCAAAAGGAGATTGAATATTGAGATCAGAATTTGACAGAGCATTGGAAGACTTAAGCAGGAACAAAGTACCAGGTATAGATGATATACCGATTGAGTTGCTACGCTGCATAGGAGATGAAGGTCTGATCAGGTTATTTCACTTGGTGTGTAGGATTTATGAGGCAGGTGAGGTACCCTCTGATTTCAAGAAGAATGTTATCATCCCTATGCCAAAGAAAGTAGGAGCTGACAGATGTGAGGATTACCACACAATCAGCTTGATTACTCATGCTTCAAAGAAAATGTCTAGAATAATTTACAAGAGGATGGAAAGCCAGATAGAAGCGGAGTTGGGTGAAGACCAGTTTGGTTTCAGGAGAAATGTAGGAACAAGGGAAGCTGTACTAAGTTTTAGGCTGATTTTGGAAGGTAGAATAAGAAAAGATAAGATAACGCTCATGGTATTTGTAGACTTAGAAAAGGATTTTGATAACGTTGATTGGACTAAATTGTTTTGACATTTTGAAAATGATTGGAATGAAGTACAGGGATAGGAGAGTGATCTACAATCTGTACAGAAACCAGACAGCAGTCATTCGAAAAGGAAGCTTGTAGTTTAACGTGACCGTTAATCTGTAGATCATAAGCCACGGGACCTCCTTTTTACGAGGAATCCGAACCACAGGACATGGCCGACATACCTCAGGATTTTAATGTGTTTTTGAATGGTATGGACTCCGTCTTGAGGAAAGAATTCATGATGAAAATTAATAAATGTAAAACAAAAATATTGGAATGCAGTCGCAATAAATCAGAAACCTCTATGGACATCAAATTGGTAGGGGAGAAACTAAAGGAAGTAGGAGACTTCTGTTACTTAGGAGGCAAAATAACCAGTGATGGACGAAGCAAAGAGGATATAAAAAGTAGGTTGGCTCAGGCAAGGAAAGCATTTCTACAGAAAAGGAATCTGTTGACATCGAATATAGATTTAGGTATTAGGAAGACATTTTTAAAAACCTTTGTCAGGAGCGTCGCACTCTATGGAAGTGAAACTTGGACTATTGGTGCAGCAGAAAAGAGGAGAATTGAAGCGTTTGAAATGTGGTGTTACAGGAGAATGATGAAGATCAGATGGGTAGATAGGGTTACTAACGAAGAGGTATTAAGACAAGTGGGAGAGGAGAGATGTTTCTAGCGAATGCTAATGAAGAGAAGAGATACCTTAGGTTAGTAGGACACATACTAAGACACCCAGGAATAGCAAGCTAAATTATGGAAGGAAGGGTCGAGGACAAGAACTGTAGGGGTAGACCAAGGATAGAATATGTTAAACAGATTGCCTCGGATGTAGGGTGAGGCAGCTATGTAGAGATGAAACGATTAGCTCAGGACAGGGAGGCATGGAGGGCTGCATCAAACCAGTCAAAAGACTGAAAGACTAAAACAGTTCCCGGCATGCATATTGTCCTTGAGGTGGCGATCCGCTCCTCCTTGCTGGCCTGACGTCAAGCTCCCACAATGCGCTGAATCCCCCTCAGCAACCTCTATTCTAGCTCGAAATTTGAAACTGGATCGGCATAGCCGATCACAGCCAGTCACATCAGGTACAGTATCATAGACGCGAACTTCGCAAAAATTCATTATTTTGGGAAAGGGAGAGAGTAAAAGTAAGCTATTTTATTTTGATGCTACATAGTACGATATATATTTAATAAAAAGAAACAAAGTTTAATCAGCCCATTACAAGACTGACATAACCTCACTTATCCACCACTATTCCCTACTCCCCCTCCCAATGACTTTCACTAATATCCCTTGCTAAGCAAAAATCTTAGTATCAAAGAAATAGAATGGAATGGACAAAGTATTAGATATGGAAATACAAAATTCATTTTTATTTGAACATGGGGAGGGAGAATGCATCAATTAGGGAATGAGTGATGATGCTGAACGATCACATCTCAGTAACAATTGTTAACACAACTGAGTACGTATTATTCATTTACAGTGGAACCTCATTGGTACGTTTTTCAAGGAACTTAATAATTTGAACGTCAAAAGCGGGAAAACGTACTAATGGAAAATGATAATTAAACCTCATTAATGTGTTTCAGTAAGGGAAATGTAAAAAACTCGTTAATCAGAAGTACTTACTATACCTGTTATGTCGCAACCCTCGTCCGCTTCTTGGCAAGGAATGTTATCTCAGAGCGGTCGGTCTCACATTCCACCAGGGGTGCACAAAGAATGCTTTCAGGGCTGACGAAAATGTGATCGTACTAAGCGATGCGCGGCGCGTGCTACTGTCTTACTTTTAAGAGTCGCCTATACATGTTAAGTCGAAATCCTCGCCCGCTTGTTGGCAAGGAATGTTATCTCAGAGCGGTCGGTCTCACATTCCACTAGGGGTGGAAAAAGAATGCTTTCAGGGCTGACGAAAATGTGACCGTACTAAGCGATGCGCGGCGCGTGCTACTGTCTTACTTTTAAGAGTCGCCTATACCTGTTAAGTCGCAACCCTCGCCCGCTTGTTGGCAAGGAATGTTATCTCAGAGCGGTCGGTCTCATATTCCACTAGGGGTGGACAAAGAATGCTTTCAGGGCTGACGAAAATGTGATCATACTAAGCAATGCGCGGCGCGTTCTACTGTCGTACTTTTAAGAGTCGCCTATACCTGTTAAGTTGCAACCCTCGCCCTCTTGTTGGCAAGGAATGATATCTCTGAACGGTCGGTCTCACATTCCACTAGGGGTAGGCAAAGAATGCTTTCAGGGCTGACAAAAATGCGATCGTACTAAGTGATGCGCGGAAAAATGTGCGACATGATAAATGAGGTACTTTTACATTATTGTCATCAGATAAGAATCGGGACTTGAAAATGACGATGTGATATGCGATAAAACGTACTAATGAGGAACGTGTTAACGAGGTTCTACTGTATTTCACATTAATATACCAATAATGTGTCACACAAACGCTGACGGTTCTTGCAACAAATGAAATGTGTTTAAAATAAAACTGAGAAGAAGTCTGCCACAAACACCAGTTCGAAGCACAATACAATACAATACAAAAAAAGAATGGAGGCAAGATAAACCATAACTTTCATTGGCGGATTTTAAACTTGGCGCTTCTCTCTGCCAATAGTGTGGCATCTTCTATTGGATATTGGGTGAAGCCTATTGGCAACACATTTCGATATATTGGCCAATCGTGTACGCAGTACATGTACGCAAAATGGCGGTCATATCGTCCGAAAAATGAAATAATGTAATGAGAGAAATATTTTTCTCATAAAAGAGGATGAATTTCAGTTATAATTTTAATTTTTCTTTAAGAATTGGTCAATTTCCAAGAATGTTGTAATTTGACTCAGTAATTAAGGAGGGGTAATATAAGCGATTTCCAAGAATTCTGTATTTTGGCTCTCGAAAATTAAGGAGGGTACTATAGGCTAAGGGGTCCTATGGCCGAGTAAATACGGAATATGAAATACCGTATGTACATATACCGACAGTGGTAGCCACGGTCGCTAACGCGCACTGCCAGGCCATGGGGCGAAGCTATCTGCAGACTCGGTAGACGCAGGTTCGAGCCCTATCGTCGGCCGTCCTTGAAATGGTTTTTCGTGCTTTCCCATTTCAACTCCAGGCAAATGCTGGGACGGTATTTTCTGACAGACATGGCCGCTTCCTTCCCATTAATTCATTTCATCTCTAACTCCTCTCATGAGGTTGGCGTCCGGGAGATCATCCGGCCATAAAAATCATCCGCCACAAAGACTTTCATCGCTTCTCATCCCCGACCTCGATGGACAACGGGAATTGTAAGAGGTAGATATAAATAGAAAATATGCACTTATAAATAAATATGCCAGAATATGTATTTATTTATAAAATCGGCATGAATATATAAATAAATAGAAAATATTTAGTTTAATAAAAAAATATTTAAACACAAACTATCCAGGCCTTAGTCATAACTATCAACTTACCTGCCCTATTCTAATGATCATACTAAACCCATAGCTGAAGTTCTTCACTAGGGTACCAAATATTTGACAGATTGTTTCCCTCATAGGCTTCATCTTCGCAAGAGTCACACTTGTATCTTCCAGGGCTGTTAAGCAAGCACTGCCCACTAGACTGCAACAGAACAAAAACAATTCTTAGAAACAACTCAGATATAGTAAGGAGAATAGACCAAATATTTAATGGCACAAGAAAGCACTATCATTCACTCATATAAAATCTTTTACAATTAGAATTATTTCTTCTTGTGCTTAAACAATCTAATGGACAAAGTCATTCACATGGTTTGTACAGTTTATGATAAACATAATACAAAACCACTTTCCAGTGCAACCAAGCCTGCAGCACACTCAACAACTCCCCAATCAGAAAGCCTACAGATCATTATCTCTTACCAACACATACCACAACTAAGTGAAACATGCAATCTTTTAAAACTTAAGCCTACTGCTCACTACCTCTCACCAACACGCACTATAACCAAGTGTTAAATTTTAACAGTCAAGCTGCTGCCACCAAAGCACTAGCAGTTGACCTAGATGATTTCCCCCTACAACAACTATTTACCAACACAATCAACAAACATACTAGAAGCAGTAACAATAATGATCTCGTCTTAAGTGGAACATCAAGGTCATGATAAAAAGTTTCTCACCTAAATGTGGGCAGAAAAGTTAAGCTACTGTATATTTATAGTATAATCATAGCCTATAGATGAGCAAGTGTAGGATCTTCACTAGTTATCGTGGACGGCTGCGCAGATGGCACTGGCAACGCCTGTACAGTAGGTTCGTGTCGCCGAGTCCCGTGATCAACAGAGGCATGTACAGTACTATTGGTTCTGGCTACGTAAGAAACCGAAGCATACAATCATGTTGTAAGATGATTTAAGCAACTGGGCTCTTTGGAGTATTTTCGAGATGATTTGTTGACTTGGACGTAAGTATCTCCTTTGTGCGGAAGCAGAATCAGCATTTCAAGTAATGGAATACAGTACAAGTAAGTTTAGGTAACATAAACAAGACAATGATCTCACGACTTCACTTTAATAGATTCCAAACTATTTAAACCCTCAAAAAATACATCTCCCATAAACTATTAGCACACGATAATTTTTCCTGTACAACCTTTTCCGCTCAAAACAACACGTTATAAACACTTTCTTATGCATACCGTACATTAGATATGTTGTTGATTCATCGACACGGTGGTCATGTAGTGCCGAATACTTGTGTGTGTATTGAATTTGTCTGATAACCAGTGTTGTTGTGACCAACAGAGGTAGTTACGCTCGCTAAAGCGCAGTGCTCAGCCATGGGGTTAAGCTCTCTGCGGACTCGGTAGACGTGGGTTCGAGCCCCACCGTCGGCCTTCCTCGAAATGGTTTTCTGTGGTTTCCCCCATTTTCAACTCCAGGCTATTGCTGGGACGGTATCTTCTGACAGGCCAGGGCCGCTTCCAGAATGTTAAGACTAGTGTTCGCATACCGAATGGCTAAAAAATGAATCTGGAAGCACGAATCAAGATTTTCTAGCGTAAGTGTAATTGCATTTTTGGAGATACTTCCGCAGCCCACGGATGATGGCGAGATTTAGGCCTAATCCGTAGGGTGAGCAAAGCTCATGAGCGTGGGTAAACTCTCTCGCAGATAGGATAAGATGCTGCGAACGCAAAATATCGTTTACCTGAGGAGAGCTGCTATAAATGACTGTTTTACTGAGGAGGGTTGAGAGAGTAGAGAATAGGAGTGTCACATGATAAATAATTATGGGAAGTGATTGAATTGTATGGTACCGTAACAGTATAGGAGCCCGGAACAAGGCGATACAATTTTCTACACTACTGAAAATAGTCAAAACACCCTTTGTAATAATGAATAATAATTTTGGGGGTCATGTAGAAATAAAAGTATGATAGGAAAGACAAGGAAAGACAGAGTGAGAAATGAAGATGTTAGGAAGGAAGTTGGGATGGGAAAACTAAATGAGAGAATTGAGAAGAATAAACTTTTGGTGGTTAGGACATGTAAAGAGGATGGAGAAAAATAGAATACCAAGACAGATGCTGGAGGCAAAGTGCAAGGGTAAGAGAACAAGGGGAAGACCTAGAACAAGGTGGATTGATTCAGTGAAGAACAGCGTGAGAAAAAGAAATCTGGACTGGGACAAGATCGTGGAAGAAGAATTGTGGAAGGAAAGAGGAAAGTGGAGAAGTGCCATAAATACCCCGACCAGACAGGAGCTGGATAAGGGTAAATGATGATGATGATTTAGTAATAGATGTTACCCACCCACTATCCCTTTTTAGATCATGACTTGTATAGTAAAATTGGAGGTGTGTCCGCCATTACACGCGTAAATTATGGGACAAATAACAGTATTGCTAACCCCTGCGCATTCGGTACTAACAGCCATCCTGTCACTTTGCCCCGCTTTTCCTCTACGCAACCCACGGTCGCCACGTAGCAAGGCCCTATGTCTAACCGCCACATGGCAAGAATTCTGAGCATGCTTCTCACCTACACCCTGTATTTCGAAGGAAAGAACGTGAAGGATATGTCGGGAGCTTGGAACAACTGAGCTGTGTTGCCAAGTTTTTAGTGTTGTTGTAAATCAACTGATTCGAATAATACACAGCGCTACACTTCAGACATAATTTCTGTACAATTATCTCTTTATAAATAGAAATGAGTGTTACGTGATAGTTTGTCTGTGTGTATGTCTCCTATGCGTTCATACACCTTTCACCCGATTGCGATGAAACTTGGGTGAGATGTTGAGTACACTCCAAGGAAAGTTTCTGGCTTAGTAAATCCATTTTACAATAGGTAGCACACGAGTAGAATCGACAAATGAGCGACGACGTGCCAAGATTTTAAACAAAGTTCCGTATGCATTCTTATACCAATCATCCGATTGCAATGAAACTTGGGTGAGATGTTGAGTACACGCCAAGGAAGGTTTCTGGCTTAGTAAATCCATTTTACAATAGGTATCGCACGAGTATATTCAAAAAATGAGTGACGGCGCGCGAATCGTTTAAACAAAATCACGTATGCGGTGGCTGAAGGGGGTGGAAGGAAGCGTGAAGAAGAGAGGAGAAGACTGAACAAGGGTGAAGGCTGAGAGATGGTGGGAAGACAGAAGACGTTGGAGAGGCTTGTGTTCCAAACAGACCAGGCCAGTGGCTTGAAACTGTGCAAGATGATGATGACGTATGCGGTCATATGCCATTCATCCGATTGCGATGAAACACTGAGGAGTTGTTGTGCACATCCCGGGGAATGTTTTAGACTCTAGTAAATCCATTTTACAATAGGTGGCGCACAAGTAGATGCAACAAATGAGTGACGACGCGCGAAGCGTTTCAACAAAATCTCATATGCGTTCATATACCATTCATCGATTGCGATGAAACTTTGATGAGTTGTAGTGTACACTTACATGAAGGTTTCTAACTTCGGAGATCCATTTCACAGTAGGTAGCACACTAGTAGATTCAACAAATGAGTGAGAGCGCACGAATCGTTTAAACAAAATCCCGTATGCGTTCATATACCATTCATCCGATTGCGATGAAACTTTGGCGAGTTGTTGAGCACGCTCCCACGAATGTATCTAAATTAGTAAACCCATATTACGATAGTTTTGAGGCAGTTTGTGGAAATTGAGAAAAAACGAATATACAAAAGCACTTCAAGAAACAAAATTACAACACCAACACTTTCATTGATTGGCATTGCAATGCATGCCGGGTACAGCTTGTACCTAATATATTTTAATAGTATATCCTGAGTCAACACCGAGGACATTCAAACAGAGAAATACGGTACTTAGATGAATAAATAAATTACACACCGAAACAATGATACCTGTATCATCGGAATTCAATTCAATAAATACGACAAAGAGCGCAAACACTCTACAGCTAATGAATATAAAAACACTCACTATGCAATGAATATCCTTTAACATGAAACAAGAGTCTGAGTGGAGGTCGTTCACAGCCTATAGTACAGTAGTTGACATAACACCATGCACACTCACTAAATCGCGACTCTGTACGGTTAATATTAGCTTTCGTGATAATACAAAAGTAAAGCCGCTCTGTGGCGATATTATTGCCGTGGTTTTGTATTGTAGAGTTGTAGGCTATTGAATGACAGGCAGTATTTTGAACACTGACGGGAAACAATAGCTTGTGTTCTATTATCGACTGCCGCAAGCGAACTGACACCAATAAATAAATTATCCTCAGTCACTTGGCAAGGAATTCTTAGACACCCTCTATCCCTTCACTGTCCCTATCATCATCACCTCCATCATTGTCAGAGCTTGATAAATTGCCAAGGTTAATAATCATTTCATCCACCGCGATATCCAGAACTCCTACAGTACGGTATTTCTTTCTGTACACGCTGTATGGCATTATGTCCGGTCCTTGGGTCGAACTTCGGCGAAGTAAAAGAAACTAAACAATGACAATGAATGGAAATCCGACACAGACACTGGTTAACAAGTGACTGAAACAATGCCTGCCCACACTACAAGAATTCTGTCTCTTGTGTGGTGTATTTTGTAGCCACATGTTGGTGACGGATGTTTGATAGTAAAATTCTGAGAGCTGTGAGATATTGTTTGTATTTTTTGAAAATTAAGCATGTGTGACGCATTTGAAGTGAGTGTTTGCATGGACTTTAAAACAATTTGGTATGTGCATCTCTCCTGCGAAAGAAGAGCCGTACGTTTTCCCCAAAGACCATGGAAAGGCTAAAAACAGTAATATTCCACACGCCGCGAATACCTTTTAATTTAGATTTATGTTTTCCAAGTAGGTAATAGAAAATAAAATAATGCAAAACGAAATTAAATAAGTCACTTTGACAAAAACAAGATTGTTACTAGGAACTTCAGTTATACACAACACAAAATTAAGTTATTTTGACAGTACTAATTTCTGAAAAGGAACTGTAGGCTAGTAATACACAAAATAAAATAATTCACTTTGTCAATACTAGATTGTGGTTAGGAACTTAGTCACACAAAATAAGATAAAACAAACAATAATCAAGAATTTATTAATTTAAAGCTTCTCTAGGGAACTAATCTGCTCGTCAATTTTCTCTGCTTCAGAACGGGCGTAGTTCAATATCTTTTTTTTTTTTTTTTTTTTTGGCCAATTCCTAGGGATCTTTCGTGGCTTTTCTTTGGACTGCCACCTTAGCCATCGCTTCCTTTTCCTCCTGGCTTCGCAAATGTTTTGCTTCCTTTAACACGGCGTACGAGTTTCATGCAGTATGGACTCTTGCTCACGGTTATCTTTTCTACTCCACCAGCTGCCATCACAGAGTCCTGAACGGTATGCATGCCAATCAGACTTGCTTCTTAGTGATGGAGGATCATGCACTCCTTGTTCAGGGAGAAACTTCTCTCTAGAGCTGCATTGTTGTGATACAAAATCAGTATCATTTTAACGAAGCTTGTGAGATCGTCTTTGGCAGGAACCGTGGAAGGTGCTGAAGCCACTAATTCAGACCACAGCACGTCAAGCCGTGGCTCTTTTCCGTCGAACTGCTTCAAACGCGCAGTGACGGAGGGCTGTCTCAGAAGTGCAGAGTAGCTGCTCTTGATGAGGTCAGCCATTGCGCCAGAAAGCAAATTCTTCTGATTACAAAGAATTTCCCGGGCAATGACGATCCTATCTTCCGCCAACTTAGAAGTCTCAGCGACCAGGCAGGAAATAGCATGGGACATCTTGTAAGCGAGAGGTGACCTCTCTTTGATTTTTTCAGCCATAGGATACGAATGTGCGAAATTGCAGCACATCCGCATCTGGAATTTTCAGAGATCTTGAGCTGTTAGCTTCTTTAAGGGCTGCTCTTGTCGAGAAACCCAGGTCAAAAAAACAACTGGTCTCCTCTGTGAATAACAATGCGGACTGATTCCTGTCTGTCATTGTCAGCAACGAGCGCGGTTCGCACAGCCCCGTGCGGAGAGGGTACGGCCAGGCAAAACAAGCATGCGACGTTGGCTAGGTTCTCATCCCGCTTAGCGCTCTATCGGTGGCGCAAATTGAGGGTGGCAGCGCGGTCTGCAGGACAAATAGAAGGCTGAGCAGGAGGACTCTACCGATCATTCAGAGACTAAGAAGTCGGGCATTATGAAACTTTTCAAGATTTCCCGTATTAAATGCGAATTTCCCGAAATATTTCCCGGGTCACTAAAATTCCTGTATCGCTCGACACCCTAGCTTCTTTCCACATCCTTGCCCAGTTTCTATAATCTTCATTAATTTCATCTCACATTAACTCCTCTCATGAGGTTGGCGTCAGGAAGTAGGAATCAAACCCGCCTCTTCTCAGTTTTGCATCACGAGGCTTAGTGTACCCCATTCCAGATCTAAGACCAGAATTAAATTCCTTGGCAGAGCCGGGAATCGAACCCGGGCCTCCGTGGTGACAGCCAATAATGCTGCGCAATGAGGAAGACATTTATTTTTATATATTCGGAATTGTTTCAAAGTACTGTTTATCAATGCACAGAAATTAATAATATACATTAGTGCAGTATCTGATTATATAATACGCTAAGGTGTATGTTTCACAAAACTCATGCTCCTGAACCAGAAGGAGTTAGAAGGTGTGGTTTGTACCAAAATCTTCCAAATCTTCTCAATAGTACAGGAAAAATCTTGCATTTCTTGAAAAGTCAACGGAAATATATTTGTTTATAAAGTATTTTTTAACAAATAAACAAGACGATAGCCCCTGAGAGAAGTCTGTCGCCTACAGCCCGCATAGCACACGAGCCGGGCGGGCAGTATAGACACATGGGGCGCCCACAACCCATTATGCGAGAGTTCTCGCACGGGTCCACTAGTATGAACAAGTTATATACACTACAAGAAATTGTTGAATAGTCAGCATTACATGGCCAGGAGGAATGCATTACAAGTGTGGTCACTTAGGACATGGCTGAATTGACAGTCCCGAGCCCAAGTAAAGAGTGTGAGGGTCCACAAAAGAATATCACACCATTGCTGGTTTGTATTTAGCAAAACCACAGTTTATCCACTGGCAGAATTTGCATGCAGCTCATGAATCATTTCATAGCACAAGTGCAGCCCTTGTGAAAGGAAAGATGGAGGCCCCTGTAATAAATACACTATTAAGTAATTTCCCAAATAGCTTTAAAACTCACTCTGCAAAACTGTCCTCACTACAAGGTGGATCCCATAAGAAACGCAGTGGGAGCTGCAAACAGTTGTACATGGCAATAAGAGCTTCATGGCAGCGATCAGACCAGCCAATCTCATCACTTTCCGACTGCTTCTTCCCTCGACCTTCCTACAAGAGAGACAAATTTCTATTAGACTATGTGAAGTTCTTGTAAGAGGGCTGATCAACAGGTTGGCTAATATCATACCAGGGTTAAAGAGACAGAGCCGGGAATCAAACCCTGGATGTCTTTGCAGAAATGTATTTGTAACCTTAGCGAACCTTATACCGGTAATCCTTTTAATTAATTAAGAAAAATGGCAACAATTAAGCAGCATTTCCAGTCAATGCAAAAAACTTACCTCATCATTTTTATTTTTATTGGTGAATTTTTGTTATGCTTTAATTTTAACATCACAAGTAGTTTTACTCAATGCTGAGCGTCATAACCCCTTGAACTAAGTAGCGCCATCCAAGACGGTGCTCGCTGCTCTTCCCCTGGGTCTCGTGCCCTCAATTGTCCCTTCCATGATTAATTTTTCAAAGTTATTTCTATCTCTTCCCACAATATGTCTAAAGAACTGAAGTATTTTCTGGAGCTTGGAAATTCCATAAAGGTCTCCAAATTTCCCTTCGATTTCTTCAGAAAATATAACTGATTTCATGAGTTTAAAATCTCCCTGTTTGTCCCGGTAGCTACCAAGTAGCGAGGACACCTCTCAATGGGAAATCATCTATTAAATGCTTCATTCCAAGGTGTAGAAACCATGAGATTTTTATGACACTCCAAAAACAGCATTTTCAGGGGTCCACCCGAAATAACTGCAGTCTCAACTTTTGGACATATTGTTACATTTCTTTATTGCAAGTTACCAAATTACAAACGTCATGTTTCGTACAACAATAAAACAAAAATTTACCAACATAACGTATGTTG
Organism: Meconema thalassinum; assembly: GCA_946902985.2. Taxonomy (NCBI): domain Eukaryota; kingdom Metazoa; phylum Arthropoda; class Insecta; order Orthoptera; family Tettigoniidae; genus Meconema; species Meconema thalassinum. The sequence goes on along the minus strand of OX336388.2, from coordinate 472,289,306 downwards.
GCAAACTTTGGAAACAAAAAACAATGCTTCACTGAAATGCTTGTTTTAACAGTTGATGATGAAAAGTTACACTATATGTTGCTCTGAAACAAAACGCAATGCCAAAAGTATAATTTCCATGAGGTATCCACATTTGTATCCAAGGATAAGGGTGGTTGGACATATCATTGCACAAGGATGGATACAAACGGTTTGGGGAAATAGAGTGCGACCTCTCTTTTGATGCCCAGCCCTTGATGGACAGATTTCATGGCCATCTGATGGAAGATACAATAAACTTATTGGGAACGACAAAAATTGATTTGGCAGCAGTTAGTGGTGGATAGACATTGTTACTTCAACCCTTGGATGTTTGTTTCGATGAATAAACCATTCAAGGTACTGTAAATGCATGAAAACTATTAGAGCTGGATAGCAGAAAAGTGTGCACGAACCTACTCCAATAGGCAAGATAAGGAAAACACCTGTGTGATTCCTTTGCGTTCGCATTTGCGAAAGGCTGCAAAGCCTGTAATTACTAATTTAATGTTTTCTAATCTTACGAGAGAAAATTCGAGAACTCAAGACGTCATTTCATTTTTTTCTTAACCTACAAATTACGTGCTTGTAATTTTTTCGTAATTTATATATTCTCCCTATTCTAAAGTACATATTACCATATATACCCGAATGTAAGACGACCCCGAATATAAGACGAGCCCTAGTTATCAACTGCCTCTTACAGATTTTTTCAAAAAAATACTCGCTAACTCATAACTTGCACAATATATGCCCTCAAGGTCGTGCTTTCATTTTCATAACATCTCGTGTTATCGGAAATCCCTCCGCCCGCTTTTCCAAGACATACTCTAATTTCTTTGTTCAAGAATGGGAGACGTTATTAAATTAAAATACGTCGATCACAAAATTACTGCTCGTAAAACTGACTGGTTGTTCTTGTAAAGATTGTTTTAAAAATAATTCCGTATGCTTTCGAACATATAATTTATCCGCTTGAAATGACGTGTATGCGTAAATCCTAACCTCAAAATGTACGCTATTCGTATATGCATGGTAATTAAACATAACAAACCATATTTTAATCTTCATTAACGGATTGATTCGTTGCGAGTTACAAGATGCCAACACCACATACTACTTTGCAAATAATAACAATTTTTAAAAACCTTGTAAAAAAAAAATGTAATACCCTGAATATAAGAGTTTTTATAACACAAAAATTGGGAAAAAAACCTCGTCTTACATTCGGGTATATACGGTATATATGTTACTTACATGTCATTTATTCATACATGCTCGATTGTAAGATACTTTCTTTTCTAGTAATACCATTCATCATGCAAGATCAAGCTATACTGCAAGATCAAGCTATTGCTTCATCCTCATTGGTCGACTTTCCTGCTTGACCAATCCCAGCGCTTTCTTCATGGAACATCCGAGAACACTTTTTAGCCGCTATATAAACAACTTTGTGAATACCAGTTTCCTCATTGGCAACTCGCCGCACCTGTGACACATCTCGTCCAGGACTTCAAATGACAACAAGTCATTTTTCTTCATCTACGGCACATCTTGTCGTAAAGCGAATACCAGGATTTCATCCGACATGTCGGACCTCGACTAAGCACTTCAGTTATCTTCAAGCTCTTTTTCATCATGAAGCACCGCTACACTTTCGTCATGTCCTATAGAAAGGACTTTACATAAACCATACTTGGTTCAACAACTCAATTCTGCACGTTGCTTTCTCAACATGTTTTGTTAAACAAAACTTGCATCCAGTTTGCCAGGCAAACATTCATCTATAAAGTTCAACTCTGGCAGTTGTAAAACTTCGAACTTAATTCGTCATGCATTTCCTGCGATGATTTAACTTTATCTGAGGGGCAGATGACCTCGTAGTTCCGCCCCTTAAAACAACAATAACTATCTAATGTGCATAGTAGGGTGGGCCAAAAAACTCTTTTTTACATTTTTAAGTTGTAATAGCACGGAAAAGTTGTGAATTATATAGATAAATGAAAAATAAATTATCGAAATCGGTTGACATCTTCCGGTCGCGCATAGGCCCTAAAGTTTCAAAAAATATGAAAAAAGCCTCATTTATGCGATTATTTTTTAAATATTTGAATTAGATGTTTTCGTAATGTAATAGCTTGTAGTGTCTTCAAATAGAGCCTAAAAACATTGTGTTTTAATTTGGTTGAAATCAGTTGATATCTTCCAGTCGCGCATAAGCCCCAAAATGTGACAAAATATTGAAAATTTTACATTTTCTCGAGATTCTTTTTGTATCTTTAATACACTTGCTTTAAAGTAATAGTTACAGTATTTTTCATTTTTGAACAAAATAACAATGCTATAGAAAACAGTACCTAAAAAAAGATAGTTATTCCTATGACATGATGGGTGATAACAGCAACAACGGGCATGATACTCTTCAACTTGCTCTATATTTAAAAAGCTTAAATATTTAAGTGACAGTATAGTTTTTAACAACAAACATACTTTTATAAAAAAGAAAAAACAGAGTTTTGAATAAATAGTCCATGTTAGTTAAACCAGTTCATTTGTACTGTTCTCTATTTTGTAGCCGAAGGTACTATGAAGACTGATTTGCTGGTGAAGTTTTTATAAATCCATCTCCACAAATTTTCCTGATGCTTCGGTGACGAGTTTTATACAGCATTCAACAGCCTGCAAGTGAACTGGGAATTGCTTGAAAGTAATGTTCCAGTCAGGGATTGAGTCACTGTTGATAGTGTTGATGTGCGATTTTTTGATCTCGTCGCCAGTGATTTCTGCCAACAATGGAGGAGAAGATCATTCACACTCCATCCAGTTGATCTTTTCTGAGTAATCTTGCGCATTGAAGTTGATTTTCAGTGACCTGAATGTTCTAAATGTTTTCCTTCTTGCATCGAACTGCCTTGCCTTCAGAATTCTTTGAGGTCCAAGCTCTCTTATGTGTTTCTTGTCATCTTGAATCATGGCTAACAGCAAGTGTTCTGGGTGGGCGAAGAAACCAATCCGTTCGATCACAGGGTCGACAACATCAAGCGAAGGTTTTGGCAAATACCTGGTAGATTGTATTGCTTGGTAAACAAGTTTCGGGCCGTCTGTAAAGTGTTTACTTGTTTTGATAGTAAATCACATTGGCATATATGATTTCAATATAAACAAAATTAGTTCTTGAAGAATTTCATCTACTGTATTTCTTCGTAGACCTTTTCAACATCTTCATCAGCTTGACTGGTAGGCATATAGACTTGTACCACTGTGGTGCACGTTGGTTTTGTATTGATATTTGCTACAATAATCCTTTCACTATATTGCTCATAATATTCCACCCGCTGTCCAAGTTTCCTACTCAATATGAGACCAACCCCTGCTTGGCCATAGTTTGATTTAGTGCTAATGACCCTATAGTCCCTTGACCAAAAGTCCTGTTCTTCCTGCCAGTGCATTTCACTAATCCCAACCAAATCCAACCTCAACCTATCCATTTCCCTTTCCAAGTTTTCTAACCCTCCACTTCCTAGCAGACTTCTAACATTTCATGCTCTGATCCGTAGAATATCAGATTTCCTCTTTGTCACTTCTGTGATGTTAACCCCCTCTCTAGTAGTCCCCACCCGGAGCTTTCTTCACTTACGTACAATCTTAAGAGTTCTATTTGCGTTCGTCAACCACCTCGAATGTGCTAAGTGCTCATCATCTCATACAGCTAAATCTTCTTTACAGGTTCCTGATTTTAATGCCTTTGAAATATCAAGTAGGTATTGCTGATCTTTGCTATGCACGTTTCTGTCTATCTCTGGGATCTGACAATCAATACTCTGGAAGTTAACCACCGGCAGTTTTTGGCAGCCAACTAACTTTTCACCGATTGGTCCCTTAGAAGAATCACGCCCTGTTGTCTTGCCATCCAGGTGCTCAAACATGTGGCGGAATGGCAACTCATTGAAATGGAGGAGGCAAATTGCCCATTGTACAGGTTTCGTTAAATAAAGTTCAACTTGGCGAAGACCAGTTTTCCAACCTGTAGTGACAGCAGTACCATCACATCCGAGGACAATTCGATTTTTAAGAGAAATACCACGCTCTGACAGGCAAGAAATTACAGACTTGACAATATCTTCAGAGCTTCAAGAATTTGGAGTAGCGTGGCCAAAGTAGAGTGAGACGGGTTCTTGAATCCTTAATAATTCTACGAAACCTTTTTGAATGAGCTTCTTCCGACGTGCCGTTACGCGATCCAGAAAACATTGACTGAAATTGACAGTTTTCTTTACCTCACTATTAGTTCGTGTGAAATAATACTACGGCTATTACATTTAAATACAAATTATTTATCAAATACCAAAAATGCGTAAAAATTTAACTTTTTCATTATTTCGGCAGATTAATTACAATAACATCTAATTCAAAAATTTTAAAAATAATTGCAAAAATGAAGTTTTCTTCATATTTTGTCAAACTTTAGGGCCTATGCACGACCGGAAGATGTCAACCGATTTTGATAATTTCTTTTTATTTTATATATATAATTCGCAACTTTTCCGCAATATTACAATGTCGAAATAAAAAAATAGTTTTTTCGGCCCACCCTAGTGCATAGGGTGCTTTTTAGTGGTGTTACGAGCGCTGGGTTGCTTCACTGCCTCGCACATAACTCCAGCTCGTCGCGGGCTACCCCTGGACTCTTGTGTCACCCAGCAGTTTACGCAACTAACAGCGAGGACAAAAGACCCCTGTCTCGAAGGTTCGTGGCCCGTCCCGTATCGGAAAGCTCGAGAAGGTGTGAACCATGGTCTAGTCTAGAAACATCTATTGAGTCTCAGCCCCGCTATATAAGAGCGACCTGGCCAGCGAGGGATGGACTGTGTTTTTGAGCAAGTGTGTGTGTTTTCCAGTGCGACAGAGGTCATTGTGGTGAATTGCAAAACAGTGTGTAGTACGGTATTCAGAAACAGTGAGTGACAGCTGTGGCTTGTTTACAAGGGGAAGAGTGCAGTTACTTCTAGTCGAGGACACCGGACTCATTAGTAAGAGGATTAACTGCAAGGCCGAGTGAAAGGGTGAGTCGAGCTCCACAAAGGAGGTAGCTTCTGTAACACAGCTAATTGTTTCTATTGGCTTATTGTACGCTGTATATTTCTGACCTGCAATAAACCTAACATTTCTTTAAAGGAACAATTGTGTTGTGCTTTACCCACCGTAATCCATTTAACGAACATGCCACTAGGGCTAACACGTAACAGTGTATTCGAAGAAGAATCCATTTCAGGTTCATGTTGACGGTCTAGATGTAAAATGCAACAAAATACAAAGTTTTCCGCCTAATCAACACAATTTAATAATATATCAACGTCTCGTGGGTACATGTTTCGGAATTCCTAATAATTCCTTCATCAGCCCTTCACACTTTTGTTAGGAAACAGTTGAACAGACAAACTTGACCTCGTCCATTTCAAAACACATCTCAACACTGACATTAAAACACTTAAAAACTATTAAAAACTATAACATGACAAATTATGAACAACTAAAACATTCCTACTGCATACAGCAAATTAATATGTTATTGCTGTAAAGACAACCATTTGTCTGCTTGGTATGTGATGTTTACAAGTCACAGTTATGAAAAACTTAGGTATCGAAAAATCTAGGAGCATTTTGTTGTTATATTGTTCGTGTCCTTGAGCATTGCAAATCTTGAGCTTGTGAAGGATAAAATGATGACGAAGTGGGCTCTTTGATTCCCCGAATTTTGAACATTGTTTGAAGTGCTGATGGAAGATGTCTGCAAATGTACCGCTGGCACAATAAAACTATGGAAGCTCATTCGAACTTGTTGACTTTGAAGTTTGAAATTGACCCATTAAGTAGATATGAGATCTTGTACTTTCTGCTTCCCGGACCTGAAATGAATTCGTTCGGTGGTTGAATTTTGAACCAATTAGAATAATACCAAATTAGTCTTAAGGACTGCCATGAATTTGGACTTACATGGGAACTGATTTGAGTGCAATGCGCCTAAGACATGATACAGTGCGGGGCAATCAGCTCAAACACCTGAAGAAGAATTAAGAAAATTGAAATTTAATATGTTAATATAGAACCATTGAATATTAAAAGTTACGTAAGACATGAGAATTGAACTAACTTACCGACATCAGTACCAGTGCCGTGGAACATAGGTAGGTCAAGTTCCATGTTACTTAAAGCCCGGCGTGTGTTCAACTGATCTGCTTGAACTGTGAGCGGAGTCAGCTGCCAGCCTGGCGGGGTTGAGGAGTGTGGGTGGGCGGAGGGGGGGGGAAAGTGGAGGGGCGGAACTGCGCGGAGTTGGAAGTAAACAAAGTGGCCCGGGGTGGGGCAGGGATACCTGTGTTAATGACCTTACTATTGCCTATGGTGGTATTAATTTTTTGGAATTGAGGTGGTCTGCTATTGTATCAAATAATACATTGGTGTCAAAGTTGATTTCATTCAAATTTTTATGTGCATTGGACCTTTGGAACATGTTGATGTGTATGTTCTCCAATATACTCATCAGACTACCTTTGGACACGTAATGCAGTATATTGACGTCGTTTTCTATGCTAGTGAAATTATGTTTGCTTTCCTCCATGTGGGACGCGATTGCCGAAATTCTTTTGTGTTTTGTTGCTGAAAAATGCAACCTTCACTTATGTAGACCGGAGCATATATACCGTATCCAACATTTTAAAGAAACATAACTTAAATATTGCCTTCAAAACCAACAATTCTAACTTCAAAAAATTTTTCAATTCAAGTAAACTCAAATCAACCAATAAATACTCCAAATCAGGAGTATATGAAATTAAATGTAATTCTTGTCCAGCTAATTACGTGGGTCAAACAGGTAGAAACTTTCGCACTCGTTATGCTGAGCATTTTTCAGCAACAAAACACAAAAAATAGTGAGAAGTGTAGTAAGTTATTATAGGAGGACAATTGGTTTAAGTGTGATAACTAATTGGGTAACTTGTATTTTATGAAATGACTCTTTAGCATTTTATGGACTAATATGTCGCTACGAAAAATGTCGACAATATCCTACGCACCTCCTTGATGGAGTACATCCAATATATACGGTAAGTCATTAATATTATGTACATTTAATGTTCGTAGCTAGTGTCCGATAATTCTAGACGAGTTTTAATTTGCCGTATATTTGGTCCGCATACAGACATAAACCACTCCTGCATTGAAAAGGAAAGATGTTCAGTAAAGGACATATAGCCTATTTTCTCCTAAATGCATGGGTATAGTTATAACTCTTTGTCCTTTTCGAGGAGTATAATTGAATGTTGGTTGTAGAAGCTCGTAGAAGTACGACGTGCTATACGGATATTATACATTGATTGATTGTATCCTCACCTCAATTATATATACGCACACTAATACAGCCATCACAATAACACAGGTTATCAGACAAAATTCCACACTCACCCAAGTACACGGAGTTAAATGACCATGATGTCCCTGCATCTCAGATGAAACAACAACAGCTTCCTACCCAAATACTTCCTCGTATAAAAGTACATGCACTAGTAAGCCTACAGACATCACAGTGGCACAGGTTATCAGAAAACTTCTACACACACCCAAGTACATGGGGCTGCATAAGCATGATGCCGCCCCTAAAGATCAACAGCAATAGGCTCTACCGCAGATCCAAGGACAACGTATTTTAATCGCTGTAGTCGAGTGTTGAAGTATGTGGTGTAATAAGTACACTGTATATGATAATGAAAATCCACAGCCTGCTTCCAGTCTCCGACCGGGTCAGGAATGGAATGAATAAAGCCCCCATCTAGCGGCGAGGTAATGAACTGTGCCGGCTGCCGAGGCCTGACGCACTCCTCTGGGGCAATGATTAAATGAATGACAGATGAAATGAAATGATAGTGGAGAGTGTTGCTGGAATGAATTTTTGACAGGGAAAACCGGAGTACCCGGAGAAAAACCTGTCTGCCTCCGCTTTGTCCAACACAGATCTCACTTGGAGTGACCGGGATTTGAACCACGGATCCAGCGGTGAGAGGCCGGCGTGCTGCCGCCTAAGCCACGGTTTGATTGCAAATACACACTATACATGCTTAACATTATTGTACCCCCTTAATCAGAAGATATATCTGTTGCACTCCCCACCCAACTAACTATTATCACTGCTACCTAATGAAGTTATGGAGGGAAGCAAACGGGACAATTGCCCGTGGATGGAAGTGGACACGTGCCCAGAGATCCTAATTATTAAATTTATTAACCTGGTAAATAAATACATAATAATATACTGACACAGAAAATATTTAATTTGAGCGAGAGGGAGTCTACAGTTCTGTACCAAAACATTTAGATTCAAACAATACACACACGGTTCCTTTTAAGTTACAATACAACTACCATGCACATGTACTAAACAATTTTACAATTACACAAAAACATTACGTTGGTACTCACAGATTCTTTTCCATAATTTAGTGTTATATATGTGGGAATCGGAGGATGATGAGCCGGTTTTGGGTTTCCTGCCAGCCTCGGCACCGGCCTGTGGCGCCGCCTAGAGGAGTCAAGGGGAAGTCTCGAGAAAGAAAGACGATCAGTTACAGTTTTGTGTCGAGTCATGTCACGTCAAGTTCTGTTCAATCTCATCCTTTGTAATCTTATGTTTAAATGGAGATTTTATACTTAAAATTACTTCATGACGTGTTCAGTTTATTCGCTTACCAAAATCCCTTCCCACATTTGGGGGCTCGTCCGGGATGCGAAGAATTTCGAGTGCAGAACAGCAATTTTGGCTACAGCGATAAAACCAAGATGGAGGATGACAAGGCGTGAAGTGACGACATTTTTCAGGCAAGAATTAAGACTTTTTGACTCATAGTCACCCATTTTTCCGTATTGACTTATTATAATAATCAAAAGTTTACCTCGTTCCACCTCGTTAATTGACGAGGCGGAACGAGGTAAACTTTTGATTATTAAGATTTACAACGACGATGTTGGATCGTGGAATATAGAAGACGAGTAGGCGTCCTACTTCCAAATACTGGTGGTTCAAGCAGGCTATGAAAGACGAGTTCCAGGATCATGAAGCCTAAGAAGACGAAAAGAAAAGTGTTCAGCGCGAGAGCCGAAAGACAAAGAAAAATGGCGGATAAAGTGGCGTGTTTACAAGATATTGAAAAAGTGAATAATAACATTAAAACAGCGCCCACGACCGTGATTAAGACGTTACATAACCTCAATTTCGAAAAACTGCCACCTGATCGAAAGAACAGGCAGCGCTTACGAGAATTCCCAGGATTCTAGTTTGAACGTGACTCACCAGAACACCTGGAGAAATTGAAGTTCATTGAGAGTGAATTCACTGAGGCTGACCTAATTGCCATTTGCACAGTGTTAAACATTGAATATGTGGGAGAGAAAGCCATGCTTGTGCAATGCGTCTGTGACAACTTAATGGACCTTTCGTGGCTAAGGATGCCTAAAGACGAAGCTGAAGAAGAAGAAGAAGAAGAGACTGGTAAAAAGAAAGAGGCCATGAGCAAGATGAAAGAGGCAAACGAAGCACTGGCGGAGGAATTACGTGAGTTAAAGGAGGAAATGGCTGGGATGAAATCCACGAAACATTCAACCTCTAACACGTCAGGATCATCATCGGATTCATCTAGCTCATCCGAAGACCAGAAACTCTCCAAAGCAATAGGAGGTAAACAAAAAAATCAACAAATACCAAAAACAAAGCGAACCCTGGAGAAGAAAGCTCAAGTGAAGGGGAAGTCTACCAGGACGTGGACTCGCAGCACACTGCAAACCAGGGAGTCCACACAAGTTTGCGTCCACTTTCAGAGATGTAGAGGGCTCTGTCAGAACCTATGACGGCAGCGAGAACTATCCGGTGCGACGACGTTGGATTGAGGACTTCGAGGAAACAGCAACGTTGATGGGCTGGGACGAGATGCAAAATCTGTTTTTGAAAAAAAAAAAAAAAAAAAACGCAGACAGGCCTGGCCAAGTTGTTTGTGCAGAGTGAAAGTGGCATCGCATCCTGGCACAAGTTTAAGAAAGCCCTGAAGAAGGAATTCCAAGATGATACCAGTGCAGCAGAGATTCATCGACTGCTAACCAACCGTCGAAACACAAAATTTGAAACTCTTCAGGAATATTTCCTGGTGATGCGAGAAATAGCCAGCAGGTCAGCAATCGATGATAAATCACTGATACAATACCCCATAGATGGCATTGAGGACGACACTGGATCCAAGATGATTCTATATGGAGCAAGGGACTTCGAGGAATAAAGGACAAGTTGAAGATCTACAAGAGTGCTTACGCACGAAACTCCCAGAAGGTGAGGATAAATGAGAAGACGACAAACATACACCAAGAGAAGACAACAGGCAGAAGCAGACCTAGTCTCTAAAGAGATGTTATAATTTTGGTCAGAAGAATGAGTCATGAGTCCATAGAATGTCCACACAAGAGTCAGGGTCCAAAGTGCATCAATTGCAGCAGCTTCGGACACATAGCTTCCAAGTGCCCAAATCCTGAGCAGAGTGCAGAGAAGAAGACAGTGAACATCACTTTGGGAATCAAGTCGAATATGTAGATGAAGGAATTGTTGCTCCAGGGCCAGAAGATCAAAGCATTAGTAGACACGGGCTGCCCTATCAATCTGATCCATGAAGACATTTATTTACACAGAGATGGGCGATCCGGAGGTGAAGACAACCGCCGTAGTACTCAAGGGTTTCGGAGATAGTGAGGTGCCACCCCTAGGATATTTTCCAACCGACGCCCAGGTTGACGACGACACTTACTTGACTGATTTCTATGTGGTGTCTGGAGAGTGGGTAATGACTTGCTGGACCAAGCCGTAACTACCATCAGCAAAATGGGTGTCAAGATATCCACGGACATAGGAGAGGCACTGGAAGAGGCCGTTTTGAGATTCGGAAAGATGGTCAATGAATACGTGACACACAAGGAGAAGAGTACCAGCGTTGAGATGAGCATCACAATGAAGTAAGAAGGACTCTTGCATCCCTTATTTAAAGAAAGCTCCCCGTTTCACACTTACCATGCTCACCATCTGGGACCCTTGGATTCAACAAAAAAAGGATACAAGCATATTCTCACAGTAATGGACAGCTTCACAAAGTTTGTGTAACTGTATTCCACTAAAACGACGACCACGAAAGAAACTATGGTGAAGCTGGACGTTCAAAAAGGAGTATTTGGTAATCCTGCGTAGATCATCACAGACCATGGAACCGCCTATATTTCACACGAATTCGAAGAGTACTGCACTGCTAACAACATCACCCACTCACTAATCACAACCGGGCTTCCTCGTGCCAATGGCCAGGTAGAAAGGATGAACTCCACGATCATCTCCGTGCTGGCGAAGTTGTCCATCGAAAACCCAGGAGATTGGTACAAACACGTCGAAGCCACTCGGAGAGCGATGAATTCCACTTACAACCGCAGTATCAAGCAGACGCCGTTCGAACTGCACTGTGAAAATGACCTGAGAATAGTTGAGTTGATCAATGAAGCGACGGTAGACGAGTTTGAGACTAGGAGAGATGAACACCGTGAAAAAGAGCACAAATCCAGAAAGTGCATCAAGAAAACAGGGTGTCGTTTGATCGATGTCGACGGCCTGCACGCCAGTATCAAGTTGGCTATATCAACGCCATCAAGAGTACCACTTTGGACCACTTTTTTTTAAGAAAAAGTACCTCGGGCTTTACAGAATCTCCTGAGTCGAGCCGAAAGACACTTATGACGTCTGTCGTGAAGGGAATCAATTAGGTCCCAACCGAACAACTACTTGTGCTGAGTTCCTCAAATCCTGGGCTGAAGACGACTCATCATCCGAGACATCCAGGAAGATGATGAACCGCTTTTGGGTTTCCTGCCAGCCTCGGCATTGCCCGGTGGCGGCGCGTAGAGGAGTCAAAGGGAACGTGCGAGAAAGAAAGATGATCAATTACAGTTTTGTGTCGAGTCATGTAACGTTAAGTTCTGTTCAATCTCATCCTTTGTAATCTTATGTTTAAATGCAGTTTTTATACTTAAAATTACTTCAAGAGATGTTCAGTTTATTCGCTTGCCGAAATCCCTTCCCACATATATAATACTCACCATGGTTCTGTGGTAATAAGAAACATCGTTTTGACTTATTTTATATATATATACTAGCACTAGGCTACCCGTCGGGGCTTCGCCCGCAAATATTTTAGTTGTAAAGAGTACAATTAGCAACGTCTCAATCATGCATGCTGTGACGGATTTATCGTTTAATTTTGAATAATAATGATAATAATTTGGTAAGGACCGTAAACAATCAGACAATATAACACAACAATGGCAAATAAATATCAAAATCTCACGAACGTCACGTCCTCCTCGGTTTAGGGCCAGCGACACGTCGCATCTCTTTTTTCAATTTTGACTCAAAATCACAACACGGTTTCCAACCACAAACGTATATAGGAAATAAATGAGATACAGTATAATATATTAAACACACTTAGTAAACACAAAATCCATTTACCTAAATTCCTATGAAAAAAGTACACATCATAAAATTACTCAAATAAAAAACCTATAAGCCCTCAGTTTCTCCCTTTCACCTCATAATATACACCACATCGAAAAACCCTTGGACACATGTCTGCTTTTTTTTTTAATCATTAATTAATATGCCGAGTATCACATCCCCAAAAGAAACCACTCATGAGATATTTTTATTCAATGAAATGCACGTTTACCCCCCTTAACACCTCTTTAGAACCTGAATAAACAAAAATCCTTCCTTAGTGAACGTTTTCGACGTACAGCGTACATATTCCCAAAATTTCATGTTTCTAACTTCAATAGTTTTCGCTGGGCGATGATGAGTTGAGTGTGTCAGTTAGGACTTTTTCTTTCAATTTTTATTCAGAATTTCACCCCTTCCCATGAACCCCTTAAATTGGATTTATGAAAAACGGTCGAACTACTATTTACTTATTTTGGAGCTGTTTCCCCCCCCCCGAGTTTGTTGACTATACTTGAACAAAAATCATACAGGAGCGACTCTTATTTTTAAACTAAACGCAGTGTTAAATTGTTAAATCTGATTCGGAAATACTCAATTCGGTGCAATCTAAAACCTTATTCATATTCGAGAAACGTTTCTACAATCTCTATCTGAAAATACAAATGAAGTTAGATCAAATCATATTCGCGACAACATCAATCAATCACTTCCCTTCACATCAAATTCGTAACAATCATTCTCGCCTCCATATTTTTAAACAAATCCTCACCATGACAACATTGGTGGTTAACAGTTGTATTCGGTTACGCAACATAAAAAAATCATTAGATTTCGCTTAACCCTGCCTATCACATAAAACAACAGAATATAAATTAGACACCAATCCCTAATCTTTTTCCATTCCCTTAAGAAAACGTTTCCTGAATCATGTACACGAAGTAACTAATATAACATCACGTTTGTTTCAAACCATATAACTAGGGGATGATGGCGGAATTTCACTGCGCGTTTGTTACACATACATAATTCGTAATTTAGAAACGACGTAAACTATTCTTGAAACATCGAGGAGGACAACATATAGTTGAACCCTGCTCGGGAGGTTAGTCCGAGGCCACTTCTTAATTCTTGTCACACAACAATCTCTCTTCACTTTTTTTTAATCCAAATTGCCCCATGAAGCCGAGAACTTCTCTCTTCTCGCCAGCTGACAGACTAGTGATCCTTGTATACATCTCGGGAGTTTGTTTTTATGACAGCTTTAGTTTGCCGTAAGAATGTATGGTCCGGGCTTCCAATCTCGAAAGACCCGGACAGAAAATGCCATAAATAAAATTCGTCTTTAAGGATACATGCCTATCATGGCATGGTCTAAGTGGGACTTAAGAAATCAGGATACTGGACAGAGAAGGTAATGAATTGCATAATTAATGATCCGGTCATTGAAGCAAACAACGTCCTAGGAAAGATATATGTATATGAGTAGGAGAAACCTAACTTGGTCTGTTCCGATTGGACTTTAGAAGAGAAATTTATATGTATACGAGTAGGAGACAAACCTAACTTGGTCTGTTCCAATTGGACTTTAGAAAGAAATTTCTCGGCAGAGGAGTTGATGAATGACATGTGACTGCAACTGTACAATAATTATAACGTGCGAGTAGTTATAAATCAATAAATACAAAAACAATCAAGTAAAAAAATTGAATCTGCTTCGATTCGATCTACGGACCTCAAGGCTATCAATCTACGACGCTACCACTAAGCTATACACACCCAGTATTAACACAAGGTTAACAAATGGTTTAGTATAACTGCATAATATATTTTGTCTTGGAATGAGCGATTTCATTATGTGTTCTGCCATTTTTATAAACCATTTGATACTAAATACGTATTATTTTGTTCAGTACATTCATAAAAGGATATAAACTTACGAAGTTCCTGAAATATGGACTAGCGAGTAAACAATAGCCTCCATTTTGACCCAAAGGGACGGCACGGCCTAGCATGATACGGCAGTCAGCCTGAACTGTTAGTCACTTCTACGGTTTAATATTCAATTGTAAAATGCTAATATCCTACCGGTCACCTCCTTGAGGACAGTTTAAACCTCCCTATGCACAATAAGCGATTTGGTGAGGCCAGGCTGATATGGCTGATGACTTCGTAGTTTGGGCAAAATACATCTCCCACATTAAGGTATATTGTTGCAAAATTTGGTAGAGATCGGATGATTAGGTTAGTCATAATTTGATTTAAGCTTTGAACATTTGAGTGGCCACCATTCCGTTTCGGTCAAAATGGCGGAGATATACAACATGCCACTGAGGTGTCCTTTGCTAGTGCCACCTCTGTACGAAATTGGGTACAATTCGGTTTCGTCGTGGTTGAATTGATAGGGGGGAACAAATACACACACATTCACACACAGATAGACTGACAACTTTTGGCCTGTGTAGATCTCATAAGTCATTTTTGCAAAAATCGAAAGTAGGATAAAAATTAATGAAAGAATGCAGGGGGAAAAAGAACAAAAAAGGTCCTTCAACTGCAAAACAAAATAAACAGATGAACTAATGGGATAGTGATGTATTAAGATGAAAGATCTCTACACACAACAATATGAAAGAAATGAAACCAGAATATCAGTGTTGGCAACTGAAATTGATTGATGTTAAAAACCATGAAGATTCACTCCAGTATATCACAATTATTCATCACTAATTTATATATATTCCACTTACTTTAATGTACTTCGCAGGTCTATCTTGGAATGCCCTCATAAACTGTACCAGCAGATAATGTGTCATCTTGGTAACATTCAATGCTGGAATCCGTACATCAGCATTGAGATCCCTATTCTCTAGAAGGCTCTCCAACTCTGGTATCATATTTTTATATGCTGGAGCAGAAGAATTTAAATATTAAAAAACCACTGCACATTAAAACTAGCATTTTCAGTTCAAAGAACATATAAACAAAACAGATTTCTTTACCCCATTGGAAACCCCAGTTAATCTTCTCAGAGGTGACCCCCACCCCTTCGTTGACAATTTATAAATACGCTTCAATACAAAATGCAGCTATTTGACTGAGATCCAGTGGTCATCTGTCACATAGAGCAAGATATTACAACCACTCCAGAATCAGTGTCTTTCTACAGTATACACTCCTGATTCGCTCACTGTGTCCTCCAATATACGCACCACTATTGAAATGCATTTGAAAAAGAAATGCACTTCTCCATACCCCGATTTGCCCAGTTCCTGTCTCTCCGTCACATCATACTGTAGGTAATTAACAATACAATAAAATAGGTTGCATTTGACAGAGATAAATAGCAAGTGAAAAGTAATCTCTCAAGTGCATCTTGCCATACTGTACTTGTGGCCAGACACTTATTTTTTTCACAAGGCAAAGAAAGGAAAAGAAAGACCGCGGAAGGCTCATCTGGATTCTGTGATGCATGGACTTCAATTTAAACAGTAGGCTGACTTAAAACTTTCAGCAGTTGAGAGACAAATGTGGTTGCAGCGACAAGACCTAGCCTTTAGATGATGATGATGATCAAAGACACCGAGGTGTTATTTATTCAAAAACGGTGCCGCATATGCCTTTTAGGTTGGTTGGTTCCTCAGTTTAGAGGCTGTGACAACGCGGTCATATAGCACCGTGTAATTTGGGTGTGTGTAGAATCTATCTGATAACCGGTGTTAATTGTGATGGCTGTATTAGTGTGTGTTATCTGTAATTCAGGTTAAGGACTGCAGACAATCAACTTCAAGCAGTTCCTACTTTTGCTACCAACGACACCTAGCTGTGAACTTGGCTACTACAGTAGATGCCACCGCAACCAGCGACAAACGTTGGAACTTAATAGAGCGTTAATCAAACCTAACCTACAAATATAGCTTCACACAGGTATAATTAGTGGAAGGTTCTTTAACATGCCATAAATCTATGACATGGGACCGCCGGCTTTACTTCCCCTCCGAAGGAAGGCATACTGAGGGATTTTTAACGCTCTTAAAAAATCCGACGACTTCGGCCGGGTTTGAACCCACGATCTAGGGCATAGAAGCTCAGCATGCTACCAACTACGCCACCGAAACCGCTTATATGCCTTTTAAAAGTGATTTTTGCGGCCCTCTGAATCAGTGAGTTTTATTTCTATAATTTTGATATTTCTAACCTATATTATAAAATCTTTGGTGTTGCTTCATTCCTTTTAATTGGTTTATATTTTCTTATGTTTGGTTTTGATTCTTTTATCAGATGTTTACATTTAGGAGGAATTTCTATACAATAGCCATATACTTTCTGAGATACTAATTAGTCAGTGTCCCAATTACCTCACAACCCGAGATTATCAAGAGTTCTCAATTAATTATAAATTTGTCTGTTAGTTTACATTTCAAGACCAGCACCCAATAGAAGATAATAATTTTAATTATAATTAACAATTAACATTCATTGTTCCATGCGTGTCATATAAAACAATTTCACTGATCAACCGTGGGGAGAGAACCATTTGGGTATTTGGTCACCCAACGTGGGACAGAGAGTTTGTTACCCATTAGCAAAACATCTCATTTGACACCACAAAAAGGGGCTCTCTTTGTAAAAACATCTCACAAAGATGGTGTTTGGGATTTCTGGAGAGAAGGAGCTGGGAAAAGATAATTTCCCACAATCTTTTGTGATGTATTTCCAGGATATGTGAAAGTTCTGTGAGAGATTGAGCCCAACCCTCAATTAGGGTTATGAATAAGGGTGGTGATATTTAACATTTAGAAATCTAGCATTTTGATTTGAACATTTAGTATTTAAGTATTTTGTAGCCTTTATGCATTTGCAATTTAGCATTTTGTAGCATTTTGGGGGGGAAAAAACATAAATTTGTGTTATATCTGACAAATGAGTAATGTCTTTTGAAATAGCATTAATGTGAAATTAAAATCATATGTGTAAAAGTTTAATAGTGAGGTAAGAATGCATGAAGTACTGTAATTGGGTGTTTATTTTAAATTAATTATGTTGAAGTAACACAAAGAAAATTGTTACAGGCCAAAGTATTACACAGAAAAAAATAGGAATATATACTGATGCAAAACGCCTTGGAGGCTGGATTTAGACAGCTCCTTAACCCAGTCCATGAGTCAATCCTAATTGGCTACATGGATAATTCTTGCCAGGGCCGTCCACGTCGCGGGGGTGGGCAACGGTACTGTAATATACCATGGAACTACAGTACCGGCTAAGTTCTGGTGAGGACCCAGTCCTATGGGGTATAACATAGGCCCCGTGCACAGGGTTACGTGCGAAGACCTCAACGGAATCTACAGCGGAGAAGATGGACTTCAGAACGGTGGAGATTGCGGAAGAGGCATCCCAGTACTCAGGGAATAGTATGAGTACAGCATCAATCGGCAGCGTCTGTTTCCCATGTTAGGGGCGGCTGCATGGGCGTCTGTTCTCCATGTTAGGGGCGGCCTGAATAATAGCTGGCAGTAGCTCCATAAAATGCCTTTGGGAGTGGCGACCCCATCGTAATAATAGCCTAAAATGGAAATGGCACGTCCAATGATTCGGAAAAGGTTAGGGCGTACCCTGCAGGCGACGCGCAGTTCCTTTGGCACTGGGGGAACTGTGAGAAATGGGCGACCAGTAACCGAAATGAAAGTGGGAATCATGAATGTCATGACCCTGACAGGCAAGGTGGAGGAGGTGGTAGACTTCATGGAGAGGGAGAAGGTTGGAATGATGGGGCTGAGTGAAGTGAAATGGAAAGGTAAAGGAAGGAAGAAATTGAGGAAAGGATATACATTATACTGGAGTAGTGGCCAAGAGGCAAAAAATGGCGTGGGACTGATAACCTCGAAACAACTGGAGGAGTATGTTGAAGTGGTAGAGTGTGTGAGTGACAGAATAATGAAAATTAGAATGAAGATGAAGAATGACGTGATGGACTTCATACAAGTGTATGCACCACAGACTGGAAACAGAGAAGAAGATATTGAAGTATTCCTGGAGGATGTAGAAAGAGTAATCTCAGATGGAGAAGTGGTAATCATGGGAGACATGAATGCACAAGTCGGAATTGAGAGACAAGGAAAGGAAGAAGTCGTTGGACCATATGGATATGGGAAAAAGAACCGGGAAGGAGAGGAACTTGTAAACTTTTGTGAAAGGAATGGACTGATAGTGGGTAATTCATGGTTTCGGAAGAAAAACAGCAGGAAAATTACGAGATATGGGTGGGGTGATAGAAGAACAAAATCAGTAATTGACTACTTCCTGGTGGAAAGGACAAATCGCAGAAAGCTGATGGATGTGACAGCTTTACCAGGAGAAGCATTTGATGGGGACCATAGAGCTGTGGTGGCAAAATTTAGATGGGGTAAATTGGAAAACCTATAGGAGATCAGAGAAAGTAAAATAAAAGTATGGAAATTGAAAGACAAAGCTGTACAGGAAGATTTTCAGGAGAGATTGAAGCAACAAATCCCAGTTACTGAAGTGGAAAATGTAGAAGAGGAATGGTAATAATAATAATAATATTATTGGTTTTACGTCCCTTTTAACAACTGCGGCTTTTAGAGACGCCGGGGTGCCGGAATTTTGCCCCGAAGGGGATCTTAAACGTGCCAGTAAATCTACGGACACGGCTCCCTCGCATTTGCGCACCCTCAAACGCCAGCTGACTGCGCCAGGATACGAACCTGCAACCTCGGGCCCAGCAAGCGAGAACGTTACCCCGAAGCCACGCAGCCAGCCAGAAGAGGAATGGTCCCACTTTAAAAAGGCATTTGCTGGTGCAGCAGAGAGTGCTTGTGGTAGGACGTCAACAAGAGTGAAAGAGAAGGAGACACCATGGTGGAATGAGGAAGTGAGGAAAGCAGTGAAAGAAAAGAAGTCTGCATGGAAAGAATGGAACCGAGATCAAACAGAAGAAAGCAAAAGGAAGTATCACGACAGCAAACGGAGGTGTAAGAAAGTGGTAGGAGAAGAAAAGAAGAAAAGTTGGGAAGAATTTACACGAAGAATGGAAACAGATGTAAGTGGCAGTAAAAGGATGCTGTATGGGCTTCTAAGAAGTAAGAGGAAAGAAAGAGTTACTACAAAGCTGGTGAAAAGGAAGATGGAGAGTTGTTAACACACCCAGAAGAGATAAAGGGACGATGGAAGGAGTATTTCGATAAGCTATTGAATGTGAGCAATTGTACTGGTGAGATCGAAGTGACACAGCCTGACGACTCTATAACAGAAGATGATATAACAATGCTGGAGGTGGAATTAGCAGTACAGAAAATGAAGATGGGAAAAGCAACAGGGGTGGTTGAAATCAGTGTAGAAATGATAAAGGCTGCTGGACCTGTTGGTATGCAATGGCTGTATCGACTGCTAAAGTGTGTGTGGAAACGGAAATGTGTACCAGAAGACTGGGAGAAAGGGCTAATAATACCAGTATTTAAGAAAGGGGACAAGAAAGTGTGTGATAACTATAGAGGGATCGCCCTCATATCACAGATAGTAAAAATACTGGAAAGGATATTAAAAAGAAGAATGAGAAGAAAGGTGGAAGGAGAGTTGCAAGAGGAACAGTATGGCTTCAGGAGTGGAAGATCCACAGTGGACCCAATCTTTAGCTTGAAGCAGGTGATGGAAAAGAACTGGGAATATGGAGAGGATTTGATCATGACTTTCATAGATCTAGAAAAGGCATATGATAGTGTCCCCAGAGAGAAGGTATGGGAAACCATGGTTAAGAAGAGACTGGGAAGAGAAATGTTGGAAATGGTGCAAGCAATGTACAACAACTGTGTTAGCAGGGTACTGACCCCAGTTGGAAAGACAGATTGGTTTAGGAACAAGACTGGACTAAGACAGGGGAGTGTGCTGTCACCTCTTTTATTCATAATGGTAATGGATGAAATTGTAAAGGAAACAAAGGAAGCATATGGACATAAAGAAATGAAGTTACTATTATTTGCAGACGATATTGTGGTCTGGGGAAGGAACACCGAAGAAGTGCAAAAACAACTAGATGCACTGAACGAAAATATTCAGAAGTATGGCCTGAAAATCAGTATAGAGAAAAGCAAGACCATGGTGATGACAAGAGGGGAAAGACAAGGAAAGGGCACTGTGAAAATTGGAAGTCAGAGTTTGGAAATTGTGGACACGTTCAAATACCTAGGAAGTGAATTGATGCAAACTGGTAGGTTGGACATGGAGATTGGCAGGAGGGTACAGCAGAGCAATGCATTCTATCAAAGTGTAAGAAAACTTGTTTCGGATAAGGAAGTACCAAGGAAAAGCAAGGAGGTAATGTATAAAATGTACTATGAACCCATATTAACTTATGCAGCTGAGACTTGGACCCTGACGAGCAGGCAAGAGAGTAGAATCCAAGCCAGTGAAATGAAATTCCTAAGAAGTATGATAGGTAAGACAAGGAAAGACAGAGTGAGGAATGAAGATGTTAGGAAGGAATTTGGGATGGGAAAACTAAATGAGAGAATTGAGAAGAATAAACTAAGGTGGTTTGGACATGTAAAGAGGATGGAGGAAAATAGAATACCAAGACAGATGCTGGAGGCCAAGTGCAAGGGTAAGAGAGCAAGGGGAAGACCTAGAACAAGGTGGATCGATTCAGTGAAGAACAGCGTGAGAAAAAGGAATCTGGACTGGGACAAGATCGTGGAAGAAGAATTGTGGAAGGAAAGAGGAAAGTGAAGAAGTGCCATAAATACCCCGACCCGGCAGGAGCTGGATAAAGGGAAATGATGATGATGATGATGATGACTGATGCAAAACCTTGAAGCCTCCGTGGCTTGGGCGGCAGCACGCCGGCCTCTCACCGCTGGATCCGCGGTTCAAATCCCAGTCACTCCATGTGAGATCTGTGCTGGACAAAACGGAGGCAGACAGGTTTTTCTCCGGGTACTCCGGTTTTCCCTGTCAAAATTTAATTCCAGCAACACTCTCCACTATCATTTCATCTGTCATTCATTTAATCATTGCCCCAGAGGAGTGCGTCAGGCTTCGGCAGCCGGCACAGTTCATATCCTCGCCGCTAGATGGGGGCTTCATTCCGGTCGGAGACTGGAAGCAGGCTGTGGATTTTCTTTTACTGATGCAAAACCAGAATAATACAGAGTCATCATCATCATCATCTTGAGCAGTTTCCAACCGCTGGTCGGGTCTGCTTGGAACATAAGCCTCTCCATCGTTTCCTGTCCATCCACCATCTCTCGTCATTTACTGTGTCCCAGCACACTCCTCTTTCCTCCACACTCTTCTTAACTCCTTTTGTCCATCTGTCCCTTGGTCTTCCCCTTGGCCTCCTTCCCGTCATTTCCATTCCAAACATCTTCGGTATCCTCTCCTCTTCCATCCTCCTCACATGTCCATACCATTGTAGCCTAGATCGCTCTATTCTATTTTGCAATGGTTCCTCTCTTACCATCTCCCTGACTCTCTCATTCCTTACTCTGTCCATTCCTGTCACTCCTACCCTACTCCTCTGGAACTTCATCTCCACTGCTCGTATTTTATTCTTGTCCCTTTCCTTCATCACCCATGTTTCTGCACCATATGTCAAAATTGGCACAAAGTAGGTCTTGTAGATGATTCCTTTACATTTTTGTGGTACATCTTTATTCCATATCATCCCCCTAACACTCTTGAAAAATCCATCTGCGCACCTTCCCCTCTCATTTATTTCCATCCTATTGCCTCCCTTTTCTTCAATTATGCTTCCCAAGTACTTGAAGCATTCTACTTTCTGCAACTGCTGTCCTCCAAGTGTTATGCCCATATCCAGTCTGTTCTTCTTCCTCGTTGTGATGACCACTTCACTCTTTTGTGCTGAGAACTTCATCCCATATGATAACACTACCTTCTCCCACTCATCTAATTGCTCTTGTACTTCTTCCTCATCCTCTCCCCATACCAGAAGGTCATCAGCAAACAACATTGCCTTCATTTTCCTTTCCCCAATGCTATTTACCACTTTTCGTATGATTTCATCCATCACCACTATAAATAACAGGGGTGAGAGGGCACTTCCCTGTTTCAGACCACTCTCCAGTTGAAACCATTCCGTTCTCTCTCTTCCCACCTTTACACAGCTTTTGCTTCCCTCGTACATTGCTTTCACTCTTGCCACTGTCTCCTTGTTCACTGCTTTTGCTCTCATTGCTTCCCATACCTTGTTTCTATTAATACTATCATATGCTTTCTCAATATCCAAGAAGGTCATCACCAGATCTTTCCCATATTCATAATGGTGTTCTTGTAAATGTCTTACTGCAAAGATGAGGTCAACTGTTGACCTTCCTGGCCTGAATCCATACTGTTCTTCCCTCAGCCCATCTTCAACTTCTATCCGAATTCTTCTCTCCAGTACCTTCTCAAATATTTTGGCGCAGTGGCACATGAGTGTAATTCCCCTGTAGTTCTTGCATTCCTTCCTACTTCCCTTTTTAAATATGGGTATTATTATCCCTCTTTTCCAGTCCTCTGGTATTTTCTTCTCCCTCCATATCACTTTCATTACTCGAAAGAGCCACTGTGTTCCTATCACCCCTGCTGCTCTCACCATCTCCACACTCACTTTGTCTATTCCCGGTGCCTTTCCCCCTTTCATCTTCTTTAATGCTTCCTCCACTTCTTTCCATAGCAATACAGAGTAAATACACAAAATTCGCATTTGTGTAGCATTTTGGTATAATTTTCACATTTTAAGTCGATTTTGCATTTTGTCGCTTTCTCAAAACACATTAGAAAATGTTTACAGGTCGTGCAAAGTGAAAATACAAGGGTACAAGCCCTAATGAGCATTTGGCACTTAATCGCATTTGCAAAAAATCACCAGCCCTAGTTATGAACCATTATCGAGGAAAAACGTGTTAGCTCTTGTAGCAACTATATTTCGGACATGTTTCTGTATTCAATTCTGAGAAACATCTTCTACCAGAGAGCTTGAGGACACAACACAACATTTCATTTCTTGTTTCCGACCTATTTAAAATGTTAGGGGAGGGGGCATTATTGGATACAAACCTCTGCCATCCTTTATATGCCAAAATTCTTGTCGAAATCATCCATGAGGTATTATTTTGCCTGTGAGATTGATGTTAGTGGTGTAGCAGCTAGCGTTCTTGGCTGTCGCCCCAGAGGTCCAGGTTTGATTCCCGACTATAATTTTAATTCTGGTGCAAGGGCAAGACGGGGAACACTCAGCCTCGTGAGGCAAGAAAGTAAAGGAGGGTTTGATTCCCTCCTCACCCATCCTGGAAGTGGTTTTCAGTTGTTTCCCCACTTCTACTCCAGGGAAATACTGGGATGATTCCTAACTTAAGGCCATGGCTGCTTCCTTCCCAATTCCTACTTTAATGAATAAACACACTAGTTCAGCCATCACAATAATACAGGTTATCACACAAACACCCAAATACAGGGGGCTATATGACCTCGATGTCGCAGCCCCTAAAACAAGCAACAAGATTGAAGTTAAAACGTGTTTGTGTCTGTACATGTTCCAATATTATGCCAGTATATTTAATTTCTTAAAATCTGATGAGAAGACTGACAACCTAAATTAAATTGTGCACAGGTAAAAACAAATACAGAGCAGTCGCACTATTGCATCGAACTTAAAGAAGCATGTGCAGGTAAAACATTTAATTTGATAGCTTAACATAATTCATTTCGCATCGGCCATCTACGGACCAAGAATTTCCAACTGCCTCCTTCTTCAGGCTTTGATATTTGCCCAGTCGGACGCCCGCGTTCATTCTTGGTGTTTTTCCTTCCTTTCCTGTGTCCAAATCTTTCCAGTTTTCACCTTTATTTTTTCTTGGAAACCATGGCATGCTTGAAAGTTTTCTCTTGAGTGGGAATGTCATTTGATGTAATTCCTGGACTGCTTCTTTGAGATCTCTATCCAATTCAATGAACCTGACCCATTTGGTTCTCCTCTCCTGAAAGTAGGTAATGAAGAGGTTGATCTGTCTTGCCGGGCCATTCACATCACAGGTAAACCACCTTTTCCACATGCCAACTTTAAACATAAATTGTGCATAAGTGGAAAAAAATACATCATTTGCAGTTCTGCAGCAAATTGAAAGGACCATGTGCAGTTAAGACATCCAGTATGTAATTGACATTATTATTATTATTATTAATATTGTTGTTCGGGTTACAAAATACGTTATAGTTTAATTGCATAGTATTCAATTTCCAAGAAATTAAGTATTTTTGAATTATAATGTTATTTGTTTTACGTCCCATTTAACTACTGCGGCTTTCAGAGACGCTGGGGTGCAGGAATTTTGCCCCGAAGTGTATTGTAACGTGCCAGTAAATCTACTGAAACGGCTCCTCATATTTGCACATCCTCAAATGCCAGCTGACTGTGCCAGGATTCGATCCTGCAACTTTAAGCACAGTAATTTTTAAGGCACAAGTTGTGCTACCACATGACAAGTGCCAGGTTGTTTTAGCGTTGCAGGAATAGTTTTGATTTGTGATAATTAATTTGGATTTTCCATATTACTGGAGTCCACTGTTCCATTCAAATAAAGTCAATTATAGAAGCAGGGAAAATGTTATTAAGCAACTATATTTTTTATACAAAAGTAAAGAAAAAGCTACGATTCGTTACTTCGACAATAACTGTACCAAGATTAATTGGAGGATTATCGTTAATCGTTAATAACTGTAGAGTCATTACTAATTTTAACAAAGCAACTGTAACTTGTTACTATTTCTGACTAGTAACGGAAACTGAGACGTAGTTACATTTAAAAAATAACTTACCCAACCTTGCTTAAATGACTTGCTCAAGGTCTCTCTGGAGTCTGCATGTCATTAATATCACACAATTACACTAAATCATCTACAGGATCAAGGATCATGTAAGTATAAGAGATTCGTCACTTTTGGTTATAGAATTTCCGGGGGAGAGCACCGCCTGAGGCCATGTACCGCTATACCAAGACTGGCAACATAAAAAGTAAAAAGCCATATGAATGTAGCCTTTATTACACGTAATTGAACAGTATGTTCTGCGATGAGATTGATTATTGATGAAAATAACACAAAAATAACTGTGTCTTTCGCTAGGCGTAGAAATGTACGTCCAGGTAGGAAAATAGTACTCTTTGATATATATCAATGTTGGCAATAGATTTGTCACGAAGGACACAGTTATGCCATTCTAGAGGTTAATTCACCTTTAGGCTAATTAAACATTCCTCTTCTACTCTACAGAATTGTTGGGATATTCGATGAATATAAAGAAAACTGTCCAAATGCACACACTATATTGCCATAACCTCACTTTTTGCCTAGCATGCCGGCTGCCACCCACCCCTCCCCGTCGCCCTAAACCACAAATTTTATTGCAATGCAAAGGAGAATGGGTAAGAAAACAAACAAGAGATGAAATGCACACATGTATTCTCTATATATATTCAGAGTAGTCCATATTGCCCACTAGTTTTCACATGGTCAACACCAGGATGATGAAAATTACCGTATTGTTCTAAAACTATCATTATAATTCTTACACCCCGGTGCTTGGCAATTTTTCCTCCCTTGCAGTGGCATGATTGACTCTGAATCCAATTCAAATAAATAATCAAAATACCGAATAAATCAAAACAACCAACAACACCACGAGGAAAATCAATCAAAACAGACTATTCCCGCTCCCGCCAGTCGGTTTGGTGTGAGCGTTGGGTGAGTGCCAACTACGGAAACATAGTACTTGAATTAATTCTTCACTGGTTGGCAGAACATCTATAGCCGAGCTTTATCGAAACCCACACGCTCCCTATGATCTGTCATCCCCCTGTACAGGATACTTCTCAGGTATATGTGGAATTTGTTTATAACATGTGTTATTGTGACGACTAGCAGTGTCATTGTATTATATAGTTTAGGATTGAAGTAGGTGTCCCAGGACTTGAAATAATATGGCATCCCCATATCCTATATATAATTGGTCATCATCATCATCATCTTGCACAGTTTCCAGCCACTGGCCGGTCTGTTTGGAACACAGGCCTCTCCAACGTCTTCTGTCTTCCCACCAACTCTCAGCCTCCACCCTTGTCCAGTCTTCTCCTCTCTTCTTCACGCTTTCTTCCACCCCCTTCAGCCACCTATCTCTCGGTCTCTTTCCTTCCCACTTCGTCTCATGTATCCTCCTGGGTATCCTCTTCTCCTCCATTCGTTTTACATGTCCATACCATCTAAGTCTAGATTTCTCTATACCATCCTGTAATGGTTCCTCCTTCATTAATTCTCTGGTCCTCTCGTTTCTTGTTCTGTCCATCTTTGTAGTTCCAATACTGCTTCTCAAGAACCTCACTAGCCTGTATTTTGCTCTTCTCCCTTCCTTTCATAACCCAGGTCTCCGAGGCATACGTCAGGATAGGGACATAGTACGTCCGATATATGATCTTTTTGCTGTTCTGAGAGACATCCTTGCTCCATAACATGCTTCTCACACTCCTCCGGAATGCTTCTGCCTGTCTCCCCTGCTCATTTCTCTATAGTTTCATCCATTATCTTGTATCAGGCTTCCCAGATACTTGAAACTCTCCACTTTCTTCAGCTGTTCCCCACCAATTGTTATTCCCGTTGTGGTTCTTTCCTTCTTCCTAGTTGTGATCACCATCTCACTCTTATTTATGCTAAATTTCATCCCATATCCTTGTATTATTCCTTCCCACACGTCCAACTGTTCCTGTACCTCCTCCTCCTTGTTTCCCCAAATCACCAAATCTGCAAACACCATTGCTTTCATCTTTCCTTCCCTAATTACTTGTGCCACTCGGGTCATTATGTCATCCATCACCACAATGAAAAGTAATGGTGACAGTGCACTTCCTTGTTTCAGGCAGTTTCTCTGTTCCAACCAGTCCAATCTCTCTCCTCCCACTTTCTGCCTTACAGCAAAAATCAAATCCACTGTGGACCTTCCTGCTCTGAAGCCATGTTGCTCTTCCCTCATCCCTCCTTCTATCCTTGTCCTAATCCTCCTTTCAAAACTTTCTCAAAGATCTTTGCACAATGACTCATCAGTGTTATTCCCCGATAGTTTCTGCATTCTGTTCTACTACCTTTCTTGAAGATCGGGACTATTATTCCTTTTTTCCAGTCCTCTGGGGTCTTCCTTTCCTTCCATGCTGTCCTCATCACTCGGTACAACCACTGTATCCCCACCTCTCCTGCTGCTCTCACCATCTCCACACTCAACTCATCCACACCCGGTGCCTTCCCTCCTTTCATCTTCCTCACTGCATCTTCCACTTCTTTCCATGTTAAGTCCTTTTCTGTTTGCAGTTCATCTTCCTCGATTTCTTCCTCCTCGCCGTGGTTTCCATTTGGGTTCAGAAGTTCTTCAAAATATTCTTTCCACATTTTCTTCAGTTCTTCCTTATTTTCTATCTCCTGTCCCCTTTTGTTCACCATTCTAACATAATCCGTAGGATCCTTCCGCCTCTTATTTTTTACCATCCCATACAGGATCTTTTTTGTACCTTCACTATCCTCCATCATCTTTGTCCACTCTTCCATCCACTTGGTATAACGTTTAAATTATAACCAGAAAAGATATCCGCCTAGTCAATACTTTGTTATATTGCAATAGAAGGTTCACATACAGTATGGTATTATTGGGACATGTTTCGGGGCCTAAATCAATTGGCTCCCTTAATCAGCCTAGGACTAAGGTAAAACTAAACAGCCATCATAAACACCTGTGTTGACAAAATGATGTCTTAAAATACACATAAAAAAGATGATGAATTACAATGAGTGAATGAAACATATGATGAAATGAGAAAAAGATGTGAAACGTAAGAAAGTAACAAGTACATTTTAAAAAAACTTATATAAAAAAGACTCATTGAAAAACACTATGTGCGAAGTAATAACCAATGAGTATGCGCAAACGTTTAAAAAATGCAACTCATAACGTTAAAAAATTTGCTGTGCAAAGTCCATAGTTTGTGTTTTGATTGATATTAAAAGTGCTTGAGAAACAATGCGTTGTGTGGAATGGCTAGTTGAAGATATTAGAAGATATGTATTTCTCTTGAAAGATTGATGATAAACAAATGTGATAACTTGATAATAGACACTGATTAATCTGTGATCCGGTATCTGTCAAATTGTACGATTGAAATAGTAAATAATGGGTAAAACAATGTCACCATGTATTTGAACAATCCCACGTAGTCGAAGTATTCAAGTGGCAAGGTATAATTACCATACATATTCCACCCATATGAAGGTCAGAATTCCATAGTATTATCCTCCACAATCATCATGGCCCAAAATTCATAGGCCTCAGTTCAGATCTCGCAAGTAAAATTCACAAAGCAGAAATTCTCAAACGTAGAATTTCTTCCCTGTATTTCCAATAACTCATAACTGGTTTTTACTCCAGAAATTATCATTAAAAATTTGAATTTTGTCCTGAAATGAAATTTATCTACAATAGCCTGAACAGTTTCCATGTGACAACGATTAACGATCAGTGATTTTGTTATTTCATCACTTAACATGCTCGCGAGTCAACCCTTCACACTCGTTTCTAGAAAATTAGTGCCATACTCTATTCGACAGCAGGGGCGTAAAACTCCTCGCAAACGTGGGGGAGTCAAATTTATAAAATTATAAACTAGGGAATGATTTTCTTAGTTTAAGGTCTTAAAACTTGAAATAACACGGTAACTTAATGTAGAACTAGCGCTATATTAAAAAAACAAAGATGATTTTATTCATTATTTCTAATTAAAATACAAAATACAATCGGAATATGAATACAAAACACTTTTTTGTCAACGTCTAGCAGAAGACCGGAACGCTGACTTACCTCAGTTTTAAACCGGTGCTCAGAAATAATAGTTTGAAAATGCACCATTTTCGAATTGTCGTGGTAAGGGGACAAATCTCATAGCATCTCGGATAAATTGGCGGCTCGGCGGGAAACGGGAGAGGAGGGTAAAACAGACCGTTTGTTTAGTAGAATAAAGAAATTACGACTAAGCAAAGCAAGGTGGTTTTTCCGATTTTCTGCCTAACCTAGTATTGAATCATTTATAGAATAGTTTCAGGTATCTTACAACACTTTTTTAAGGATACTTAAACATTTTGTCTTGCAATGCCTGCCCCCTCCGTGTTTTACGCCACTGTTCGGCAGAAGACAGGAGGAGAAAAAGAAATACTTGGTTCCTTCCCTCTAAGCTCTATGCTTTCAATGCCATCATGCTGCTAACCAAAAAGGAATTATAAAACGGAAATTATGAACTTTAAAAGTTCCACAATTCCCATATCCACCAGGAACAAGTGCAGAAAAGCCAAGGTACAGGACGCATAGCAGATTTAGAAAGCCTTCATTTCGACCGTGTATCACAGAGAGCCTGTCCACTCTGCCTGCAAACTTAATATGCCAATTTTGTTTGGTCTAGCTTTGGTAATGCTGAATGATATGTCACGCGTACGATAACATTTCCTTAAGTACTGAAATTAGCCAAAATACCTTTTGTAATTGATGCATAATATATCAGGAAATGGTGTTGTAATAGAAGTTTCCTCCTCCGCTGTCCATAACCCACCCAACATCCCTTATTTCAATCACGACTTACATAGTAAAATTTTAGCTGTGTCCGCCATTATGCGCGTGACTTATCGCCAAATACAGTATTGGTGAGGTGTGTCTGTACCAACTGACGAGCCCAACGGCACACTGGGACGAAACGCTGGCATTTTATGTTCGATTTAACCAGACCAATAGTATCATATTAATTGATAATTCATCTGCTCAAACGGAAATAACATCACGTTCCCATTCGGGAATATCATAACCTATTTGGTTTGCCAAGGTAAGGCTTTTGCTTTATGAAAGGAAGCTTGACTTCCGTAGCACATTGGCATCACTCGTGACGTCAATACTACTTGTATTTTGTGTCTTGTGATGGCCTTCTCAGCATGTGCTAGCCACACGTATAGGTGAGGTGTCTGTACCAACTAGCTAGCCCAACGGCACACTGGGGCACACTGAGTTAACCGGACCAATATTATCATATTAATTGATAAATACAGTATTGCCAACCCCACGCTTACGGTACTACTGTGTATGTAAGAGACCAATAACTTTTGTCATTACTACACTGACCGGCACGAAAAACACAACACTTCAATTTCTTACAAAAACTGAAATTTATGACACTTTTATAACACTAATCTACTATATGATGATGAAATATTGTAGTATGGTCGCATGAAGGTGACTAACAATGAAAAAAAGAAAGATGATTATACACAAATTTAAAAATTAAGCCAGTGATGCACACTTCAAGGAAAGAGCTCTAAAAGAGCGGGAAATTTTGAGTAAGGTCCTAAAGGTCCTCACTTCTGTTTTGATTTTATACACTTCGCACATTACTTCACAGACCTCGGAGACCTCTGTTCGTATCTTTAAAAGCGTGTTTTGCCACCTCTTGTACCAATGACGACATTCAATCTTTCAGGGATGCTCCTGATTAATGCTGTAATGTCCTATTAAGGAATCATCTCCTCTTCTTCCAGGAGGGCATTCCGTAGGTCCTGTAGGGTCTCTGGATAGCACTGACGGGCTCTTCTCCCCAGCGGGTCCCAAACGTACTCAATAGGATTCAAATCAGGGTTTCGAGCAGGCCAAGCCATAGCATGAATCCCTGCTTCACCCAAGAACTCGCTCAACATGTGGGCGTGCATTGTCTTGCATTAGTGTGAAATCATCAGCAATAAATGGAGAGAAAGACACAACATGCTCCAGAAGGATTTTCTCCACATACCGATGTGCAGTAAGGCTCCCATTCTCCACGTAAACCAAATCCGTCCTTGCAGCCATACTGATTCCTGCTCACACCATCACAGAACCACCCTGAAAAGGCGTCCTGGATGAGAATGTGCAAGGGGAATACCTTTCCCCTGGCTTTCTACAGACTCTCTCTCTTCCGTCAGGTGATCGGAGGCCAAACCGCGACTCATCGGTGAACAACACTTGTTCCCATTGTTGTACTGTACTGTCCAGCCATGATGTTCCCTTGCGAAACGTAGTCGAGCTGTGCGATGTTCTCTGGTAGGTTCTGGGCCTGTAACTGGTCTTCTGGATTGATGATTGGCTTCTTCCAATCTTCTTTGGAAGGTTCTCTCACTAGCATCGACCCCTCAAACTTGGTGGAGTCGATTTTGTGCTTCGATGGCGGTGGTGTGACGGTCGTGAAGAACTTGGAGTTGTAAGAAGCGGATATCTCTCTTTGATGTTGTTCTTCTCGGACCTGTTTCTGGTCTCCTTGCAAAGCCTCCAGTTTCCCTGTACCTTCGTACGGTTCTGGAAATAGTGGAAGGTGTAATCCTCAACACTTCTGCAATGTAATGCATGCTGCGACCATCTTCCACCAAAGCAACAACTTTTGCAGCTTGATCAGGGCGTAAGGGCATGTTTGCTCGAGAAAGCTAATTACGACAATCACAGAAAGATCCCACAAACACATGTGATTGAAAAGGTAACAATTCAAAGTACAACACTAAGCACTATAAGAGCGGGAACACATTATTGGGTTACATCCAGTGATGTGTTTCCCAGGTGCGCAGGAAAAAAACAATTGAGGCTAGTGCAATCAACAATCAACACTTTATTGTTTGCTTGCAAAGCAAGGCCAATAAGTGCTTCACTATGATTAAATAGATAATTACACAATAATTTCACATATTTTATTGGGTGTTACGTTTTTCGTGCCGGTGAGTGTAGTTGAGGAAAGGTGAACCTATCCTTGACACTCACAACTACATTAATACGGATAAGATATGATTTTCATACTTTTCTAGGGGACAATACCAATTGAAATTGCCGTCTATTATCACTAGGGGTGGTGATTTTTAGCATTTTGAAATCATAAATTTAGCATTTTGATTTGAGCATTTAGCATTTACACATCTGCAATTTAGCATTTTGTAGCACTTTGGAGAAATACATGTAATTTAGTTTAATTCTGATAAACGAGTAATCTCTTTTGAAAGGACATTAATGCGAAATTAAAATCACATTTGTAAAAGGCTAATATTGAGATAAAAGTGCATGAAGTAAATCGTACATTTATTGTAAATTAATATAGGTTAAAGTAAACAGAGAAAAAAACTTCATTATTGATACAGCCTAAAGCATAACACAGAAAAGGAGATCAATTTATACCAGTGCAAAACCACAATAATAAAGACAGAATACACAGAATTAACTGAACTCTTGAAGGTTCATGAATCAGTAACACTGTTGAATGAAATCATTGAACATACCTCAACATTTTGTTCTGTCATTCGTGTTCTCCTGTCACTTACAATTATATTGTATTTGCTGAAGTATCGTTCAGCATCTACGCTGTTGGTAGGAGCCCAAATGTACCGCAGAGCTGCTTTGGCAAACTGGGTATTTGAGCTTAACTGCCAACAGCATTTGCAGGCAATCTACGTCTTCATTATTCTGCATGATTTGTACCAGTTGGAAATGGAAATATTCATATCCCTCAACAAAACTATCCATATTAACATCCCCAAAAAATGGGATCTTCCTTTTACTTTCAATTAAATCCTTCAAGTCGATTGACAATACCCGGCCAGCAGTGGCAGGATTAAAGAGCTTGCCAACCTCTTGGAAAAAACAATTTGTCGCATTTACTGTCATGTGACTGCTCAGCTTTTTGTTGCACTTAAACATACACTCCATAAGTATGTTTTTCATTTTGCTTTTTACATTCCCATTTGAAAATGAGTCCATGAATTGCAACATATCTGTGGGTAACCATCCTCCAGCACACCTTTTCAACATAGTGCTTAAAGTTAACAACTCATCTCACAACTTATGTGCAAAAGGGTAGGAAGAGCCTTCCAACTGGGTAATTAATTTACTAATTTTGACTGAGACCTGAGTCACAAATTTAGACTGACACTGTACTTGAAAATAATGACATCCGTCATTAAAAATATTTAGGAGAGCTGAAGAACTGCTGTTTAACAAATTTTCATTCAAAGATTGAAAAAAATCTTTTAAAGCAAATACTTGTTAACATTTTCCACAGACTGAAACCATGAATTCCAGCGTGTGATCACGGGGAAAGGAAATACTACTGCTGGAAGATCTGGGTACCTTTCCTTGAGAAAACTGACATAAGCACTTTTCATTCTCCTTGAATGTAAGAAAGCCATTTTCATTTTGGATACAAAATGGTTTAGTTGTGACATTTCTTTTAAAATCACATCTCCAACCAAGTTTACCTTGTGCGCAAAACATTGAAAGTGCAAAAGATGGTCGCCAATTATTGTCTCCAGTGCTTTAAAGCATGTCCCCATGAACCGAGCTGAATCTGACACCAAACCAAGTACATTTTCATATGAGATTTCATATTCTTTCAAAGCGTCAATGATTGCCCTGCTACAAGTAGTACCATTTGCTTTGTCAAGAAAGCTACAACTGCCTAGAAATACGTCCTGGTTTGCTTTGTCACACATTGTTCGGAATAAAACCGCGAAAACACATCTTCCCAGCCTGTCTGAAGTCTCGTCTGCAACTATAGCAATTGGCTTTCCTAGTAGGCACTCCTTAATCTCAGCTTTCATTGCTTCTCCACAGCGAGGTACATATTCATGTCGCAATGTACTTGCTTTTGGTAGATCTCCCGATCCTGGCATGTACCTAAACACAGAATTGAAATAAAGTACGTAAATCGAGTTAAGCAGAAGATCTCTTCCATGCTACAATACCTAATATCGGGCACTTCATACGGTTTTGTAACACACCCCTAAATATAGATATTTTTAGTCTTCAGACATTTTATCTATATGTGTTTTATGTCTTCGCTGAAATGTAAACGCGGAAATGACCTCGTTAAATTCATGGCTCTCCCTTAGTTTTTGAGAATCGGACAAAATTAAATACGTGGTATACAACCTTAAAATAAGGTAGGCTTACTTACTTTGACAAGTACTCCCGAAAAGCTGGATGGTCCACTTTGTGAAGAGGGATATTCGTCTCAAGAAACATCTTCACTGTATCTTCAACAAATGCACTTTTTTCAGATTTTGCACTTTTCAATTTATCTTGCATCATTTGGATCGTGGCTTGCCGCTTTACTTCGCATTGCTCCTCCTCTGATTTACTGTTAAAACATTCTTTTGCACTGACATGTCCCCGACTTTTGACGTGCTTGTCTAAAGCGTCCTTCTTTTGCCATTCCAGGCGCTGATTACACAATTTACACATTAAAATGTCACTATCACTGATATAAAAATGTTCTTGTTTATAATTTTCTGCCCGCTGTTTTACAGATATTTTCGATCTCACCATCTTAGTAACTTGCTTGTTAACTTGTCCTACGTGAAGAGAATAGTCATACACTGTAAGGGATAGTGCAAGGCCTTGCCTTTCACGACGCGTTTCAACCGGCTACAGGACTGTTCGTTGAAGAGCAAGACTAGTTTGAGACGCCATGTGGTGCAGACGAGACATCTTTGTCAGCACCTCAACGGAAAGAACGTGAACGCGACAGGCTTGGCACCACACTTGATGGCGAACAGCAGGCCGGGTCTCAGAAATCTTTCCGTGCAAGTGTAGCTTATGAAACCGCCGGTCGAGCAACGAGTTGCGGAAGGGATTACTTCCCGCATTCCAGGACAGTGGTCAA
Source organism: Meconema thalassinum (assembly GCA_946902985.2). Classification (NCBI taxonomy): domain Eukaryota; kingdom Metazoa; phylum Arthropoda; class Insecta; order Orthoptera; family Tettigoniidae; genus Meconema; species Meconema thalassinum. The sequence goes on along the minus strand of OX336388.2, from coordinate 472,253,972 downwards.
GCTGTCGTAAACACTTCGGTTGGTTGGTTCCTTAGTTTAGGGGCTGCGACAACGCGGTCATGTAGCCCCGTGTACTTTGGGTGTGTGTAGAATCTGTCTGATAACCGGTGTTAATTGTGATGACTGTATTAGTGTGTGTATCTGTTTTTTTAAATTCAAGTAGGGACTGCAACTTTGAATTTTCAAATAGTTCCTACTTTTGCCGCCAAACGCCACCGTCAACGACTACTAGGCCTAGTTCAGAACTAGCTACTAGACGCCACCGCAGTCGGCTCTTGGCAACGAACGTAGCAACCTCAGAGCGTTGTTTACATTCTTAACCTATCCAATTTAGTTTCACACAGGTGTAATTAGTGGAAAGATCTTTAACATGCCATAAATCTATGACATGGGACCGCCGGCTTTACTTCCCCTCCGAAGGAAGGCATACTGAGGGATTTTTAACGCTCTTAAAAAATCCGACGGCTTCGGCCGGGTTTGAACCCGCGTAAACACTTCAAAGGTGTACAAACTCCTCAGTAGGAACTTAGACAAGAAAGAAAAACGTTTTACTTGAAAAATCGTGGATTTCGCATTTATATAGCGTTTTAGTATGATTTTCGCATTTTGAGTCAATTTCGCATTTTGTCGCTTTTTCAAAACACATTAAAACGTTGTTTGCAGGTCGTGAAAAATGAAAGTACAAGAGTACGAGCGTTTGTGAGCATTTCGCGCTTTGTCGCATTTGCGAAAATTCACCACCCCTAATTATAACTAGTGCACTGCAAATATGTGCTAAATTAAGTAAGTATGTGTGTTTGTTTCATGTTCATTCAACGATGGCAGCCATGTTGCTCAAGCGGTGAGCATTCATCAGCTGTCATCTGGGCAGAGACATTGACGAGACATGAAGACACATTCATGTCACAGCAGTATTATCAACATGTAAGATATAGAATACATCCCCACATGAGGTCTGGCGTGGTCTTGATGGCTAACACGGCCCGCAGGCTAAAACCATTGTCAAAACCCATCAAATTGGACAACACGAAGGTTAGAATGGTCGGCCTTGGCCGCGTGAAGCTAGAGGGGCACTGTTGACGACACGTTAGGCTGTAACCGTTGCCAAAAAACATTGATCTGGACAAGTTAGGCTGTAACCATTGTCAAAAAACCATTGGGATGGACATGTTAGGCTGTAGGCCTAACCATTGTCAAAACCACTGTTCCTTTCATTTGAACCCCTCAGAGACTGCTACCTAGACCATCTATACAATATTAGTGCCATATGGGTGGGGTTGTCAATACTGTACTTGTCATAATTCACCAGGAGCGTATAACACGGGGAGAACAAGGGAAGGGGGGCATTGCTCCCCTCAAGTTTAAGGTGCAAGACAATATTTTTAAGTACCCTTGTAAAAGTAAAATAACCCTAAAATATAAATTAAATGATTTAATACCACGTTGGGTTGGGTGGAAATTCGGAATTTCTTTATTCTACCAAACTAACAGTCTGTTTTTCCCCCCTCCCCCATTTCCCACCGAGGCGCATTGACCTTTGTCCCCTTACCACGACGATCTGAAAAGATGCATTTTCGAACTTTTATTGTGAGCCAGGTTTTAAACTGAGGTAAGGTACTGTCACACACAACACACAAAATCATTACTCCTTCCGGAAACCAACAGAGGGCGCGCGCCTTTTACTTGTTTTTCATATTTTTTGAAACAAACACACATCTCGCGTTTTAAGTAGACTCTGCGCATGCACCCTGCGTTCGAAAAGCGATGATGCATGTGACATCAGAAGTTTGACACTACGCTTGTATAGTGTTAACTCAAATAGGTAGAGCTCCAGCATTTCAGCAGTTTCTGGCTAAACTTTGTTTATTAGGCTACTACGTTTGTGAAGTTTGTACTTCGTCACTGTGATGACCAAGAATCTGCTCGTCGTACCTGCTTTAAGCTGTTTTGTAGTAAGAAGTTTTTTGGTAATGAGAATCGTTCAAGACACCTCCGATCTACGATGGAACAAATTAGGCAAAATTATTGCTGTTTACTGGCCACCTACTCGGAAATGGTTGACAAGCTAGATGACATGCGTCTTGCTCAACAGTTTTTGTAAACAAAGATCGACGGCAGTCAATGTTCAGGTCTTTTGCTAACTTCGACAAATGTTTTATGTCTTGTATTCAAATTCTGATTGTATTTTAATTAGAAATAATGAATAAAAATCTTGTTTTTTAATGCAGCGTTAAGCAAACATTGTGTTATTTCAAGCTTTACAGCCTTTAACTTAAAAAATCTGGTAGTTAGGCAACCGCAGTTTATAAATTTGCCCTCCCCACATTTTCGAGGAGTTTTACGTCCCTGTAATTCACGGGGATAATGGCCAACACAGCCGGAATTTTACTATGTAAGTCGTGATATAATTTGGGACAACGGGTGGGTTATAGACTCCGGAGGAGAGAACTACATCCTTTCTAAATCTATTTCGAATCATTACAGAAGATAGGGTGACTGCACCTATGGTTGAACGGTTACCAGTGGATGAACCGTATCAATTTAGGTATAGTTGACAAGGTTCAGTAGGAAGGCAAACCTGAACATGAAACGGGCCTTGTGCCAAGATGCCATGAGACACAAAGCACAAAGCCTGTTTCATGTTCAGGTTAGACTTCATACTGAACCTTATCAACTTCACCTACATTGATACGGTTCATCCACTGGTAACCGTTCAACCATAAGTGCAGTCACCCTATTTATGGCTATTATCAGTAATGAAGCAAATTTTTCCGTGGGTTCACCTCTCTTCAAGTGTTACTGCTTTTGTCTAGACCAATAATTGTTAGGTAGCAGGACGAGCTGCGTTAGCCATATATACACCCATGGTTTTTGTTAAGCACAGTGGGGTAGTCACGCATCAATAACTTTTAATTACTGTCGTGTAGTTTGTATCCCACATGTTGGCAACTGTAGTGACGTCAATGTGTGCACCTCAGTGTGTGCACCGTGGTGACAGACCTTATGCGCTGTTGAACATTGCTGGCATTGTTAAATGAGACATAAATATACATATTTATGTAATTTAGCACATATATCCGGTGCAGTAGCGACTAGGGTTAGTAATTTCAATTGGTAATATCCCCCAGAAGATGAAACAAGGTATGAAAATCATGTTTGAGTCCTAGGTCTTTTGACTGGCTTGATGCAGCTCCCCATGCCTCCCTGTCCTGAGCCAATCGTTTCATCTCTACATAGCTGCCAAACCCTACATCTGAGGCAATCTGTTTATCATATTCTAACCTTGGTCTATCCCTCCAGTTCTTGTCCTGAACCCTTCCTTCCATAACTAAGCTTGCTATTCCTGGATGTCTTAGTATGTGTCCTGCTAACCTATCTTCTCTTCATTAGCAGTCGCCAGAAACATCTCTCCTCTCCCACTACTCTTAATACCTCTTTGTTTGTAACCCTTTCTACCCATCTGATCATCATTCTCCTGTAACACCACATTTCAAATGCTTCAATTCTCCCCTTTTCTGCTGCACCAATAGTGCAAGTTTCACTTCCATAGAGTGCCACGCTCCGGACAAAGGCTTTCAAAAATGACTTCCTAATACCTAAATCTATATTTGATGTCAACAGATTCCTTTTTTGTAGAAATGCTTTCCTTGCCTGAGCCAACCTACTTTTTATATCCTCATTGCTTCGTCCATCTATATATATAATACGCTAAGGTGTATGTTTCACAAAACTCAAGCTCCTAAACCAGAGGGAGCTAGAAGGTGTGGTTTTTACCAAATTCTTCCAAATCGTCTCAATTGTACAGGAAAAATCTCGCATTTCTTGAAAAGTCAACTGAAATATATTCATTCGTTTACAAAGTGATTTTAAACAAATAAACAGAAATGGGAAAGGAAGGAAGCTTGTAGTTTAACGTGACCGTTAATCTCGAGATCATGAGCCATGGGACCTCCTTTTTACGTGGAATCCGAACCACGGGACATGGCATTTCACCGCCTTGGTGAGAAATATAAAAAAACACAGAAATGGCAGAACTGTGTTGCGAACAGCACCAATGTCGGGCGGGGCGCACACAACCCACACACCAGCAGTAGTGATGAATTGCTCTCTGATATCATAAATATCGACAATTTGTTTAAAAAGTGTGTATTGCGATGGTTATCGCACGGGTCCACTGGTCACTGGTTATATTGCATTCTAAGTAACAGAAGTCTCCTTCTTCCTTTAGCTTTTCACCTGCCAATTTGATGTCCTTAGAGGTTTCACATTTATTTCGGCTGCATTTCAATATTTTTGTTTTACATTTATTAATTTTCATCATGAATTCTTTCCTCAAGACGGAGTCCATACCATTCAAAAACTCATTCAAATCCTGAGGTATGTCGGCCAAGATGACGATGTCAACAGCAAATATCAGAGTTGAAATTATTTCTCCTTGAATCTTCACTCCCACTTTAAATTTTTCTAAAATTTCCTTCATTGCTTGTTCAATGTAAAGATTGAAAAGTATGGGTGATACGTTGCAGCCTTGCCTTACACCTTTCTGAATACCAGCTTCTCTCTTATGTCCTTCAGCTTGAATGACTGCTGTCTAGTTTCTGTATAGATTGTAGATCACCCTCCTATCCCTGAACTTTATTCCAGTCGTTTTCAAAATGTCAAACAACTTACTCCAATCAACGTTATCAAAAGGCTTTTCAAAGTCTACAAATGCCATGAAAGTTCTCTTATCTTTCCTTATTCTACCTTCCAAAATCAGCCTAAGGCTTAATACAGCTTTCCTTGTCCCTACATTTCTCCTGAAACCAAACTGGTCTTCACCCAACTCCATTTCTATCTGGCTTTCCATCCTCTTGTAAATTATTCTAGACAGGATCTTTGAAGCATGAGAAATCAAGCTGATTGTACGATAATCTTCACATCTGCCTGCTCCCACTTTCTTCGGTATAGGAATGATAACAGTCTTCTTGAAAGTGAAAAAGGTATGTGTGTGACTTTTCATTCAGAATTAATCCAGCTTTCATGTGCAATGCTAACGTTGATTGGTTCAGCCCTCACACGGGAACATACACCACAAACGTTGTTGAGCTGTTTTCTTGTCTTGATCCTAAATGGGACAATTTCTGTGTGTTAAAAGTACATTTCATGGATGAATTCAAGCAAATATATAGATTTGGAATCAAATGTATAGAGGACTATAAAAATTAGACTTCCTCAGTTAGAAATATGATCTATTAAGATCGTGAGTAAATTACTATAGCCTACTCCTTATAAACGACGTGCAGGTGGAATTTTTAATGTGGAAGTAACCGAGGAAATAATAGTCACAGAGCTATATGAACGTACATCGACTTTAGATGCACTCTTCGCACAATGCCAGCGTTGATCACCCGATTCTGGTTTAATAAAATGTATCAGCAATGTGATTTGAACCATTACGTGAGATCCTCTGTTATGGCTTGCTGTCAATACCCCGCAAGATACTCAGGATGGCGGCTGTCAGCACCGAATCTACAAATGCCAGCTACTCAGTTCCGCCGGGGACCATTCTGCTATGCTATCAAGTTCGGTAATTGTAGTGGAGTGCCGATACTCTATTCTTCACTTCCACTTGGGTAATATATCACCATTTTCAAACGTTATTTCATATTCTGGGAGTAATTACCAATTGAAATTACTGTTCATTATCACTACTGCACTGGAAATGTGTGCTACATTACATAAATATACTGTAATATGACTTCAGCCCTTACATCTTGTTCATTAAACGACTTGTCGTTCCATGTGCGCAACTGTTGCCAATATGTGGGATACAAACTACACCATGCAGGTAATGCAGAGCGAAGGTTTCAATAACTTCAATCGATTTGTATGTAAAGCCTTATTAAAATAGAATTTATGGCCGGTACTGGGTAAGCCACTGTGCCGAAAATTACTGCCTATATTACAAGCAAGAGGGCTTAGGGCACATCCCAAGGGTACGCTACAGGAGAGGAGACCAAAGGTATAAAAAATTTTAGGAAATGAAATTTGCCGAAGTACCTTTAGTAATGGTATCCGGAGACGTTAATATAATAGATGTTGACTCGTCCGCTGCCATAAACCCACCCCACCGTCCCAAATAGATACACGACTTATATAGCAGAAATGAAGTCTTTCGGCGCCATGTTGCTCACTAATTCCGGAATGCCAACCCCACACATTTGGTACTATTTCACATCGGGTATAGAACGAGTAAACAAAAGAGCATCGATAAAGTAATGTAATGAAAAATTATGTATTTATGATGTTTTACATACAAAAACAGACCTAACCTGGGGCTTACGCCCCAGACCCCCTTGCTTGTGGTACTAGCAGTAATTTTCGACCAGGCAGTACCTAACCTAGTAGCAGACATAAATTCTATCTTATTAATGTTTTACATACAAAAACAAACCTAACCTGGGGCTTACGCCCCAGACCCCCTTGCTTGTGGTACTAGCAGTAATTTTCCGCAAGACAGTGCTTAACTTAGTGGAAATTTGTAACAATTTCAAACTTTACGTGTCATATGGTGAATTTTGTATTTGACATGTTGGTAACGTACTCAGATGTTCGTTTCTCGGGTGTCACATGACGTATGACGTAGTGTCCAAGATGGCGTCCATAGTTAAATGAAGACAATGCTAAATGCATTATTTTCGTAAATAATCAATTAAAAGGAATTATTCCGGTGCTGCAGTGGCAATTGAGAAAGTAAAACGACTCCCAACATCTCCGAGAAAGGTTTGTCAATCATAAATACTATATTTTCAGTAATATACCTTGTTGAATGTTACGACGGCTCGGTCTCCTCTCCTGTAGTTTTAATCATCCCAAGTTAGTTTTTTTTAATGTATATACAGCCTTCTTAACACAGAATTTATGGCCACATCCTCCAATTAGTGTCTACGAATTCCAAGGAGACACCTCAAAATACAAACACTTCAAAGTGAGCATAAACAAACCACGTACGGCCGCACTTAATGAATTTTACTAGATCGGTTTGAAGAGGAGTTGCAGAAGCAGTTAGTGGGGAGAGACCTGATAGTCATGGGAGACCTAAATGCCCATGTCGGAACTGATAGAAGAGGTTTTGAGGAAGTGATTGGTGGTGAAGGATGGGGAAACAGGAATAAGGAAGGAGAGAGATTGTTGGAACTGTGCAAGATAAATGGGCTAATGGTTGGAAACACATGGTACAAGAAGAGAGAGAGCCATAAAATTACTTGGTACAGCAGGGATTTGACTAGGAAATCAGTGGTGGACTATATTCTATGCGGGAAGGAGACAAAGAAGAGTATCACGGATATAAGGGTAATACCTTCAGAAGCCCTGGACAGTGACCGCCGTCTGCTGGTCGCCAAGGTGAGAGGACTGAAGGAAAAGAGGAGAACTGAAAACCAAGAAAGAAGAATAAGGACATGGAAGCTGAAGGAGGATGGAAATAAGGAGAAGTTCCAGATATTAGTGAGGAACAAATTACCGAAGGATGATCCGAAAACAGGTGAAGAAGAATGGAATAGGTTCAAGGACGTGTTGGTAGAAGCAGCGGAAGTCGTGTGTGGCAGAACTAGTGGAAAGAAAAGGTGGAAGGAAACACCATGGTGGAATCCCAGAACTAAGGAAGCAGTGAAAAAGAAAAATGAAGCATTCAGGAAATGGTTCCAACAGAGGACAGACAGAACAAGAGAAGAATACCAAGAGCGGAAGAAAGAAGCAGGAGAAGTAGTGAAGGAAGAGAAAAAGAAATGGCTGGAGAAATGGACAGAAATGATGGAGGAGGACTGTGATGGCAGTAAGAAAGTGTTGTATGGAATGATAAAGGCAAAGAGAAGAGATACAGGGGAAAATGTCAGAATGGTGGACAGGAATGGAAAGGAGGTCGAAAATATGGAAGAAGTAAAGGTTATCTGGAGAGAATACTTCAAGGAACTCCTAAATCCAACTAAAACCAGCGTAGTGGACATTGTGGAGGAAGAAACAGACAGTGACCAAGACATTTCAGAGAAGGAATTGACATGGGAAGAAGTGGAGGAAGCATTAAAGAAGATGAAAGGGGGAAAGGCACCGGGAATAGACGAAGTGAGTGTGGAGATGGTGAGAGCAGCAGGGGTGATAGGAACACAGTGGCTCTTTCGAGTAATGAAAGTGATATGGAGGGAGAAGAAAATACCAGAGGACTGGAAAAGAGGGATAATAATACCCATATTTAAAAAGGGAAGTAGGAAGGAATGCAAGAACTACAGGGGAATTACACTCATGTGCCACTGCGCTAAAATATTTGAGAAGGTACTGGAGAGAAGAATTCGGACAGAAGTTGAAGATGGGCTGAGGGAAGAACAGTATGGATTCAGGCCAGGAAGGTCAACAGTTGACCTCATCTTTGCAGTAAGACAGCTACAAGAACACCATTATGAATATGGGAAAGATCTGGTGATGACCTTCTTGGATATTGAGAAAGCATATGATAGTATTAATAGAAACAAGGTATGGGAAGCAATGAGAGCAAAAGCAGTGAACAAGGAGACAGTGGCAAGAGTGAAAGCAATGTACGAGGGAAGCAAAAGCTGTGTAAAGGTGGGAAGAGAGAGAATGGAATGGTTTCAACTGGAGAGTGGTCTGAAACAGGGAAGTGCCCTCTCACCCCTGTTATTTATAGTGGTGATGGATGAAATCATACGAAAAGTGGTAAATAGCATTGGGGAAAGGAAAATGAAGGCAATGTTGTTTGCTGATGACCTTCTGGTATGGGGAGAGGATGAGGAAGAAGTACAAGAGCAATTAGATGAGTGGGAGAAGGTAGTGTTATCATATGGGATGAAGTTCTCAGCACAAAAGAGTGAAGTGGTCATCACAACGAGGAAGAAGAACAGACTGGATATGGGCATAACACTTGGAGGACAGCAGTTGCAGAAAGTAGAATGCTTCAAGTACTTGGGAAGCATAATTGAAGAAAAGGGAGGCAATAGGATGGAAATAAATGAGCGGGGAAGGTGCGCAGATGGATTTTTCAAGAGTGTTAGGGGGATGATATGGAATAAAGATGTACCACAAAAATGTAAAGGAATCATCTACAAGACCTACTTTGTGCCAATTTTGACATATGGTTCAGAAACATGGGTGATGAAGGAAAGGGACAAGAATAAAATACGAGCAGTGGAGATGAAGTTCCAGAGGAGTAGGGTAGGAGTGACAAGAATGGACAGAGTAAGGAATGAGAGAGTCAGGGAGATGGTAAGAGAGGAACCATTGCAAAATAAAATAGAGCGATCTAGGCTACAATGGTATGGACATGTGAGGAGGATGCAAGAGGAGAGGATACCGAAGAAGATGTTTGGAATGGAAATGACGGGAAGGAGGCCAAGGGGAAGACCAAGGGACAGATGGACAAAAGGAGTTAAGAAGAGTGTGGAGGAAAGAGGAGTGTGCTGGGACACAGTAAATGACGAGAGATGGTGGATGGACAGGAAACGATGGAGAGGCTTATGTTCCAAGCAGACCCGACCAGCGGTTGGAAACTGCTCAAGATGATGATGATGATGATGAGGTCATGATCTAAAAGGTAGGTGGGTTATACACTGTATAGAAAATTGTAAAAGAATCGGCACTTGCCCTCGTGAGATCTCTCATCTCTCTCTTTACAAAATTAAATTAACTCACCTCTAAAGATTATTTCCCAAGCCTTGAGTGTAAGTGCTGGCTCCAGTCTAGGAAAATGCACTAAAACTGAAAACAGGGAATCAAAATTCTCCAAAATAAAATGCATTCCCTTCCTCTGCATAGCTTCCTTACATTCTGAAAACAAATAAGGTGAATTGATAACATTAAAAACTTCTGGATGACCAAAAAAACAAAATAAGTGTTGATAAAAAATAGGATCTCCTCCTACAGCAGGTTCAAAGAATTTTTGAAAACAATATACATTCTAAAAGGTATATCAAAAAATCAGTGGAACCATCAGTATTATATTAACTCACCATTCATTTTAGCATTCACCTGTGAGGGACCGCATACATCTTCTACGGTGTAACCTTTGGAAATACTACTGTTCAACAGATCATCCTTCGTAGTAGGAAAAACGAAGTCCTTCATCTTCCCTAATTAAAAAGAAACGTTCCAACGAAAATACAACCCCTTCTGTTCGCAAAAGAAAAAAATACACAACTTTTAGTCAACCTATATCAAGTTATTGCACAAACGTCATAACAGTAGTTCGAAACCACAGGAAACCCCTCGACATTTTTCCCGCGAAATGTAGGTAACAAGGAGCATATAATATGTAATGTATGGGCAGAGCAATAAACTTTTACCCAATATCGAGGTAAGGAACAAAGATGATATATATAATGTTAAGAATGTTAACCCCAACCCATTTGTTGAATCGAACATGAAATCTACCCAACTTACTAATATTCGTCAAAACTGGCTTTATTCATCACAGACAAGCGGCCCGATTCTGTAAGAAATGGTTAAGCTACAACAAGTCTTTAGGACCCCTAAAAACTGGTTAGCAGTCGAATTGGTATTCTGTAACGCCAAATCGCATCCATGATGTGACGTAGGTCTTACCGCTGAACCATCCACCGTAAAGGCATGTTCCGAGCACTTGTTAGTAGGGATGGGTTGCGAACGGAGTCGCGAAGAGTCGAGACTGCTGCCGCTGGAACCGATACTCTCGACTCCAGTCTCGACTCCACTGATGCACTAACGCCCTCTAACATCTGTTTTAGGAACTGCTTGAACATGTATGCCACACAGCACCAGCAGCAACGTTGTTCGCCATCGCTGCGGCATGTTTACAATACAGCTGACAAAATCTTGCTGCTAGCTTGCCAGTTATACTTTTTTGGTATTGAAATGCATGGCAAGCTATTATAACCTGCAAAACGATTCAATAGAATGATTATATGCAAAGTCGTTCTTTGTTATGATCTACTGTAGGATTCTACAGTATGAGAATATGCTGCATAGTGATGGGATATTTATTTTGCCGGCAGGATCGTTATATGGAATGTCGAATAACAATTACGAAGTTCTTGGCACTGTGTGTGTATTTTTACTTTCATTATAGGGTGTTTCATTTACGTGTCTCAAATAACAAATGTTGGGTGTTGAATTAATGTAAGATTTGGCCTATGTTATGGTTTGTTAATTGCTTTGTTTAAGATGTGCGCACAGGCCTCTCATATTGTGACGGTCTTGTTATCCATCCACGTTCGTCCCTTGATACCTTGTGTTACGATGAATACAGTAGGATTATTAGCCAGCAAACATAGAAGATTGTTTCGGGTTATCATCGGTAATGTTGTAGGTGTAATTGTTATTGTGTTTATTATGATGATTATTATTTATAACAATAATAGTAATACAACCTGCCTAAAGTGCAATATTACAACAATTTGGTACAATGATTGTAAATAATAATAATAATAATAATGAGAGATTCTGAAAAAAAAAGCGACCGTGTGCCCCCCGCAATACTCATCAGGTGAGCTTGGAGTCGCGAGGCTTAATGCGAAGCGACCCCGCAATACTCATCAGGTGAGTTGGAGTCGAGAGTGTTCATGCGAATCGACCCCGCAATACTCATCAGGTGAGTTGGAGTCGCGAGTCTTCATGCGAAGCGTCCCCGCAATACTCATCAGGTGAGTTGGAGTGGCGAGTCTTCATGCGAAGCGGCCCCGCAATACTCATCAGGTGAGTTGGAGTCGCGAGTCTTCATGCGAAGCGGCCCCGCAATACTCATCAGGTGAGTTGGAGTAGCGAGTCTTCATGCGAAGCGTCCCCGCAATACTCATCAGATGAGCTTGGAGTCGCAAGTGTTCATGCGAAGCGACCCCGCAATACTCATCAGATGAGCTTGGAGTCGCGAGTGTTCATGCGAAGCGACCCCGCAATACTCATCAGGTGAGTTGGAGTCGCGAGTCTTCATGCGAAGCGGCCCCGCAATACTCATCAGGTGAGTTGGAGTCGCGAGTCTTCATGCGAAGCGGCCCTGCAATACTCATCAGATGAGCTCGGAGTCGCGAGTGTTCATGCGAAGCGACCCCGCAATACTCATCAGATGAGCTTGGAGTCGCGAGTGTTCATGCGAAGCGACCCCGCAATACTCATCAGGTGAGTTGGAGTCGCGAGTCTTCATGCGAAGCGGCCCCGCAATACTCATCAGGTGAGCTTGGGTTCGCGAGTGTTCATGCGAAGCCACCCCGCAATACTCATCATATGAGCTTGGAGTCGCGAGTGTTCATGCGAAGCGACCCCGCAATACTCATCAGATGAGCTTGGAGTCGCGAGTGTTCATGCGAAGCGACCCCGCAATACTCATCAGGTGAGTTGGAGTCGCGAGTCTTCATGCGAAGCGACCCCGCAATACTTATCAGGTGAGTTGGAGTCGCGAGTGTTCATGCGATGCGGCCCCGCAATACTCAACAGGTGAGCTTGGTGTCGCGAGTGTTCATGCGAAGCGACCCCGTAATACTCATCAGATGAGCTTGGAGTCGCGAGTGTTCATGCGAAGCGACCCCGCAATACTCATCAGATGAGCTTGGAGTCGCGAGTGTTCAAGCGAAGCGACCCCGCAATACTCATCAGGTGAGTTATAGTCGCGAGTCTTCATGCGAAGCGGCCCTGCAATACTCTTCAGGTGAGGTTGGAGTCGCGAGGCTTCATGCGAAGCGACCCCGCAATACTCATCAGGTGTGTTGGAGTCACGAGTGTTAATGCGAAGCGACCCCGCAATACTCAACAGGTGAGCTTGGAGTCGCGAGTGTTCATGCGAAGCGGCCCCGCAATACTCATCAGATGAGCTTGGAGTCGCGAGTCATCATGCGAAGCCACCCCGCAATACTCATCAGATGAGCTTGGAGTCGCGAGTCTTCATGCGAAGCGGCCCCGCAATACTCATCAGTTGACATCAGATGAGCTTGGAGTCGCGAGTCTTCATGCGAAGCGGCCCCGCAATACTCATCAGTTGAGTTGGAGTCGAAAGTCTTCATGCGAAGCGGCCCCGCAATACTCATCAGGTGAGTTGGAGTCGCGAGTGTTCATGCGAAGCGGCCCCGCAATACTCATCAGGTGAGCTTGGAGTCGCGAGTGTTCATGCAAAGCCACCCCGCAATACTCATCATATGAGCTTGGAGTCGCGAGTCTTCATGCGAAGCGGCCCCGCAATACTCATCAGGTGAGCTCGGAGTCGCGAGGCGTCATGCGAAGCGACCCCGCAATACTCATCAGGGGAGCTTGGAGTCGCGAGTCTTCTCCAGCCCCCCTGCTATAGTCTATTTAATGGCCAGGGAATTCCTGCCTTGAAATACTACTACAATACAGAGACAGGGGTACATTCACGAAATAGAGAGGCAAATTAATGGAATTGCCAAGGGTCGAAAATTGTCGGCAGCATTTATATAAGGAGTGCGACATACCACCAAATACATGAAATATGTAGCCTACTTACGAATAAATTCGCCATAATATGTATTTATTTATAAAAACGGCAAATATATGTAAATAAATAGAAAATATTTAGTAAAATTAAATATATATAAACACATAACTATCCGGGCCTTACTCATCAGGTTAGCTTGGAATCGCGAGGCTTTATGCGAAGGGACCGTGTGGCCCCGCAATACCCATCACGTGAGCTTGGAGTCGCGAGGCTTCATGCGAAGCGGCCCCGCAATACGCATGAGATTAACGTGGAGTCGCGAGGCTTCATGCGAACCGAGACCGGTGTTCGGAGTCGATCGAGTCGACACTCTCGATTCCAGGCTTCAGTCGCGCCCATCCCTACTTGTTAGCCGTGTTTTAGTCCATGGTTAGCTAATTTGTAATGAAAAATCAAAGATGGAAGCGAACAGCTGATATGTATGTTATCACTTAATGGCTTGAATATTAATTTATTCATTGAATATGGGCTAAGGTAAGTACAAAACAATATATTTTTGATTCTTCAAGTTGTGCAAATATCTTTCTTTGACGATTATGGTAAATAGTATACTTAATATGAATAATGTCGTCCCGAGTAATGTTATTAACTTACGCTTTTATTTTTGTTTTCAGATGCCGTAAGCGATCTAAAACGATTATTTCATGGGGAAGAAACTTAAGTGCTATTTTACTACTTTGGAAATAATTAGCTTTCATTTTAATTGTAAAATTCGAATCATATTTGCGGAAGCTTGTAGTCAGTAGTCCTCCAAGCTTGTTTCTAGGTTACGGAAATTAACTTAATTGTGGTGAAGAGACATGACAACATGATCATCATAATGGACTTCCACAAACAGAAATTAGTTGTTTACTTCTCCGCTGTCTGTAACCCACCCAGCCATCCCAAATAGGATCACGACATATAGATGAAATTCCAGCTGACTCTGCCATTTTTAGCACGATGTACAGTATTGCCAACCACACGCATTCGATACTATATCGCATCCGGGAGACCAATGGTTTTCGCCTAGACCAATAAGGTTCATCTATACCTTGCAATGCACTGGCGTTTAGGGGAATTCTTAGTTACCTTGATGACGTGATGGTATTGGAGTTCTTTTTTCACATAATTACAAAGGTGTCATGTGGTGCATTTTGTATCAGACATGTTGGCAACGTAATATGACGTCAATTTGTCGGCCACAAACATCTGCCGTCGTTGACCAAGCTACAAATAAAAACCTTCATTTAAGCAATATTAGTGAAATTTGACAATTTTTATTGTGCAGCAGTGATAGTTATTGTTGTTTTAAGGGGTGGAACTACGAGGTCATTTGCCCTCCCCCCTAATCTACTCTATTCACATCTCTCATGAGCTGGTACTGCGGAGACCAAATTCTAAGTGGGAGCTGATGATTACCACCAAATGTAGGAAAATTGCATACCTGGGTCGTGTGTTATGTGGTGCAAGATACGCAATATTACACCTTATTTTAAAGGGCAAAATTGCTCAGCATCAAATAGCGTCTGAAATTAAGCTAAAATACCTTTTCTCTCCTACCGCTGAGCTCTCAAAGTCAAGTGTACAGCTAAACGCCGGAATCTGTATGGTGCGTTTTGTAATAGTCATCATCATCATCTTCATTTCCCCTTTTCCAGTTCACGCTGGGTGGGGGCAAATATGGTTCCTCTCCACTTTGTTCTGTCGTTCCACCATTCCTCTTCCGACACAGTGTTCCAATCCACGTTCAGTTTTCTAATACTATTCTCCACCGAGTCCATCCAACGCATTCTTGGTCTTCCTCGTCCTCTCTTCCCTGTCATCCGTCGTTCCAGTGCTCGTCTTGGTGGCCTTACTTCATTCATCTGTTTGACATGTCCAAACCATCTCAATCTGTTTTGTCATTTAGGTTCTGTACTCCCAGTTCTTTCCATATATCTTCATTTCTCACTCTGTCCCTCCTCGTTTTCTGGACCGTACTTCTCAGGAATCTCATCTGCTTGTACTCTGCTCTAATCCCTCTTAGTCATTGTCCAAGTTTCTGCTGCATATGTCATTATAGGAACATAATATGCTTTGTACATAACTTCTTTAGCCTTAATTGGTATATCCTTGTTCCATACTAGTCCCCGTACCTGTTGGTAGAAAGCACTCCTGAGTTGTATTATTCTGCTAATTTCCAAATCCATCTTCAGTCAGTTCACTTCCCAAGTATTTGAAGTGTTTCACTACTTCCAATTCCTGGTATCTCCTACTTTGATTACCGGTACTCCTTTTCCTTCTTTCTTTTCTCTACTCATCAGTCATCACCACTGTTTTACTCTTCTCCACATTTATCTTCAATCCCCATTGCTCAATCTTTTCATTTATTACGTCTAACTGTTCTTGTACCTCCCTCTCATCCTCGTCCCAGATCACGTCGTCGTCTGCAAACAACATTACCTTCATCTTTGCCCTACTATATTCTTTCATTGCTATCTTCATGATGTCATCCATCACCACACTTCCTTCCTTTAGTCCAGTGTCAAATTTAAACCATTCCGATGTCCCGACTAGTCTTCACACTACTGTAGCACTCCATGCACATTCCTTTTATCATGTCTCTCAGTTCCTTGCCTATCCCCCTATTTGTTAAGCTTTCCCAAACTTTTGTTCTAGGGATGCTATCATAGGCCTTTTCTATATCAATAAAAGTAATTTGCAATAGCTTTTTAATGCAGACCAATGGCTTTTGCCTGGGCCAATAAGTATTAGGTGGAGGTCTGCGTTAGCCATTTACACGAATACACCCCTGGTTTTTGTCTCGCACAGTAATGTTCGTTGTGCACTGCTGTAATTCATGTTTTTTGTGAGAGTGAAATTTCTTAAATCCACTCCAATGGGCTTTGCCTATACCAATAATTGCTAGATATCCGTTAGCCATATATACACACCTGGTTTCTGTCATGCACAGTGGGGTAATCGTGCATCAATAATCTTTATCCAGACTAGACCTGAGTGGTGTATTTTGTATCCCACATGTTGGCAACTGTGGTGATAGTTTAAAATTTGAAATACACTTATCTTCGGTCTAGTCAATACTTTTTTTGTGTTTATTTACGCCCTAGGACATTGACTAGACGGAACATAAGTGTATTTCAAATTTTAAACTATCATTCCTCAATACGGACCAATCGTGAACAATGTTAACTCCAACCTGTGGTGATGTCAATGTGTGCGTCTTATTAACAGGTGAAGAGACCTCATGCACTGTCGAACATGGCTGCCATCGTTGAATGAGCAATAAATATTAACACATATTTCTGGTGCTGTAGTGACCGTGGTTAGTAATATCAGTTGGCTGTGTCCCCCAGAAGACGAAACAATGCATGAAAATCTTACAGTGTGCGCACAAAGTCCGTGTACCCCTACTCGTTATTATTTATTTCTATTGTCAGTACATATACATTTGTACTTACATCTTAGGAATTTAAAAACATCATATTTGTCCGTCCGTGGTCTCTGCACAGCTGATGAAATCAAGCGAACCCACCTCACGTCATGATCTGGGCCGGCATGATACAAACGCATCTGTTTGAACCATATTTTTTGATCGTTCTAATGACTGGCTCATCCCGCAGCTGCAAAATTTGGGAATCTTAAACAGTGTTTGGTTTCAACACGAAAGGGTGACGGCTCCCTTCGCAGTGGCTGTTCAACAAAGTCTGAACACAGTCTTTGGGAATCGCCGTTTCATATCACATGCAACACCATCATTCTGTGACTAAGCACTTGGTAGTGCATTCTTAACGAGAGGAATGACACGTCAGCTGTTCGTTTATGTCAACGACTTTATTACTCTGACTCTCAAACTCCGGTCCATCATGCGAAATACGAGGTTCATTTGGAGGCTTTTATATGCTGGTCTACCAAATTAATGTACACTTGTATTATTTGCTGGGTAACTTATTTTATTTTTAGTGGTGATCGAAATGACAGACTACATCAAGGTCATCTACCTGAATGGGTAATAAATGATATTATTAATCTGTAAACTGAAGATGGTTGACATGAGGTTAGGCTTTCCTTAGTGTGTTGTCCATTTGTGACGATTGAGTCTGATAAGTGATTGCATTTATTGGTCTTGCTCAGGAGTATAGGAAGGGCAGTTTTCTCATATCTTGAGAGTATTTCCAGACACTTCCCAGCATGGAAATTTAGCAAAATACTACACAAGACTGCTCCTCAAAGAAAATAAAAGAAAGAAAAAAAAACATTAATATTTAAAATAATTATTCTTGTTTTTGCATAAGGATGTAGCCGGTTTAAATTATTTTGTTACACTATAATGGCTAACTTGAGTTTAAGAATGTAGCATATAGGCTACACGAGCACATCTCCAGGTCATGATACAAAATTAATCTAGAAAATTGTTTATATTTTTTTGTCACAGTACTGGTAACAATATAAGGGATTGATTTCCAACTTTCCAGGATTCTCTGCCAAAAAAATCTGTGATACACCTTCCAGTGACCTGGTCTGAATGAGAAGACGAAGAAGGAAACGGAATTTGATTAACTCTACAATGGGACACATACCACAGGTGCATTGCTGTGCAAACTGTATTTTCAAATGTTTAATTTTATGTTATAAATTAAGTGTTCTATTTGAATAATAATTTGTTAAAGAAAACATTGTGTATGATTTGAACCTTGCTTCATGAACAGCTGCAATCCTAAGAGACTGATAAGTTTCATAGAAAAAAATAAAATATTATCAAACTCACAACATGGATTTAGAACGGAAAAATCTACACAGACAGCAATTTACGAATGTAGTAATAGTATACTGAAATTAATTGACAATAAGGAACATGTAACTGGCCTATTCTTGGATTTATCGAAAGCATTTGATGTAGTTGACCATAAAATCCTCCTTACCAAACTAAATCAATATGGTGTTAGAGGTCTAGCTAATAAATGGATAGAGTCTTACTTAACAAGGCGTAAACAAATAGTAAGCTTGAGACACAAGGATGATGGAACCAAATTACTTAATGAAACATTGTCCAATGAGGGAATTATTGAATTTGGAGTACCCCAGGGATCGGTTTTGGGCCCACTACTCTTTCTTCTATATATCAATGATATAACACAGAACGTTCATTCACATAAGGAAATTTTGTTTGCGGACGTTACAACACTCGTAATAAAAGGTGAAACTAAACAGGTCATACAGCAGTCTGCTGACTCCGTTACAGGCGAGTTAACCAAATGGTCACAAGATAATCGCCTCATAATAAACAATAAAAAGACAGTATGTCTAAATTTCCACACTATACAGAATAGGAATCCTGCGATGCCCAATATAACATTAAATGGTCATCAAATAGAAAATAAATCAGAAACAAAGTTTTTAGGACTATGGATACAACAAGACTTGAAATGGAATAAACATATACAATATCTGAATACTAAACTGAACTCGATGTGCTTTGCGTTACGTATTTTGAAAACCTGCACTAGCATGCACACATTAAGAAATACTTATTTTGCTTATTTCCATTCATACTTAAGATATGGGATCATATTTTGGGGTATGTCGCCAGATGTACTAAGCACGTTTAGGATACAAAAGAGAGCGATTAGAATTATGCCCTGCATATATATCTTTGAAAGTATTATGTTTTTTAAAAAGAATTTAATGAATAAAGATGTTTTTCTTAAAACAAACAATGATGTTCATAGGCATAACACAAGACAAAATCAAAACATTCATATTTCACACACACACACAAGCATATATCAAAAAGGAACTTTTCACACTGGAGTTAAATTATACAATAAACTACCCCAGTATATAAAACTGGCCCCAAAAATAAAAACCTTTGATAGAATGTTGAAAGCTTATCTGCAGTGCCATTGTTTTTACTCAGTAGTTGAATATTTTAGCGTATAGGAGTGATGGAATCTATAACTATATTTTACTTTTTTAATTTAATTTTAATACCTAGCTGTATGTTGTTGTATTTATAGAATTAAGTTTTCATATTATGATAATAGAGTGAGGTGTAAATAGTTGTGCAATAAGATTGTATCTATTAAGATTTGCTATTATAATAAGTTATAAATAGTTATAATCTTAGTAATATATACCTGTTAGTTCTTTTATTTTATGCATGTAAATTCTGACGTGTCCTATATCAAAAATGTATTGAATGCATGTATTTGATCAAATGGAATTAATAAAAATCTATCTATCTATCACCAACTGATCCTCCAGAACCAGTAGGCATTCCTCCTAATTCACGAGGTTTGTGTTTACCTCCTTTATGTCCTTATGAAGATTGTGCAATTAGAAAGTAGACTTTTTCATACTACTGTATGTAAGAAGAATGTCAAGAATTCAGGTGAGAGTTATGTTATCCACATAATATTTCAATGTAGTTAGTCTTAATCTCATTCCCAGTAACTTTGTAGTAGTATTTAGGGACAGGGTGTTGCCTGTGGGGACATGCTAGGGATGGATCAACCCCAGCCCCCTACTCCCCAGAGATTTTTTAATCTGCATGGTGCTGATACAAACCTCTGTTTTCTCTCTCCCCCTTCCTTCATGAAATAATACATTGAGTGTGAGGAACAAAGGTGATACTCGTAGTTGAGTGCCTCCTCCCTTCTGTGTAGAATCTCGGAGGAGCATTGAGTCATTGTGATTGCCATGACCTAGGGCCATATAGAGACCAAGGGATTAGGCTAGGTAGAATATATTGAATTTAAAAGAAGGCTAATAAATAACTTCATCTGAAGAAAACTGGAATAAATTCCATTAAGTGGTAAATATTGCTAAAATGTAGAATGTAGTTTTATTCTAGGATAAGGAGTTAGCACATCAATGACCTACTGATACTTTCTTTCTACTAATTTGCAAACTTGACATGTAGACCTATCGTACGCAACAGTCCTAGACTTATAAATTGACGGGTGTAAGGGATTCTATGGTTAGTTCCAGTGGCATGAGCTGCTCTTCATCATTCCAGGTGCATCAGATCCACATAATGCACCCATACCCCACTCCTTTCTGATCAAAGTTCTTAATGTGAGAAGTACCTTTAAGGTGAACAATACTAAACTGCAGTCTAAATGATCCTGATCTTAGCTTCCTACAATTTCCATGAACCTCTTGCCACCTCAGTTTTACCTGCAGGGCACTTGCTCTGGTTTATTATTGAAGGCTGGCATTACGATGGGTCATTAAATCACTCTTTGACTTTCTTGGCTGCAGCCAGAGGAGCAATGTGTTGTTCTGACTAGAACCGATGATATCATATTAACACTACACTAGGCCTGCCGTGAAGAAAAACTGGCATACTAGATTGGACCATCGCCCCCCATTAACTTCTATTGTGTTACTACCCAAAGAGTCAATACCTCATTCTTGGAGATTTTTGAACATTATTCTAAATGTATACCCCTTTTCTTAACGGTATTGTCGTTCATGTGTTAAACTGCTCTCAGTAGTCAATTAGGCCTAGGCCTAAGTTGCCCAATAGCTTACTGGCCACATAAAACATTTATCTTAACTTATATTTCTGATACAGTTCATGTTGTAATAAACCAGACAACACACTATTTGACTCCTACTAAACTAAAAAGAATATTTATGTGGACAGGCAATGTAATTTCTCTTCGGAAGGGAGTTGGGTGTATAAGGTTGACATGATCCGCTGGAATACAGTATCCGTTGAATACCGTACTATAAATAAGATACCAGTACTCCGAAATAAAATCAGGTATTAATTAAGGCAATAGCTAAAGAAAACCCTAACTGAAATAGATATTCATGTGAACAGACAGCGTAAATGTTTTCGCAAATGGGGTTAGGTGTATCTTATCAGGTTGAAGTAATCCGTATGAATGGTCAATGCATACGATAAATAAAACACCACAATAGGCGAAAGTATGGATTAAGGCAATATGGAACATAGGAAATAGTTTAAAAAAATGATACAAACTAATTGCGATATCGAATGGTATGAAATACGTTGAAATACCGCGCCAATCGATTTACCCGTCATCTAGTGGAAAGCTTTCGTACTATGAAGATGGCTATGAAATCCTGATCCTGAACTCGTAACAAGCGTCATAACAAGGTGCCTTACAGAATACCACTTTGAGCCTCGCTAGCCATTTGTTGTTATGCCTATGGTTACGATTCCGTCGTATCCATGTTGGTGGGTTGTTAACGAGTGAAGTTACAGAATCGGGGTGAAGGTAAATGATACATTTTTTTTCTTTTTGTAGTTAGGTTAATGGGCATAGCACGGATGCACTGGACCCAGTCGCAGTCCTAAAAAATACTGTTACACGTGAAGAGTATCCAATGTTTAAACTACAAACTACTGGAAAATTAATAAAATATTAAACTACTGGAAAATTGTGACACAGACATACAAGGACACAAATAGGTACTAATCTTCACACCAAGCGACGTATCTTAGTGACTTACTACTTGAACACAAACATGACATCGTCACACTTAAGGGTATGGAAATTAAAAAGTAAGGGAGCATTCGTGCAGGAATCTAAGGAAGGGATGAATAACAGAAGGAATAGGAGAATGAAGGAGCACAGAAATGTGGAGAGGGAGGGGGAAACCTAAAGAACGCAAAGTATGTAGAAATGGGGCTCGTTGAGTGTCAAATATAGAGCATTGAAAAATTAAATCATTAATAGTACCGATTGCCTGAGAACAGTCACAGAGAGCCGAAGGACGAAGCTTACAGCGGGCCATATATACCGGTTTGAGAATCAGATAGAATTAATGCTTTAGTGATGTTATTCCGTTTAATATACAGAAGGGCATGTCGAATAGCAAAGGCTTCAGCCGAAAAAATAGAGAGGGTATGCGGTAATTGAAAAGAGGCAAGATAAGATAGAGAGGGGGTATGAAAAGCAGCACCCGTATTCGAGGAGAGGGAAATTTTGATCCATCTGTATAAATTGTCGTATATTGTTGATGATTCAATGCAAGATTATATACATATTTACGGGCAATCGTAGGGGTAAGCATAGAAGACATACGAGATACATGCGAGGAATGTCTCACAACATCAGGTTGAAACATTAATACCGAGAGCGGTGCATTATAACAAATGGGTTTTCGTGTTTGAAGAATTTGAGGGCGAAAGCTCGAGATAAGCCAGGATAATAGAGAGAGGTGCATAGCGTTTAAATAAACTTTTTTGATGATATTCGGAGAGAAGTTGTAGTTTGGGAAGAATGGGTGTTGTTAATAGTGCCATTTGTCGTAGGAGATAACGTGAAGAAAGATAACGTCTCCGAAGGTGAAGCGCCTCAACGAGAAGATCTTGTGTGGGGGTGGAAGTAAGGGCCCCGAGAACAATTCTGAGGGCGGAAAATTATAGTTTATCCAATTCATTGAGGCGTGTTTTCGGCATGACGTCATAGTAGTGACTATTGTAATCAAGGACAGATCGAATAAGATTTCTGTAAAATAACAATAATATCTGAGGATCAGCTCCCCACTTACGACGAGTTAATGACCGTAAGATATTTAACTTCTGGAACATATGAGCTTTTAAGTGAGTTATTTGAGGCGTCCAGGTCAACTTATCATCTATAATGAGTCCTAAATATTTTGTATGGTGTACAATAGGAATGGTACCCTGATTATAACGGATAGGCAACCGGTCACACACCCGTTTATGAGTGAAGAGCAAAGCCGCATTTTTGAGCGGAACAGTATCAAGGCCATGTGAGATCAGCCATGAATGTAATATCGTGAGAGCACGTGACATGATTTGCCGACACATATTTACATCACAATGGGAACAATATAGGAGCACATCATCAGCATATTGTATTAGGCGAACATGAGGAAGTAAAAGCCGCTCAATCTCACTAGTATAAATAAGGTATAAGATTCCACTCAAAATATCACCCTGCGGCAAACCAGAAGACGAATACCTGTAATTTAACCCAGTAGGAAAGTTGGAAAGTGTGATATGCCTTCTTCGGAGAAATGCCGAGATGATTTTAATAAAGCTGATCGGAAATTGTTGTTGTTGTAGTGTTTGCAGTAAAAGGACGGTATTCACATTATCATAAGCCCCTTTAATATCCAAAAAGACTGCTAATGTTGAGTGTTTACGGCAAAATGACAAAATTACATCAAGAAGAAAAATATTCAAGGCGTCAGTAGTAGATTTCCGTTTAGCAAAGGCGTATTGAGTTTTCGGAAACAGATCATAGCCTAATATTCTAAAGTCCATACTAAGCGTGTCAACAGAATACGTTGGAATGTCTTCCTAATACAGGACCCAAGATGTATACCACGATAACTTCCTGCTAAATCCGGATTTTTTCCTGGTTTTAAAATAGGAACTACTAAAAACTCATTCCAATCCTCGGGAACATTGCCGGAGGCTAAGACGGAATTAAAAACATCTATTAGAACTTGTTGTGCATTATTGGGGAGACCCTTAATGACGTGGTATGAGATATAGTCTGGTCCAGGTGTAGTCGATTATTTTTGTGATAAGGCTGATTGAAATTCGGAAACAGTAACCGGATGCAAAAGACAAGAAAACATAGGGTTGTGTTCCAGGGATGGAAAGATAATTTCTTGTTCTACAAATTCAGGAGTCATCGTGCGATAAAATTCTACTGACTGATCATAATTCAAACGATGCAGACTTGGACCTAAGTGGCGTCGCGATAAGGTTTTTAACACAGTCCATATTTGAGTAATGGGGGTCTGGTGATGTATATGAGAGACGTATTCTCTCCAAGCTGATCTTCTTTTATCATTAAAAGACTGCTGGCATTTTGCAACCAACTGTTTATAATGGCGATAAGTATACGGAGTATTGTACGTTCTAAAAAGTCGTAATAAATGTTTGCGTCTCTTCACCATTCTCGTACATTCCTCGTCCCACCAGGGTAGTAAGGACCTTCTCTTTCCAGAGGTGCGTGCATTGGGAATTAGTGGATGATAGGTGTCAAAATAGCGAACAATGTAAGTAAGTAGCAAATTATAGGAGGAACGAATCGGGGGAGCCGTATGACAATAGTGCTGTTGGATATAGGTAAAAAATTGAGCTGAATCAAAACTTTTGAAACTCCTAGTAAAAACCGGAGTATGCAAGGTATTACTAGGACGAGGAGCCGAATCAAAGGTCATCAAGATCAGATAGTGGTCACTTTGATGTAAATCAGGGGATGTGTGCCATATAATTCGGTGGGCCAGAGAAAGGGAAACAAACGTTAGGTCAACCGCACTGGGGGCCTGAGCAAGAGGAGAAATATGAGTGGGTGAACCATCATTTAAAATCTGGAGATGAAACTGCTGAGCAGTGGTCATGATATTCCTACCCTTGGGTGTTGTGCGGACACAACCCCAGTCGGTATGATGGCCATTGAAATCCCCACCAATAATGTGGGAGGTAAAGGAATTACAGAAGGAAAAAAAGGAATACCATTGTCGGAAATTTCCTTTGACAGCCGGAGGAATATACAAATTAGTGATATGTAGGGAGGCAACAGTTATAGTTAGCACATAGGTTCTGGGGAGAGGAAAAAGAAATGGGGTAACTTGGTACGAAAGTCTTTCATGGATTAATGTTAGGACACCACCACATTGCGGTCCATCTTTGCGCTCAATATTATATCGTGGAACGTGAAAAGATAAATTTGGGGATAGCCATGTTTCCTGGATGAGAATGATATCAGGGGTGTACTCTTGGATTATAAGTAATAGTTCATGTTTCTTATTTTGAATGCTACGAGCATTCCATTGAATAATTTTCATGTTGAAGTAACAGAATTACTTTACTAGAAGACGGTCGGGTTTCAGCAGGAAAGGATAAGAGTGAAATCTTCTCATAAATATTTTTGAGTAAATGGGCCCATTGGACATTGGAACCCAATAGTTCCATCAAATGCATAACATCCTCTGTAATATCTTGAGGCACACCCTTGGCGGGAGGCATTGGAAGTGAGGGAGTGGGGGTTGGCCCCACCTGGGACCGTTGCAAGGAAGCAGAAGGGGGCACATAGCCTGAGGCTTTGTCCCCATGGATAATGGACAAATAAGCATGTCGGTCATACCCCAACGGGGAAATGACCTTAGAGGGGGTTGGGACGATCGTGGTAAACTTGCGTTTCTTCTGTACATAATTCGGTGTAAGAGGAGCTTGCTGTGTAAGGGGGGGGGGGGAAATTCCTGCGAGACTGAAAGGGGTTGAAACGGATGTCCGGATAGGGAATGGAGAATTTCTTGATACGTTTTATTTTCAGTGCACATCCTAGTTTTAATGTCAATTTGTTTTGCGTGGTACTCACACCTCGGTGAGCCACTCATATGATTTTCATCGCAATGTGCACAGCGCACCAAAACCTGAGTACAATGAGTCGTTTCATCTCCTTGGGTGCAACGCCCACATCTTGGTCCCGAGCTCTACAGTTTTGTCCAGTGTGCCCATATCTTTGGCATCTATTGCAAATAATAGGGCGAAAGATGAAAACCTGCACTTATAACATCACATTAAATATAGAAACATATGTGGGCAAAGTTTGAGTTTCAAAGACGATCTTCACCGTACCTGTAGGTAATAAGTCGACCTTCCCATCCGTGACTTTTCTTCTGTTCATGCGTTGAATTTTTACAATGGGGCAAGGCGACTTCAAATATTGTAATATTTCATCAGTCGAGAAAGAAGTGTCAACCCCGCGGATCAGACCCACTCTATGTATATTAACTGAGGGAATGAACGCCTTTAAGCTTTTTTCCGTGAGCAATGGGTTCTGAAGAAAATTATTTGCATCCCGGGAGGTTCGAAAGGTGACCTGAATTCTATTCCTACCTTTGCGGTGGATTTCTTGTATGCCAACAATCTTACGTTCGTAGAAAAGTTTACCGAGACCCATCGGATGTAATTTACCTATCCTGTTGGTGGGATCAGAAGATTCCACCATGACATAATATGGTCCAGTATGGTGCTCATAATACATTCGGGGTGACTCATTCTCAGTAGGTGGTATGACGGGAGCTATAGAGATTGGTTGTGTAGATCGTGTATCAGGCGAGGGAATCAGAGGGGTTACATTAAGGACAGGTGCCGTGAGATCAATGACTTCAGTAGTAAAAAAAATCCATCCCTTCCTCGGGAGGACGCGTATCTACACCCCCTCCACTATTATCACCCATGTTGTCGTCAGAAGAATGGTATGTGACTTACCCACACAGCAAGGAAACACACACACTTAAGAAACAAAATGGTAGGACACACAAAAACTATTGGATACTCTCACCAACAAGTATTTCTACGGAGTAGGTATACGTCAACCGTCACACTCGGAGGGTCACACGATAGGCTACTGTGTACAATATTATAACAGATCAAAAACATTCACAGCCTTCTTTTTTTTTGTTTACAGTTCATCTTCTCCTTGCCTGAAAACTCATAACAGAAAAAAGGAAAGGAATAACTAAGAGTTAGTGAACGTCACATACCTCCCACCTTTTGATTTCAAACACAAAATCAAAACATAACTTATTTACAATTATTAAGTTCACACCATCACAATTTACACAAGCTACGACCTGTATCGAGCAGGCAGTTTCACTACACGTCCCCTTCTTGTTCTCATCACTTGTTGATCACTGGGGGCTTCACACTCGTCATCACTTGGTTCGTCTTCACCCAAGGGAGCATCCTGCGGCGACGATATTTTCAGAGGGTATATCCGCTGGATTGGTCTGGTCATACTTCTCCCCGCTGCCTTGACACGAACCACCCTGACATTGTTGTCCTTGCCAGGGAACATTTCTGTGACCTTTCCCACTGGCCACTTCAACATCTTCCCGTCATCTGTCCCCACCAACACAACATCACCGATCTTCAATGTTCTATGGGGTTTCATGTCAGCATGCGACTGCACCAGGAGGCTCAGGAATTCATCCCGAAATCTTTTCCGCAAATCTTCACATGCAAGCGGTGGAGATACTTGGGTCGCCTTCTGATGTCTGTCCCATTCAAGTGGTCAAGATCAGGAACTCCGGTGGAACGAATGTCTTGCAGGGACATGGCCGGTGTCAATGGCATCAAGTCATCTGGGTCCTCCGAGAGATAGGACAAGGGTCTGGAGTTGATCACGGCTTCAACATCGCAAAGAATGGTTGTAAGCTCCTCATACTTGAGACAAGCTTTCCCCAATGTTTTCCTCAACAGCTTCTTGACCATCTGCACCATCCTCTCCCACCATCCACCCCACCATGCAGCAGTGGGTGGAATGAACTTCCACTGAATTCTCTTGATGGACGACGTTCTTTCAATCTCAGCCCAGTCCAGTGAGGCAAAAGAATTATTAGCCCCAGTGAAATTCGTTCCATTGTCACTGTACAATATTTGGGGTCTGCCCCGCCTGGCGATGAATCTCCTCATTCCTTGGAGGAAGGCTTCTGTCGACAAACTTTGCACCAGTTCCAAATGAACAGCACGATAAACTGCACAGGTGAACAACAGGATCCAGGCCTTTTCACCATCTCTGAGGTGCAAAGGTTCCGCTAGGTCAACCCCACTCACTTCAAAAACCGATGCATCCCCCACTCTATCTCCTGGTAGAGGTACAGGACCAGTCTCAACTCTCTTTGCTTCAAACCTTCGACATCTGACACATTTGTTAACCACTCTCCTCACTGTCCTCCTCCCTCTTGGAATCCAATAGTCCTCCCTCAATTTTCCAAGTAACATTTGGACACCAGCATGAGAGTACTTAAGATGATAGTCTCTAATTAGGATCTCCACCAATTTATGATTTGACGGTAGCAGAATGGGTTATCTGAAGTTCTCAACATCACCTCGCTGCACAATCTTTGTCTTTAACCTCAGAAGACCATCTGAACCAACAACTGTGCAGAATGATTTCAATCCTTTCTTGTCAGTCTCTTCCGTCACTCCCAGTTGAGCCAGGCGTAGTAACCTTCTTTCGGCCTCTTCGATTTCCAAAACAGAAAGCTCACCAGACATGCAACCTTCAAGTTTTGATGCTTTCCTGAAGAAGCGCAGTATCCAAGCCACAAGCCTCACAATCTGTGAAAACCTCGAAAAGCGTCTCATGTACCAGGGGTCTTCCTCTTCGATTAAACTGGATAGTGTTGACGTCACCTTCCTTTTTTCTCGATCAATTTCTTCCTCGTCTGCAACCACACCTGACATAGGCCAGTCCTTTTCTTCTGCTCTCAGCCAAGCTGGCCCCTCCCACCATCTGGAATTTATGAGGGATTCTGCAGAGCAACCTCGTGAAGGGAGGTCAGCTGGGTTACACTCCCCAGGTACGTGTCTCCAATCTTCTACGCTAGACAGTGATCTTATTTCCTTGACTCGATTGTTGACGAACACGCCCCAGGGCTCGTTCTTCTTTATCCATTGTAATGCAATAGAGGAGTCAGTCCAATAGAATTCAGGAACTTGCAAATTTAGACTTTCTCTCAACAAGGCAGTCAGACGACTGCCAATGCAACATGCCAGAAGTTCCAGTCTTGGCATCGAAATATCCTTCAAGGGTGTAACCCTTGCCTTGGCCTTCACAAGTTGTATCGAAACAGATCCTGGTGTTCCGCTCCTTAAATAAACAGCAGCTGCATAGGCACTTCGACTGGCATCACAAAATGTATGGAGATTCCACAATTTTTCAGACCCGCCGTCAGCGAAATGTCTTGGTATCTTCACCTCTGACAGTCGGGGAACTTCTGATTCCCACTTCTTGAACTTCCGCTGCACATCATCCGATAATGGGTCATCCCAGCCCATCTTCAGGTTCCAGCTGCTCTGGATGAGAAGTTTTGGCAGTAAGGTAAAAGGACAAGTAAATCCTATAGGGTCAAAAACCCTCTGGGCGGCAGACAAAATTCTTCTACGAGTGATGTCACCAGATCCACTCTCAGATATATCACAAAAGATAACATCATTGTCTTTGTCCCAAATCAAACCGAGAACAGAAGAAACTTGTTGACAACCACTCTCTACATTCAGTGAGGTATGTTCCCATCCACGATGTTCAAATTTCGCAGTCGACAACAGTTCTGTGGATTCAGTGATGAATTTATCCATTTCTTCTTCTGACCCAAGTGATGTGACACAATTGTCCACATAAAAGGAGCTCTGAAGTAATCTTGCTGTATTATGGAATTCAGGTGGGCTCCTCTCTAGATGAAGATCAAGTACGGCTGCCAGCAGGAAAGGACTACAGCTGAGGCCAATTACTACCCGTTTATGTCTGAGAACTTGGAGTTCTGTCCTCTCAAAGACATTCCCACCAAAGGAACCTCACATAATCCCTATCACAGGGAGCAATGGATATCTGGAGAAAAGCCTTCCTTATGTCGGCAATTACACCCATCTTCCCTGTGCGAAACCTATTCAAAATTGGGGGAATCTGTTCAAGCAGATTTGGTCCCTTCTTTAGACAGTCATTCAAGGACAGATTTCCTTTCCCCTTACATGAGGCGTCAAACACTGGCCTAACAGCTGTCGTGGAGTTTTCCTTCAACACACCTCGATGTGGTAAGTAGTGACCTTTGTTATCTATTTCTTGAGAAGGCACCTCTTCGTTCACGCCTTCCTTCTTCCATTCGTTAAATACATCATTGTAGTCCACACATCTGCCACTACGAATCATTTTTATCGTTGTAGATGTACATCTCCTTTCAGCAATGTCACGATTCTCTGAAATGTCTTCAAATCTATCATTCCAAGGCATATGAACTTCATAACGCCCCTCCTCATTTATATGCACCGTCTCCTTGAAGTGTTCAAGTGTGGTCGCTTCTAATTCTTCTTTAGATTGTTTCTCAGCTGTATCCCTTATTCCTAGTGTGTCCAACTTCCAAAGATCAGTCACTGAAGAGTTCAAGGTCAACAATGAGATCGCGAGTGCACTAGAAGAGTTCGAAAACCTATCCGTTGATAGTCTCCCCATAATGACCCAACCAAGCCTAGTTTCGACAGCCACAGGTCCACAAGTCAGGTTTCGCACTCTTCCTGTCAGCAGAGGTCCACAGGTGTCGGCACCTAGAAGCAGTTCGATCTCTGGCCTGTCATCACCACAGTCAGAGATAAATATTTTATTTTCTCTAAGTTCTTTCATCCAAGGCCCCTTCTGAACTCGAGGGATTGTACCACAAATGATGGCTTGATCTAGAACTGGTACCTCACACGTGTATTTCCCATCTACACTTGCTAGTCTTAGTTGATAACTGGAGTGCACTTTCTTTGTTGTCTCAGTCCCTCCAAATAGAGCATGTGCCATTTTCTCAGAACCTGAGGGTTTCAGTCCTAAACCATCTGCGGTCTTCTTCAGCAAGTATGATCGTTGCGATCCAGTGTCGATTAGGGCTCTCACGATACGCTCCTATTCATTTCCTGTAATTCTAACCAACAGGGTTTGTAGAAGTACGTCTTTGCTGCATGTCTGGTTACTCAATGTAGTGCTGGGGTCTGCCTTATCTGTCTCTTCCTTTTGTTTCTCTTCACGAGTCTTCTGCTGGAGCTCAGGGCACATTAGCACAATATGCTTTTTCCCACAGACATGACACATGACACTACATTTACAGAATTTTGCCATGTGACCTCGTTTCAGGCATTGAAAGCAACATCCCGCTTTCATCAGAACATTCTTCCTTTCAGTTAAGGTCATCTTTTGTGCTTTAAAGCATTCCTTGCTGTCATGAGGTTTGCTGCAAAACACACAATTAAGGCTTAGACTTCTTGAATCCCCAGACAGTAAGCTAGTGGCTGTTGGAATGTTCGTTGCATCTTCCAGTCTCTTCCTTGGTTTGTTCACCGTCCTTTGTGAAGCCTGGAATCCCCCTTGAGCGAGAGTGATTCTCTGTTCTCCCTCTACTTCATTCTTCAAGAATAGAGACAACTGTTCAAGTTTCTCACAGTACACGTTTTCTACTGAATCGCTTAAGGGACGTTGGACAAAAGTTCTCAGCCAGACTCTCAGTAGTTCTTCTGAAAGAGATGACTACTAACGGGAACAAAAAAAGCGGCATACCTGTCACTAGTCATCCCTAACGACTCAAGAGACCGGAGGTGAGATTCTAAGCGGTCATATAACTGCAATGGAGCAAGTCTCTGCGATGAAGTGACATTCTGAATCACCAATCCTAGTAGTTCGTGCACATAAAATTCAACAAGTAATTCTTCCCTACCAAATATACTTTCAAGACACAGCACTGCTTTCTCATAATTGTCCGCAGTTGGAGGGAAACTGTTCACTACATCCCTAGCTCTACTGCCCTCCGTGGTGGCCTGGAGTAAATACTGGAATTTATCTTCTCGTTCTATATCTGGATCATCATGAATGCGTTGAAACTGACTCCAAAAACCTAACCAGTCCTTAACCTCTCCAGAAAATTTCCGTAGTTCGATTTTCGGTAACTTCAATTTCTTCTTGCCAACACTATCACTCATAACGGTCATAGCTCCATTTTCTTCAGTCGCAAGAAGAGCAGCATTCACATAATCAGTCTTATAACGGGCCTCGTCAAGTTTATCGCGGTATTCTTGTACCTTCTCGTATTCAGTTGCGTATTCCGACTCGTCGTTGTTATCGAGAAGGAATTCCAATATTTTCTCATCCGCGTCTTTCATTTCCGTGCCAAGGCGTTCTAATTTCGTAAATAGCAATCTTACCTTGTCAGAATCTGCTTCAGCCATCAGTGTATCGTATGTCTTCGTGAACATGGCCCGTATCGTCTTTCTCGCTTTTACGAGTTTATCCATATTTAATCGTACTTACCGGTATGTTCACGTCAAAAATATCCTGTCACGGTCGCCACTAATGTTGAATCGAACATGAAATCTACCCGACTTACTAATATTCGTCAAAACTGGCTTTATTCATCACAGACAAGGTAAATGATACAATATTATAACAGATAAAAAACATTCACAGCCTTTTTTTTTACAGTTCATCTTCTCCTTGCCTGAAAAATCATAACAGAAAAAAAGGGAAGGAATAACTAAGAGTTAGTGAACGTCACACCATTTGCGAAAACATTTACGCTGTCTGTTCACATGAATATCCATTTCAGTCAGGGTTTTCTTTAGCTATTTCCTTAATTAACACCTTATTTTATTTCGGAGTGTCTTATTTATAGTATTCGACGGATATTCTAGTAGATCAAGTCAACCTTGTTGGCAACTCCAGCTATCTGATATGACATCTAGCGGTAAACATGAGAAACTTACCAAGTAGGGTACATTTGTCACGAGGCGACTGTTGGCAGTGGCGTAGCCAGGAGGGTGTTAGGGGGGGGGGGGTTGAATCCCCACCCATTGGAAAATCGGCAGGTTGTGATTTGTGTCTGTAGTGATGTACTGTTGTCGCCATTCGGCCCGGGTCCCCATTTGTGGCTACACACGTCTTCATGACAACGTATAACCACAGTCTACCTACAGATCGCTAAGCTTGGCTCATATTTTTCTACCGCGAGACAATTGGCAACTCCAGCTATCTGATATGACATCTAGCGGTAAAAATGAGAAACTTACGAAGTAGGGTACATTTGCCACGTGGTGACTGTTTGTATATGGTTTCTTGTATTGATAAGCAGATCGTAGTAAATTCTTCGTGTTTATACATAAGTAATAAGTTTTACTCGTAAAATGAGTAAAAGCAAAGTATAATGTTCAGTTTACGGCTGTAAGTCGATGTATAAGAGGGCTGCGGATATACGTTTTTATCACTTTCCAAAAGATGCAAATAGCAATAGCAATAAATACGGGCAACAAGAGCGGGTTGGACCACTCACCACTACACTCACTGACGACAGGACGGGTTGTTCACTTACGCCGATCTAAGCTACACCTAGACAGCCAAGCACAGTCTCGCCGAGCCAAGCCTACACCAGCCGAGAACAGCCAAGCTTCATCAGTCAGGTATCCTTCCCCGCTCCCTAGTTCATTTCCAATAACCCTACCAACCGGCATCACCTCGCTCTGCGATATCCGAGCCATTCCACTACGAGTCATATAGGCCTAATTTGACTTCGCAGGGTTAATACCTACCATCCAAATCAAGCAATTCCTGTCTACCCCGAGGTTTAATACAAGTTAAACTCATCCCTTTGTCCTACCAAGCAGAAAATCATTTCTAGAGTCTATGGTAGAGTGAGCAAACTCAAATATAGCTTTTAAACCTAACAGTGCCATGAGTCGAACAGCACAAAAACAAATACCAGCAGACAACCGATGCTTGATAATATGCAATTGACACATAAAATCCAGTGGAACACACAAATTAGATCACGTGTGTCGCACAGTTATACATATATACAATTGAAAATAACACTGTCATTATTTTAGGGACCACATTTACTGATTATAACCGAAAATTAAAAAGTGTTCCATATCAAACGCGTGTTATTGAGTATTTTTACCCTACTTATCCAGACCGACCGCAACGCCCCAAGTATTAGTTTGAGTTGCCAATAATGCTCTCATGCAGCCAGCAAGAATGTGCCGACTGCCCTATGTTGATGTATGTTATTGTTGCCGGACTGTATGTGAGCATTGTGTAAAGGTTATATCTTTAATTTAACATGTGGTTTACAAGAGAGATGTGCAGTTCAATAAACAGATCTAATATTAGAAGAAATATTTCAGTGTTGCTACGTAACCTATATGATCGCTTTTCAGTCGGTCAACACGAGTGTACGGTACCCAATTAATTAGGTGGACAGTGGCAATTTATCTCCTAATGCCTGAAATAAAAATACATGAATAGTTTATACACTTAATAAAACACTTCTCACATAAAGGGGGGTTGTATATTAAATGTATAAATAATTATTGTATTATGAATTACACAGGGAAATTAATTGTTACTCCTCGCCCAATCTAATTGGGTTTATGCCTACTCGTGTTGATCGACTGGGAAGTCAGACTGTTCAAATAGCAAGACGACACCCGAGTTTCCAAAGGACTCTAAAAGGTAAGATTTCAGCTATGGATTTTAGGCTAGTATTATAAAGCTTTTCAAGGGGAGCGTGATGGTGCAGTGGCTTAGCTGCTCGTCAATGACCCGGACGGCCGGAGTTCCAATCTCGGTGACAGTGGGGTAGAATTTTCACCTGAAAAATTACGAGGCGTAAGAAGGGCATCCGGCCTTATCCCCGGCCGAATCCAAAATTAGCCTGATTGGCTCCGGCGACCCCAATTAATTGGGATACGCAGTAGAAAGTATTATAAAGCTTTTCAATCAAACAACGGAACTAGGTCTTTAACTGGTTATAAATCAATAATACTGTTATTGGTTTTAGATCCCTTTTAACTACTGTGGATTTTAGAGACACCGGGGTGCCGGAATTTCGCCCTGAAGGGGATCTTTAACGTGTCAGTAAATCTACAAACACGGTTCCCTCGCATGTATGCACACTTAAATGCCAGCTGACTGCGCCAGGTTTAGATCCTGCAACCTTGGGCACAACAGGCGAGAACGTTACCGCTGACCCACGCAGCCAGTCGGTTATAAATCAGAAGCATGTCTCAGTAGGATATCAATGCATGGCTTCGGTGACGTAGTCGGTAGTAGGCTGAACTGCTATGTCCAAGATCGCGGGTTCAAACCCAGTCGAAGTCGTCGGGCCCATGTCATAATTTATGGCACGTAAAAGAACTTACAACTACAATTGGTAGTGTGTAGCCAAAATTTGTAGGCTATTGGGTTAGACACGCTCTATCAAGTTCAAACGTTCCCCGAATTACGGTTATCTCCCAGTTACGAATGAGTGAATTTCGTCGCCTGAGTAGTATAAGCAATTAAACCTTTTTCCGGCTACATGTAGCATTTGTAAGGTAAAAAGGACCTTGGTAGGTGACAAAAATCTTCGAAAATGATACTTTAGGCATTCAGGGCTAATTGCAATATAAAGCAAAGGATCTTGTTGGAAAAACTGAATAAACATAAAAATGAGTACCGGTATTGAATTACTCATAAATCAACATGATACATCGTGAGAGGACATGCCCACTTTTGCTGAGACCTCTGTAAATAATTTCTCTTGTTGAGAGATACGCAGTCTTCATGTTGGTAGCACAGATATTGAGTCTATTTTGTTCCTGTCAGGGGAACAGGAATGTTCTAGATTTACCATTGAGGTGAGACATTTTAGTCAAAAATTAACTTAATTTTTTTAGTGATCATAATATTCTTGTAACTGAGATTTTCTGGTCAAATTACTATCCAGGCAAAAACCCAATCTCGAACATGACATTTAAACACCCCACCAACAAGCAAAGGTCTAGATCAAAAACGTAAATAAAAATTACCGATACGTGAACAAAAACATATTATCCAATGATCTCAATCAAATAGACTGTTTAGATTATGTAAATAAGACTTACATCGCCATGAAACACAAAATCTTGACACAGACACCCAACAAAGAAAACACTGACTCACCTTTGAAGGAAATACACCAGAACCACAATAACCCATGGATAACAACAGAATTAATTCAGCTAATAAAACAAAGGGACCTACTACATGCTAAACTTAAAACTGACATTCACAGAAGCAACAACCTCTTAAAGGAAGAGCACATAATATGTAGGAACAAAGTGACAGCTTCAAAACGGAAACTGAAATCCTCATACTATGAACATAAATTAACATTGAACGCCAATAGCATAACAAATACTTGGAGAGTAATCAATGAAATGATCTACAACTGCACAACTGAAAACAAAGATGGTCCCAGTGAGATAATAATTGACGGTAAATCTTTCACAGGAAAAGAAAATATTTGCAATGGTCTAAACACTCACTTTATAAACATAGCACACAAGTTAGCCAAAAATATCCTCCCAGGGAAGAAAGTTAATGAAATTAATGTCAACACAGAGTCCATATTTATGACCCCGACTAATGAGATGGAAATTCGCAATATTATATTAAGCCTTAAAATGAAAAGTAGCCAAGACAAAGATGGTATGTCAGTAAAATTGTTAAAAAACTCAATTGACATGCTAAGTACCCACTAAGTTAACTACTTTAATAAATGTATCTTTAGAGACTGGTTTGGTGCCTGATGATCTAAAAATAGCACGAGTCATACCAGTCTATAAAGGAGGTGACAAAAGCAATCCAGATAATTACAGACCCATTTCCATCCTCCCACCCATATCCAAGGTACTCGAAACAGTAGTAAAAAACAGAATTGTTAATTTTTTAAATAAAAATGATTACTTCTACAAAGGGCAGTATGGATTCCGTGAAACTTCAAGCACAGAAATAGCCACAATTGATATAATCTCTAACTTGCAGGATGTCATAGACAATAAGATGACAGCGAGTGGCCTTTTCATAGACCTGAGAAAGGCGTTTGATACTGTTGACCATGAAATTCTTTTAGGGAAACTTGATAAAGCAGGTATCCGAGGAGTAGCTTGGACATGGTTTAAAAACTACCTATCTAATCGTAAGCAGTATGTTGAAATAAATGTCTACAGAAGTGAGGAAGTAAATATTACCCACGGTGTGCCCCAAGGATCAATACTGGGTCCTTCCCTCTTCTTAGTATATATTAATGACATAGCAACACTCAGTTTTCATGGTAATATAACGTTGTTTGCAAATGACTTAAGCATATTTTACAATGCGTACACCACCAACACGCTGATTACACAAATGCAGGAGGACATGAATACAATACTTGGCTGGACCCAGTCAAATAAATTAACAATAAATGAAGATAAATCAAATTATTTAATAATATCTAAGCGTAGAATTAAGTTAGACATAACTCAGAATATAATGCTGAATGGAAAGGCAGTTAAAAGAGTCTCATCTGTCAAATACTTGGGCCTAATAATAGATGAAAATCTCTCCTGGCAAAAGCACATTGATGCATTAGTTAAAAAAATATCACCTGCTGCTGGGATGATAAAAAATTGAGCTATTCTATCCCAAAATATCTACTCAGGAAAGTGTATTTTTCCTTAATCCATAGCCACTTACAATATTTGAATACAATTTGGATAAAATGTTCAAAATACCTAAAAAAAGGAAATTGAGGTAATTCAGAATAGAGCTATAAGAAATATTTATAACTACCCTTTTTTAACACCAACCAAACACCTTTATATTACAAGTAAAATTCAACCTGTAGCCCTAAATGCAAAAATCAAATCAAATGTCCTGATGTACCAAATCCTACATAAAGGTATCCACACAAATATAAACTTCACTAAACAATCTGATTTACACGCTTACAAAACTAGACATGCAGATGACATATCACTTTTCCATATCAATTCCAAACAATGTGGCAGTAATAGCATTAAGTATAGTGCCTTTGTAAAGTTCAATAGACTACCAGAAAATATAAAAATTGCACCTAGCCTACCAATCTTTAAAAGGAGGCTAAAACAGTTTATGTGGAATGATTATAAAATGTCAGTTTGAAGAAATTCCAAAATCTGAGAAGACAAAAGAAGACTTCATTGTGTACAAAAACTTATGAAAACTACAAAATGTTGTATATATTTTCATACTGAAAACTTTGTAAACTAAACATTGAATTGTAATTTGTCGCCAACTTGATGAAACCGTACGATTCCTTTGTATATGAGTCCTTCACTCGATAAGGGATTAATAAAATGCATTATTATTATTATAAGAACGAATTTGTTTTTGTCTTTTGAGCATATTGTATTACTCGAAAAATTCGGGATCAAAATACATGAAACTTTTCTTGTGTAATAATATCTCATATAGAAATGGAAATACTTGTAGAGTTATTGTTAATTCATTTGAGGGGCTTGAGATACCTTGGTCATCAGCCCCGTGTAGTTGGGAGTGTGTTGAAGCTGTCCGGCAACCTGTATTGCTGTGACGATTGTAGTTGTATGTGTAAATGTATCTGGGACAGGGATGGAGTTGACGCTCCGGGACTTGAGCAAGGCACTATCCCAGCAATTTCCTGTAGGAAGTGTGGCAAAACCCGGGGAAAAACACACTCAGGATAACCGCTGTCAGCACCGGGATTCGAACCTACGATATCCGTACTTACCACAACTGCCCTCGTGACCATGGTGCGGGACGAAATGCTTGTAGAATTTGGCTCGAGTACCCATAACCCCTCCCATTGGTCGATCCTGGCTACGCTACTGACTGTTTGTATATGGTTTCTTGTATTGGTAACCAGATGGTGGTAAATTCTTCGTGTTTATACATACTGTAAGTTATAAGTTTTACTCGTTGATAAGAGTGCAAAATGAGTAAAAGCAAAGTATATTGCTCAGTTTACGGCTGTAAGTCGATGTATAAGAGGTCTGCGGATATACGTTTTCATCACTTTCAAAAAGATGCAAATAGCAATAGCCGAAAGGTGACGATACCAAATAAATACGGGCAACAAGAGCGGGTTGGACCACTCACCACTACACTCACTGACGACAGGACGGGTTGTTCACTTACTCCGAGCCAAGCCGCGCCTAGACAGCCAAGCACAGTCTCGCCGAGCCAAGCCGTACCAAGACAGCCAAGCCTACACCAGCAAAGGACAGCCAAGCTTCATCAGTCAGGTATCCTTCCCCGCTCCCTAGTTCATTTCCAATAACCCTACCGGTTAGGTTTAATGTAAATCTTTATTTATCAAAATACAAATCATCTTTTGAGACGCTTGTCACATGTCACGCGAACACGCACAGACTTTGCACTGACTCGTCTTTTGTTTTCCTCTTTATTGTACATGTCTATTTCGCCAGGTGGCGCTACTGTGCTATTTTTCTTTCAAATATTAACACTTCCTCCAAAGAAAAACCAAATACAAATGAAAAAAATAAACAAGATGAACTATTGAACACTTTTCAGCTTCTAAGATGGCATCTTTTGCACGCCAATCCTCTCACGCAGCATTTCGAATCTG
Organism: Meconema thalassinum; assembly: GCA_946902985.2. NCBI lineage: Eukaryota > Metazoa > Arthropoda > Insecta > Orthoptera > Tettigoniidae > Meconema > Meconema thalassinum. The sequence continues at coordinate 472,214,584 of OX336388.2, read as the reverse complement.
ACCCTCTCCAGAGGTTTAGTTAGAAGATCAGCTAATTGATTGGTCCCGTCGATGTGCTCCAGCTAAAGGTCTCCGTCCAAAAATCTTTCCCTCACATAGAAATGACGTACCTCAATATGCTTGGATTTTCGATGGTACTCCGGATTTTTAGCCAATTTAACGGCACCAGCATTGTCGATGTAAAGCGTAGGAGGTTTATCAGCAGTTCCCAGTAATTCAGAAAACAGTCTTTTCAGCCAAATCAACTCCTTTGCTCCTTCACTTGCAGACACAATTTCAGCTTCAGTTGTCGATGTTGACACAGACTTCTGTAACTGACTTCTCCACGATACAGCTCCATGATTGTAGGTCGAAATGACACCCGTCGTTGGACGTCTCGTCCTCTTGTCACCGGCGTAGTCAGCATCACTGTAGACCTTCAAAACGTCCTCTTTCCTATAGACGATTCAATGGTTCACTGTGCTCTTTAAATATCGAAATATCCGTTGCACTGGACTCCAGTCTTGAACTGTAGGATTCTCCATGGCTCGAGCAGCTTTGTTGACCGCGAATGCGATATCTGGACGTGTAGCAGTAGTCAGGTACATCAAGGATCCCACCGTCTCACGATAAGGAACCCTGGCCGAAACCTTTTCTCCGTCGTCACTTTCTTCGCGTCCAACTGGTGTAGACACTCCATTTGACTCGGCCATCCCAAATTTTTCTAGGATTTTCCTCGTATAATCCTCTTGACTGATTGCAATTGATCCATCATGGTTTTGTTGTATCTTCATGCCCAGGAAATTGTTGAGAGATCCTCTGGTCGTGTGAAATTCCTGCTGAAGTTTTTCCATGAACTGCTCGATGTCTTCTTCGTTGCCAATTACCAGACCATCATCCACAAAGATTACAACAGCCAACCAATTTCCCTTTTTGTTGCTGTAAAAGACACAAGGATCAGCTTTGTTGTTTTTGAATCCAGCTTTCTCCATGAATTTCTTGAAACGCTTGTTCCAGCAGCGTGGAGCCTGTTTTAAACCATATAAGCTTCTTTTTAGATGACACACTCGGCCAGTACCGTCCTTATGACCTTCTGGCTGTTCCATGAACACATCTTCTGCAAGCTCGCCGTTCAAGAAGGCCGTCTCGACATCAAATTGACCAAGTTTCATCTCCTTTTCAACAGCTACTGCCAACAGAGCTCGAATGGTATCATACTGTGCAACAGGGCTGAATGTTTCTTCATAATCGATTCCTTGCTGTTGCACATAGCCTTTGGCTACCAATCGTGCCTTGAACTTCTCCACTGTCCGTTGTTTTCTGTCGTAGAACCCACCGATTTTTCAGGACCCGTGAACCATTTGGATGCTCAACCAATTTCCAGGTATCATCTTCCTTTAAGGACTCCAATTCTTCATTAATTGCTTTCAGCCACTGATTTTTATCACTAGACTGCAGCGCTTCAGAGTATGAGTCAGGATTCATTGCAACGATAGATGGTCCAGCCATGTACAAGTAATTTCCACTGATCATCCACGATGGCTTCTTACTTTCACGTTTGCTTTTCCTTCTTTCTTCAGTCACTCCTTCTTCCTCATCTTCGCTTCCTCCGGAACTGGACGCCGAAGCAAGATCTTCAATTTCACTTAAGTTCTCATCTGGCTCTGACCTTCTCTGTAGGCCTACATCAGACGATGAATTAGACTGATTCCTCTCCACACGTTCTTCAAGCGTGACTTCAACATTTTCGGCGTTGGCGCACAGATTGCAGACAACTTCAGGTTTGAATTTCACATCATGGCTTAGAACAACATTTCCCTGAGTTTGAATCCATCCCTGTCGTTCACGTACCCAACCAGATGTCCAAAAACAGCTTTGTTGTCGAATTTTGAGTGAAAATTCTTGTCGATGTCCATGTAGCATTCTGTTCCGAAGATCTTCAGATGACTGAGACTTCCCACTGGTCGTCCATACCACAATTCATAGGGAGATTTGTTTTCAATGGATGACTTCCCAGTGCGATTCAGGAGGTACACCGCAGTGATGCAGGCTTCAGCCCAAAGTTGTTCCGTTAACTTGCTGAGATTCAGCATAGATTTTGCGCACTCCACAATCGTCTGATTTTCACGTTCCGCAACTCCGTTTTGTTGTGGTGTGTACGGCGTAGTAATTCTGTGTTCTATGCCTCTGCTTGCGAGTAGTTCAGAAACCTTCTTGTTATCAAATTCTTTTCCTCCATCACACCTGAACAGCTTCACGACGTGTCCATTTGTTTTGGCTTCATTCAGGAACTGTTCCAGAACGGTGTTCACTTCACTTTTGTGCTTTAAAAAGAAAACTCGTCGAAACTTGCTGAAATCATCCTTGAAACATACGTAGTAGCGTGCCTTTCCAAGAGATTCAGTAGACATTGGTCCATTCACATCGGCGTGGATTTGTTCACCGGTAGCTGTTGGTCGATTCATTCATGTCTTGAATGACAGTCGATGCATTTTTCCTAGTGCACATCCATCGCAGAAATCCTCTTTACACATGTCTACATTGATGTTCATCTGCTTCAAATATTCTTGGCGTGCGCTTTGTTTTAATGACCAAATCGTTCATGGTAGATCTGCAGTTTGTCCGACGATGTAGCTAAATTCACTTGAATGGGTTGCGCCTGTTTCACGACGCGCATGTCAAGTACATACAGACCATGACTCATACGTCCAGCCATCATCGCCTTTCCAGTAACCTTGTCTTCAATTCTAACAGTCTGGTCGTCAAGTGTTGCACAAAAACATTTCCTTGCAGTAGCTTTCACAGAAAACAGATGAGCCATTGCATCGGGAACATACAAAACTCCAGTCATCTCAGCACTCAACCAAGCGTTGTTCAGCCGCACTTGAATGTTTACAGTTCCTTTGCCGTGAGCTAGCATGCTCACACCTCGTTTGCCTGGCAAAATTTTCTCTGGAGCAGCAAACTTGACGTATGTTGTAAAATACTGTTTGTTCGCGGTGATGTGATCTGTGGCGCCCCTGTCGCAGTACCACTCGTCGGCTTGAACAAAGTCGCCGTCTAACGCACTCATAGCATGTGTCAGAAACGAAGCATTGTTCTCCTTATTTTCGTTTCTAGTGTCACCCTCTTTCTTCTTCACTGGACATTCACTTGCCCAATGGCCCAATTCCTTACAATTGAAACATGGAAACTTCTGCTTTACTCGTTGAACATTTTTCTTCGACTTGTCATCAGCGCTGCCTTTGCCACTGTCATACTGGGAATGCTTCTTGGGAGCATTACGTACCACAAACGCAGTCGATTCCACATTTCCATGGTCACGCAGTTCAATCGTGCACAATTTTTCAATAAACAAGTTCACAGTTCGATTTTCCGTCGGAATGGTGTCCCACACATCCTTGAAATTATCATATTCTTTTCCCAGCGTGGATAAAATTCGACCGTTCAAAATCCTTTCAGATAACGTGTTTTCGTTGTGCTTTTGGAGTTCATCGTTCAGATCCTGATAAAGCTTCTGTAACTTCGCGACATGGGTGCTGATGTCCACTTTGTCGTCACGTGTCACTCGGAAGAATGACTCGATCAACATTTTCAGTCGCTGCGTACTGCTTCGTTCGAACCATGCGCTCAATTTTGTCCAAATTTCACTGGCATTGGTGCACGTCAACACGTGCTCGGCAACAGATTTTTCTAGCGCACCTGCTAGTAAACTGGCCGCTTTTGCGTCTTCTTTCAACCACTGCTTATATGCCGCTTTTTGTTGCGCAGTTGCATCTGCCGGCAACACAGGACACTTTTTCGAACCATCAGCAATATTTTACAGTTCATACGATCGCAAAACCATCAACACATGCCATTTCCACTTTGCCCAGTCTTCAGGTCTGTTGAAGAGAATGAATACTTTTCGTAATTTCTAATCTCGCTCTACATGTCGTTTGTCTTTTGTCACATGTATGTTCTTTGACCTTTATGTTCTTTGCCCTTTTTGTACATAGACTGTACTCTGTACCATGTGTCACAGTGTCTTGTTAAATACATCCTTGTCAACATGTGTTCGTGTGTATCAATCCGTTTATCCCGTGTATAGAAACCCACGGATAGCTCTAGAAGTTTCTACAGGTTACGGGCCCAGACATAACAGTGTTCTGCGATCATTTTTTTCTTCAGTGAACTTCAAAGTGAGAAGGCAAAAAGAGTGAACATGCTTCGAGTCCTTGTGCCTATGGGTTTCCGAAATTGAGTGGTCGGGAGGATTTTTCGAACTGGTCTTTTGGGATGTCAAATTATCTCAAAAAGCATGGATTGTGGGCCAGTGTCCGAGGCACAGATGTGTCGGAGGGACATGAACAGCGTGACGAGAGAGCGCTGGCGGATATATGTCTCATGGTGGCTGTTCACAATTATCCCCATGTTCGAGGCTGTGCAAAAGCTAAGGATGCCTGGCATGCCCTTGAAAAGGCTTTTGAAGATAAAGGAAAGTGGAGGTATATCACGCTGATGCGAAATCTGTGCTCGCTCAAGTTATCAGATTTCGATTCCATGGACAAGTATATTGGTGAGGTTATGTCTGTTACACAGAAGATAGCAGCTGTTGATGAGCCTGTCACCGATAAGTTTGTTGCTGCTATGATACTTTGAGGTCTTCCTGATTAATACGATAACTTCGTTATGGCCGTAACCTCAACATCGGAGGAAGTACAGTTGAACCGCATAAAGTCTATCTTGTTGGACGAAAGCTTTCGTCGAAGTCAAGGTGAGAAGTCAGCTGATGGGGCAGCCCTGTACAGCAACACCAAGAAGGAATTCAGGCATGTCAAGAAACCAAATATCTCTACGGCAGTGAAAAAGCGGTTGACAAAAGTCGTTGGAAGTGTTGGGTTTGTGGTGAAAAGGGTCACGGAAGAGACACTTGTCCACAGAAGGTAAAGTTCAAAGTGCGCCGAAGTGTCCAAAATCCAATAAAAGTCTGTTTTGTGCTTTAACTGCTCACGTACCAAAGAATTGTTTCGTCATTGATTCTGGTAGTAGTGCTCACATGTCTCCTAAGGTTAAACTTATGGCAAATTATAAATGCAATGATGATCCAGATATTAAGATTGTAATTGGTAATAATGACAAGTTGTCTGTACAAGGAGTTGGTGACATTGCACTGAAAGTAAGTGACAGTATTAATAATCTGTCAGATGTGTTGCATGTTCCAGGACTGAGTGTTAACTTGCTGTCGGTTAGTCAGATGGTTACTAGGGGTGCTGTTGTTGTATTTAACAAAATTGGATGTGACATCTTGGATTCAGAGAATTGCTCAGTGAATGGTAGCGTGCTAGCTACTGGTTAGTTCTGAATGGTCTATATTATCTGAATGTTAACCAAGATATGTCTGCCCTTGTTAGTGATGTTTCTGATTACAATTTGTGGCATGAGCAGTTGGGTCACGTTGGGCGACAGAAGTTACAGGTCTTAAGTGAAATGTCTGATGTTGTTAAATTTAAGGAAATCCCAAAGGGATTGTGTGAACCATGTGTTCTCGGGAAGCAGCAAAGGCAGTCATTTCCACAAGTAAGTCACTCGAGGAGTGAAAGTCTTTTGGACTTGGTGCACTCTGACTTGTGTGGGCCGCTCCCTGAGACCTGGAATGGTGTTAAATATATGATGACAATAATTGACGATTTTTCCAGGAAGATTTTTGTTTATTTTTTGAAACAAAATTCTGAAGCCAAGGAGAAAGTCAAGGATTTTGTTGCATATTGTGAAACTCAGAAAGGTAAAACACCAAAGATTTTTCGATCAGACAATGGTAAGGAATTTGTCAATTCTGACCTGAACAAATATTTCAAGGAAAAAGGGATTGTGCAACAGAGAACTTTAAGGTATACAGCTGAACAAAATGGCGTAGCTGAACGTCACAATCGTACTATTATGGAAATGGTTAGATGCATGTCGTTTACAGCAGGATGTTCTAAAAAACTGTAGGCGGAAGCAGCCTATACGGCAGTGTATATTTTGAACAGGTGTCCTCATAGTAAAGTTGATAATGCCATACCAGAGGAATTGTGGACTGGTAAAGCTGTAAGTCATGGGAATATGAAAATAATCGGTTGCGATGCTTATGCCCATGTTCCAAAACAGGTGCGTAGTGGCAAATTGGAACCCAGAAGCAAATGTTTTGTGTTTGTTGGGTATGATGGGGAAAAGAAAGGTTACCGTCTGTTTGATCCCAGTAAGCCAAAAGAATTTTTTGTAGAGCACAGTGTTAAATTTGTAGAACATAAATTCACCAGGTGTGCTGAGAAAAATGTTGAAATGAGTGATGTAATGTATTGTCCGTTGCATGACATTGTAAATGATGATGAAAACAGAATTGGCCAGGATGATAACCTGCCAGTCGTTGAAGTTTCGGTTGCTGGTCAGGTTAGGGACAACATTGATGGTCCAGGTATTGCTCAGGTTAATGAAGACATTGTTGTAATTCATGATAATGATGATAATGAAAATGATGAGATTAACCAGGTTGGTGTTCCAGAAGATGCAGATAGGAGGTACCCTTTAAGGGAGAGACTTCCAAAACAATTTCCTGATTATGAAGTCTATTTTGCTGAAAGTGGTGGTTATGTGGAACCGACCACTGTGTCTGAAGCACTTAGCGGTAAGGATGGCATGCAATGGAAAGAGGCGATGGAGGAAGAACTCAAGTCATTTTATGATAATGATGTATGGACATTAGTTGAGAAACCTGAGGGAACAAATATTGTAAGATGCAAATGGGTGTTTAAAGTGAAACATAATACTGAAGGCAATGTGTCTAAATTTAAAGCACGCTTAGTGGCTAAAGGTTGTTCTCAACGGTATGCAGTTGATTATCTGGAAACTTTTGCACCTGTAGTGCGGTATAGTACATTGAGCTATTTTTTGCTCTTGCTGTAAATATGGATCTGGAAGTAAGTTCATCACCTAGATGTTTCAACAGCTTTTTTGAATGGCGTCCTTAAAAATGATATTTATATGTACCCCCCAGAAGGCTATGAGTGTGACAGTTCTAAAGTTTGTAAGCTTCGAAAAGCTGTTTATGGCTTGAAGCAAGCATCTCGCACTTGGTATGAGAGGGTTCATGAAATTCTTACTGAAATTGGTTATAAGAAGTCTCTGTATGGACCATGTGTATATTACTGTAAAGATTCATCATCTTTTGTCGTTATTGCCCTCTATGTTGATGATTTTTTTGTATTTTAATGATCATGTCAAAGTGGAGAAACTGAAGTCTGTGTTGCATTCTCATTTTAAGATCAAAGATTTGGGACAAGTCTCTGAATGTCTGGGGATGAGAGTTCAAAGAAGCAAATATTGTATTAAATTGGATCAGAAGTGTTATCTGTTAGATGTGTTGGATAGGTTTAACATGTCAGATTGTACTCCTGTGAAAACTCCAATGGAAACAGGTTTGTTGTTGGAGAAATCCACATCCTGTGATAAATCCTATCCCTATCAACAAGCCATTGGTGCTTTGTTATACCTTTCCATTTGTACAAGGGTAGATATTGCATATGTAACTAATTATTTGAGTCAATTCAATAATTGTTATGGTAAGGAACATTGGACATGTGTCCAGAGAGTGTTCAGATACTTGAAAGGTACGGTGGATCTTGGTATCATGTATAAAAAATCAGAATGTGACGTCAAGGGTTTTGTTGATGCTTCTTTTGGAAACGATTTAACTGACAGGAAATCTGTGAGTGGTTTTGTATTCAACTATGCAGAAGGCCCAATAAGTTGGGAAAGTAAGAAGCAGCCAGTTGTGGCATTGTCTAGCACGGAAGCAGAATACATAGGTCTGATTTTAGCATGTAAAGAAGCTCTGTTCCTTAGAGGTTTCTTCTTTGAATTGTGTAAGAGAGGAGGTCCAATTGAGTTGTAATGACAGTCAGAGTGCTCAGAAGTTGGCTGAGAATGAAGGTTTTCATCAGAGAACAAAACACATAGATGTGCGCTATCATTTCATTAGGGACATCTTAAAGAAATGCAAAGTAAAGTTATCCTATGTGCCTACTGCTGAAATGATTGCTGATGTATTGACAAAAGGTCTGCCAGTTCATGGTCATGTGAAATGTGTTACTGGCATTGGATTATCCTAATTGCAGCATAATGTAGCATTGCTCGATTAAGGGAGAGTGTTGAAGAGAATGAATACTTTTCGTAATTTCTAATCTCGCTCTACATGTCGTTTGTCTTTTGTCACATGTATGTTCTTTGACCTCTATGTTCTTTGCCTTTTGTTGTATATAGACTGTACTCTGTATCATGTGTCACAGTGTCTTGTGAAATACATCCATGTCAACATGTGTTCGTGTGTATCAATACGTTTATCCCGTGTATAGAAGCCCATGGATAGCTCTAGAAGTTCTACAAGGCCCTTCAAGTTTATCCACTTGAACTTTGTAGTCACTGCCGGTTGCCATTTTGAGGTTATCCTTAACTCACAAAAAATACATCACGTGTTCCACAGGCGCTAGGCTTCGGATCCACTCACGAGATAATACCATTTACACGTGGCCTGGGTCCTTAACTTGTTAGTTTTAATGTAAATCTTTATTTATCAAGTGAGAAATAAAATACAAAAAACAAATCATATTTTGAGACGCTTGTCACATGTCACGCGAACAGGCACAGACTTTGCACTGACTCGTCTTTTGTTTTCTTCTTTATTGTACATGTCTATTTCGCCAGGTGGTGCTACTGTGCTATTATTCTTTCAAATATTAACACTACCAACCGTCATCACCTTGCTCTGCGATATCCGAGCCATTCCACTACGAGTCATATAGGCCTAATTTGACTTCGCAGGCTACCATCCAAATCAAGCAATTCCTGTCTACTCCGAATTTTAATACAAGTTAAACTCATCCCCTTCGCCCTACCAAGCAGCAAATAATTTCTAGAGTCTATGGTAGATATAGATATTTTATTCAATTAATTCCAAAGAGCCATAGGCTCGTACAGAGGAATTGTACAGTAATATGTGTGTTTACACACCAAGGAAGAAAATTCTGAAGGTAACACAAATTGATGAATAAGGACATAGGCCTATTATAAGGTTGATACCATATCTAAGATTGTTTAGACCAAGGTCCCTTAAAATGATAAGCACTTAGGATTTTTAATCTTATACATAACTTAACGTATTTGATGTATTAAGATGCATCGAATTTTTCCCACAATACTTCCATAGTTTTCCTCTTAAATACCGACAAAGTTGGTGCACTTTTTACTTCATCAGGAAGTTTATTATATGACTGTGATGCAGATAACTTGAAACTATTTCTACCATATTTAGAAGAGTGAATGATATATAAGGCTACGTCCTTCGCATGCCTAGTTCCATAAGAATGATTGCCTGAGTTCAAGATGTAGGGAGAGCTATAGAGTATTGTGTTGTGTTTAATCTTGTATATGAGCATAGCTGCTCGGAGTTCTGCACTTATGCTGAGGGGTAGAATTTTACTTTTGATGTACAGATCTTTTACTGGAGTGCAGTAAGGAAGGTTAAATATGTTTCTAATAGCCCTATTCTGAATGGTCATTAAATCATTCAGTGTGGATTTCCTGCAGTGAGCCCAAATAACATTTAAATATTGGAGCTTGCTATGTACAAGTGAATAGTAGATTTGTTTTACAAGGTTTAGGGGAATAAGATACCGAAGTTTCCTTAGGATCCCTACTACAGGTGAGAGTTTCTTAGCAATTCGTTCAACGTGTTCAATCCAGGTCAGGTGTTTGTCGATGATTAGACCTAAATACTTTGCCTGATTAACCTCTTTTATTTCAATATTATTTATATATATTTTGTCATGTGTGATTTCTTTCATGCTTTGTTTTGAAATTACCATGTAATTGGTCTTCTGTAGGTTCATTGTTAATTTATTGGCCTGGAACCATTGTGAGAGAGTATTTATATCTTGTTGCACATTTTGTATGATTTCAATTATGTCTTTCCCAGTGTAGAAGATATTTGTATCATCTGCATACAGTTTGATATGCTCTCTCAAATTACATTCCACAATATCATTTATATACATTAAGAATAATGTAGGTCCAAGTATAGATCCTTGTGGAACGTCATAAGCTATATATTTTCCTGAACTTATGCATTTATTCAAAGCTACATGCTGCTTTCTTCCAATAAGGTAGCTTTGGAACCATTTTAGAGCTATACCTCGGACACCAGCATTTTCTAATTCTGACAACAGTATTTTATGATCTACTCTATCAAAGGCTTTTGTGAGATCAATAAATAACCCAACTGCCATATTATTTTTGTCAATAGTTTCTTGTAGCATTGTTATTAGGTCAATAGTTGCTGCCTCAGAACTAGATTTTTCCCTGAATCCATATTGCATATTATGAAAGAATGTATTCTTGTTCAGAAATGAAAGCAATCTTGTTTTTACCACTTCTTCCAGAATTTTTGAAACTACCGATAAAATAGAAACAGGTCTATAATTATTTGGATTTCTTTTGTCACCACCCTTAAATATAGGAACTACTTTGGCCACTTTTAAGTCATCTGGTATCATGCCAGTAACTAAGGACTCATTAATCATTTCAACCAAGATTTTAATAAATGATTGCATATTGTTTTTAATGAAATTTGTCTTGATCCTATCTAAGCCACAGCTCTTTTTATTCTTTAAATTTGTGATGATGGACTTGACCTCTGCTTCATCTGTTGGATATAAGTAGAGGGAATTTGACTGCTTGTGGTCCTTACTGAGGATTTCCTTCTGTTCAGGAATAGCTTTTGCTAGACTTCCAGCAATGTTTGTGAAGAACAAGTTGAATGATTCGCATAGCTCTTGATTGTCTGTGATAATTTTGTTGTCTATTTCAAGTGAAGTGCATGTCTCAACTGTTGGTTTTTTGTTGTGTATGATTTCTTTGGTAGTCTCCCAAGTTTTTTTGGAATTGTTTCCATATGTTCTGAATTTTTCTGAGTAGTAATTTGACTTTAGTCTTCTTTTTAAGTTTGTTACACTATTCCTGCATCTACAGTATTCTTGGTTCATATCATTATTATTTTTGTGAAGGTGATTTTTGAGCTTTGCATGCAGAGTGTCTCGTTGTTCTGTTCCTTAGATTCAATTGTTTGATGAAAGAGTTATATAGAGAGTTAACAGTACTGTTTGCATCATTATGGGAATCAGCGTTTATAGATATATTAGTTTCAGGAGTGTGTTGCCTATCCCAAGAGTCCTCGTGTGTTGTTGATTTTGTCGAGTTATGTGACTGAGTGTACGTGCTATAATTGATCTTGGAAATATCAAGAATTAATATACTGTGATCACTAATATCATTGCTGACAATTGATATTTTATAACTTAATTCTGAATTGTTTAGTGACACGTGATCTATTAAGGTAGCTGCAGTGTCACAAAGTCGTGTAGCATATTTAGTGTTGCACTGTTTAAAACCATAGCATGCTATTAGATTTAGATATTTCCTTCTTAATTGATCATCAGCTAGGATATCAATGTTGGTATCTCCGAGGAAGATGCATAATTTATTGTTTATCTGGCTAAGAAAACTTTCAAATGAATTTAAGAAGGGTATGGCATTGCTTCTATTGGGGTTATATGCTGCAATAATATCAATGCTTTTATATGTTGGCCTATTACTTTTAACATCATCTCTGAATACCTCAATCCACATCAAACTATGATTCATTTCACACTTTCTTTTAACATTCACGTTCCATTTGTGTGATACATAAATACCCAGACCCCCACCAACTTTGTCATCTCTATGAGCAAACACACTTGTGAAATTGTTGAAGTTATAAAAATCTGCCTCATTACTTTTCACCCAGGTTTCTGTAACTACCAATACATCTATCTGGCCTATCATTTGCAAGAGAATTTCAATGTCATCAAGCTTATTCCGAATACTTCTGCTATTAATGTACAAACACCTAACCTCTCCACCTAATTCTAATGAGTTTATGCATGCACTTATATTACAGTCCTGTTGCATGAACTCATCCAAACAGTTGTACTTGTTTTCACTGCACTGTACTTCACCTAGGTGTCCACTTGTAGTCAGCGCTTTCTTCTCTCTAAACAATAAGATATCATCACTCGTTCTAGCAATTAGTTTTCCGAGAGTAAAAACTTGGCAACTCTGTTTAAAAGTTTTCCAAATTTCATTGTTCCTCTTCTATTGAGGTGGAGACCATCATAAGCAAGGTCCCTGTCTTGTAACCAAGAGTTCCCTTCTAAAAAAATAATGTTTTTTTCACTACACAACCAATCCAGTGTTGAATTCACGGCATTAATGTATCGTGGGTCTATGTCACGTCTTTGTAATACACCACTAACACACACTTTCGAACTCGGAAAGGCACTCTTCACTTCGTCCACGAGCTTGTCCATGTCATTCATAATGTGAGTTGGTGTTGGAGAACTGTTCAAGCAATTGGCCCCTACATGAATCATTAACACCTCAGGGTCTTCTCGAACCTCGTTTGCCAATACCTTTCTAGTTAATTGATCAGTTCTTATTCCTGGATAGCAATAGACTGCGGCATCATCAACTACTGGGCCTACATTTCGCAGAATTGAGTCACCCATGACAAGTACACGGGGACGTCTCCTTTTCTTAGGGTTATGGGTAGGTTTGTCGCGTCTGGATGTCTCGTTTTCAATACCGGTATCTTGTCTTTCTTCTACTTGGGAATCGGAACGGCTGAGGATTTCAAACGGATTCTGGGAGATAAAGTCGTTAGGAATATTCCCAGATTTCACCAAGTTAGGCCCACTTCTTGGAAAGCGTGCATTGGTTTTAGACCTAACCTCTAAATAGTCTGCCTGAGTAGGCCTATCTTCTTCTGCTTGTAGTCGTTCTTTAAGGAGACATATTTGTGACTGTGCATTTTTTAAATCAACCACAAGCATTTTGATTATTTCCTCTTTGGAGGCCAATTCTAATTTGAGGAGTTCAGCTTCATTCGCCGCTCGTGGCAACTCGTACTTGTTTCCCTGTTGATTTCGTTCACATCTCAAAAGTTTTTCGCCACTACATGATTTGTCTTCACAATTAAGACACACCTCTTCAAGAAATAAAGAATTGTTATCACATTGAACACTTACATCACCCGATTGGGAACAATTTTCAAGAGATAACCGTTTGTGACTTACATTTAATATCGCCATCTTATTAACTATGGTACGGTGAGCAAACTCAAATATAGCTTTTAAACATAACAGCGCCATGACTCGACCTGCACAAAAACAAATACCAGCAGACAACCGATGCAATTGACACATAAAATCCAGTGGAACACACAAATTAGATCACGTGTATCGCACATTTATACATATATACAATTGAAAATAACACTGTCATTATTTTAGGGACCACATTTACTGATTATAACCGAAAAATAAAAAGTGTTCCATATCAAACGCGTGCTATTGAGTATTTTTACCCTACTTATCCAGACCGACCCCAGCGCCCCAAGTGTTAGTTTGAGTTGCCAATACACCTAACTCTCTTTCGAAAAAAATACATTGCCTGTCCACATGAATATTCGTTTTAGTTTAGGAGGAATCAAATAGTGTGTTGACCTGTTTATTACGACGACATGAACTGTATCAGAAACTTAAGTTTAGATAAATGTTTTATGTGGCCAGTAAGCTCTTGGGCAACTTACCTGCAGGCCTAATGGTCTACTGAGAGCAGTTTAACACATGAACGACAATACCGTTAACAATAGGTGTATACATTTAGTATAATGCTCAAAAGCCTTCAAGGATGAGGTATCAACTCTTAGGGCAGTAACACAGTAGAAGATAATGGCGGGGGGGGGGGGGGGAGATGGTCAAATCTAGCTTGCCAGTTTTTCTTCACGGTAGGCCTAGGCCTACTGTAGTGTTGTTAATATGAAATCGTCGGTTCTAGTCAGAACACCACATTGCTCCTCCGGCTGCACCCAAGCAAGTCTAAGAGTGATTTAATGATCCATCGTAATACCAGCCTTCGATAATAAACCAGAGCAAGTGCCCTGCAGGTAATACTGAGGTGGCAAGAAGTCCATGTAAATGGTAGAAACCTAAGATCACGATCATTTAGACTGCGGTTTAGTATTGTTCTCCTTAAGGTACTTCTCACATTAAGAACTGTGAGCCCACAGAATCCCTTACACCCGTCAATTTATAAGTCCAGAAATGATGCGTACATAAGTATGCAAATTAGTAGAAAGAATCAGTAGGTCATTGATGTGCTTCCAACACCTTATCCCAGAACAAAACTACATTCTACAGTTTAGCAATATTTACCTCTTAATTGAATTTATTCAATTTATCTTCAGAGTAAGTTATTTATTAGCCTTTTCTTTAATTAAATATATTCTACCTAGCCCAATCCCTTCTCCATTCGGCTCTATATGACCCTAGGCCTAGGGCATAGCAATCACAATAACTCAATGCTCCTCCTAGATTCTACACGAGGGAGGCACACTATGAGAATGGCCTTTGATGTGAAGGTTATCAGATCCTCTTAATACATAAAACACACTCAAGGAAGGGAGAGAGAGAATGAAAAAAAACGGAGGTTTGATCAGCAGCAGGCAGATTAAAAAATCTCTCTGGGGATTATGGGGCAGGGATTGATCCATCCCTAGCACGCAAACTTTGTGAATTAGGAGTGCCTACTTGTCCGAGTGGGAACAGTTGGTGTTAGGACTAGCAGCAGTTCAGGAAGCAAGGCTCAAATCATACACAATGCTTTCTTTAACAAATTATTATTCAAGTAGAACACTTAATTTATAACATAAAATTAAACAAAAGTTTGCAGAGCATTGGTAATTCACCTCTGAAATGTGTCCCATTGTAGAGATAGTAAAATTCAGTTTCTTTCTTCATGTTTTCGGTCAGACCAGGGCACTGGAAGGTCTTTCACAGATGTTTTGGCAGAGAATCATGGAAAACTAAAAATCAGTTAGTTAGTTATTGTTGTTTTTGTAGGAGTATATGGCAGGAGAAAGACGTCTAGGTGTATATGCAGTATACATGTTTAATACGAACTGAACGACAAGGTTACATACAGGCGTATATATACGAAAACAGACAAAAGAATCAACGAGAACATTCTCGTAACTAGAACCGCCACCAATGGCGTTGCGCTTCCTGGCGCTGAATTTAAACCATAGATCACCTGTTGGGTTACATATTTCTAACACACCCCCTTAAACTAATAGCTGATCTAGAATGTAATAGACACTTGTCATCAGACTTCAATCATAGAGTACCCTACATAAACATTATACAATTCCTGAAAACATTTTTTGAACACAATGTTTACTTAAAATACCAATTAACAGTTCAATCCCGTTCCCTCGGTACAATACACATATTTTGGTTTAGGTAAAGGTTTGGTGAGAATATCTGCCATCATTTCATGTGTGGACAAATAGTGCAATGAAATGATTCTCTCTTGAACCTTTTCCCTAATGAAATGATGTTTGGTGTTGATGTGTTTAGTGCGCCTATGAAAAACAGGATTTTTTGCAATTTTCTGTGCACATTGACTGTCATTATACAAATCAATTTCTTGATTACAATCCGTCAACACACACTGCATATCACATTCACCTTTAACAAATTCAATTTTTATTGGACCTTGATTAGAAACAATCAAATCAAACATCAGATTCTTAAGATAAACTGCTTCCTTCGCAGCCTCTGACAAAGCTACATACTCAGCCTCTGTCGATGAGGTAGCAACTGAGCTCTGCTTACGAGCTTCCCATGAAATGGCAGCATTAGCAAGCTTGAAAAGATAACCAGTACAGGACTTACTATCATTATCTGTGGAAAAACTGGCATCTGCAAACCCTACCAAATCTAAACCAGTGCTCTTAAAAACAAGTCCTTGGTTTATTGTATCTTTAAGATACCGAAGTACCCCTTTGGCTGAAAGCCAATGCTCCTCACTGTGGCAAGAATTAAACTGACTTAAATATGACAATGCATAGGCAATATCTGGTCTTGTACACACACTCAAATACATAAGTGAACTTATCAGTTGCTGATAAGGTTTATCATCCACGTTTTTGGCTTTAGACAATTTCATATTTACTTCCATAGGAGTACCGATGGGATTAACATCAGTCATCTCAAACTTATTGAGCAGATTCTTTATGAACTGTGTCTGAGAAATTTTGAGTATATTGTTATCTGTGTCCCTTTCTATTTGCATTCCAAGAACCTGAGCAGCTGGTCCAAGATCTTTCATCATGAAATTTTGTTTTAAGACATCTTCTAGTTTACTAACTTCCTGTGGATTATTGTGGAACACAAAGAAATCATCAACATACAGAGCAACAAGAATTACAGTATTGCCGATACTCTTTCTGTAAACACATGCCTCATTATGACTGTTTGTGTAGCCGAAGCAGACAGAACTGTATGAGCCTTTCTGTGCCACATATGTGCAGCCTGCTTTAGTCCATAAATGGCCTTTTTGAGCAAACAAGCCTGGTCTTCCTTTCCCTTCACCTGGAAGCCCTCTGGCTGACACATACATATTTCCTCCTGTAACTCTCCATTGAGAAAAGCAGTCTCAATGTCTAGATGATCAATCTGTAAATTTAATTCAACCGTTAAAGCAAACAACATTCTGAGTGTGCCATGCCGCACAACTGGTGAGAATGTCTCAACAAAGTCAATGCCAAATTGCTGTGTAAAGCCCTTTGCAACCAACCTTGCTCTATATTTTACATCGCCATTTGTATTACGCTTAGCTTTAAACACCGACTTATTCTGTACAATGTTTTTACCTTCTGGCTTAGGAACTAAAACCCACGCCTTATTAACCATCATGGAATCCATTTCGCACTTCATGGCGTTATGCCATTCCTTAGAGTAAGGTGATGACAAGGCTTCACTTACTGTACATGGTTCACTTTGATCAGAACAATGAGTGTAATGCAGAATGTAATCTGGATATTGTCTTGGTCTTCTTTCTCGCTGGGGGTAGCGACGCGCTTCCTCATTGTGCTGTGATGGATTATCTTGATGATCAGGCTCAACTTCCACTTCTTCATTATGCTGTGGAGCTGGATCTGGAACATCCCTATCACATGCAGTCAATAGTGGTTTACTGACTTCAGTGGTTAGGGGTATTATTGTATTCCCTGGTACCACTGGAGGATCTGTTAGAGCGGAGAAAGACATCTCGTCAAAAATCACATCTCTCGCTGTGATTAATTCATGGGTTACTGGATGCAGGAGCCGGTACGCCTTTTTCTCATCCGAGTACCCAACAAATACCATTCTCTCAGTCTTGAGATCAAGTTTTCTTCTCAGCTGATCTGGAATATGAACGTAGGCATTACATCCAAACACTTTTTTAAGTGCGTCAGGTCTACTTTCTCTCCATTCCACATTTGTTCTGGTGTTGAATTTGGTGTTTTCCGTGCAGGAGAACTGTTGACAAGATAGGCAGCTGTATTGACAGCTTCTGCACACATGCGTTTGAAACAAGCTGCACCTTGCATCATAGCGAGTGCTCTTTCATTCAGAGTCCTGTTCATGCGTTCTGCAGTTCCATTTTGCTCTGGTGTGTACCTTACTGTTTTACTGTTTGAAAAACTCATACATAGCTTTATTAAATTACTCCCCACCATTGTCAGAGCGTATGACCTTGATTTTCCTTTCACACTTAATTTCAACATAATTAGCAAATTGATCAAAGATTTCTCTTACCTCACTTTTATTTTTTTGAAAAAAAAAAGACAAAAACCTTCCTCATATGGTCATCGATGAAGGTGAGAAAATATCTGGCTCCTCCCCAGGATTCCTCAGGCATCGGTCCACACAGGTCACTGTGCAACAGGTCCAGTCGGTTCTTGCCACGATGCTTGGTGGTCTTGAAGGGCTGTCGAGCTTGTTTCCCTTCTATACATGGAACACAGAGCTGCTTTTCACCCGAAAAATCAATACCAGTAGCCAAACCATTTTTTAATAAGTCCATCCCCACGTGATTGAGATGGCCTAACCTTTTGTGCCACAATTTTCTAGAATTAGAACTTTTTGAACAAACACTTTTAGCATCACTTAAACAAAATACTGCTGATGCATTTGCACTGACAGAACCTGAGTTATTTAAGATATAAAGTCCATTTGACTCTTCAATCAGTAATTGCACATCACCTGTAACTTGACAGTCACAGTCTTGAAACACTTTACAACCTTCTTCATCAAAAACAATTACATGACCCTTTTTAACAATACTGTTCACAGAGAGCAAGTTTGCTGTAAGGTTAGGTACATACAGAACATCGCTCACCTTTGTAAAAACATTTGCTTGTACTGGAACATCACCTATGCTGCCACTATATAGTTTACAATCGTTTGCTACGGTGACTTCATATCCAACCTGCCTTTTATCATCAAATTTTAACATCCAATCTACTCTACCAGTCATGTGTTTGGAGGCTGCGGAGTCCATGTACCAGCTGTCTGCTGAGTGGGTATCAACTCCAAGTACTGTGAGCAGAGCCCTACCCTTCTCCTTTTCTTCGTTCTTCTCTAGTGGCTTGGCATCTGCTTGATGTGCTGCTGTCTTGTTTTGGTGTTTGCAATCTTGTTTCCAGTGGCCAGTTTTGCGGCAGTTCCAACAGAGTGGTTTCTTGGGTTTAGTATTCTTTAATCCACTCCTGTTGGTGTAGAGTGCTGTTTCTTTGCTGGAGCTGCGTTTGTTTTCCTGTAGCAGTTTACATTTCACAAAGTCACTAGTCAAGTCTGCACCTGAATTTTCCAATGCCATAATCATAGGTTCATAGTCATCAGGTAGTCCCTGCAAGAGCAAGGCACCTAGAAATTCGTCATCAAGTGGTTTTTAACTGCTGCTAGCCGCTGGAAGAGCCCCAAAACTGTGGTGACATATTCTTCCATAGTCTTAAATTGTTCAAGCTTCGTGGAACACAGTTGGCGAAGAATTCTTGTGTGCCTGTTGGCGCCTTTATCTTCATATGCCATCTCGAGCGAATTCCATGCTGATTTCGCCGTTTTTGCTTCCATTACGTACGGAAAAACACTCTTTTCCACCATAAGGTTAATCTTGCACAAAGCACGTTCGTCGTGCCGTACCTTAACCTCTGCGCCCGTTTTATCATCTTCTGAATAGCCAGATATGCACTTCCAAAGAGCATCGTGCATAAGATAATTCTTCATCTGGAAACGCCAGTCAATGTAGTTTTCTCTCCCCTTCAGTTTCTCGAAGTTATAAAGAGAACCGGTGCTGGATTCCGCCATGATGCACACACTTATTGCACGGGATCACAGTTTTGTTAATTCAAATAGAATCACACTGGTCAGAAAACTATACACTCGTCAATGATCCTGCTGGAGACCATAAACTGTAGGAGTATATGGCAGGAGAAATACGTCTAGGCGTATATGCAGTATACATGTTTAATACGAACTGAACGACAAGGTTACATACAGGCGTATATATACAAAAACAGACAAAAGAATCAACGAGAACATTCTCTTAACTAGAACCGCCACCAATGGCGTTGCGCTTCCTGGCGCTGAATTTAAACCATAGATCACCTGTTGTGTTACATATTTCTAACAGTTTTAAGGGGCGGAATTACGAAGTCATCCGCCCCTAAGCTGAAAAATCATACACTAAGAAAAGCCTAACCTCATGTCGTGCAAAGTATGAACCGTCTTATGTTCACAGATTAATAATCTCATTTATTACCGGTTAGGCGCGGTGCTCACTGGAGAAACCATTGAACTCTAGGTAACACTGGAAAGCCGACTGTATGGGAGCATTGTGCGGTTTTTGGTGTGACTAGTTACGCCTGGTAGTGCACGTCACGGGGGAGAGTTTGACGTATACGAACGCAAGGAGAGATACAAGAGATACAAGTAAAAGAGGTACTGCACCCAAAATTTGAATGTTTCATGATGAAAATGGTGATATGTTTCGAGCCCCATGATACAATCTAACATTGCAATATAAACCCTGGAAGTTGGCTCAAGAGAGCTTTGTTAGCAAACGCGGACAGTGGGAGAAACCAGTCACGTGATCGGAGACGCCCCAGAATATTCTCGATCATTAGAAAGTGCCTAGCAACAAGGCATTACCGCGCAATATTATCAGTTAATTGTTATAAAATATATCATTGGATAAATGCCCACAGCCGATGAGAGAAGGGTTTATGGAAGCAGAAATGGATTTTTACATAGTTAATGTGATTAACTATTCCATTTAATTCCTATGAAACAATTTTATTCCATTGAAATTATCAAGAAAATTAAGAGAAGATATTTGTACAACTTTAAATGTCGCAAAAGGGAAGAAATTCACTGTAATAAGCTTTATTACAAGTGCGCGCCAATAACTACGCGCGACCATCAATGGAGCCGAATTTCAGGCAAGGAAGAGAGGACGGCTTGAAGAAGCGTTCTTCTCTCGACTGACTTCGAAGGTACAAGACGTGTTACCCGAGGTAGTTCATTCCCCTAGACACGATACCACGTGCGGTCTAACGCTACTCGAGGAACGGTACCGAGAGCGGCCTATAGTTAGTGAGAACCTCGCTGAAACTAGTTGAAGTTTAGCGGAGGATTATAAGTCAATAGCGAACAAGTGTTCGACTTTTCTAAAAGCAAATTGTGTACAGTATATTCATCCGGTTATAAGGCTTCGTTCGATATAAGAAGATTTTAAGAAAATTCGTCGAGAAATTCGAGAGTTATAGGACAATTTGTATTGCAAAAGAAAGTTGCTTATCTCAACGCAGAGGGAGAAACATTGTAGTGCAGCGAGACTTCAACATAGTCCAGTCCACGCTGCAGAAATAAGTGAGTAAAGTGATATTATATGAACATTGAGACTTCGTTTTTATTGGAACACTATGATGGCTACAAACATTTATGAAGTGGAATCGGTTTATAATACTTTGAGTATGAGTGAGATGATGGATTAAAACTATTACGTGATTGGGATATGTCGATTCAGAGTTGTGATTAGCAACATGGAACAACGTTAATGAACAACGAGAATATGTATAACATCTAGAATTATAGAATGCCGAGACAACATAAGACATTATGTACACTTCCATCCAGTACATTTAATGTACATTCATGTACATTAATTCTCGACTATGAGCATATATAATCTCTCATTGACCAACCAAATGAACATTAACATCTACGATAGTGATTCGATGTATATCTTACAAATTTATTTGTTACGATGGAACTATTATGAATATATTGCTCGATAATTATGGAGGACTTTCGAGAGATGTCAGCGATTGAAGAATCATCAACGGGAAGACGGAAGATAGAAGATACTAGGCCCGATGATTGTTCGAGATGGAATCCATGTTCGAGGAACGAGGTTCGACGTCCGGAGGAGACGAATATGCCGGAAAGGAAATCTTTCTGTTCCCGAGGTCGCCGTTCTTGTCCACTGGAGTTGAGCGGATTTGGTTTCAACAATTCATACCTGGGAGATGATCCAGCCAGTTATTTTCGAATACCTGATGATGAACTTCAGTTGTCCAAAATACTAAGGTAGAAATGTTTTGCATTATCTAGTGGTTTGAGTATTTATGACGGCATTTGTGAACAACAATTCTCCATATTTAATTGATGTATTTTCACATCGATGTCTATTGAATTTTATTCTACAAGATCGTATAAGATGATGGTCATTGATCATCTATACTTGAAATATTAATGATTCTGTTTCTGAACTGAAGTCAGTTGTTTGAGAAATGTATTTTCCATTGGGAATATCTTTAAAGGTGTTTTTTCAACGATTTCCGATTTTTATTCAAGATTCCATACATTTTGCATTTGATATTTTAGTAAATTCATTTTGTTTAAAATGAATTGGGCAATGTTTTCGTAAGAAGAATTCATAGTTAGGAGAAGAGATCTACGCGTGATATAGTGTGAAATATCACCAAATACTATAAACAATTCGTCGATCTGGCAAGTTATATTCGTCATGATTACGACGTGAAGTTAAACATTTATGAACATTCTTTGTATAGAATGAAGTGACATTCTGTCGATGACAATCCTATTTTGAGTTGAAGGAAGGCTTCGCCCTTCATAAAATGTAAATTATTTGAGACATATCTTTTGAAAGACAATTCATCCGACTATTGGCAACTCCAGCTATCTGATATGACATCTAGCGGTAAAAATGAGAAACTTACCAAGTAGGGTACATTTGTCACGTGGTGACTGTTTGTATACGGTTTCTTGTATTGGTGAGCAGATCGTGGTAAATTCTTCGTGTTTATACATAAGTTATAAGTTTTACTCGTTGATAAGAGTACAAAATGAGTAAATGGAAAGTATATTGCTCAGTTTACGGCTGTAAGTCGATGTATAAGAGGGCTGCGGATATACGTTTTCATCACATTCCAAAAGATGCAAATAGCAATAGCCGAAAGGTGACTATACCAAATAAATACGGGCAACAAGAGCGGGTTGGACCACTCACCACTACACTCACTGACGACAGGACGGGTTGTTCACTTACGCCTAGCCAAGCCGCACCTAGACAGCCAAGTACAGTCTCGCCGAGCCAAGCCGTACCATGACAGCCAAGCCTACACCAGCCGAGGGAAGAGAGCCAAGCTTCATCAGTCAGGTATCCTCCGCTCCCTAGTTCATTTCCAATAACCCTACCAACCACCATCACCTCGCTCTGAGATATCCGAGCCATTTCACTACGAGTCATATAGGCCTAATTTTGACTTCGAAGGGTTATTACCTAGCATCCAAATCAAGCAATTCCTGTCTACCCCGAATTTTAATACAAGTTAAACTCATCCCTTCGCCCTACCAAGCAACAAATAATTTCTAGAATCTATGGTACAGTGAGCAAACTCAAATATAGCTTTTAAACGTAACAGCGCCATGACCCGAACTGCACAAAAACAAATACCAGCAGACAACCGATACTTGTTAATATGCAATTGACATATAAAATCCAGTGGAACACACAAATTAGATCACGTGTATCGCACATTTATACATATATACAATTGAAAATAACACTGTCATTATTTTAGGGACAACATTTACTGATTATAACCGAAAAATAAAAAGTGTTCCATATCAAACGCATGTTATTGAGTATTTTTACCCTACTTATCCAGACCGACCGCAGCGCCCCAAGTGTTAGTTTGAGTTGCCAATAGGAAAGTTAGATAAAATCTCATCCGGTCGTGATTGATCCTTATTGAACGATGAAATAACACGAGTTGTTATAAATACACAAATGTAACACTACGTTATTTGTCAATGTAGTATTGCAGCCGTGTATAATATAGAATGACCAGTGTGTAGAAACAAACGTAATTACTTTTCTTAAATGTATAAAGACATGGTATTTTATATAGTAACTTCGATTACTAAACCTCAGAGGTCTAACATTATAATCGTTTGAGAACGATAAGTTGTAGTAGTAGAACAGATATTGCTGTTCATATGTGATCAATGGATTGTAACAACAATAATAGCAATGCTAGGAGGAAGTTATGCAAGTAATGTGGAACAATTGTTGAGAACAATTGTGATGCTGTCATTTAAGTTTTGTATTGTGATATACGAAGGTTTCTTGCAGTATATTGAACCCTTAATATAATAGTCAATATATTAGCATTCATATTTTCTGTTCGGTGTGGAGAGGAAATATGAGTATTTGAAGGCACTCCTGCAATATGTCGAAATAAGAGGCTACCTGTAACAAGAAAAGGGGTGCCTGATATCCTGTGAGGACAATAAGACAGGGTTGAGTTGGAATGCAGCACGGAGAGAAGAAATAGCCTGGACAGCGTTACTCTGAATTCAAGAACCCAGTTTGGCATGAAGGAAATGTGAGTCAACATGAGAATATGTTCTTTGTAAACGAGACGAAAGACGGAGAACGCAAGAGAAACTTGAGAGGAAACTACTTTTCGTTAACGCCTACATGGAAGGAGTCTGAAAAAATGTTGCGAGTTTGAGAATCGTATCAACGAATGTGAGAAGATGACGCGGAGGATTTCGCTATCAGCTGGAATTAAGGAGGGAACTCGATTATGAATAATCCCCAGAACAAATTGATTCCCGCACGTAAGAGGCGTACGGTTCACATCAAGGCGAGTTCAATGATATACACTGAAGAAAATGGAAATTGCAACAACCAGAAGGAGTGGTGCTACATTGCTGCAATTGAACATGCAGCACAAGTGTTCGGTTGTGATTCGATGATTACACTTTCAGGTCCCTCTGACCGCAAGTTTGGACAACAATCAATACAGGATGTGCCCACCACGAGCGGCAATACATTGATGAATTCGGCGATGCATGGAGTCTATAAGGCCCTGGATCGCTTCCTGAGGAAGTGTGGCCCATGCTTGCTGCACTGCACGGGCCAGTTGTTCCAGAGTTGAGGGTGGCTGAGGACGGTTGGCCAGTTGTCGACCCATCATGCCCCACACATGCTCAATAGGACTGAGGTCCGGGGATCTGGCGGGCCATTCTAAGGTTGTGATGTCGTGGAAAGCTTCTCTGGAGTTGCGTGCAGTGTGAACTCGGGCATTGTCCTGCAGAAACATCCTATTAGCAATGTTCGCCATCATAGGGACAACCACTGGATTGAGTACCCTATCAACGTACTGTCGAGCAGTCATAGTGCCCTCAACAAGCACTAATTGTGATTTCACATCAAAGCCAATAACTCCCCAGACCATAATGCTTGGTGTTGGCCCTGTGTGCCTCTCGACAATAAGGTCTGGGCGGCCCCTCTGCCCAGTACGTCGGCGCACACGATTCCGGCGATCACTGCGGGCAAGACAGAAGTGCGATTCATCACTAAAGGCGACCCTATGCCATTTGTCGACCCACGTCGATCGTTCTCGACACCAGGCCAGCCTTACACGTCGCTGTTGTGGGGTCAATGGAACACCTTCTGCAGAGACACGGGATCGTAAGCCACTGCACGCAGGCGATTACTAACTGTTTGTTGTGTAACGTGTGGTTCCACAGCTGCTCGAATTTGCGCTGCTGTTGCATGGGGTTCCATCTGGGCCATCCGAATGTTGCGGCGATCCTCTCTCACAGTTGTCTGTCGCGCTGGGCCTGAGCCAGGTCTACGGGTGTGGGTACCTTCATTTGACCACTGCTGCCATACACGTTGTACCATAGATGCCTGTCGGCCAACACTTGCAGCAACAGTCCTTAGCGATAATCGAGCCTCACGCAGCCCAATTATCTGAGCCCTCTCAAACGGCGACTGTTGTTGATAAAGTGCTCTTCTCTGTCGTCGAGGCAGGTTTGACGGGGAACACTTCACTGCACAGACTGCAAGTCAACTACTCTACACCAGAGTCCGTATACTGGAGTTGATTCCTCCACGACCAATCACGTGGGGAGACCTGTAGCAACAATCCAATGGGTCTGAAACGTTGATCGTTTACATACCTATATGGCATCGTTCCATATCTTGAAAATCAACACAAACGACCAATGCCTTCATGGTGTTGCAATTTCCATTTTCTTCAGTGTAAGTTGTTTGTCTGTTCGACCACCATTTAAAGAGATAGATATTTGATCCAGTCCCACCCCTACTTTTTGGCTGATATTGTATAAATACGGAGTGAGGTGATCACTCGAGGTTCTTTTCTGGTATATTCTCTGGTCAGTCATGCTGATTCTACGAGGCTGATTCTACGTTATTATTTTGAAGAAGTTACCATGTCTGTGGACTTAGTAAATTTCGAGGCATCGAGAGTAAAGGACTTAGAATTTGAACACAAAACATTGCTGTTAGGAGATGTGTTTTATTTCGTCTCATGTGTATTGTAAATAAGTGTTTGCGTGTGGATTTATGTGAGATAGCGCACTGCTATTGAATTTAGGGCCAGTCGACGTTTAGTATTGCTCATAGGAGTGTGGATGGATGTAGCAATCTACTCGAGCAAACTAGAAAGGGATAACAGTGTGAGAAATTAATTTGAAACTTACAGACATTTTACTGAAGCAGAACTTGGTGCCCGCTGATGATGGAAGGAGGTCAAGAATGGAAACGACTACAAAGATGATGGCCGCGAGCTAAACGCTTATGGAGGGGTCATGACCTGGTACATCAGTTATGGAGGGAGCTGATAGGATGAGTACCCAATGAATTAATTCATTATGTAGCCTAGCTTTGATTCAGTGAAGAACAGCGTAAGAAAAGAAATCTGGACTGGGACAAGATCGTGGAAGAAGAATGGTGGAAGGAAGAAGGAAAGTGGAGAAGTGCCATAAATACCCCGACCCGGCAGGAGCTGGATAAGGGGAAATGATGATGATGATGATGTAGCCTAGCTTTGGTTATCGGGAATCGTTGTATTTATTTTATATTGTATTTTTCTGCTGTGTGTTGTTCTTGTTTTAAGCGACTACTATTTAATGTGTGAAACTTGCCGTGGTTATTCTTTTGTATTTTGTGTAAGATTTGTGCGGGACAGTAGATTAAATTGTTCTCACGTGTACAGTGTGGGTATTTGACAAATACAGCACAGGAATGTACTGGATAGTTGATAATAAATGAAGCATTTGTTAGATAACGTATTTGAAGTGTTGGGGGGAAAGTATGGAATTTGTTTTGAGAGTTTCGGATTACACAAGCTGCAAATTATTATCCGATATTGCATATTTCCTAGCAGGAAGCCGTAAGCTTCTGTGGTAATTATTATTAAGTTTTTGGGCACATATTTAAATTATTGTGTTGTTTGAACACATTTCTGTGAGGTATTTCTGCGATCTGAAGCATTTTTATGGAGGTGCAGTGTCGAACCAAGGCATGGGTCTCGTATATTACCCTGCGCGGGGTGTGACGCTGGGTCATTCACCTGTCGGCTGCATGGCGTCGAAACAGGGCACTCATGGGAGATGTCACTGTTAGTTATTCTACAGTCCTTAAATTGTGAGGTGCAATTTCTGGGGACGAATCTACGATTTATGTGTTTTTATTTCAGTTGTGTCATACTGAATTTCTTCGTTTCTCAAAGCTTGGAGCTTGAGTCCATGTTAAGACCAGCCTGGTTTTGCGACACAATGACGAGGGCTGTACAAAGTCCATACTGCTAGCTCAGACCTCAGATAAGGATGGTGAGGCAATTAGTGGCCGAGGAGTGTGCTCGTAAGATAACGATCAGTTTTGAAGCCTGCATAAACGGAAGCAAATTAAATGATTAATTAATGGGAGTTTTTCATATTAAAAATTCAGTTCAGGAATTTGTTGATTTGTGTTTTCTTTTCATGTTAGTTACTGTCCCATCATTATTGTAGACATTTTTGATGCATATTTGTGTGCTACGTGTAACATTGTTGTGTTCGGGAAACTTTCGTTTTGCCCAAGTGTTAGTTGCTGATGACCAAGTTCGAAGATTCATGATATGTGTCTGTAAGACCTATATTTGAGGCAGTTTTGATTTTCTGTGCGTTTGTACTTTTGTAAGACTTCACGCGGAAGTATTCTTGTATTATAATAAAGGGTAGCGTAGTCGGTTGATAATTATTTTCATGTTAGCCATTTTAAGTGTGGATCTCGATGCCAAGGTCTGGTGAAAACGTTCATAAATATGCATCTTGCGACCTGGATCTAGGGAGGCATATTCGTGACAAGTGTACTCATTCTAAGCTAAGTTCTGTCATATTCGCCATACGCAAATACACAAGAATAAGGGAAGTAAGGACGAGATCTCTGCATTTTGTTTTATTTAAACAGCATTTGCAGCTGTAATTTTATTCATGATTATTAACTGTTTGTTTGATTGAGTTGTTTGTGGTTTAATGAGGGTGTCACATGGGATATTTGTGTTGTTATGGTGTCTATTTTATCGGAGTATTAAATTTATTTGTTATGTTGAAGTTGGGTCTTCTTTCTTGTTAGTTATATTTACTCCCTATGTTACCTTGAAATTATAGAAACAAAGTACAAATTATACAACCTCACGACGATGTACGGAACACCCCCGAAATTAGTCTCGTGTACTCTTTCTCAAGGGGACATAGGTGAAGAATGGCGCAGGTCAACGATGGGGCTAATTCGTGTTAGGTTGGATGGCATCTGTGAGAAACGTGGTGTTAGAAATTTGGTATACAATTTCAGCCACTGTTTCAGGTTTTAAATTCCGTAATTCAGGCGAAGTCTTTACGCCACATGTGTAAAATAAAGTAGATTCATGGAGTTTGTCAGTAAATATTAAATACGGGACACATAATTTTATTTGATATTGCTGATTTTGAGATAATGTGAAAATCCAGCATCCAACTTAGAATTAAAATTAGAATTTAGTGTGATGACAAACTCTGAGATGTAGTAGGAGGGTGGTAACCCTGGAAAGATTAATTATGCTTGATCATTAAGTCTGTGTGGTAACGTAAAGTCAATTAAATTAGGGAAATTTTAATAACCGATCTTAAGCGATGCCACTAAGTTAAATAAAGTAAAGAGATACTCAAGGACGTTTGCATTGCGGGAGGTTAAAAATAACGTAAACGAATTAAGTATGATTAAAATATTTAAATGTGTTATTGTGTGTATGCCTGGCGTAAACTGATGTTGTCTATGTGCATGACCCCTATATTTCTCAAGTGAATTTATATTTGTTGTCATGGCGACAGTGGAGGAGATTAGGCAGATTGTGGAGCTCGCAACAGCGAGGAACATTGGGAATTTAGAGAAGTTGAGAGCTGAAATGAAAGAACAAAGTAGGGTACAGATTGAGGACATAAGCAATCGTATTTCACAACAGTCCGCGGAAATAAACAATCGTATTTCACAACAGTCCGCGGAAATTAAAAAAAATCACATAGAACAACAAAAAGAGCAAAGTAAGGGACAGGCGGAATAAATAAACAAGCGTATTGTGGAACAATCGGTTATTGAAAGCGAGAAAAAACAGGAACAATTTAGTCAGCTATCAGATAAGATTAAACAAAATACTCAGGAGCAGATGGATCAGTTAGCCAGTGAAGTAAACAAAAATAATGACAAACAACTAGGTCGTATGAAAAAATGGAGGAACGATTCGACAGAAAACTCGGAATACTTGATGAAACCGTAAATGCAAAGCTGAAACAAATCGAACAAGCGTGTAGTAATAATTCAGAGGAAGTGAAGGAGGCACACGAAAAACTGAAAGAACGGTTTGATAAAGTAGAAGCAAACACTCAGAGTATGCAGCAACAAATCGAAGCAGTAGACAGTAATTTGCTAGGCATAGTTAAAGAGATGGAGCATGCCGAAATAAAAGCAACGGAGCGTTTAAAAGGAATATAGAAAGAACAAGGCGAATTAAAGGCGTCCTTTGATGCAAATAATAGTCAAATGGAGATACGGTTAGACAGAATGAAAATAAATCAGGAGGAAAATGCGGAGAAACTTGAGACAAAATTCGAGGGTTTGAAGCTTAAAATAAGCAAAGATTGGAGTCAGATGAGGGAGGATAGTAAAGGAGAACGCTTGTTCATTATCAAGAAATTAGGAGATAATCTCGCCAGATTGCAAATACTAGAGAAAAATGTTCAAACTACAGGAACAGGACGACAAGTTAGTAAAAGCAGAGCTAAAGTCACAAGAGTTAGACACTGTTTACATCTGTGAAGGAGAGAGAGGGGCTGGAGAACGTAAATAGCTCGGGGGCAAGTAACGGAACGGAAGGAGAGCTGAGTAATGAGCAGAGCCCAGTGACCGGTTGCAACACGAGCACATTTGAAAAATTTAGAGGCCAGACATCGACACCAGAACAAGCTGCACTACCTACACAAATTATACTGGTTATCACGGGAAATGAATACAAACCAAATCGGTATACAGACGGTACAGGTACCACACCTAAGCAATTCTTGCGTGAACTGGATGATTTCTTTTCAGACCAAGGGGTCCCGGAAAATAAAAGACTTAGGATGGTAGAGACGTATTTAAATGGGAGCTGCCTTATTTGGTACCAAAGTTTTAAATATACTTTCGGGACTATGCAAGACTGCAAGGATGTGTTCCTTATGAAATACTGGAGCCCAGTCTTACAGCAAAGTTTGAGAATGGATTTGTACGCTCGCAAATATTATTCGACACACCGAACGAGATCCGTAGATTTTTTCAACCAGCAAATGTTGAAGTTGAAAGACTTAGATGAACCGCCGTCAGAAAAAGATTTAGTGATGACTAAAGGCAAACAGCTTCCTATGAACATTCAATAGTTCCTAGTAACAGCTAACGTGACGACAGCAGTGGGGGCAGAAGAGATTCTGAGACATTTGGACGAGACGAGTTTACAAATACCGCCTCGGTGTAGCAGACAAAGCGAGCAGATAAACACAGCGGAAGTCGTGAACGAGAGCAATAACAGTAGCACGAGGATGCAGGCGACAAATATTGGAATAACTCGACGGCGGTAAGATAACAATCACATCCCGTGCGGGAGATATGAAAACAGAGGCAATTATAGAAATTACCGGGACAATTACAGGTCGTACCAGAGAAACTATCAAGATGGTGGGAATAACAGAAGACAGGAGTTTCCGTATCGAAGAAATGGCGACACGAGAAATGACCGACAGTGGCGTAACGATAGAAACCAGATAAGGGGGCACCCAAGAGACCAGGCGCGGCTGGTGATGAAAGGCTCTTAGGCGGAGCCTCTCTTGTAAGATTCTATAAATATAACTCTTTAATTGAGGAATTTATAATTTATATTAATTAGAAACATTTATAAATTTCACTAATCCATCCAGTCACGAGTCAATATATTTGGAACTGTTGATAAAAGCATGTTCTTATGATTGGTAGTAGCGCCGTTAGGCTGCGCCTTAACTGTGCCATTTCTTCCCATGTAACAGGGTTGAGGGGCGTGGTTAGGAAAGATCCATTCGTTTACATTGTATCGCTAATTGCTCAAGCGGCTACAGCCTAACCCAGGCTTGCCAACGCCGACAGGATGTTTCTATTCAGTGGAATGGATTGAAATTATTTCTAGAAGACTCATACCACTCTCGAGAAAGTTTATCCTTTCCCTCTTTTAATTTCCGAAAGAGTATTAATTGACAAGTTTCCAGAAACAGTTAGACGACTAATAAGTGATATTCATTATTGAGAACTCAAATGGCATTCCTTGAAGTATAATAACTAAAATACTTCCGCAGTACAGCACCAGGAGGTGGCGAGGGGTAGCAGAACCATCTACCGAGACTTAACGGAAGTATTCTGTTTAAAATCTGCCATTGTTCATGCATGCTGTGTAATTGTAAACAAGTGTTCGCGCGTAAAAATCGTTGGTGTAACTTATAAGTTCATTAATTTTGTTGATTGTCAGTGGCAAGTCTTAATTTGCGTGTTACGGGCTACAGTAGTGGTAAGTGTATGTCTACAAGACAATGAATTCAGTTAGTAGCGTATCGGGCAAAATTCTTGACCACGAAACTAGGCTCATTGTGAAAGGTCTTGGCGCACCTAAACCAGATCTTGCAATCTCTCAAACTCAGAAACAATGTAAATTCAAGGGGGAGAGGTTATGTTAAAAATTTTAATAGAGCATTGTACGATGCAGCAGAATGGGTGCGTGGTTGCGAGGTAAAAAAATGCCTTCGTTTGTTTCACCTGCCTTGCTACCAATTCAAATGATAGTTCATGGACTGAGACAGGTATTACGGACTTGAAGAATTTTCATGCCAAAGTTAAAAAACATAACTCCAGTGAAAATCACCTAAATGGCTTTATTGAGTTTGCCATGTTAGGGAAAGTGGATTTAAGGTGCCAGTTAGACAGTGCTTACCGCTTGAATGTAAAGAAATATAATGAAAATGTATCGAAGAACCGGTATATATTAGGCAAGCTCATAGACTGCATCAAGTTTTGTGGTAAGTTCAAGCTCGCCTTGCGGGGACATGACAAAAAAGATCCAGGAATTTTCCGCGGGTTAGTTAGTCTAATGTCCGAACTCGACAGTGTTTTAAAGCAACACATAGAAAAGACCGATAATCGAGTTTTTCTAGGTCTCTCAAAAACTACTCAAAATGAATTGTTGGACTCGATTTACGAAGTTTGCCTTCATTTCATTAGAACTGAACTGTCACAGACTAATTATGTAGCAATCGAAGTTGATGAAACCTCAGACTGTGCCTCTCTATCACAGCTGGTCTTGATAATGCGATACGAGTTAATGGGAAAAATAAACGAAAGATTCATCAGTTTCGTTCAGCCAGAAGACCATAGTGCAGAAGGTGTCACTGAAGCTATATTTAGTGGGCTGGTGAAAATGAAAGTGAGACCCCTGAAAAACTCATTGCTCAAAGTTATGATGGTGCTCCCGTCATGAGCGGTAAAAGGAGTGGGGTTCAAGTTAGGGTTAAAGAGAAATATCAGAACGCCCACTTCATTCATTGTTACGCACACCAGTTAAATTTAATTGTTGAACGTTGTGTAACTGGGAATAAGCAAGTGTGACTATTTTTCAGTAACTTGGAAGGGATTTCCACCTTCTTTTCGCAGTCTCCCAAACGAACAGCTGTTCTTGATCAGATTGTAAAAAAAAGCGAATTCCCAGCTGTCCTCAGTCCATCAGATGGAATTTCAAATCCCGTTGCGTAACCACTGTGCACAAATACAAGGATGAAATAGTGCAGTGCCTGGTTACAATTATTGACGATGTTACAAATGACTATAAGACAGTTAATAAGGCTATGGGAATAAAGGGTTTCCTAAAAGAAGACGATTTCCTTTTTTGGTTGGAGTTTTTCAGCAAAGTCATGCCTCATTGTTACATTTTATTCAATCAACTTCAACAAAAGAATGTTGATGCAGTGAAAACAATGACGTATGTGTCTGACCTTGTTTCAAGCATTCAGCGGGCTAGGTCTTCGCTTGATACTGATCAACTCTGTGAGGGGGAGGGACTGTCCATAAAACGTGCGCGTTTCACTGAGTCGCGGAGTGGGTGCGCGAGAGAAGTCTGTGATATCATTATGATCCAGATCAGTGATCGCTTTCTGTTTAGTGACCACCTGACAATTGCCAAGTTGTTTGAGCCGTCATTGTTCCCTAAATATCGCATTATTGTCCCTGAAAAAGAACTGAAAATAGCAGTCGACTTATTTAGGTTAAACTCTACAGAGCTGCGCCATGAGCTGAATGTGCTATACAGCCGACCTGACTTTGCAAAGGCATCAGGTGCGTTGACCTTGTTGAACTTTCTTTACGAAAACAACTTGATGGGAGCTTTTCCCGAAAGCGTTAAAATCCTACAGATCATAGTGACCATTCCAATGACCACTGGAGAGGCGGAGCGGTGTTTCTCTACCCTAAAACGAGTGAAAACATTTTTACGTTACACAAAGAAAGAAGGCCGACTCTGTGCATTTGCAATGTGTTCCACAGAGAAGGAGTTGTTGGAGTCACTGAACTTCAATGAGCTTGTCATTAACCACATTGCAGCGTAAAAGGAGAGGAGGGCAGACTTCACTTACAAACCTATGGATTAAGGGAGGTCATGTGTTAATATAAAGTAATAGCAAGTAGCTTCATTGTTCTTAATATCTACAATTGTGCTTGTTTCCATTTATCCCTCAAGTTCGGGTACACTTTCAGCCTATGTTCCAGATCAATTCCCTTACAGTTCTAGCTGGTAGGCACGCTGCTTTCTAAGTGAAATGCGAATGTTTGGTAGTGTACAACCGTGAAACAGACTTCTCTGATCGGGACTAATTAGAATGGGGACTAGGTTAAATTAGAAAACGAATGCATTGCTTCTTCCCGTATTTCGAAACTAGGTAAGTAAATTCATTTAATTAGGAAAAAATGCTTCATAAAATAATATAATGGTGCCAATCTGTTTATATATTATTTATTATGAGCCAATCTGTTTGTCAACAAAAAGTCTGTTCCGAGCTCCCCCACCTTTCACCGTGAAATTTAAAATCCTGCAGCCGTGTATGTGGGTGTCATATAAGAAATGCGTTATACCAGCATTTTGACACTACGTGCTGAGCCTTCCCCGGCTCCAACGCCACGAGCCGCGGCTGCAAGAAACCAACAGAACGATTGGAACGACAGATATCGTGAATCGCAGAGATATTTACAAGAGCTACATGCTACGGAAAGCAAG
This sequence comes from Meconema thalassinum, assembly GCA_946902985.2. Taxonomy (NCBI): domain Eukaryota; kingdom Metazoa; phylum Arthropoda; class Insecta; order Orthoptera; family Tettigoniidae; genus Meconema; species Meconema thalassinum. The sequence goes on along the minus strand of OX336388.2, from coordinate 472,180,437 downwards.
ATACGGTGAGCAAGATTGATGGGAAAGTGCCATGGATCGTCACAAAAATCCGGACAATTACGGGGACCAAGGAGCTGAAAGCTTGGAAAGGGAGCAGGAAAGACGCGAGAAGGGGGCGATTCCGAGAGACTCTCGGGACAGAAAAAACAACAATTGCAGTAAAAGAAGACAGCTTGAGACTGATGACCACGATGGAAGAATTATTGCACATATAGTTGAATGGGTTTCATGGCCGGAAGACTGTCTGGAGGAGGTTACTAAACCACAGAACAATAATATTAAGAAAATACCTGTAATTTATGCACGGATTGGTGGAATAAGAGTAAAATGCAAGTCAGTCTGATATCCGAAGCGTTAATGAAGGAATTGGCACGTAAGCAACATGTACCATTGATTCCTGTACCGCAGATGAAAGTAAGGGGCGTAATTCCCGAGCGATCTATCGTATGCAAGCACCAGGCATACATAGAACTGGATATTCTAGACCACACCTTTGCTCAGACTTGCATTGTTATGGCAAGAATGAATTTTAACGTCATATTAGGTGCCAACTTTATTTGTGATTACAAAGCAATAATCGACTTGCACAACAATACTGTAAGCTTCAGGCAGATTGAGGGATTAAAGGATGTTGACTTATACACGGATGACAGATCCAATGGGCAGGAAATAGACACCTGGATGCTGGAAACAATCAACGAGGAGACTATTGAGGAATTATGTAAGGAGGAAGAAGACGCTTGTGACATCGCAGTCGTGGACCTTGGAAATCTGGAATACTCACAAGAAATACGGACCTTATTAGCGGATGAAGAAGAGGGCGGATCAGAATTTGAAAGTCTAGTGCAGGAGTGACTTCGAGAGGTGAATTTAGGGGATGCAGACAAGACGAAATTTGAAATTATATTACGCAAGCACAAAGAAGTTTTCAATACTGTCCCAGGGAAGATTCTAAACTTCACTTATGCAATTCAGGTGGATAATTGGGCCCCTATTAAGAGTAAATTATATCCAATACCAGAAAAACACTATTCTCAAGTAAAGGATATTATAGAAGGAATGTTAGCTTCTGGCATGATAGAGAAATCACCAACACAATATCTCAATGCAATATTGGCGGTTGCCAAGCCGAATGGATCGATAAGGCTGTGTCTCGACGCACGAAATTTGAACTTCAAGATCATACTGGAGTACGATAAAGCGCCGTTAATCCGTGACGTGCTGAAGGGATTCATAGGAAAGCACATATACAGTTCTGTGGACCTCACAAGGTCATTCCATCATATTGAACTAGAGGAGAAGTCTAAGCTATTGACAGGCATTCTCTTCGATAACCAAACATTCGTCTGGAATAGGCTACCTTTTGGTTTGAAAACAGCGGGATCTGCACTTATTAGAGCTCTGGAACGGAACTTAACGGAAGAGGTAAAGAGCATGAGAGTAAGATATATCGATGCTATTCTACTTGCATCTGAAGGTATTGACGAGCACATGTGTAATCTGGACACACTTTTGGAAAATTTAAGGACTACGAATTTTAAGATAAATTTGAAGAAATATCACTTCTTCAAGAACAAAATTTTATACCTGGGGCACATTAAAGACCGAGAAGGCGTGAGGCCTAATCCAGCGAAGATCGAGGCGATAAAGAGGTTTCCAACTCCCACTCAAGTGAAGCATGTAAGAGCCTTTCTTGGAGTGACTGGGTTCTTTAAGGAAAACTGTCCTGGATACACGAAGACCGTGGCTCCAATGCAGGAGGTGTTGAAGAAAGCTAACAGATGGAAATGGGACGACACCTGCGAGAATTCATTTCAAGCAACAAAGGAACTATTGGCCAACTGCATAAAATTGGGTTACCCAGATTTAGAGAAGAGATTTATTATTAAAGGAGATGCTTCCTTTATTGGCATCGGAGCAATGCTTAACCAAGAAAACTCAAGTAATAACCAGGACTGCTCATATTTAGCATTCGTAATCCGCAAATTGCGCAGACATGAGAAGAATTACACCGTGACTGAATTGGAACTGCTAGCGATACTTCACGCATTGCAACAATGGCGGAAGATTTGTTTGGGGATCCAATTGTGGTGAGGACAGACCACAAAGCATTGGCGTTTATGTTTAAAACTGCAATGATGAGTGAGAGAGTCACGCGTTGGTCATTATGCATTCAACAATTCAACATAGAAATAGAACACTGCCCTGGTAGGATGAATGAGATACCTGATGCCTTAAGCAAAAACTCTAATCCTGAGGACGAGAAAACAGTAGATGTCTGAAATATTGAGTTGACTACCAAGGACAGGGAATTCCTAGACGAACTTAAGAATATAGCTCTGGAACAGGAAAAGGAACCATGGATGATGATGATGATGATGATGATGATGATGATGATGATGATGAAGAAGAAGAAGAAGAAGAACTTCAGAAGAGAACTACAGCCTGGAACTCCGGCATATCAAGAAGCGAGGTCAAAGGAAGACAAGTATAACCTCTTCAATGGGATGCTGCATAAATTCGTAGACGAAGACCACATCAAGTATAGGATCTTAGTACCTGCTACACTGCAAAGAGGACTGACTTGGCAAGTGAACAAAAGTTTAGGCCACGTCGGAATCGGCAAGGTTGAAGCGACGATTGGAGAATCTTTCACTTGGCCTAGGATGAGAACGACGATCTGTGACGTCATTAAAACCTGCGACGCATGCCAGAGAACTAAGCCAAACAATTATCTGATGAGGCAAATTCCAAAGCCTCTCTTACCAAATAAAACATGTGAGTTAGTGGCAGTGGACACGTTTGGGCCGTTTCATATGGGTAGACGAGGATGTAAACACCTACTTATATGTATCGATGTGTTTTCGAAGTTTGTCGTTCTATGTCCAATCCAGAAAACTACTTCAAAACAGGTGCTAAGCAGAATAAGGAATAAGGTGATACCAGTGCTAGGTAAACCTGAATTCTTTCTATCAGATCACGGCAGCTATTTTACCAGTGCCGAGTTTAAGAAGAGAATCGCTGATCTCGGAATCAAGCACATACTATCATCGATAAGGCACCCAAGGGCAAATCCCGCCGAGAGAGCAATAAAAGATATTATCAAATTCTATTGTATTTTTTATTCCGGACGCATATCATAAATGGGTAGATAGAGTGGGTGATGTTGAAACATGCATGCATGAGTCAAATGGTCAGATACCTTTGATACTAGACCACAACCGACTTCCAGTGAGATCGTGGGACGATGTTCTCAACTGTCCTAGAGATCCGATGTTAGCACAGTCAGGAAAAGTGTGGAGTATATGAAGAACCAGATAGACGCCTGAGAAGAATGAGTGGAAAGAAGTTTCACAGGGAATTACAAATTGGGGAATTAGCACTTGTAAAAACACACTGATATCCGACCCAACAAACAACGTACTGGCCAAGTTCAGTCAAAGATATAATGGACCGTTCCGCATTGTTAGGAACCTGGGCAACAATGCATACCGGATCAAGAAGTCAGCACGGGGACTATGTCTTCTTCAACATTGAAAATCTCAAAGTGTATCACAGTACTGAACCATATGAGATCAGAGAAGACACCGCCGATGCATATGTGATACATTGCCAGTAAACTACGCCTTAAGATACGGGGAGAGTGGAGCAAGCAGCTGGAGGAAAGAGCAAGTAATGGTTTGTTTACAAACAAATAGCAGGCTCGAGGTCAAACCTGTTTAGAGAGAGAGAGAGTGGAGATTACTGAGCCAAGGCAGGTTACGAGTGGCCTGCATGCGGTGTCGTAATGAGTCAGCACTGGGGCAACTCATTAGTGGAGAGACATGACGCCTCACAGTCTGAATGAAATTTTTGAAATTGAGTACTCGACAGTATGAATGCATACAAAAATCGAATCAATGTATCGCTTAAATTTTTCCTAAGAAAGGGTCGAATGGACCCTTAATATGATAGTCAATATATATGTGTTCATATGTTCTGTTCGGTGTGGAGAGGAAATATGAGTATTTGAAGGAACTCCTGCAATATGTCGAAATAAAAGGCTACCTGTAGCAAGAAAAGGGGCGCCTGATATCCTGTGAGTACAATAAGACAGGGTTGAGTTGGATTGCAGCACGGAGAGAATAAATAGCCTGGACACCGTTACTCTGAGTTCAAGAACCCAGTTTGGCGCGAAGGAAATGTGAGTCAACATGAGAATATGTTCTTTGTAAACGAGACGAAAGACGGAGAACGCAAGAGAAACTTGAGAGGAAACTACTTTTCGTTAACGCCTACATGTGAGGAGTCTGCAAAAATGCCGCGAGTTTGAGAATCGTATCAACGAATGAGAGAAGGTGACGCGGAGAATTTCGCGCTCTTTCATAGGCACGCTATCAGCTGGAATTAAGGAGGGAACTCGATTATGATTAATCCCCCGATCAAATTGATTCCCGCACCCAAGAGACGTACGGTTCATATCATGGCGAGTTCAATGATATAAGTTGTTTTTCTGTTCGACCACTGGTTAAAAAGATAGATATTTGAACCAGTCCCACCCCTACTTTTGGCTGATATTGTATAAATACGGATAAATACGGAGTGAGGTGATCACTCGAGGTTCATTTCTGGTTTATTCTCTGGTCAGTCATGCTGATTCTACGTTATTATTTTGAAAAAGTTACCATGTCTGTGGACTTAGTAAATTTTGAGGCATCGAGAGTAAAGGACTTAGACTTTGAACACAAAACATTGCTGTTAGGAGATGTATTTTATTTCATCTCATGTGTATTGTAAATAAGGGTTTGCGTGTGGATTTATGTGAGATAGTGCACTGCTATAGAATTTAAGGCCAGTCGACGTTTAGTATTTCTCATAGGACTGTGGATGGATGTAGCAACCTACTCGAGCAATCTAGAAAGGAATAACTGTGTGAGAAATTAATTTGAAACTAACAGACATTTTCTTGAAGCAGCGCACCAACGATGGAGAACTTGGTACACGCTGATGATGGAAGGAGTTCAAGATTGGAAACGACTACCAAGATGATGGCCGCGTGCTAAACGCATATGGAGGGGTCATGAACTGATACATCAGTTATGGAGGGAGCTGATAGGATGAGTACCCAATGAATTAATTCATTTTGTAGCCTAGCCTTGGTTATCGGGAATCGTTGTATATATTTTGTATTGTATTTTTTCTGTTGAGTGTTGTTCTTGTTTTAGCCGACTACTATTTAATGTGTGAAACTCGTCGTGGTTATTCTTTTGTATTTTGTGTAAGATATGTGCGGGGCAGTAGATTAAATTGTACTCGCGTGTACAGTGTGGGTATTTGACAAATACAGCACAGGAATGAACTGGATAGTTGATGATAAATGAAGCATTTGTTAGATAACGTAATTGAAGTGTTGCGGGGAAAGTATGGAATGTGTTTGAGAGTTTCGGATTACTCAGGCTGTAAATTATTATCCGATATTGCATATTTCCTAGCAGGAAGCCGTAAGCTTCTGTGGTAAATATTATAAAGTTTTTGAGCACATATTTAAATTATTGTGTTTTTTTGAACACATTTCTGTGAGGTATTTCCGCGAATGAAGCATTTTGATGGAGGTGCAGTGTTGATCCAAGACATGGATCTCGCATACTATCCTGCGCGGGCTGTGACGCTGGGTCATTTACCTGTCGACTGCATGGCGTCGAAACAGGGCACTCATGGGAGATGTCACTGTTAGTTATTCTACAGTCCTAAATTGCGAGGTGCAATTTCTCGGGTCGAATCTACGATTTATGAGTTTTTATTTCAGTTGTGTCATGCTGAATTTCTTCGGATCTCAAAGCTTGGAGCTTGAGTCCATGTTAAGACCTGCCTGGTTTTGCGACACAATGACGAGGGCTGTACAAAGTCCATACTGCTAGCTCAGACCTCAGATAAGGATGGTGAGGCAATTAGTTGCCGAGGAGTGTGCTCGTAATATAACGATCAGTTTTGAAGCCTGTATAATCGGAAGCAAATTAAATGATTAATTAATGGGAGTTCTTCATATTAAAAATTCAGTTCAGGAATTTGTAGATTTGTGTTTTCTTTTCTTGTTAGTTACTATCCCATAATTATTGTAGACATTTTTGATGCATATTTGTGGCTACGTGTAACTTTGTTGTGTTCGGGAAACTTTCGTTTTGCCCAAGTGTTAGTTGCTGATGACCACGTTCGAGTATTCATGGTATGTGACTGTAAGACCTATGTTTTAGGCAGTTTTGATTTTCTGTGCGTTTGCACTTTTGTAAGACTTCACGCGGAAGTATTCTTGTATTATAGTAGAGGGTAGCGTAGTCGGTTGATAATTATTTTCATGTTAGCCATTTTAAGTGTGGATCCCGATGCCAAGGTCTGGTGAAAACGTTCATAAATATGCATCCTGCGACCTGGATCTAGGGAGGCATATTCGTGACAAGTGTACTAATTCTAAGCTATGTTCTGTCATATTCGTCATACGCAAACACACAAGAATAAGTGAAGTAAGTCCGAGGTCCGTGCATTTTTTTTATTTGACAGCATTTGCAGCTGTAATTTTATTCATGATTATTAACTGTTTGTTTGATTGAGTTTTTGTGGTTTAATAAGGGTGTCACATGGGATATATGTGTTGTTATGGAGTCTATTTTATCGGAGTATTAAAGTTATTTGTTATGTTGAAGTTGGGTCATCTTTCTTGTTATTTATATTCTCCCTATGTTACTTTGAAATTATGGTAGCAAAGTACAAATTATCCAACCACGATGGACTGAACACCCCCGAAATTAGTCTCGTGTACGCTTTCTCAAGGGGACAATATGGATGTTTGTGAATTACGAGGGTGATTCCGTATTAATTGTATTGATGTACTGCAATTTGAGTAATGGAAGCATTGTTGTATATTGGTAGAGTTTTGGAAGACTCATAGATGTGATTAGATCTGCGACACGAAAGTCGTTAGGAGGCGGAAATTCGTTGGGAAAAGATATACTAACCTTGTCTATTATACAATTATTAAATATCTATTAAATCTGGAATTGTAACAGCAATATGAACTAATCTTTGCTGATCGGTCATATTTATACCGATGATGACTATTAACATGATTTTGACATTAATTGGTATAGCATTAGTAAATGAAATGGTATAGCAGAAGAGAACTATACTGAAGAAAGCGTTAATAATTATATTAACGAAGTTATATCGTTAAAGAATGATACTTTTGAAACGATAGACGTGTAAATAGTGTATATAAATATTTCCATTTGTTTAAATTGAGGGTTTTCATTATTTATAATATTTAATATTCTTAAATGCTTTTGAGATAGAGAATAGTTTGAAAGAGCGAATGTTTTTGATGTGAGTGTTTGATGTCAGCTATGATTGTTGAATATATGATAGCAGCGTCGGTCATGAACGACGGAAACAGGTGTTAGCAAGAATGTTGTGTAATATGGATGTGTTTAAACGAAAAATGTCCTTAATTGAGAATGTTTTGTAAATGTTTTTGTTTGAAATAAGAGATGCTTTAACGCATTTCATTTATACGTATTCTTTATGTCAAGAGGGTAGTCCATGCCAGGTGGCAGACAAGCTCGCCCCTTTATAAGCAAGGCCGTGAAACAAATGAGCCGAGATATTGCAGGTGTGTGCGTAGAGGAATCTGACAGCTGAGTCACAGCTATTATTTAATAACCAGTTCAGATATGCGGAAGGCACGCGCCAGAGAAATGTAAACGTTTGAAACGGAATGCCAGGCTCAATGCAGAGCCAGTAGAATGTTCAGATTATTTTATAATTTTGTAGAAGGCAGAATCTTTTTTTTAACCAGTTATTTTAGCATGTGTGTAAGGAGTTTTGCCAGCAGCAGTGGCGTGAATGAATGATTATATTAGGGTGTTATTTTTGTTAGTAAGTGTTATGTAGTATTTATTAATAAATTTATATTTTTATATTTTTTACCAGAACGCAATCAACGTTTGAATATTGAAGGTTATGTACACATAAACGAGTGAATCCTGCAGTTCTAGCTATAAGATATTACATTACCTCAAGATTTTTCATTTTCATTTCTAGAAGATTCAATGCACGAACTTCTATATAGTGTTTGGTGATCCATACCTTTTATATTCTGCCTTTTTTGTCTATATGATCCCTTTTGATAGTTATTTTCAGTAGATTTATTTTAATGACTAGTGAGATAAAAGGATGGCTAAGGGAGCCCACCCTGACAGAAAAGCCAGCAACCCTGTAAGCTGTGAGGGTAACACCACAGGTTGGACGAGAGGCCAGCACCCTTTCTTCGTAAAAGAATAGTAACAATGCTTTCAACGCTACAAGTAAGCCTCGGAATATGATTGATAATACTAGACGACAACAACGGCGTATAAATGGTATTAGATTTGGAACATGGAATGTAAGGAGTCTATACAAGGTAGGAGCTGCAACCAGTGTGGTCAAAGAAATCCATAAATACAAACTAGATCTAGTTGCACTGCAAGAAATCCGGTGGGAGGTCTTGGCCACTAATGTATCAGAGTTTGTGTCTATCAACCCCAGAAGCTCTGTGTTAACAGTGAACGTAAAGCATCACAAGGCGACTTTTGTGAACTGTCATGCTCCCACGGAAGAAAGTGAAAGGGAAGTTAAAGACGAGTTCTATGCGCAGCTAGAAGCGGTAGTGGATTCTATCCCATATGGACACTTGAGGATCCTTATCGGAGACATGAATGCTAAAATTGGGAAAGAACAAGTATTCCAAGCTACAGTAGGAAGGCACAGCCTACATGAGGTAAGCAATGATAATGGTGTAAGGTTCATTAGCTTTGCTGCGTCATCAGGCTTATTCAATTCCAGCACAAACATCCATAAGGGAACCTGGATGTCACCAGATGGGAGAATAATAAATCAGATAGACCATGTCGCTATTGATCTACAAACCAAGAGATGGGTGTCCGATGTTAAGACGGCACGGGGTACAGAGTGTGGAAGTGACCACATTCTGGTCAGAGGCCACTTACAAGTTCAGTGTAAAGGAGGGATCAGGGCTAAGCTAAAGAAGGTTGAGAGATACCGTGTTGAAAAACTAAAGGATGAAGTCATAAAGACAGAATATCAGCTGCAACAGAACAACCGCTTTGAAGCACTCAGTGAACTGGACGTGAGCGAAGAACCTGAACAAATTTGGGAAAAGATTCAATGCTCACTGATTGTTACAGCAAAGGAGACGATCAAGGGAGACACAGTAGGCAGGAAGATCTGGTTTGGAAAGGAATGTGCAGATGCTCTGGAACAGAGAAAGGAAGCCAGGAATAAGTGGCGGCAGGAGACTGATCTGGCGCAGGGTAAAGAACGATTTGAGGAGGTTCGAAGGGCTACCCAAGCAACTCTGAGAAGGGCAAAGAGGAAATATGTCAAGGACATCATCGTTGCGGCAGAGGCAGATTTCAGAGGAAACAATACCAGGGAAATGTTTCAAAAGGTGAAGTATTTTAGCAAAGGTTACCAGTAGAGACAGAAATTTGTCAAAGATACTAGTGACAAAATTCTGACCAACGATTATATCGCCAAGAGATGGAAGGAGTACTTCGACCAGCTTCTCAATTGCGAAGACCCTGAAATAGTATTTGAATTCCAGTCTCCAACCACAGTCGACTTGCATTATCCGCCACCCACTTTGGATGAGATCAAAATCCTGATCAAACGGCTCAAGAAGAATAAAAGTCCGGGTGAAGATGGAATACAGACCGAAATGATCCAGGAAGGAGGAGAGAAACTAACAGAAAAACTGCACAGGCTGATACAAGCAATCTGGATCAAAGAAGAACTACCGTCAGAATGGAAAACAGCTCTGATTTGTCCAATCTATAAGAAGGGTGACAAATTGAAATGTGATAACTATCGAGGAATCGCCCTGCTTAACGTCTGCTACAAGATCTTGTCCAACTGCCTCATACATAGAATTCAACCAGTGGCAGAATCAGTCCTTGGTGATTACCAGGGAGGCTTTCGGCTGGGGCGTTCCACAGTAGATAATATCTTCGTTCACCGACAGCTTACTGAAAAACTGGGTGAATATGGCAAAGAACTCCACGTGTTATTCGTAGATTTCAAGAAGGCCTATGATTGTATACACCGAAAGAGCCTACGCAGTTGCCTAAGAGAGTTTGGAATGGCCGAGAAACTCATCAACTTTGTAGCGATCTGCCTGAGCGAAACACGCGGTAAGATAAAAATGGGAAATCGAGTGACGGAGGATTTTGAAATTTTGACGGGTCTCTGGCAGGAAGACGGTTTATCTCCTACACTGTTCAATTTTGCCTTGGAGAAGATCATACGTGAGACCTTTCGAAAGAATTTTCAAGGAATCCAAGTCGAAGGAAAGAACCTAGCATACCATGCCTACGCAGATGATATCAGTTTTCTCTCCAGCTCTCAGGAAGAGTTGAGGCACATGACCAGAGCACTCAAGGCAGCTGCCAACAAATTTGGGCTAATCGTGAATGAAACCAAGACGGAGTACCTCAATATGACTCGCAGGCAAGGCCACGTTTTTGGGCAACTACAGTCACTCCGGGTAGGGGACCAGTCCTACAAGAGGGTCCTTGAATGTAAGTACCTAGGATCGCTTTTCACGGAGAACTCATCATGTGAGGCAGAAATTAACGCCAGGATCCAAGCAGGAAACCGAACTCTCTACAGCTTAACACAACTTCTTAGGTCCAGAAGTCTCTCCAGACAGTTCAAAATTCGTCTGTATAAAACTCTGTTCCAACCAGTTGTACTATATGGATGTGAGACATGGAGTATCCGAAAACAGGACTTTCATAAACTACTCGTTTTTGAGAGAAAAGTTCTTCGGACCGGTCAGGGATGTGCACACGGGTGAATGGAGGATTAGACACAATCATGAAGTTGAAGACCTGTACCATGATGCCAACATAGCTGGAACCATCAAAACCAGAAGACTGCAGTGGGCTGGACATGTAGCCCGGATGGAAGACTACCGATGGCCACGGAAGCTACTGGATTTCATCCCCACAGGAAGAAGACCACCAGGGAGACCAAGGAAGCGGTGGAGTGATGGACTCCATGAAGATCTGCAACAGGCAGCGATACGCGTAGACAGTTGGCGGATGGCAGCTATGGATAGGAGACGATGGAGAAGGAAACTTGTGAGCAGCGCGCGGTCCACTGGGCCTGATCGCGTAGAAGAAGATATTTTTATACGCCTTGTCTCTGTACTTGATTATTCTACAGTATAAATGGAGACGTGTTATGGAACAGCCTAAAATAGATAGGATGTGTATTTATTTCCAACATAGCCCTGTGATATTAAGGTAAGTTTGCACTCTACCGTATAAAGCTAGTTTGTTTTTATCCATAACATGTTCCATGCCTACTGTGTATAATCCTGTAGAACTCGTTGGCGTGATTGCGATAGTTCATTAGCCGGAACTTTCACCTTTTATAATCCAGCTTTCGTTGGATTGACCAACGAGTACCTTCTCGATTTTTACGGGTAATGTACATTTGAACATTTAGGCGAACGGTAAACTATACGGAACCTACGCCGAAATACATATTTCAAAATATCATAGTAATTTTATACTTAAAATGGCTAGGAATATACGCCAACATAAAATATTATATTGCAGTCTGATTGTTCATGATTTTTATTCTTAGATCTAAGGAAGCATACACAATAATTATAGGCCTACTGGTAAAAAATACAAGCCGTACGTACATTAAAATGAAATAAACATAAGGTTAGACAGGGAATGACTAAAAATAAAGATCAAAAAATATGGTAATTTGTATTCAGCAATTTTATTAACTCAAAGGCAGCATTCATATGTGTGTGAATATGCATACGCCTACAACTAAACAATTAAATAGATGCTTAGTGAACAAAAATACACACTTTATTTATACAAAACAACCACATGATCAACATTCTTCAAAGCAATGGGGCGTGATAGAGCAGCGGTCAAGCTATTCGCCTCTCACCAAGGTGGACCAGGTTTGATTCCCGGCCATTGAATGTGAGATTTTCGAATTAAAATGCCATGTCCTGTGGTTCGGATTCCACGTAAAATGGAGGTCCCGTGGCTCATGATCACAAGATTAACGGTCACGTAAAACTACAAGCTTCTTTTTCTTCAAAGCAAGTCGAAACTTAGACCTCACATAAGTCACACAGCAAACGAACAGGATCCTGCAGGGAAGTCCCTTAAGCCCAATTCTTTTTATCGTCTCCAAGACAGGCATCATAAAAGTATACTGGAAAATGTGAAATTTTATGCCTATGCTGATGAAAACGTAACAGTAAATATTAGGTTTACTTGTACTTGTCGTTCAATAACTCTCGGTCTTTTCTTGGGTGGCTGAAGCAGATGCTGTGGGAAATTGAAAATTGCAGGTACTGCATCATCTTTGAGCAGTGGTTTGTTTCTATTTGAATGAAACAAGTAGCATGATTTATAAAAGTGTTCACTACAGATATAACTGTAGTTTGTTGGGGTCCAGTCATTCCTCCTCATAGCTATAACCCATTTATTTAATACATCTGGACGTTTCCACGGAAGTATGTAGGCTAATATAAGCTCGGCCTAGGTTATAATTCTGTGACTAATAACTTATAACCTATAATACGGCCTACGTGTATTTAGCATATGCTATGTATGTCAAAATTTGATGTAAGATGTATCCATAAACGTGGAATAGGCTACTTCATTACAAATCTCAAAAAGTACACCGTAAACCTACCGTATTATTGGAAAATACCATACATATATATCGTTGCCATCTCCTCTCAGGAGTTTGGCAACCATCATAGAGACTCTTGCTTTAGATGAAGCAGCATGAAACAGCTCAATAGTGGAACAATTGAACCAAGTTTTCAGATTATCGATCCAAGAAATGCGTCTTCTTCCTGGTCTTCTTTTGCCTTGTAGCTTCCCTTGAATGACCAGCTGCAGCACCAGCAGATGATATTTCTCTCCTCTCATCACATGACCCAGATACTGCAATTTTATAATTTTGACAGTATTTAATATTTCCTTTCTCTTTCCCATCCGCCTCATCACCTCATCGTTGGTGAACTTTTATTTCCAACTCAGCCTCAGTATCCTTCTGTACGTCCATAGCTCAAATGCCTCCAATCTGTCCATTTCTCGTTTCTTTATGGTCCAGGTCTCAACTCCATAAAACAAGGTGGAGAAGATATAACATCTCAGAAGTCTAATTTTTAGATGTAAATTAAGGTCTCTGCTACAGAACACTCTCCTCATTTTATTGAATGCATTTCTGGCTTGACCGATCCTGGACTTTATCTCCTCAGTACAGTCAATGTAACAGTTCACATTTGTTCCTAAATACTTGTACTTGGTCACTTGCTGTACTGTTTCCCCATTGATTATCAAGCTCTCTTGATATTGTGTTCGTGATACTACCATAAAACGTGTCTTACTGACATTAAGTGATAATCCCCATTGTTCACTTGCCTCCACGACTTTGTTAGGCAGTCGCTGTAAATCTTGTAGACCTTCCGCGAATAACAACGTGTCATCTGCAAATCTTAAGTTGTTTATTATTTTTCCATTAACTTTAATTCCTGCTGTTTCTTCCTCTAAAGCTGCTTGTAATATTTCTTCTGAGTATTGATTAAACAGCATAGGAGACAAGACGCAATCTTGTCTAACACCACGTTTTATTTCCACCTCTTCAAATAGCTCCCTACCTTTCTTTATGACCGCAGTCTGTTTGTAATAAATATTGCTGATGATTCTAATGCCCTTCACATCCAAGTTATTCTTCTGGAGCATTTGGATGAGGCAATCATGACGAACTTTGTCGAAAGCTTTATTATAATCCAAAAAGCAGACATACATGGATTGATTCACATCTAAACATCTCTGTGCCAGCACATTGAAGGTAAACAGGGCTTCTCTTGTTCCTAGTGTATTTCTGAAACCAAAGTGTGTTTCACTGATGTCCTGTTCCAATTTTTTGAAGATCCTTCGATGGATAACTTTTAAGAATATTTTTAGAGTATGACTCATGAGACTGATTGTTCTATGACCGCTGCATTGACGGGCATTTGCCTTTTTCGGCAATGTAACAAATATAGACTGTAGCCATTCATGAAGAATGACTCCTGTGTTGTAGATTGAATTATACAAATCTACTAAGACATCTAAATGTTCTTCATTAATGAGTTTCAGTATGTCAGCTGTTATGAGATCAGGACCAGGGGCTTTATTATTTTTTGACAACTTTATAGCATTGTGAGGTTTGAAGCCATTTTTCAGTGTTGCCTAAGTAAACAAAAGTTTGGTGCTTTTCAGTCGGTCAACACGAATGTACCCAAATAGAGCTGGGTTATGCCCTGATCCTAAATATAAACCAGCTATATTTGGGTACATTCGTGTTAACCGACTGAAAAGCACCAAATTTTGTTTTGACAACTTTATAGCATGTATTACCTATTCTTTTGTTATATCTGGTCCATTTTCGACATCTATATCTTCACTAGCATAAGGTTCTTTCCTATCATCTCCAAACAGTTCTTCTATATATATATTCCTTCCATCTCTCAAGTTTTTCTTTATTACCAATAATGATGTCACCATTTTTGTCAAGCAATATACTCCCTTTCCGTATCTTATTGATACCAGTTAGTTCTTTGACTTTCTTATGGATATTGAAATTGTCGTTTTTTGAAATTAAGTCTTCAATCTCTGTGCATCTTTCTGTGTACCATATCTCCTTTGCTAACCGTATTTTCCTTCTTATTTCTGCATGTGTACTCCTGTAAATATCTTCATCTCGGTTTTTACAGAGCCTCCTCTTTTCCATCAATTGTATTATTTCATCAGTCATCCAAGTCTTTTAATGCACTGTTTTACCATCTTTCAGCATCTCTTGACTTGTATGCTGGAGTAGTCCCTTGAAGGATTTCCATTTGTCATTAACATCACTGAAGAATTTTTTCTCTTCTTTAGAGAGCTCTTCATTGATTCGTTCTGTAATTTGTTCTCTCATTATAGGATCTTGAAGTTGTGAGATGCATAGCATATCTTTATTTTGTTTTGGTAATATTTCCTTAAGCTTTATTTCGAATCTAGCCACAAGTGGATTGTGGTCTGATGCCACATCTGCTCCCGGATAAGTTTTCACTGCCTTGATGGCATTCCTATAGCGTTTATTGATTAGGATGTAATCAATTTGATTCCGGATAATGTTATTAACGTTATCTCCAGGTGTACAATCTTCTTTCTGGTAGCTTATAGAAAGTGTTTGTAACAACTAACTCATTGTCCTCACAATACTGTGCCAGGATTTCTCCCCGTTCATTTCGTGATACCAGACCAAAATCTCCTATTAAGTCACCTTCACGTCCCTTGCGCAGAGGTACGTACGATCAAATATATGAAAAGAGTCACATCAGCTGACTTGCAACCTAGAGTTCAATGGTATGACAGTTTTTGGTGCGACTAGTTACGCCTGGTAGTGCACGTCAAAGAGGCGATGACCAGGAAGCAGTTTTCAGCGAGGGTTACCATGGGAGGAGTTGTTCCAGTAGTACATACAGTTCAATGGGAGAAACCTGTGTCATGCAACTGGTTTCATGAAAATGGTTTCAAGAAACCAGTCGCCTTGGAACATGCACACAGAAGCAATGGTTTTCCATCAGTTAGGAGGGTGGGGCCATGATTTTGTCTTGTTGGATTTCATCGCCCCACCTTCCTAACGAGGACCATGCCATCAATGAATAATGAACCCGAACGATAACTAAATGCATTTAAAATACGATAACTATGCCTGTAGCCTCCAGGGGCAGATGGCCTCACTGTTCCACCCTTTAAAACAACAACAACAACCTGTAACCTTCGTATTATGCTTACGTGATAAACCACTATCGCATCCAAGCAGCATCTCCTACTTGTCCAGCCCGGTTCAGCTGACAAAAACCAATAGAAAGGACAAGGACACCCACATAATAAATAATAGATTAGATTAGATTTATATTAAGTCCATTTGATCAATTACATGTATACAATACATTTTTGATATAGGACACGTCAGAATTTACAACTATAAAATAAAAGATCTAACAGGTATATATTACTAATGCTATAACTATTTATAACTTATTATAATAACAGATCTTAAGAGATACAATCTTATTGGACAACTATTTACACCTTACTCAATAATCATAATATGATAACTTAATTCTATAAATACAACAACTTACATCTATGTATTACAATTAAAATAGAAAAATAAAATATAATTATAGATTTCATCGCTCCTATACGCTAAGATATTCAACTACAGAATAAACACAATGGCACTGCAGATAAGCATTCAACATTCTATCAAAGGTTTTTATTTTTGGGG
Organism: Meconema thalassinum; assembly: GCA_946902985.2. NCBI lineage: Eukaryota > Metazoa > Arthropoda > Insecta > Orthoptera > Tettigoniidae > Meconema > Meconema thalassinum. Next base: position 472,164,036 of record OX336388.2, on the reverse strand, counting down.
CTAGTTTTATATACTGGGGTAGTTTTTTGTACAATTTAACTCCTGTGTGAAAAGATTCTTTTTGATATATGCTTGTGTGTGTGTGTGTGTGAAATATGAATGTTTTGATTTTGTCTTGTGTTATGCCTATGAATATCATTGTTTGTTTTAAGGAAAACATCTTTATTCATTAAATTATTTTTTAAAAACATAATACTTTCAATGATATACAGGGTGTCCGCAGCAAGCCCTACTTTGTGCTGTAACTCGTTTGTTTTTTAAGATATTTTAATTTTGACACTTGCCTTGGAAAGTAATTTTCAAGCTCTTAAACTTTTTGTTTAGTTGGTTTTTGTGTGAAGTTCGCGCCTAACGCGCAAATTAATCTTTTGTAGCACTGTTTTGGCACTTTTTTGCTCAAATCGGTTTTTTGGCATCACCTATCGAAAGAGCGACATCGAATTAGTCAAATAAGCCACCAAAATATCAGTTTTTGCCCAAATCAAACTCGCAAAATGCGAGTTTGTGTTTAGATTTTCGTCCTCTTATAGCATGCGACCCGCCTCTGCCCGGCCCGAGCCGATCAACTCAAACGGGCAGCGGCAGCGCTGGGGAAAGAGGGAGGGGAATGAGCGGCACAATTTCTGCCGCCGTGAACCTACCCGGGCGGGCACAAGAAGGCTGAATTTGCTACGATGTGCGGCATTGCTTGGTGCGGGTTGCTGAGTACGCAACGCCGCTCGGCGTATTTATTATACTTTTGATTGTTCGGAAATCTAAATTAAGAGTTACCTTGTGACTACCGTTACAAAACAGACGTTTGGATTTTCCTACATTACCGGTACTGGTTTTGTCTCGTTTAATTTACAAAACATCTTACTAAGAAGATTAACTTAAATACACTTACTCTGTAATCAGCCATCAAAACGCCCAAAACAAATTAAGTTCTAATTTTTATTCATGTAATACGGGTAAAAATGATATTTTTTACTCAAAGATCTTCTGCTCAAGTAAACTTGGTTATGGCGTTGCTAAAGAAAACAAGGCATTGTAATTACGCCAAAAAGTCTTAATTTTTATTCTTGAAATTCGTTTTTGGCGCTTCTTTTAGAAGAAATTAGTGGTCTGAACAATAAAGCAACGAGCCGTGTGAACACTCGGAAATCAATTTAGATCTAATTTTTGGCAACGGCTAAATTGTAGTTGCATGTAGTCACGGTAAAAATGTTTTTATCTTTTCTTTCTTGATCTCCAGTATCTTTAAATGATATTTTTAAGAGCAAACTTGATTCGGGCGTGGGCAAAGAAAAAAATACATTCCAACACACCAAAAAAGTGATTTTTATTCTTCTAATCGGTTTTTGACACTTGTTTTTAATGTAAAAAAAGAGAAATAAAAAAACCAACGAATGAACTAAAACAAAATCAAACACATTCGCGCCAATAAGAATAGGAATACGCGGCGGTAACTTCTTAAAAGTCAGAAGAGGTAGGTAAAGAAATAAAAATAGCCCTGAACACACACAAAAAAGTGTTCCGGCGGCTAGTCGATCAGATACATTGACAAATAAAACTCAACGCGTACCAAACAAAGCAATTGACAAGCAAAATTAAAGAAATGAATGACAGGCCCATTACTCGCTAACTTTAAAAAAAAAGGAAACAGTAAAATTAGATTATGTTTCCTTCCGTAATACCGGGATTATGAGATGCAGGGAAAATTGCATTATTCGCTCCGAGGGTACAAACAAATAAACAGCCAGAGATAATTATTTACCTAGGATTAAAATGGCATCGAGCATCTCGTCCGGCGTGTACCGCTGCATGTTTGCATTGCTTAGAGGAGAACACTTCAAAATGACAACAAAAGTGTGACCGACTCTGCGGTTGTGCCGCCCGCACCGGTAGGATCGCTGCGACCCTGCCACAAACGAGCCGTGGGCCTGTGTCGCGCAGGTGCCCGGACAGGGCGCGAAGGCCCGCTTGGTGTTCTCATGGCTGATTGCTTTATTGTTCAGACCACTAATTTCTTCTAAAAGAAGCGCCAAAAACGAATTTCAAGAATAAAAATTAAGACTTTTTGGCGTAATTACAATGCCTTGTTTTCTTTACCAACGCCATAACCAAGTTTACTTGAGCAGAAGATCTTTGAGTAAAAAAATATCATTTTTACCGATATTAAATGAATAAACATCAGAACTTAATTTGTTTTGGGCGTTTTGATGGCTGATTACAGAGTAAGTGTATTTAAGTTAATCTTCTTAGTAAGATGTTTTGTAAATTAAACGAGACAAAACCAGTACCGGTAATGTTGTAGGAAAATCCAAACGTCTGTTTTGTAACGGTAGTCACAAGGTAACTTTTAATTTAGATTTCCGAACAATCAAAAGTATAATAAATACGCCGAGCGGCGTTGCGTGCTCAGCAACCCGCACCAAGCAATGCCGCACATCGTAGCAAATTCAGCCTTCTTGTGCCCGCCCGGATAGGTTCACGGCGGAAGAAATTGTGCCGCTCATTCCCCTCCCTCTTTCCCCTGCGCTGCCGCGGCCCGTTGGAGTTGATCGGCTCGGGCCGGGCAGAGGCGGGTCGCATGCTATAAGCGGACGAAAATCTAAACACAAACTCGCATTTTGCGAGTTTGATTTGGGCAAAAACTGATATTTTGGTGGCTTATTCGACTGATTCGTTGTCGCTCTTTCGATAGGTGATGTCAAAAAACCGATTTGAGCAAAAAAGTGCCAAAACCGTGCCACAAAAGATTGATTTGCGCGTTAGGCGCAAATTTCCCAAAAAAACCAACTAAAGGAAAGTTTTAGAGCTTGAAAAGTACTTTCCAAAGCAAGTGTCAAAATTAGAATATCTTGAAAAACAAACGAGTTACAGCACAAAGTAGGGCTTGCTGCGGACACCCTGTATATGCAGGGCAGTGGGAGAATGTTTAAATCTTTAAACAGAGGTCTACATGATTCTCTAGTGTTTACATTTGCCATAATTCTAATCGCCCTCTTTTGTAGCCTAAACGTTTTAGTACATCTGGCGACATACCCCAAAATATGACCCCATATCTTAAGTATGAATGGAAATAAGCAAAATAAGTATTTCTTAATGTGTGCATGCTAGTGAGGGTTTTCAAAATACGTAACGCAAAGCACATCGAGTTCAGTTTAGTATTCAGATATTGTATATGTTTATTCCATTTCAAGGCATGTTGTATCCATAGTCCTAAAAACTTTGTTTCTGATTTATTTTCTATTTGATGACCATTTAATGTTATATTGGGCTTCGCAGGATTCCTATTCTGTATAGTGTGGAAATTTAGACATACTGTTTTTTTTATAGTTTATTATGAGGTGATTGATTATCTTGTGACCATTTGGTTAACTCTTCTGTAACGGAGTCAGCAGACTGCTGTAAGGCCTGTTTAGTTTCACCTTTCATTACGAGTGTTGTATCGTCCGCAAACAAAATTTTCATATGTGAATGAACGTTCTGTGTCATATCATTTATATATAGAAGAAAGAGTAGTGGGCCCAAAACCGATCCCTGGGGTACTCCAAATTTAATAATTCCCTCATTGGACAATGTTACATTAAGTAATTTGGTTCCATCATCCTTGTGTCTCAAGCTTGCTATTTGTTTACGCCTTGATAAGTAAGACTCTACCCATTTATTACCTAGGCCTCTAATACCATATTGATTTAGTTTGGTAAGGAGGATTTTATGGTCAACAACATCAAATGCTTTCGATAAATCCAAGAATAGGCCAGTTACATGTTCCTTATTGTCAATTAATTTCAGTATACTCTTACTACATTCATAAATTGCTGTCTGTGTAGATCTTTCCGTTCTGAATCCATGCTGTGAGTTTGATATTATTTTATTATTTTCTATAAAACTTATCAGTCTCTTATACATGATTTTTTCCACAATTTTTGCAATACCAGTTGGTAAGGTAATAGGACGATAGTTATCTAATTCATCTTTTGAATCGTTTTTGTGCACTCGAATGACTTTTGATAACTTCAAAATATCCGGGTAAGTTCCTGAGAGAATTGAACTCTTTATTAAGTGCGTAAGTGGATTTATTATATTTTCTGCACATTTCTTTAAAATTGCATCAGGGATGCCATCAATACCAGCACAGAATTTATTTTTTAGCACTTTTATAACTATTCTTACCTCTTCACTTGTGACATGATTTATAAATGAAGAATCACTGCATATATTTATTTTATTATTAGAATTTAGTGTATTTACCTGTGATTTATTTAATAATTTTTGTGGAATTTCCAGAAAATAGTCATTAAAAGTGTTTGCTATTTCCTCTGGATTATTAATCACTTTATTGTTTCTGGTTAGTGTATAACGGAACAAGTTAGATCTGAACCTTCCGATGCGCATGTGCGACCAGTTGCATTACGTCATCCCCCGCCTGGATTATTTGACAACCAGTGAGCACATACTTCTTCACGCGCTGGTTAGATGTTGCCAAGTAGTCATTATTCCCAGAACCTTGGCAGGGTACAGATGCTGTCAAGGCATGCGAAGCAAGACTGAGCGGCTGTGTCCTTTGACAAGCACGGCAACAAGCTTGCTGTCAGGAGTGTGTGAAGTGGGCGCGCTCTCAGTTCATTACCACCAATACCAATGCTATGTCACTGAGAATGTTCCTATTCGATACTTTATGCTTGCATAATATATCCACGACGAGCAGTGGGCAGCCCCAAACAGCTGTTGCACCAAAGAGGGGAAATCGCATTAGCGTCTAGTGATCCCACCACTTTCCCTCCTAGACGAGACTCCGCCATGAAAGGCCAGGTCTAACTTGCCACGCTATAATGTTCCTTTGTATTTTAGCAGATTTTCCAGTTTCTTTCTTTCAGTGGCGTAGCCAAGGGGGGGGGGGGGGTAGGGGGGTTAGAACCCCTCCCATTGGAAAATCGGCATGGTTGTGATTTGTGTCTGTTTCACCACCGCCGGCAACTTGGTGATGTACTGTTGTGACCTTTCGGCCCGACTCCATATTTAAGGCTAGAGACGTCTTCATGACAACGTATAACCACAGTCTATCTACACAGTCGCGAAGCTTGGCTCATGTTTTTTTTTCTACCGTCGCACGCCGTGCGCCAACAATGCTCTCACGCAGCCAACAATCATGCGCCGATTGCACTGTGTTGGTGAATGTTATTGTTGCTGGATTTACTGTATGTGAGCATTGTGTATTCGTGTTGACCGACTGGGATGTCATTCTGTTAATGTAGACTGTTCAAATAACAAGACGATACCCGAGTTTCCAAAAGACCCTTAGAGGTAAGACTTGAGCTATGGATTTTAGGCTAGTATTATAAAGTTTTCCAAACAAACAACAGAACTAGTTCTTTAGGCTAACTGGTTATAAATCAATAATAATGAAATTGGCTTTTGACTACTGCGGCTTTTAGAGACGCCGGGTGCCAGAATTTTGCCCCGAAGGAGATCTTTAACGTGTCATTAAATCTACAGACACAGCTCCCTTGCATTTTCGCACCCTCAAATGCCAGATGACTGCGCCAGGATTAGATCCTGCAACCTTGGGAAAAGCAGGCGAGAACGTTACCGCTGAGCTACGCAGCGATTCGGTTATAAATCAGACGCATGTCTATGCATGGCTTCCGTGGCGGGTACAAACCCGACCGAAGTGGTCAGATTTTTAAGAGCGTTAAAATCCTTCAGTATGCGTTCCTTTGGAGGGGAAGTAAAGCATGTAAAAGAACCTACCACTACAATGGTAGTGCGTAGCCAAAATCTGTAGGTTATTGGGTTAGAAACGCTCTATCGAGTTCCAACGTTCACCGCTGGGTGTCAGTGACAGTGGCGTCTGGTAGCCAAAGTTGGAGCTACATGAAATTGAAATTCGGGAGCCCATGGGCGTTTAGTTGAAATGTTCTGCTATGGCCATTGGCTGCAATTCAAATATACATTATATCAATGCATTTTGAAAATTAAGACATACGGTAAGTAAACTTAAATGATGTCATCTCAAACACGTGTCGATATTTTTTTTTATTTTCAGATGGAGAAAGTGGGTTTCAAATAGTCAGAGAGCTGATTTAATGAATACAAATGACTATTTTGTACAATCATATAAACTTATTCTCGAATCATTTTGAAATAATCCAATTTATGTCGTCAGGATAATGCTCACAGGGATGTGGTACACTGTTTGTTAATTCTCTTATGAAATACCTGGTGTCCCACATGACTGCTGTGAAGGTACGGTAAACAATTGTTGTTATTGTTGAAATTATTTTTAAAATTGACATTGTATTATATTGTCAAATATAGGAATGAAAAGTTTCAAAATCTCAGAAAGATACGAAGTACTTACAATTGAGCCATTTAAGACCTTAAGATCTTTTTATACTTTTCGGTTCACAAATCACACCGGTATTTTTCTAATTAATTATAATATTACTCAATTTTACGGGAGAACTAGCTTTTGATATGGTTAAGAATTTGATATACCAAAGCAATTTACAATTATACACATACTAGTAACCCGCCCCGATATCGACCGGTTTCTTTAACGGTTTGCCCAGCGTAAGCTTGAAAGACGTACGGACGGCAGGTCCCACACGCAATTCAGAAAACCAAGGTGAGCAGTGAATCTCCAAACACATATACTCTTCTCTGAAGTCTTAATTCGACACGACTCGAAAGTTGATGCTGGCCGAAGCTAGGGTGATAGACTCTCTCACTACCTCGTAAACTCGCTCCGAAGCTAGTAAATTAAACTTCCACTGAATGGAGATTGTTGGAAGAAATGAAAACGTAAAATCACTTAGCCTATAGTGGGCGATGTATTCAAGATAGAGATATGCTGTCGCGGGTCCTTTTGTCGAACTTTTCATGCTGACCAAGTCTTACACTCATAGTGGGCCTATATAGATATCCAGCGTAAGCTTAAATGGCGCACGTACGTCAGGTTTTTCTTCACTCGATTCACTGAAATCGTTACTGCTCGTCTTCCTATGGTCACAAATGAATGCTTTAATTCAGAAACCTTCCTCGAGAAATCCCTTACAGAATGGTGAAAACCGCATCAAAATCCATCCAGTAGTTCTCTAGATTACCCGTTACATCCAATAATCGGGGACTCTGTTTTATAATACAGTATGTCGAGATGCCCGCGACTATCATTGAATCAAATACATGTATTTATAACTAGTATGGGCTATTAATTCTACGTAAGACTCATTAAATACGTCATACAACTGTACCTAGGGATACTTGTAGAGGACTGAACTAATAAAAACAGAACATTTTTTATTTTCCTATGAATTAAAAGTGTACAGTACATCAATATTGTGATTTAAAATGACTTTTGTTTACAATGGAAATAATAACTCAGGTGAGTTAAAATTCATTAAACCCCAACAAAAGTGAAATAATCAGTTCCGCGAATAACGCGCTCAAGGCAATTGCCAGCTTGCTGGCCGCCGTGAGCGCTAGTGTCGCTCCATCTACCAAGAGGATGCAATTTCGTAACGCAGCGAGCTTCGAGACTGTGTGTTTTAGTCTGTGGTAATACAACTCCGACCTTCCAAGTTTACCAATCTAAATTTTCCCACGCGAAATATAACTTATTTCAAACTGATGCTAGCGCCAAATAATTTTGAATCCCACCCGGAGGGACAATATTAGCTTTCTTTTCTTTTCTTTTCTTAGAGGGTGAGAAGTTATATGTAAATTAATCTAGTTTTAATTAAAAATAACGCGTTTTAATTAGGACTTAGAAAATTATATGGGTACATTAACACTAATTTTGGGATCTTTATTAACTTGAGCATGAGATAACCGTCAGCCTGTCCAGCAATTCCCCGAATTACAGTTACGAATGAGTGAAATGTGTCGCAAGTGTAAGCAACTAAACCATTTTCCGGCTGAATGTAGCATTTTTATGGTTAGTAGGTGACAAAAATCTTCGAAATTGATATTTTAGGCGTTCAGGGCTAATTGCAATATAAAGCACAGGATCTTGTTGAAAAAAAAACTGAATAATCCATAAAAATGAGTATTGAATAACTCATAAATCAACACGATACACCGTGAGGGGACACGCCCACTTTTGCTGAGACTTCTATAAATGTTTTCTCTTGTTGATAAATACGCAGTCTTCACGTTGGTAGCACAGATATATCGAGTTTATTTTGTTCCTGTTAAGAGTAAAGGCTGGTTCACAATTGGCCCGGGAACGAGAACCAGAACGAGAACGTAAACGACAACGCGAAGCTTCCCGGGGTCCCGGTTCACAATTAGCCCGGGAACGTGAACTTGTGCATGCGCGCGCAATCAGCTATAGCGTAATATATTAAAACAATCAGCAAGCGCCCACTAATAAACACCAATTACACAACTGAAATGCTTCAGAGGGTTATAATAACTTTATTAAACACACATTGTGCGCCTTAGAGAAGCAAGTTTAGAACGCAAATTCACAGGTTACGGTATGTTTACATCGCTGGCTACTCCTTCCGAACTGCGCATGTGCATGTACAACGTTTCTGATTGGCTCCGGGAAGCTCCGAGAACGTCAAACATGAAACTTGACCATGTTTCCCGTTGGCCTTCCCGGGCTACTTTTAGCTTCTCGTTCCCGGAGATTGTTTGTGAACCGACCCATAAGGTAGCGTGCATTTCAACCTCCTTCTCGTTCCCGTTCTCGTTCTGGTTCTCGTTCCCGGGCTATTGTGAACCGGGCTTAACAGAAATCTTCTACATTTACCAGTTCAGTCAGAAATTAACTTCAGTTTTTGAAGAAATGTTTTTGTTGTTGTTGTCTTTTGTGCATATTGTATTAAAGTGCTCGAAAACGTCTGGGCCAAAATACATGAAACTATTCTTGTGTAATAATATCTAATTGAGAAATGGAAATACTTGTTCTTAATAATTCATTTGAGGGACTTGAGACATCTTGGTCATCATCCCCGTATACTTGGGTGTGTGTTGAAGTTGTCTGACAACCTGTATTGCTGTAATGACTGTAGTAATGCGTGTAAATGTATCAAGGACAAGGGTGGGGTAGACGCTCCGGGACTTGAAGTAAGACACTATCCCGGCAATTTCCTGTAGGGAGTGTTGAAGACCTGGGGAAAACCGCACTCAGAATAACCACCGTCAGCACCGGGAATCGAACCTACGATATCCGTACTTACTGCAGCTGGTTCCCTCGGCCATGGTGCACCTTAGACAAGGGCGGCTACGCCGCGGGACGTAATGCTTGCAGAATTTGGCTTCGAGTAACTATAACCCCTCCCATTGGTCGATCCTGGCTACGCTACTGCTTTCTTTATCACGGATCACATAGCCCTGTTTTTATTAGATGATTGGGAAATAAAAGTATCATTATGCATTTTCTTTGCTAGTCTTATTACCTTATTTAATATGCCAGTATATTTTTGTAGTATAAATTGAATTCAGGTGTTGTGTGGTATTGTTTATATAATTTGTGTAGAAATTACTTTCTTTGGCATGAATTTATAATCCCTGTTGTTATCCAACTGCTAGTTTTGTTATTTTTAATAGTTCTTTATTTAAAGGGGAATGCTGTTTCAAAATAGTATTTTAGGGTACTGTTAAATGCATTAAATTTATCATTTACATTTTCTAGTTTATACATTTCTGACCATGTTTCCTTATTTAATAAGTCGTTGAAATATGTAACATTTGTTTCAGTTAATGACCTGCACTTTGATTGTATTCCATTATCATTATTATTGATTGTTTCGGGTACTTCAAAACTCAGTATTTGTCCATGGTGGTCACTAAAACCCGGACAATAGACTTCTATTGAATGGTGATATTTATCTGTATTTATAAAAATATGATCAGGAGTGGTTTTACTAAATTTTGTTATGCTTGTTGGGGTATTTACTGTAGGTTTCATTCCATAGGAAATTACTAACTGAGTTAATAATTCACAATTCCTATCACATTTTAAGAAATCCACATTTACATCCCCACAAATTATTATATCGAAATTTACTTTGCTCATGTTATTGAGTAATAATTCTAATTTATCTATAAATAAAGGAAACTTTCCTGACGGAGAACGGTATACGCATACAATTATTAACTTAAACTGCTGTATTTTTACGGCAGAGAATTCAAAATCCTGTTCCATAATTAGATAATCATAAGCTGTTATCTGTTCATGATCTAAATTATTTCTTAAGAAGATGCAAGTACCACCATGGCTAATATTAGATCTAGAGTATATACTAGCTAGTATAAACCCTGGGAATTTAATTAATTCGAGTTGTTCCTCTTTCAGCCAATGTTCTGAAATACATAGTGCTGAGATGTCTTTAAGTTCATTTTTAAGCATTAGATTTATGTAATCAATTTTATTATAGAGAGACTGAACACTCTGGTGGTAAATTTTAAATTTGTTACTTTTGCAAGCTTGTATTGGTGATTCATTTACATTATTATCATAATTGTTGTTATTATTGTTGCTAAACAAATCCGAAATACCATTGTTGCACTCAGTTAAATTTGACATCGAAAGATCTGAATGCCAAATCTCACGTTTGGCTTCTTTTACAAGTTTCCCTGCTTCCACTCTAAAGATGTTAACTTACAATTTACAATTTTGCAGATTTCATCACTAAGATACTCTTTTCCTAACTTATTTAAGTATAGGCCTTGTCGAGTGTGGAACTTCCTGTCTAATTTACTTACATCTATAATTTGGACATTTGGAAAACTCTTACAAATTTTACGAATTTTTCCATTTGTAGCCTCTATTTCTACATTTACACATGATTTGGGAATTAAATCGTATCTCTGCGGAATGTTTACAATAATGACATTTGTGTTATGCATGGATGGCAATGTACCCTTTAAATCTTTGATTACCTTTTTACTCTCGTTTCTATAGACGTCGTTTGCTCCAGCGATGATTACTGTATAGTCCTTTGAAGTGAGAGTTGCACACTCTCCTACCATCCCGTTCGTGACCGCTGCATTTTGAGCTCCTGGTTTTACTGTCGAAGTGACCTCCATTTCTCCGCTTCTCTCCAATACGCTTGCTGCTACATCTCGCCCGTGACTATCCGCAAATATCCGCATCTTCCTGGATTTTCTCTTTCTCTTTTTCTTTTTTTCTTATTGAAGAAAGTCATCATTTTCTTCGACGAGCGCTCCAAATGAATTTGAGACGGGAATTTCAGTTACATGTACTGGCCTAACTTATTCAGTCTTAAACTACCAGCAACCACTGTCGACCAAGTTTCCTTGCTTTCCTCTCTGTTTCCTTTTAATTTATTCAACTCTTCCATTAACTTAGCAATATCTTACTTTAGTAGCTTTATAATTTCATCTTTTGAGGACAGTTCGTTTCTCAGGTTATGACATTCGCATGACGGTACCGGTAGGCCTACATTACGACAATCGGTTTCACTTTTCTCCTCACTCAATTTCACCTGAGATCTTGTGATCATTTTATTTGCATTTTTTACTTTTATTTTGCACGACGTGCATAAATCCGTAACGGTTACACTACCTGACGAGACACTAACACTGTTAACTGACGACATACTAGAGATCTAAGTTAGCCTAGATGTTTATACCAAATTACACTAAAAATATTTTAATTATTACTACCTAAATGAATTAATCTAATTACCTACCAATAAGCCCATGAATGTCCTAGGCCTACCAAGAGACCGCCGCCCATCCCATTTGGCCTGCAGATATTGTGAATAAAAGTGAGCACATGCTCTTTACTCGCAAATTTAGAGCGGACACTCGCATTGAGGTGAATAAAATCCGCTGGTCGGTAGCAGTCACTCACAACAGTCCATGCGTCCTTGAGCGCACGCTCCAGTCACTTGAGTAGCAGAGCGGGCGCTCCAGATTCCTGGTGAATAAAACTCGAGCAGGCACTCATGCCTGTTAGCACCTGCTCATGTTTACTTGAGCTAGCTCAGTAGGTGACTCCAAACCAGTAGCGTAGCCAAGATGGACCAATGGAGGGGTTATAGTTAACTGGGGGATAACCGTAATTTCTGGAATTGCTGGACATAGTAATATTCAGCAACCCTGCTATCTCACACTCAAGAAATTAACGGTCTCCAAATTAGTGTTAACCCATTTTCTAGGTCCTTATTGAAACATTTTATTTCGAATTAATTAAACTACATTAATTTATATATAACCTTCCCCCCGCTAATAAACGAAAGAAAGCGGATTGCCTCGCTGGGTTGGATTTAAAAAAATCAATATTTAGCGGGGGGGGGGAGCTAGATTGGCAACCCTGAAAGGAGGGATTTATGGGTTGTCATGTAGACACACTGGACCGAAAACGACAGCAGTACATCTCCAAGCAGTGATACAGACACAAATCACAACCATAACTGTGTTGAGGGACAGATGACCTCGTAGTTCCGCCCCTTAAAACAACACAACTATTATGTTTTGAATAAAGCACATTATAGCTATTATGTTTTGAATAAAGGATATTATAGCACTTTAATATGCACACACATCTCAATCTACATCTTAACACAATGAACAAATTACAACTAACATCGTCACTGAGTAAAAGCATATATACACTCCGACCAAGTTCCATAGAGGACATAAACTAGATACATAATATTCTCCCCCACTTATATAAAAACAAATAAAAGGAACTATTCATATTCATTTGGGCACATAGTCTTGCAGATACTGAGGAGATCGCCTGTCTCTCGCTGATCTTCTTAAATAATTATCAGCAGGTGGTGGAAGGCTGTTTCGATCAGGGCGTTCATCTGGTTGCAGGATGGTCTGCCTTGTATCATCTGAAGTGTGGGTTGCAGGAGGAATATCATCATTTTCTAGTCTTGACTGGGTTGGTGTTGGTATATTTGGAACACCACGCACTGGAGGAATTGTTGGAGCAAAAGTGACATGCTTATCTTTCTTTGGCACGAGAGTCGATAATAAATGGTCAACATGCCGCTTTAAAATTCGTCCCGAATCCAATTTCACACCGTAGTGACGCTGGCCGAGTTTAGTTTGTATAACACCAAACTGCCAAGTATCACGGTTTTTCTGGTGAATCCGGACTTGCACTCTCTCTCCCACTTTGAAAGAGCGAGCAGGGGGTGAGAAACTGGATGTAGTCAAGCTCTTTTGGTTTGGAAGTAGAGCATCCAAACGGATACGTAGCTGACGTTTCAAATATAGTTCAGCTGGAGACTGTCCACATGCCAATGGCGTTGCTCTGTATTGAAACAAGATGTTCTGTAAATAAGTCGATAATGGTGCCGGGTCATTTACAGCAGCACGAAGTCGCCTCTTCAAAGTTTGTATGTTTCTCTCGGCTAGCTCATTGGTTGCTGGGTGCCCTGGTGCAATATATTTCTGAAAAATCTCTCTCTCCTTGCAATAGGATCTGAATACATCACTCGTGAAGATAGTGGCATTATCTGACACAAGGACATTCGGGTACCCATGTACGGTAAAGATATTGTCAAGCAGACTGATAGTAGTTGCAGTGGATGGAGCGTCTTTCACCATTCGTACTTCGACCCACTTGGATTTCGCGTCAACACACATTAAGAAATCGTGGTTATCAAATGGCCCCACATAGTCAATGTGTATGCGGTCCCAATTTTCTTCTGGTACTGGTTCATCCCAGGGGTGTATTGGAGCTTTTGGAGGATTTGAACGAATCTGCGCGCACTCTTCACAAGATTTGATAAGCTTCTCAATGTCTTTGTCTAATTGCGGCCAGTAGACATATCGTCTTGCTAACTGTTTTGTTTTCACAATGCCGAGGTGTGTTAAATGTAACTCTTCCAAAAAAATTCTTTGTAGTTTCTTTGGGATAACAATTCGGTCTTGACGGAATAGAATACCATTTTCAACTGTATATGGTTCATCCAAGGATTGAGTTTGAAGACGTTGCAGGGTGGCACTAAGTTCTGGGTCTAACATAGTCTCATCACGGATAGTTTCGTACGTAATGGCTTCACTTGACACTTGAAGAATTGTTTCAGCACAGAGTTGTGAAACTTCTGCATTTATTGATGTTTCAATGTTTGGCGAGGTAGATGCAACAGGGGCTCGGGATAGGCAATCAATATTTTCGTTATCTTTCCCTTTTTTCACTCTTACCGTGTAGTCAAACCCGGAGAGAAACGATGCATATCTTAGGAGCCTTGCGGATATCATTTGTGGCAGGCCCTTGTTCTGATGAAAAATACGAGACAGAGGTTCATTGACTGTCACAAGAATGAAATTTCTTGCAAAAATATAGTTGTAGAAGTGTGTTGTGGCGAAAATTATTGCCAGCGCTTCCCGGTCAAGCTGACTGTAATTACATTCTGCTGGTGTTAGGGCACGAGATGCATAGGCGATGGGTCTTTCTTGGCCATCCATCTCATGACTTAATACTGCTCCAACACCAGTAGGACTGGCATCGGATGACAAGATGATAGGCAGTGATGGGTTGAATGGGGTAAGGACACGTTCACTACATAACTCGGACTTGAGATTCAAGAAAGCTGCTTCACAGGCTGCAGACCAGAAAAACCGTTCACCATTCCGCAATAACTGCCGTAATGGGTGGGACTTCGTTGAAAAATTAGGAATGATCTTTGCATAATAAATCACCATACCAAGGAAGCGTCTCACTTCTTCATTGTTTTTAGGGCGTGGCATTTGTGACACAGCTTTAACTTTCTCTGGTGACTTGCGCATCTCATTATAAGATACAATATGCCCTAGGTAGTCTATGTTTTCCTTGAAAAATGAGCATTTGCTTTTGTTCAAATGCAGATTATTTTTTGAAAGCCGTTCTAAACAGGCTATTAAGTTCTTGGTGCACTCCTCCTTCGTTGTACCATGTATTATGATGTCGTCAAAATAAGCTTCAACTTTTGGAAGACCATGAAGGATCTGTGATAATATCCTATTAAATTCTGAGGGGGCAGTTTTGATGCCAAAACTCAGTCGGTGCATCCTGAAGGTTCCTTTGTGAGTGGATATAGTTTGAATCATACTACCTTCTTCATCAACCTTCAGATGTAGATATGCCTTTGTATAAGTCTAACTTGCAGAAACATTTTGAGTTTCTAAGACTATGTAGAACATCATTAACTGGTCTTAAGGGATGGTTTGCAGAAATCAACCTTGAATTTACTCCATATTTGTAGTCAACACATAACCTAACTCCCCCATCCGGTTTTGGGATAACAACAAGAGGCGATCCCCAATCACTTAAAGCTGTGGGAGAAATAACTCCTTCTGATTCCAATAAGGCGAGTTCCTTTTCAACGCGTTCCCGAAGAGCAAAAGGGACATCACGTTCACGATTGAAGACAGGTTTCACCCCCTCTCTGAGTTGCAGTTTTACTTCAATATTGGGAACGCATCCGTTTTTTTTTTCAAAGATTGTACTATACTGATGTAAAATATCCTGAATTGACTGCACTGAGTTGACAGATTCAGTGTGAAGTGATTGATTTGTGTCTTTGTCAATTTCCTTCAGATCAAGGCCGAGGCCCCTGATCCAAACACGACCAAGCAATGCGGCATGACCTTGCGGAAATACAAAAAGATCTGCAACAATTTCTGTTCCTTTGTATGATACTGTGACAACAATTTTTCCTCTGGGTTTGATAACATGATCAGAATATGATCGAAAACAGACATTTGTTGGCTGCAATGGCAAACCAAGACCCAAGGTTGAACATTCGTTCTCTGGGATGAGTGAATATTTTGCTCCCGTGTCGACTTCAAATCTTTGAGATTTATTGTTGAGTTTAACAGTGATAAAATATGTATCTGATTCTTGTCCTACTTCAAAGAGGTCTTCGATGCATTCCAGTTGTCCTATCCCAAAATTGGTTTCAGGGTGGTCATGCAAGTTGTCATCTATGTTCTCAGTTGCAATGTTGTGTGTATTTGACTGTTGAAGAAGTGTAGTGATACAAACTTTTGCAACATGTCCCACTTTCCTACATGACCTATATTTAAGAGAGTTTTTGTTTGTGCGACAATCTCTTGACCTGTGGTTTGAATTTCCACAATTCAGGCATAATCCATCAATACCTAGTGCTCTATAATTGACAGAACTACGGCGGCCCCTGGACTGTGAACGTGAGTGAGAGCCTGGGTTAGGCTGTTGAACAAAACGTGACTGAGTATCTCTGCTATATTAATTCATACTTCGGTCTTTATATGAACCTGTGGCTTTTGTTACTTTGTGTCCTCTACAGTGTTTGACGGTGCAGTGAGCTGTTTTGACAGCTGATTACTCTCATACCGCAATGCTTCCAAGGCTATAGCCTTCTTCAGGAGATCATCAAATTTCGTGTCGTTAGACTGGAGAAGTTTCTCTCTGATCCAATTATGTCGCAAGCCACGTATAAATTGTGCACGAAGAAAAATATCCGCGATTGAAATTCTGGCGTCACATGTACACTGAATATAAAAGTCACAGTCTAGTAAGTGGCTTCTAAGAGTGGCAACAAATCCTGCAATATTTTGACTTTCTTTTTGATTGATGTTCAAAAAATAATGTTGGGAAACTACGGTTGAGACTTGAGGTGACAGTATTTGCTTGAAATGCTTTACTAGGTCATTATAACCGAGAGACTTAATTGGTTTATCAGGGCCTAAAAATCCAAAGAGATTGTTATAATGAATTGCCCCTATTGATGTACACAAGAGTTGAGCTTTCTTTGTTGGATCGGTGGCATTGTTGAAGTTTGCGTAATTTTCAAATCGTTCTAAATACGACACAAATGTTTCCTTTTCAGAATCAAAATTTTCAAAAGGTGTGATGTTAGTGGCTTGTGGGGTTGTGACGGACTGGTGAGCTTGATACCTTTCAAGTAACTTCTCTTGAGAATCAGTAAAAATGGTCAGTAATTGTTGAAACTGATTTGCGTCCATCTTGACAGAACTTCGAAATAATTTAAAAAATCACAGTTCAAATATAATAAAATGTTTCAAGATAACCGATTTAAAACACACTGGGTAGTGATCGATGACCGAATATTGTCCTGGGCTTGAGAAAAGAAAGAAAACATTGCATAACCTCAAAGTTCGAACTGCTATAAATATTATTTTGAATATGTGGCATGCAGGCACACGCAGCTGAATATACGATGAGTTGCTTAGGATCGTTTACAAGTACTCTGTGTACATTTCATGTCGATTTGCCTGATTCTTGATTTTACTCACGTGGCCGTTGAAACAGACGACGTAAATACCGTCCTTCATTGATGTAGGCTATATCTGTACCGGAGAATCAAGACCCAATTCTTCGTCGCCAACTACTATGTTTTGAATAAAGCACATTATAGCTATTATGTTTTGAATAAAGGATATTATAGCACTTTAATATGCACACACATCTCAATCTACATTTTAACACAATGAACAAATTACAACTAACATCGTCACAGAGTAAAAGAATATATACACTCCGACCAAGTTCCATAGAGGACATAAACTAGATACATAATAACAACCATAACGATTTCCCACATAGCATAAGTTATACACTCATCATCAGCGAGGACCATTACAGGTACTTAATTTAAGACATGTTTATTTAGCTTCATAATTATCAGTCTTTTTGTAAAAATTCCAAGGTGGAGGGAGGGGTTCTAACCTCCAGTAGCCTAATACCCCTCTGGCTACGCCACTGCTCCAAACAGTGGTGTCAAGTAGCATGGCCGAGTTTATGATGGTGGTTAATAGGAAAAAGAAATTATATATTTATAAACTTCGCAGAGAGTCACTTGAGTAGCAGAGCGGGCCCTCCAAATTCCTGGTGAATAGAGATCAAGCAGGCACTAATTAGTTCAAAATATACCTGGTATAATGTAGCCTAATAGAGCACTATAGTTGGCAGCCCTGGTGACTGAATATGTTGTTAGTTCCATCTCTTAAGGTACAGAATACAAAATTTGGCTGAAGTCTGTGCCGTCTGGCCTTTCGCAAGATGTAGTTCGCAGTGGAAGTGTGTACCGATTAGTCTGGCGCTGGGCCCATTAAACCGGACTAAGGTTATGAAGGTATCAGAGGCGATGGATTCAACGTACATTCACTGCCATGTGAATGCAAGTTCTATTCGAATGCGCTATACATTATGGGCCTAGCTTAGCTTAGCCTAAAGAAATAAATACTAAATAAGGTACACATACTCAACACGTAGGCAAAGAAGAGGTAATGTATTGACCAAAGAGATAACATCTAGGAATGACGAGGAACATTACATGCTATGAATGAGGTTAAGTGGACGTCGCACATGTGATGTTAGGTAAAATAACGGGTGAAAGGACCGAAACGTAAATGTCATGATCGATAGGAGATAACGGAAAAGGGGGAACACATTTGGGAAAGTATACTCGTAAAGAGTAAAATTACATTGTGAAAAATAAAGATTAAAAGGGCTAGACAAAGAGTCGGGGAAAGTGAGTCTACCGTCAAAGGAGCGAACGGTAGCTCAAATAGCCCTGAAGGAGATGAGGGAGTGCGAGGGAGAACGTAGTATTAATAAAAGCGCGCGTAGATATGACGTAAAAGAATAAACACAAAAAGGTGCAAGTAACCGATATTAAAATAATTACGAGAAAGGTATTGCAACACAAAATAAAAGATACCCATCAAAATAAGTTACGTCAGAACGGGATTAGGCCAAACTCATGGACTTGCATAAGAAAACGCAATCCTAAGATAAGAGGCAAACAAAATATAAGAGGTATGGCATAAGTCTTACTGTTGAACACACGTTACTCAGTAAACCGGACCAAATACCTACACAAAAAGATACGACGAAATGGGGACAAAGAATAACGGGAACGAAGCAGATACTCCATGGACATACTAGAATAGGCGAAACGCCCTAGAATTCCATACAATAAGCAAAGACAAAAATACGTAACCTACCTTGATGGTATCAGCATTAATCCGGCATCACGGAATCACATTAAATGAACTAGATTGGCACCTCTACGCGCACCTTTATAAAAAACACAAACGAACGGAAAAAACGGATAGAAAAGAAAGGCATCTCGAAAATGAGAGCGGGTGCATAAACAAAAAGGTCCTACCAGGATAGAAAAAACAGAAGACTGCCTAGAGAGTAACAAAACGGATTGTCACAGGAGACGGAAAAAGAAGATAAAAGGAAAGAGGTGTCACTGATCACGATTCGGCATAGTAAGAACTCACTATAACCAACCTTGATCAGCAATTATAGAAATGTCCACTGATCTGACCGGTTACCCTGGCCAGTAATAACCCAGAAGAAAAGAGAACAATTCCAATAATCGACACGCCGAAGAAAAGAGAGAAAAGGGAAGACTGCAGGTGGAAAAGAAAAACGGTTCAGATTCCCACGCACACCCCCAAAATTTTTGTTGCGTCCACCCAAATAGACGAACAAAAATTTTAATTAAACATAAGGAAGGGAGAAGGGATTAAAAAAGGGACATCACGAAAATGTGATGGGAGGGAGCCTAGAAGTAGGAGAAGACGGGGAGGACTCAAAAGAATGTACTTCAATGAAGATAAATATAAAAATCAAGGTACGAAAATTTCACAATAAGAATTTAAGTTAAACCAGATGAAACAAAATAGTTAAAATAAAATAAAAACCCTAGGTTCCTCGCCAAAATACTTTACAAAAGTTACAACGTTAGAGATTTACAATATATAATAAATATAAGTACACAAAAGCTGTCTTCCATAATCTCTCAAGATAGGATGTCAGTGAGCAGATATGATAATTAACTAAAACAAGAAAGAACGATTAATAGAGAGCGATATTATCTTATTCTAATAATGGGATAAAGTTGAGTGGCGACTACCACGATACTCCGACAAAGATTAATTAGGGACGAGGAAAAATGACTAGACGTCATCTATTTAAATATTATTCGGAGGAATAACCTGAAAAGTAGATAATTAAAATTGATAGCAATGCCATCTTGCGCCATCGCACGTAAACTTGAAGAAATAAGCTGAAAAACATGTCACAAGGGAAATGCACATTCAAGAGAAGAAGAAGGTACTTGCTGCAGGCAGTCATTACTTACAAGTTCCACGGTACGCCCCTGCATTGCTCACAGAGTGGAGCTCACCAAGACCTAGTCAATTACCTGAAAAGTAATGGCATATCCTCCTGTATTGAAACTATCTTACTGATGGAAGGAAAATCAGATGTCACCGAAGCGTAGTCTGCTGAAACAAATCTTCTTAGCCTCACGATAGGATTCGTCATCGCAAAGCCTCACCAGCCCTCCAAGGTATTAGTAGCATTGCAGCGAGGACAGATTAGTTTGGTTACTCCTTGCAACCCACACCCAAAACAAAACTTCCCTTTTAGCGGTACTAAACAACCACGGTAGGTATGTGACCCTTTTAAGCAGTTCCAGCATCGAACAGGGGACGTGGAAGCATTCACATGAGGAGAGGCATTTACATCAAGGTTATGGGAACGAGGGATACTACGTTGGACATGATTCACAGCATTAACTCGAACATTAGTTCTATATGAATTAACAGAGGCGAAGGTATTGCCTCGATTGTTGCAGTGTCGTGTCGACCAACGAGTTAGAGTAGTATTATTGCCACGTTGCCCACATGCAGGCATATCGATCTTTTTACTACATTCATTCATTTTGAACGCTAATTCAGGAAACATACATTCAGAAGGCTCTGGAGGTGGGATATATCGATTACACAGTCGGGCAGTTGCTTCAAATTCACACCCTTGAATAAGAGTATCTAATACTGAAGAGCGTCGAATAAACTGTTTATAGGAGGGATGTAAATTACAATAAACATTATTAATAGTTTCACTAGAAGGCAGTGGAACTGGAAGACGAGATATTAGGATACGTATCGCTGTGACATAATCATCAATATTCTCCCCGAGAGCTTAGGTACGGGAGAAAATTTCATGCTTTAAGGCATGCTCAAAGTCAGATGGCGTGAATCTCCTTTTCAAAGCATTCACGAAACTAACTCATGAACTGAAGGGATACTGGACTAGACAGTACCATTTTAAAGCGTTCCCACATAATAGCATTGGGAGGCATTGAACAACATTGTCAGGAACCAAACCATAGCATGCACACAATTCTTCAATACGTGTAGTAAATTCAAATACCGAGGAAGTGCCTTCCTCCCTCGAATATCGGACATTCCATTTGTCCACGATGTTACCAACATTTCCACTATGGAAGTTTGAGTTATGTGTTGCCGGAATAGGCAAAGTAGAAACTAGGGGGTCGAATTCCAACCAATCAAGTTTCGTCGAAGCATTGGTGTTGGCTAAATGCAAAGCATCACTGTTAGTAGGCGACTCGATTTCACACTTGATGTTGTTATTCATATTTGTCATTACACTCGCAGAAAAGGCTCGATAATATAATTGATACAGGCCTTACCTTTAACAACGAAGCCCAAAAGATTTTGCTACGGCAAGAAATTATCACCAGGATGATAATTTTTACAAACTCCTTACCAAAATCCACAACAGTTTGATTTTCTTTCATTCACAACAAACCCCAGCCATCCTTTTGTCTCGACACATGAAAAACAAAAAACAAACGATAAGTACCATATTGCCAACTTACACATACAGTTGGACGTGTTTGTGGGCCAAGCGGTCCTCTTATGTCATTTTGGGGAATGAAACTAGATGTAATTACGGCTGTGTTTCTATCTCCCAAAATTTTAATAATGGCACCCCGTCGTGTTCGTTAAGCCGCCATTTTGGACACGATGACGGCCTAGGGTGGGGGCTTAACGAAGCCCTGAGAATCAAAACGATCTAAAATTTTTCCGAGCATGGTCTCCAATCAAAACGTCCCTGATTGGCTGAGCACTTATTGGCTCCTTCCCGCCACACAGCCGCAATCAAATCCGCCATTAACCTCAATTTAACATAACCTAAGTTACTTAAATTACAAATATTAATAATGTTGGTGAAGGGTGGGTGACTTGTGGATTAGATAAGCCATTTTTAGTGTTGCCTTCTCTAGATTTTGGCAATCTCGTTATCTTGTAGACATTAAGATAAATAGTTATATTTCGGGGGCCTATCACTCAGTAGCAACTATTACGAATAGCTGTACTATAGTAAGATTTTTCTGCACCTTCGCGAAATAGTGGCGGTGGTTTGAGATTATTTTTGACTACCATTATGGGGTTTTAATAGTTATTCATAGAGCATTTTTGTTGTCTTGTAGGCATGATTGATTTGACATGTTAGGTCTGCATGTAGCCTACAGTTTTTTTTCTGTTTTTTTTTGAAAAATGCTCATTCTCATTACCATTAAGTGCAACCGTGTTGACCGACTGAAAGACATTGAATATTTCGTTTACTAAGGCAGCACTGAAATATGGGTTCCAACACGATATGGACTTGGAACTTATGTTCGCTTAACAAAATAACGATACATCAACAAGTCATCCTTGTAATCTCTGCAAATAATAAAAATATTTCCCATCCAATATAGGCCTATTCATGTTGAACGGTAGAAAGTTATCAACCTTTATTAAGGCAACACTGAAAAACGTTCATTTTGATCTAGCCTACTTACTCGGAGTCATCTGCATCAATGTCCCTAGAGGTTCAGTTTTTTAAATTCTCCCTTTCCTATGGTCAAATAACACATGGATGTTCCCTATTTTTCTTAAGGGGATTCAATGATCTTATGCTGAACTAATTAAGAATAGGGCATGTACCCCAACCCCTTAAAATATGAAGTTATCAGGATAAAAATAATGTCCATAACCATCAGAAACTTGAGAACACAGATCAGGAGAATGTTGATCGACCATGGATGCAAGACCAGAAAGTCTTAAAGAGGAGTGTTTCATTTAGAGGCTTGGAACATCATGGTCAAGACCCCTGTACTTGGGTCTGTGCTCAATTTGTTTGAAAACCCGTTGACAGATCATAAGTTAATCTATGGCTGGAATCCACTCCGTCCTATGCTAAGCTGCGAGTACTGGGCACCATTAGTGTTCTGTGACTACTGTATCAATTTCTGAAAATTGTGTCATAGGCTTATGCATAGACAAGTCGCTGAGAATGTTCTCTGAATGGTGAATACCAGTAGGCTAGCCTACTTAGGTGCCTCCTTCACTAGCATCTCCAGGCACCTGGTTAGTTGGTAAAATGAAATAGAAAAATCACTTGAATGATTCAAGTTGTCCTTGATTGCCCTCGAGGGACAGTGTACCCCATTCCAGATCTTAGTTCAGAATTAGTTTCCTTGACGGAGTTGGAGAAACAATCACAATACCTATGGTACTACTAGACCTAGTACGGTACATGTAGATGGAAGCATTGTGAGACCAACCACTAGGTAGCTTATGTCCCATTAGTTGGGAGTGTTAGGGAATGGGAGATTGGTTCAAAATTTCAGCCTATGTTGTTGTATTGTGCCCAATTCTAGGAATGGGTATTCCAAGATTCAGACACCTAGGTATCAAGGGAAAGGCTTCAGCCGCTTTTGAAAGTTGAGATATTGGAATATCGCGCTCCTTTCCTTCTAGATTGAAATGGAAACTTTATGCAGCCAAGAAGATGTTAAGTGACGTGGCAAATAGTAGCAGAGGTCGAGACTATTTGGTGATTAAATACTTAGCCATGGAGTAGAGACTTGATACTTGGATCAGATTACTGGCACGGCCAAATGAAAGAGGATGCACTTAGTCTCAAGTGAATCAGACCAGAGACACCGGAGATATGAGGATTTACAGATTTCAGCGTGGTCCAGAGTGGAGCCGACCGTTTTTTATAAAAGCCGCTCGGCCCAAGCATAAGCAGCTCACTTCAAACCAAGCTCTTGTAGGACAAGGTGCTGCTGCTACGTCGAGCCAAGGCACATGGTTGCCGAATCTACGCAGAAGATATCTTTGAATTGTGATAGTCACAAAAGTGCTACGATACGTGGGGAACGTAGTTAGTTTCCGGTAGAGGGAATCACTAAGGTGATTGTTATTTTCTACGGACATTGGTGAAACACTTTGTTTCTATATGGACATATGCTAGACTTTGTCTAGATATTATTCTGTCACAGTCCAGTAACAATAATTCAATACTTGGATATTTTAATCCAACTTGTCAGTTTCACAAATTGTAACTAAATAACCACTCAGATCTTTCAGTATATTGAAGGCCAGTATATCACGGTGTTGTTCATTAGCCGACAAAGGGAAACTATATGTTGCTTCGCGCATGATAGATGGTGTGAAGCCATGCCCAGGGAACGGTCTTCAGAGCAGCCGTTGATTGTTTTGGACTATCAGTGTTTTCCTGTACTGAAAAGATTACCGTGAGTTATGTTACAACTGACGCTTTTGAGAAGAGATCATTTGGATCTGACCCCATTTAAGCGAACTGCTATGGATTTAATTGAAGTCAATATTAAAATGGATCAGCACTCAGCAGTTACTTCAAACTTCAAGAAATATTTCCACTACGTCGTGCTAGACAGATTGTGGGTATATAATGGCGGCCGATACAAGGATTAGACGTGCGTGTCCAATAGGGCATGTATCTGGATAAATCTGGTACAGACCAGGTTCACTACGCTTCAAGACCAACGAGAAATGTAAGCCAAATTTGACTTTTATATTATGCCTAGCTTATTGGAACAAACTCATTTTCTGCAGATGACCAACACATTTATTTTTCTTCGTATTTAAATCTTGCATTGATGTACGCAAGACACATTAGGGTTATTCTGAGTATTTTCAGCACTCAGAACAGTTTAGGATCGATGACCGAGCATACCGAGCATTTATTTGAATGTTCATTTTGTTTGAGAATCACGGTAATCAGCCGATATAACTGTAGAAGTTAATATTTATTTTGTTGAGAAATGGATACTTTGTCCATATTCGAAGAGCCGAACATGTGGTTTTTTCACATAAGGAAATAATAATTTAACATATTTAAGGAAATAATAACAATAATAATCCAATAATAATAATAATTTTCATAATTTTTCTAAATAATTATTGGATCTTACATTTTCTAATAATTACATTCGTTGAGAGAGAGCTTAAGGATTAGTTTAATCATTCCTAGTTTGGAACAGGTGATTTTCCGAAAGCTAGTGGATAGCGGAAGCCCGTATTCCACCAACATTATAGTTCTGGTTGAACAGTTAATATTTGCATTGAGCAAAGTATATTTTTCAGATAACACGGAAAGGCATGAAACAGGAAGCCTATGATATTTGTATCAATTAGGATTTTTTTTGGTGTTTATATAAAATCATGACGTAGGCACACATTCGAAAGTGAAATAGAGAATATCACAAGTGTGGTAACTTCACGGTTTGAACTGAATGGTAAAATAAAATAAACTTGTAAGTTTATAGATCTTCCAGTTCTGATAACAAGCAGAAGCTTGATTTATTATATAAATTTTAGGAAGAAAATTTATGTGTGTGGAGTAGTTGAAATGCCATTCCCAGGTGCGCATGTTTAAGTCGCAGGAATGAGGAGGTTCTTTTTTTGAGCATCAATCAAATAGCAGGTTCGATGGCTCAGGTTTATAGGAGGAGTATTGGAACCACACATTTCGTCGAATGAATGACCAAACCATCAGTAATTATTTCAAACTTGTTTACGTATTCCATTAATACTTTGGATTTGCTAGAACCCGGTTTTGTCATGATAAAATTTTATTCTTCTTCAGAGGAAGACCTTTGCCGTTGTTGTTGGGATATTGTGTTCTTACTCAAATAATTGAATGGGCCACTGCCAATTAAAAATAATTCTGTATCCACGAATTACTTAAAGGATGTTTTCAATCCTATTGTCATGAACTAAATGGATTTATTATAAAGCTACAATTCTTATTTCCGCATTCTGTTCAAGAATTGCAAGTTGTGAAAGTTACTAAAATAGCAACAAATATAAATATTTTTCTTAATAATAATTCCAAGTGGAAAATCAAATAGTTGAATGGTTCAACAATTTTTTTTGATCAAGCTGATGATTCAGAAATCATATTTCTTTGGAATTTGAAGTTCATAATCGAGTAACTTCTCGAAATGTTTAATTTTGGAAGAATAATAAATTTTGTTGTGCTTCGCACAGTTCTTCGATGCTATGCTCAAGGGTCAAATAATTTTCAGATGTTGTTATTAATATGTGTACATAATTAGTGTTGGGTCAAAGATAATATTTTTGACAATATTTTTGAAACTGGAAAAATAAGTGGAAGTTAAAAAAAAATCTATAAACATTTATAAACAGTGAGAATTTCTATGAGTGTTAATATCATGTTAGAAATTCAGCCAGTGAACTACAATATTTCCAGTAAAGACAATTTAATTTGAACTGGATTTCATCGTAAATAATTGATATAATTTTGGAACACAGTCTACAGGACTGCTAATCAGACTTGTGTCTCCAAAGACAATTGTTCAATGTGTTGGAAAATTTCTGTACATTGTGTAAATAGTAGTGTGTGCCGTCTCACTGGAATGATGTTACCTTGAGCATCATTTTGCAGTCAATTTTAAAATTTAGAATAAAATGAGATAATTTTACATGTTGTGTTATGCCCAGTTGAATCTCCTTCTATCCTTATTGTTGCATTGAGCCAAAAATCAGTAAAGCATTTTTTTTATTATTTTGATGTCGTTTTTTTTTTTGCGATTAGCTTTAACCCATCTGGCGCCCCGGGATATTTTGACTCTCGTGCTGACTGATTCTTGGTAAAATGCATATGTGGTCGTGCGGACTTCGATCTAAACGGGCACATAAAATAAGATAGAGAGAGAAAATGGCTTCGAACGTGGGGCCCGAGTTAGACGCGGTCAATCGCATGCCGATTTAAATTGTGATAATTTTTATAGATATTTTGGGAGTTGAGAGATGTCTGGTTTGGATGAATAAATTAGTAGGAAACCCAATTAGTGGGGAAAATTAAAAATTAACTGGGTTAATAATTAGAATGGGTTTGATTATTTTGATAATGGCTTAACCATTAGGGCGTCAAGTAAATTCAGTAGTAAACGTTCGATGACTGGACATACGCATTAGTAGAATCTAGGTGGAGGATATTTGAGGACTTGCATATTTTTCTTGTGATATTGTGGTAAATTTAATTCGTAAAAGTAGAGAAGTTTTTTTTTCCATCGCGTCGACATTAGGACAAATCTCATTTTATTAGAGTGTTCCAATTAGCTATTCATATCTCTTGTTCTAGTTATAATCTGGTGTCTGCCAACATGTATACCCCTAAGTTTTGACTAATACTGAAAATTATGGAAGAGATGATGAGGATGATGAGGAGTTTGGAAGAGAGTTCCAAAGAAGCTGGACTGCGCGTAGCAGCCATCATGAAAGAAAATACAGAGGCTTTGGAAAAGAAACTTAAAGAAAATTCCGATATGTTAGAAAGCAAGTTAAAAGATAACTTAAAAGATAGTTTAAATAGTAAATTTAATTCTATGGAAAATAAATTTAAAGAGAATTCCGAAATCTTGAAAATGTCACTTGAGGGTAAAATGACTAAATTATGCGAAAAAACACATGAGCTCGAAACTTCATTAGCTACTATCGCAAGTTTAATGGACGATAAATTTCGCGATGCCCATCTAAGATCCCAAAGCTTAGCTGATAGGATAGAAAGTGGTCTTAGGAAAGTTGGTGAAGACATGGTCAACCTAGAAGTCAGAGTGAAGAAAGAGATCAATGAGATGGCAACTCTAGTTGTTCAACGTTTGACAGACCAATTCAAAGAACTCGTAGTGGGAGAAATAAGAGAAGGTGTGATTAATGAATTACAAACTGAAATTAAAACCACAGTTATCGATGAGATTAAAAACACACTCAAGCTGGAGAACCAAGATGGAGTCAAGGAGATTAGAGAATCTTTGTCATCCCATATTCAAGTAATTTCCAAAGATATTCAAGCGACTCAGAAGGACATATCAGATATGACAGGGTCATTGAAGAGTCACGAGGCTGTTATGAACCAGATATCCACTGATGTCAAGGAGAAATATAAGGAAACAGAAGAAATAAAGAAGGAAACCGAAGGAATTAGAAAAAAGACCGAAGAAAACCATAAGGCAATTGAGGCTATGAAAACCCAAATTAAGGACGAGAAACAGGCTGACCATCTGTTGAAAATGCCAAGTATAAGAGGAGAAGAACAGATACAGGTAAACCTAGGAGCAGCTAGAGGAAATGATAGTCAAAGACAGGATGAGGCCAGGACAGTATTTCAATCCAACCCCATAACTGTATTCAAGAATGTAGAGGATAAGCCTTCTAAATTTTCAGGGCGAGATTCTGTGACACCCGTAGAATTCTTGAGAGAAGCAGGTGATTACCTTAAAGATTCCAAAATCCCTAAGGAAAGACAAATCCGAGTGATAGGCACGCACTTCTCTGGTTTAGAGCATTCAGGTCCACTCTCACCAATTTTGAGGAGTTTTCCCGTGGGTTATTGAAAAAGTTTTGGTGCCCGGAAACCCAACAGCAAGTCAGAGCAGAATAATATTCGAAGAGATTTTCGACGTCACAACCTACTCGATACTCTACGTACTTTTCTGGACAGCTTTCTAAACTTCAACATTTAGATCCGCCGATGCCAGATAATGAATTAATTACTGCATTAATACGTCAGTTTCCAGCAGAAGTCCAGAGAACTTTGATCGCTGCTGACATTTATAATGTGGGGCAATTTGACGAGGTATTGCAGAAACTGGATCACACGAACGCTCAATTCTTCCATCAGAAGGGAGGAAAGAATGGCAACGCTGTGTACACTGTTATGGCCGACAGTTATTCCCAAACACCTCGAGAGATTCGAGAGAGGCGAGAAGAGAAAACGCCAAGGGAAGAGCCTGACAAAAGAGGATGGAATCAGAACACTAATAGATACAGTTACAAGCCTTATGCGAGACAAAAGGGTGGATATCGATATGACAATCGATGGAGAGAGCCAAGGAATAATCAAGGAAGATACCAGGAAAGAAGGTACTATGGTAGAAACAATAACTACAATAACAGAGGGAATGAGAACACTCGTCAGTCCAATGAAGAGTTCAATAAGGAGACGAGGAAGATCTTGGAAGAAAGACACCAAGAAAACTCGCTGTTCTTGGAACAGAAGTCCAATGAACCAGGTCCATCGGGAACACAGCAATCCCGGGGGAATGAAAAAAAAACTTCAAATTCACAGTAGGAAATAGAATTTTAAACATTTTCACTTCCAGTATTATTAAATGGCAAACAGAGGATGATGACTTAATTCAACATAATGACGAACGGAAAGAAATGGGTACAAGAATTAAACTGCCAATCATATCATGCGAAGTATTCGGCATGCCTGTCGATACTTTAATTGATACTGGGGCTATGCTTTGTCTTGTGAGCGAGAAGCTCTATATTCTGTGGAAGCTCAAAGAGAATTTAGAAGAGATTCCAGTATCAGGAATTAAAATCCAAGGAATAATACCCAACAAAATATCGCTGTGTAAATCACAATTATACTTATGTGTTACTATTGGAGGACATGATTTCTGACATGTGTTTGTAGTAATGAAGGACATGGCTTTTGACATGATCTTGGGAGCGGATTTCATCCAGAAATATCGAGCCGTGATAGACATGAAGACAGAGACGGTCAGATTCCAGTATACCGAAGAGATAAACTTCGAGGGAAAGGAAGAGGAAGACATCGAGGGAGACGCTCAATGGTCTCTGATTTTTCGGGAAGCTGAAGGAAAAGAAGTCTACACTGAGAAGGGGTCCCCAGAGCTAGGGAAAATTTTGGAAGAGTACCATGATATTTTTGATATTAAACCTGGTGAAATTAAAAATTTTGAATATCGAATTCGTGTAACTGATGATGCACCTTTCCATGCTAAATTGTATCCGGTAGCGGAAAAGCATCGAGAAAAGGTAAAAGTGCTTATCAAAGAGATGGAAGATAACAATGTGATTGAAAAGTACACTACCTCTTTTGTCAATCCATTAGCAGTAGTGTCTAAGCCGGATGGAAGTCTGAGACTGTGTTTAGACGCGCGAAATTTGAATTCAAGATTACTGCCAGAGTATGACAGACCACCAATCATTAGGGAACTGTTAAGGACATTCCAGGGCAAGATCTGGTTCTCTAACATTGATCTCACTTCGTCCTACCACCACATTAGGCTTAGTGAAGATTCCAAAAAGTTTACAGGGTTTATGTTTGACCAACAGACATATGTATTCCGCCGTCTACCATTTGGGATCAAAACATCTGGATCTGTTTTGATCAGAGCACTGGAACAAAATTTGAGTCCTGAACTAAAAGAGATAGCGTTTCGTTACATAGACGATATCCTAATCGCATCTGAGACTAAGGAGGAACATTTGATACATCTTCAGATGTTATTCGCAGATTTAAGAAAAGCGAACTTTAAAGTAAACCTTCGAAAATGTCAGTTCTTTCAGAAGGAAATAAAATTTTTGGGCCATATTTTAGATGGTGAAGGATACCGTCCCAATGAGACAAAGATACAAGCGATTGCGAATTTCCCTAGACCTACTAGGCTGAAGAATGTCCGCAGTTTTCTCGGAACATGCCAATTCTTTGCAGGGCATTGTCCAAGCTTCACCAAGACAGTTGCTCCCTTGCAGGAATTATTAAAAAAGGGAAACAAATGGAAATTGAATGAAGATTGCGAACAATCATTTCAATGGATCAGCAGTTACTTCAAACTTCAAGAAATATTTCCACTACGTCGTGCTAGACAGATTGTGGGTATATAATGGCGGCCGATACAAGGATTAGACGTGCGTGTCCAATAGGGCATGTATCTGGATAAATCTGGTACAGACCAGGTTCACTACGCTTCAAGACCAACGAGAAATGTAAGCCACATTTGACTTTATATTATGCCTAGCTAATTGGAACAAACTCATTTTCTGCAGATGACCAACACATTTATTTTTCTTCGTATTTAAATCTTGCATTGATGTACGCAAGACACATTAGGGTTATTCTGAGTATTTTCAGCACTCAGAACAGTTTAGGATCGATGTCCGAGCATACCGAGCATTTATTTGAATGTTCATTTTGTTTGAGAATCACGGTAATCAGCCGATATAACTGTAGAAGTTAATATTTATTTTGTTGAGAAATGGATATTTTGTCCATATTCGAAGAGCCGAACATGTGGTTTTTTCACATAAGGAAATAATAATTAAACATATTTAAGGAAATAATAGCAATAATAATCCAATAATAATAATAATAATTTTCATAATTTTTCTAAATAATTATTGGATCTTACATTTTCTAATAATCACATTCGTTGAGAGAGAGCTTAAGGATTAGTTTTATCATTCCTAGTTTGGAACAGGTGATTTTCCGAAAGCGCAAGCCCGTATTCCACCAACATTATAGTTCTGGTTGAACAGTTAATATTTGCATTGAGCAAAGTATATTTTTCAGATAACACGGAAAGGCATGAAACAGGAAGCCAATGATATTTGTATCAATTAGGAATTTTTTTGTGTTTATATAAAATCATGACGTAGGCACACATTCGAAAGTGAAATAGAGAATATCACAAGTGTGGTAACTTCACGGTTTGAACTGAATGGTAAAATAAAATAAACTTGTAAGTTTATAGATCTTCCAGTTTTGATAACAAGCTGAGGCTTGATTTATTGTATAAATTTTAGGAAGAAAATTTATGTGTGTGGAGTAGTTGAAATGCCATTCCCAGGTGCGCATGTTTAAGTCACAGGAATGAGGAGGTTCTTTTTTTGAGCATCAATCAAATAGCAGGTTCGATGGCTCAGGTTTATAGGAGGAGTATTGGAACCACACATTTCGTCGAATGAATGACCAAACCATCAGTAATTATTTCAAACTTGTTTACGTATTCCATTAATACTTTGGACTTGCTAGAACCCGGTTTTGTCATGATAAAATTTTATTCTTCTTCAGAGGAAGACCTTTGCCGTTGTTGTTGGGATATTGTGTTCTTACTCAAATAATTGAATGGGCCACTGCCAATTAAAAATAATTCTGTATCCACGAATTACTTAAAGGATGTTTTCAATCCTATTGTCATGAACTAAATGGATTTATTGTAAATCTACAATTCTTATTTCTGCATTCTGTTCAAGAATTGCAAGTTGTGAAAATTTCTAAAATAGCAACAAATATAAATATTTTTCTTAATAATAATTCCAAGTGGAAAATCGAATGGTTGAATGGTTCAACAATTTTTTTGATCAAGTTGATGAGTCAGAAATCATATTTCTTTGGAATTTGAAGTTCATAATCGAGTCACTTCTCGAAATGTTTAATTTTGGAAGAATAATAAATTTTGTTGTGCTTCGCACAGTTCTTCGATGCTATGCTCAAGGGTCAAATACTTTTCAGATGTTGTTATTAATATGTGTACATAATTAGTGTTGGGTCAAAGATAATATTTTTGACAATATTTTTGAAACTGGAAAAATAAGTGGAAGTTAAAAAAAATTCTATAAACATTTATAAACAGTGAGAATTTCTACGAGTGTTAATATCATGTTAGAAATTCAACCAGTGAACTACAATATTTCCAGTAAAGACAATTTAATTTGAACTGGATTTCATCGTAAATAATTGATATAATTTTGGAACACAGTCTACAGGACTGCTAATCAGACTTGTGTCTCCAAAGACAATTGTTCAATGTGTTGGAAAATTTCTGTACATTGTGTAAATAGTAGTGTGTGCCGTCGCACTGGAATGATGTTACCTTGAACATCATTTTGCAGTCAATTTTAAAATTTAGAATAAAATGAGATAATTTTACATGATGTGTTATGCCCAGTTGAATCTCCTTCTATCCTTATTGTTGCATTGAGCCAAAAATCAGTAAAGCATTTTTTTTTATTTTGATGTCGTTTTTTTTTTTGCGATTAGCTTTAACCCATCTGGCGCCCCGGGATATTTTGACTCTCGTGCTGACTGATTCTTGGTAAATTGCATATGTGGTCGTGCGGACTTCGGTCTAATCGGGCACAGTATATTTCATTTATATATGAGATCTAAAAGTGTATCATAGGAATATTACAGCAAACCATAATATATTACCAGTTGGTCAATTGGATACAACAATTCAATGAAACATTCTGTTAATTATTAGGAAGTGTCATAGGCAACCAGAGAAGCGACACAAGAAAAACACCTGAGTCTTCCAGGCAGTTGTCATCAACTGTATTTCACATAGAGAATGACTAAAATGGTTCCTCATGAAAAAAAATGGTCAATGGCTTGAAAGACAGTAGTAAGGACTTACATGCTGTCAGTAAAAGTGGAGTTAAGAAAGATGTCTGGAATATTTAAATCAGTAGTTGATAGCCATGATTTTTAAAATTACCCTAGTTAATTGCACCTTAATATGATTAGTAGCCTACCGGTATGTGCAAGATTTTAAATGGTAGGTTTTCCTGTGAACCAAAAAACAGCTCTTAACATGGATTATGTTCAGGTTAGGCCTACAAGTTATTGGGAGGGAGGTTTATTTTACATACCTGTTGCACATAAAATGAGCTTTTGATTAGAGCTCTGTGGGAATGTTTAAATGGTTTGATGATACAGGATTTATCAAACCTCTTTCTATGCATCTTTTAAAAACATTTTAACAATTCATAAATTACTGTCATCATTGCTAATGCTGTAATCTGTCATGTTTATTTATGCAGCATGAGGAATTAGGAGATACAGTAGGATAAAATGCAACTGTGTCATGGAAACCTAAGATGTATTTTTATTTCTCAACTTTATTTTCTGTAGACCTCAATACAGCCCACCACCAGGGAAAAAAAAGTGTTGGTGATGTTTAATGAGAGCAAATCTTGAAATACTGTGATTTAAGTGGTTGGTATCAAAAGCTGTATAGGAAAAATGAAAATGTGAAGTCACCCCCAAGTTTATGAAGCCTTGCCAGACTCGGCTGAAATTATCTTCGATGCAAATCAAGTCTCAATAGTTAAAACTTTAGGACGACCTTTGACATGAGCACTATAATAGGCCTACATTTAGGATCGACATAGCCTGCAGTAGGTCTTGTGCTACTGTATGCACCTGGGCATGTTTAAAAAAACTCAGCCTGCAGATTAATAAGGTAGTATATTACTATAAATCTATCTCAAGCAAATCCAAGAAGTTACCAGACTGAGAAACTACATATCAATATTTAAACAAAAATAGGGTGGCAGTGAAAACTGCACTTTTAATCCTTGCTTCATTAGTTAAACCATAATATTTGTACATAAATACAGTAAGGACTTCACATTACAAACGGCCACTTAAATTATATGCCTTATTAGGCATAACCTACAAATTACATATCATGAAATTGGTAAATATAAGCAGACAGCAACATCAATATGCAATTGTCTATAATGTAGTTTTATAGTGCACAAAAGTTTATTGTACTGAATGTATTTCGAACTGATGAATAAAACTGGTGGAAACGACAGCCAATTGATTTACATCCATTACATCCAAAGTAGTAGAAACTTTCAGTTGATTGGCAAGAGTGTTGATTTGTACTTTTATTTTCACAAATTTTGATGAACAGTGTCACGCTTCAATTTAAATATAAACGCACATACAATTCCTCATCAATAAGTGATTTGCACTTCATACTGTCATGAACTGGAATAGATTTCTAGCAATTTAATTGATGTAGAAATCTATTCCTCTCGCCACCATGTTGGTGATAATTGTAAACAAACCCGCGGGCAGCCAATGGCTGGTAATAATTGCCAGCCAATAACAAGCCAGGATGATGCGGATCATAATTCGCGTTTCACTCTTATTGCGTTTTAACTTGAGGTGAGGAATCAGCTGTTCGTTAACGCCACGGGGTGCCATTATTAAAATTTTGGGAGATAGAAACACACTCTACATGTAGAGCGACACATTCGAATAGCGACCAAGCTCTGCCTTCCATTTGTGCCGTCTGGCCTTTCGCAAGATGTAGTTCGCAGTGGAAGTGTGTACCGATTAGCCTGGCGCTGGACCCATTAAACCGGAATAAGGTTATGAAGGTATCAGAGCCGATGGATTGAACGTACATTCACTGCCATGTGAATGCAAGTTCTATTCGAATGCGCTATACATTATGGGCCTAGCTTAGCCTAAAGAAATAAAGACTAAATAAGGTACACATACTCAACACGTAGGCAAAGAAGAGGTAATGTATTGACCAAAGAGATAACATCTAGGAATGACGAGGAAGCATTACATGCTATGAATGAGGTTAAGTGGACGTCAAACATGTGATGTTAGGTAAAATAACGGATGAAAGGACCGAAACGTAAATGTCATGATCGATAGGAGATAACGGTAAAGGGAGGAACACATTTGGGAAAGTATACTCGTAAAGAGTAAAATTACATTGTGAAAAATAAAGATTAAAAGGGCTAGACAAAGAGTCGGGGAAAGTGAGTCTACCGTCAAAGGAGCGAACGGTAGCTCAAATAGCCCTGAATGTAGTGATGTGCGCGAGTGACGCTTGGACTCGCGAGAATCGAGTCTAGCGGTTCCGAGTCTGAACGAGTAACTCGTGCGAAGGACTCGATTCTCCACGGTGACGTCACGTCCAAGACCAACTACAATACTCAGACCTTAATGCAGGTATCGAAAGTGTGAAAATGGCGTATGCCGAAGCCCGCTATTTTGTGTTTACATTCGTTGCTGCGATACAATATTAGCTTTGATTAGCTTCGTTTGATGATAGTTGGGATGAACTATCGCTTCATCTGTATTTTTTAGCGTCTTCAGTATGTCTGTAAAGTCCAGTTCGCGTTAATATACTGCAATCGTATGTAAATATTTGATAATACGCTTATTATGGACTGGTTCGTTTTGGTGATGATTGTTCCGTCGACCGATGACATTGTGTCATTTACTGCAGATGTTGAAGTACCTAAGACTAAGGCATAACGAATAGAATAAGAAGTGATATCACTGGCCTAGTACGTCTGGTCCGCCGCAGTGCAGCGCTGGCTCCGATCTGTGATGTAAGTTAGCATTGGGGCTTACGAGACTTTTAAAATCTTGCGACCTGTTTTACATATTAAAACACCGCAAGATATCCTCATAGGCGCTAATAAGTTCGACATCTCCACTTACTTTACTGTGCCCAATTATAATTTAATAAGTCGTCTCCTGTAATAGTCCAGTTTCGACAATAAGCGAAGACAGAGAGCAAGTTCAAAATGCAATTAGTTTTGCCAGCTATTGGTAAATTAAAAAAAGAACGGAAAAATTAACCTCGCTATCAGAAATGATTTCTTCACATTGTTACACAATTTACATTCCCTTAACTGACTTGCAACACAGCGAAAAAAAAAGGCCGTATGAACGCAACTTTCAACTTTACCGTAGATTACTATAACATTCAATAATAACCATAAATTTCACTCCACAAACACCAAAATCAGTAAACTACCATCATTTCTGAAGAACTTAACATTAAACAGACATAGAAGGCATAGTTATGACCCCTTCATAGAGTAGGCTATTGCCTAAAACTGATCACGCCTCCTTCAGCATTACGGTACATATATGTTTTTTAACTCATTGCCTTTTTATTCTCATCCCTTTCTTCTCAGAAGTAGTCTTTAATGGCATCAAGAGCTTTTTTTATTTACACCATACTGGACAAATACTTAGGCAAATTAGGAAATATATGTGGAACTGAATAGTCTTTCAATCGCCAGTTGGTTCTTGGGAGAAGTACTACTTCCTTCCCTTCTATCACAAATTTGTCAAATTTAACAATTAAATCTTCTGAAAAGTGAGCATCACAGATGTAGGGCTTTTTGGTAAGTTCCCTATCCTTCCCTGGTATGATAGATTAGATAGATAGATAGATAGATAGATTTTTATTAATTCCATTTGATCAAATACATGCATTCAATACATTTTTGATATAGGACACGTCAGAATTTACATCTATAAAATAAAAGAACTAACAGGTATATATTACTAATATTATAACTATTTAACTTATTGTGAGGTTTGACCTCTGGAAGAACATAGCAACTAAAGGGGGAGGAAGGGGAAAACCAGTTCCACCCAGCGAACACTCGGGGTTAGTCGACTACAACTGGTGTCTATGGCAACACGTCAACTGCTTCAAGTTCCAGTTAAAGAGACAACTCGATAAGTATAAGCTTGCATTATTTCAGTATAACCATAGTTGATTTTGTAAAACCATATAATCACCCCTAACAGACAAATTACGGATTTTCATCACTATTTTAGAAGTTTACCTAACATTAGATATACCACATTTAACATACACAGACTGTTGCATTACCAACACTGCAACTAAATAATTGTACATATTGTATATATTTTTCACCTGTATTCTCAAACATAGATGTTATAGCCTAAGTGTAATGGATCTGATGATGATCGCTTGACGATCGAAACTGGTCATCCTAGTGTATTTATTAATCTTATGTAATTTATTTCAGGATCAGGGCATAACCCAGCTCTATTTGGGTACATTCGTGTTGACCGACTGAAAAGCACCAAACTTTTGTTTTTTTATTTAACTTATTATAATAGCAAATCTTAATAGATACAATCTTATTGCACAACTATTTACACCTCTCTCTATTATCATAATATGAAAACTTAATTCTATAAATACAACAACATACAGCTAGGTATTACAATTAAATTAAAAAAGTAAAATATAATTATAGATGTCATCGCTCCTATCCGCTAAGATATTCAACTACTGAGTAAAAACAATGGCACTGCAGATAAGCTTTCAACATTCTATCAAAGGTTTTTATTTTTGGGGCCAGTTTTATATACTGGGGTAGTTTATTGTACAATTTAACTCCAGTGTGAAAAGTTCCTTTCTGATATATGCTTGTGTGTGTGTGTGAAATATGAATGTTTTGATTTTGTCTTGTGTTATGCCTATTAACATCATTGTTTGTTTTAAGAAAAACATCTTTATTCATTAAATTCTTTTTAAAAAACATAATACTTTCAAAGATATCTATGCAGGGCAGTGGGAGAATGTTTAAATCTTTAAACAGAGGTCTACATGATTCTCTAGTTTACATTTGCCATAATTCTAATCGCCCTCTTTTGTATCCTAAACGTGCTTAGTACATCTGGCGACATAGCCCAAAATATGATCCCATATCTTAAGTATGAATGGAAATAAGCAAAATAAGTATTTCTTAATGTGTGCATTCAAAATACGTAACGCAAAGCACATCGAGTTCAGTTTAGTATTCAGATATTGTATATGTTTATTCCATTTCAAGTCTTGTTGTATCCATAGTCCTAAAAACTTTGTTTCTGATTTATTTTCTATTTGATGACCATTTAATGTTATATTGGGTTTCGCAGGATTCCTATTCTGTATAGTGTGGAAATTTAGACATACTGTTTTTTATGGTTTATTATGAGGCGATTATCTTGTGACCGTTTGGTTAACT
Organism: Meconema thalassinum; assembly: GCA_946902985.2. Classification (NCBI taxonomy): domain Eukaryota; kingdom Metazoa; phylum Arthropoda; class Insecta; order Orthoptera; family Tettigoniidae; genus Meconema; species Meconema thalassinum. The sequence continues at coordinate 472,125,540 of OX336388.2, read as the reverse complement.
CTCCTGTAACGGAGTCAGCAGAATGCTGTATGACCTGTTTAGTTTCACCTTTAATTACGAGTGTTGTATCGTCCGCAAACAAAATTTCCTTATGTGAATGAACGTTCTGTGTTATATCATTGATATATAGAAGAAGGAGTAGTGGGCCCAAAACCGATCCCCCGGGCACTCCAAATTCAATAATTCCCGCATTGGACAATGTTTCATTAAGTAATTTGGTTCCATCATCCTTGTGTCTCAAGCTTACAATTTGTTTACGCCTTGTTAAGTAAGACTCGATCCATTTATTAGCTAGACCTCTAATACCATATTGATTTAGTTTGGTAAGGAGGATTTTATGGTCAACAACATCAAATGCTTTCGATAAATCCAAGAATAGGCCATTGTCAATTAATTTCAGTATACAATTACTACATTCGTAAATTTCTGTCTATGTAGATTTTTCCGTTCTGAATCCATGTTGTGAGTTTGATAATATTTTATTTTTTTCTATGAAACTTATCAGTCTCTTGTACATAAATTTTCCACAATTTTTGCAATACCAGTTGGTAAGGTAATAGGACGATAGTTATCTAATTCATCTTTTGAACCGTTTTTGTGCACTGGAATTACTTTTGATAACTTCAAAATATCCGGGTAAGTTCCTGAGAGAATTGAACTGTTTATTAAGTGCGTAAGTGGATTTATTATATTTTCTGCACATTTCTTTAAAATTGCATCAGGGATACCATCAATGCCAGCACAGAATTTATTTTCAGCTCTTTTATAACTATTCTTACCTCTTCACTTGTGACATGATTTATAAATAAAGAATCACTGCATATATTTATTTTATTATTAGAATTTAGTGTATTTACCTGTGATTTATTTAATAATTTTTGTGGAATTTCCAGAAAATAGTCATTAAAAGTGTTTGCTATTTCCTCTGGATTATTAATCACTTTATTATTTCTGGTTAGTGTAATGTTCCTTTGTATTTTAGCAGATTTTCCAGTTTCTTTCTTTATCACGGACCACATAACCCTGTTTTTATTAGATGATTGGGAAATAAAATTATCATTATGCATTTCCTTTGCTAGTCTTATTACCTTATGTAATATGCTAGTGTATTTTTTGTAGTATAAATTGAATTCAGGTGTTGTGTGGTATTGTTTATATAATTTGTGTAGAAATTTCTTTCTTTGATATGAATTTATAATCCCTGTTGTTATCCAATTGCTAGTTTTGTTATTTTGAACAGTTCTTCGTTTAAAGGGGAATGCTATTTCAAAATAGTGTTTTAGGGTACTGTTAAATGCATTAAATTTATCATTTACATTTTCTAGTTCATAAATTTCTGACCATGTTTCCTTATTTAATAAGTCATTGAAATATGTAACATTTGATTCAGTGAATGACCTGCACTTTGATTTTACTCCATTATCATTATTATTGATTGTTTCGGATACTTCAAAACTCAGTATTTGTCCATGGTGGTCACTAAAACCCGGACAATAGACTTCTATTGAATGGTGATATTTATCTGTATTTATAAAAATTTGATCAGGAGTGGTTTTACTAAATGTTGTTATTCTTGTTGGGGTATTTACTGTAGGTTTCAGTCCATATGAAATTAGTAACTGTGTTAATAATTCACAATTTCTGTCAAATTTTAAGAAATCCACATTTACATCCCCACAAATTATTATATCGAAATTTACTTTGCTCATGTTATTGAGTAACAATTCTAATTTATCTATAAATAAAGGAAACTTTCCTGACGGAGAACGGTATACGCATACAATTATTAACTTAAACTGCTGTATTTTTATGCCAGAGAATTCAAAATCCTGTTCCATAATTAGTTAATCATAAGCTGTTATCTGTTCATGATCTAAATTATTTCTTAAGAAGATGCAAGTACCACCATGGCTAATATTAGATCTAGAGTATATACTAGCTAGTATAAACCCTGGGAATTGAATTAATTCAAGTTGTTCCTCTTTCAGCCAATGTTCTGAAATACATAGTGCTGAGATGTCTTTAAGTTCATTTTTAAGCATTAGATTTATGTAATCAATTTTATTATAAAGAGACTGGACATTCTGGTGGTAAATTTTAAATGTGTTACTTTTGAAGCTTGTGTTGGTGATTTATTTACATTTTTATCATAATTGTTATTATTATTGTTGCTAGACAAATCCGAAATACCATTGTTACACTCCGTTAAATTTGACTTTAAAAGATCTGAATGCCAAACCTCACGTTTGGCTTCTTCTACCAGTTCCCCTGCTTCCACTCTAATGATATTACTGTTCAACTATTCTTACCATTTGAATTTACAATTTGGCAGATTTCGTCACTAAGATACTATTTTCCTAATCTATTTAAGTGTAGGCCATGCCGAGTGTGGAACTTCCTGTCTAATTTACTTACATTTACAATTTGGACATTTGGAAAACTCTTTCAAATTTTATGAATTTTTCCATTTGTAGCCTCTATTTCTACATTTACACATGATTTGGGAATTAAATCGTATCTCTGCGGAATGTTTACAATAATGACATTTGTTTTTTTGCATGGATGGCAATGTACCCTTTAAATCTTTGATTACCTTTTTACTCTCATTTCTACAGACATCGTTTGCTCCAGCGATGATCACTGCGTAGCCCTTTGCAGTAAGGGACGCACACTCTCCTATCATTCCGTTCGTGACCTCTGCAATTTGAGCTCCTGGCTTTACTGTCGGAGTGACCTCCATTTCTCTGCTTCTCTCCAATACGCTTGCTGCTACATCTCGCCCGTGGCTATCCGCAAATATCCGCATTTTCCTGGATTTTCTCTTTATCACTTTCTTCTTTTCTTCTTGAGGAAAGTCATCATTTTCTTCGACAAGCACTCCAAATGAATTTGAGACGGGAATTTCAGTTACATGTACTCCATTTACAGGCCTAGGCTTATTCAATCTTACCTTACTAGCAATCACTGTCGACCAAGTTTCCTTGCTTTCCTCTCTGTTTCCTTTTAATTTATTCATCTCTTCCATTAACATAGCAATATCTTCCATTAGCAGCTTTATAATTTCGTCTTTTGAGGACAGTTCGTTTCTCAGGTTATGACATTCGCATGACGGTAGCGGTAGGCCTACATTACGACAATCGGTTTTACTTTTCTCCTCATTCAATTTTACCTGAGATCTTGTGATGGTTTTATTTGCATTTTTACTTTTATTTTGCACGACGAGCATAAATCCGTTACGGTTACACGACCTGACGAGACACTAACACTGTTTACTGTCGTCATACTAGAGATCTAAGTTAGCCTAGATGTTTACACCAAATTACACTAAATTTATTTTAATTATTACTACCTAATAGAATTAATCTAATTTCCTACCAATAAAGAAGAATGTGAAATACGTATATCTTCCAATCGGGTGAAGTCTCGTAAAAGCACCACTGCTCTACTTGGTTCAAACAGTGATTGAAGAAGTCACCGAATCTTTGGATACACGTTCCCACAACTTAGTTTAAGTTTATTAAATTATCAATAAGAATTTCTAAATACTATCAATATTTCGTATTACACTTGATCTAAGGAAAGTAACTTTATAGATTTTAAACCTCTGTTATAACATTTTACCACTTTTATCAAATATTTACACTAGCTGCTATTTCACTACACTTTCACTGTGACGCCATCTTGCCCTTTGCACTTGATAAAACGATCCTTATCTTTAGGAGGTTTAAAAAACCGTCTGACCTCTTTACAATCCCCACAGCTAGATCTGCATCCCGGTACAATAGAGCAAGGCATCTCCACTACTCACATTAAGCACTCATGAAAATGTAAGGGCTAAACTGCTGTTTACTTACAATAAATAACAATAAAATTAACACACGAAGATAACGTCAACACACGACAAGAAATTACATTCCATTTCAGTTAATGCTTCCTACAATAGCATTTCAGGTATTAATACTATGAAGTAATAGTGTAAGCACTTGTATATCAATAAACGTTTGCACAGAACACCACCAAAACACTCCGATCGATTAAATACTTAATATATCGCACATAAACACATAAACATATGTGGAAATCAACAATCTCAAACCGACTGTAGCGCTGCTTAGCGGCGAGTGCCAACCTGACCCGTATTCATTACATGCTATTGAGGGAGAAGAGATCACACTTTATATTCTATTCGTTATGACTAAAGCATTAATAAAAGTGTCTCACGAATATACATCGCAATGATTTGCACGTTAGTGGCAATATAATAATAGCTTAGTAGACTTCAGTAGTGTCATATTAAGTACGTAAAGGGAAAACGTAATAAGCATCTACTGCTAGACCAAACCGTACATGTTATCTTGAACGCTGAGCTACATGTGCCTCCGTAAATCCTTACCAATCTGGCAGATTATCTACATTGCCTTGTATACATGTACAGGGGAAAATTGAGTGGAGGGAGGGTTTGTTACCCCGAGGCCAAAGTGGCCTGAAGACAATTAACCTAGTACTATTCTATGCGCTCAATGAAGGATGGATTCGAACAACATTAGGTAAAATAAGATATATATTTCAAAGGGAAAGAATTACAAAGCCGAAAGGCTTAGGGAGGGAACACTAATATGCACTCCTACTCTTCATTAAAATTGGAGGCCAAGAATATCCCCAAATAAAATGGCAACGCTGCATATTTAAACTGGTCACATTTACGTGATTCACAAATCACATCATATTTAATCTTTTTCAATTATTATCTGAACATCACACAGCAACGCGGCTGAAATATTAATTACAATATACGAAAACGCGCCACATATGGCAAACTGAAAACAAAGGACTGTCTGCCATTGTTTAACTATAACTGTTACCCACTCCAAAATATCTCGACTCGTAAACTTTAATTGATATTACATATCTTTCAATTAGGAATAAATTCCGAAATTCAATTTATATATATTAAAATTTTCAAATTAAAATATCATTGCCTCTACGCGTGTTGCATCCTACATTATATGGCGTGTTCCCTAACCAATTATCTGGCCAGAATAAGAAAAACAAACTATGGGCCCATTATAGAAATAATAAAGAACTTCCACACACTATTAAAATAAAGTATCTAGAGCCATTAATACAGCTCTGAAACAAGCCAGGAAAATCTCAAGTTCTTCTTCATGTTTAGCAACACAATGATCAGACGACACCCGATCTCTACGCCTAACTTTAAGAAATTTGTCAAAATGTTTTTCAATACGAAATCTGCCGCTCATCATGGATTTCAATAAGAAAGAATGTCTCAACAGTTTTACCTTTTGCTGGCCTAATATAGGTATTGTGACCAGAGGCAGTCACGCCACGTCTGTCCCCTACCAGTTCACATGATGATCTCTTTCTTCCAAGTTTTTCGTATCTCTAACGACAATAGGACGCCATTTTGCGCATGTGCAGTTAGTTCTTTTTAAACAGATAACAACTGAAGAACGTCTAGCACTAGTTTTAATGCCAACCTTGGGAATTATTTTTTCTTCACCCTTTTAAATGACCGAAACATCCTTTTGAACCAAATTTAAATTGGCAATACAATTTGCATTGATGTGTCCATCAATGATTGACTATCCAGTCTTAAGATTGTTTGAACTAAGACCGCCAAATTTCAGTACAGTCCAACACATAAATAATTCACCAGACAGTCAACAATGGCTACATTCATTCAATGTAGACCGTAATAATTTTGTTAATATATTTTCCATTAAAGATAATTTGTATTTAAATGTTTCTGTCTTCTTCTCGATTTTTGAAACGAGTCACTATTAATGACCAGGGGCGTCGGCAGAAGAAATGGGGGGTGTCACATGGGGGCGGCGGGGGCGGCGGTGGCGGCGGGGGCGGCGGGGGCGGCGGGGGGTGGCGGGGCACAAGGGGGACAGCGGCGGCGAAGTATTGTGAGTCGAAACCAATCGGCTCAATACACGCCAAATAATACAGCAAGAAGTGGAGATGAGATGGAACAGCACGTATGCAATGTTGTTGCGTTTGACAGAACAAAAGGACTGCGTCGCTGCCACGCTTGCAACAATACCTTCTGCACCTGAGACTTTTACAGTCTCACAGTGGACCATAATTGAACACCTACTACCCAACGCCAAGTCTCTATCTCGAAGATCATTGGTTTCAAGAGACAAATACAGTAAATGGTGAGAAAACGCATGCAAGAGGAGCAAGATGCCGCAGCGAAACAGATGTTAACTGATGTGTTGTCAGCCGTAAAAAGGAAGTTCAGCAATGTTGAAAATGTCCTACCGATTACGCTGCCCACAATCCTCGATCCGAGATTTAAGATTTTGCCTTTTATGAGTGGTGCTCAACGCGATCAGGTTGTGAATATACTGATTAACGAAGCGTGTAGATTATGGCCTACGACCCCATCTACTTCAGTGCAGGCCATTACACCATTGAACACAACTGGACACTACACCTCCTTTTGGGGATCATTTGATGCTCGTGTTGCAGACGAAAACCTACGCCACAACGTCAGAGCAGATGCTACGGTCGAGGTACAAAGATATCTGAAAGAGCCCTACGAACCCCCTCGGTAAATCCACTGAATTATTGGCGACACAATGCATCAAATTTTCCAACACTAGCTAAACATGCGAGGAAATATTTATGGACTCAAGCAACATCCGTTCCTTGTGAACGACTTTTCTCCAAGACTGGAACAATCGTAACACACAAGAGGAATCGTTTGCATGGGGACATAGTGAGCATGATTGTCTTTTTAAATTCAAATTGGAAAGACAAGTAGTTCACACCACTGGTGATATTTTGTTAGTTCAATTTATCAATTTGTAAGTTCATTTCAGTTACTTTACGTTAAGGATTGTTGTTTTTCATGTAAATATGGAATAAAATACATTTTCAGCTCTATATCTTGTGGTATAGTAGTTCAACGAATGCCCAAGTTGAACATCCACAGCGTCAAATGTAGTATAGCACTTGGGAAATGAATGTATTATACCAGTATGCAGTTTTTATAACTTGTAATTATTGTGGGATTTCAGGCAACCATACACCACTATTCTTAACTCATACCAAATAATAGGCAAATAATTATCGAGATACCGTACCAGTAAGCCTGCCATTATGTTCACGAATGTGTATTGGATAAATTAAATAAATTTAAAATATTAAGGCATGTGAACTAATTGGGTGTTGGCGTTATTGTTTTTACTACACGATGTTTTTTAAAAAATAGGCAAATTCAGTTCCGGTAACAAACTAAACGAGGTCTAGGCTGAGGTTTGAGATTAACACGTCAAAATATGCAAATAATGGCATATCAATCTTCTAAATTAAAACTACAGAACAGGAGACCAAGCCGTCGTAACTTTCAACAAGGTATATTACTGAAAATATAGTATTTATGATTGACAAACCTTTCTCGGAGATGTTGGGAGTCGTTTTACTTTCTCAATTGCCACTGCTGCACCGGAATAATTCCTTTTAATTGATTATTTACGAAAATAATGCTTTTAGCATTGTCTTCATTTCACTATGGACGTCATCTTGGACACTACGTCATACGTCATGTGACACCCGAAAAACGAACATCTGAGTATGTTACCAACATATCCAATACAAAATTCACCATATGACATATAAAGTTTGAAATTGTTACAAATTTCCACTAAGTTAAGCACTGTCTTGCGGAAAATTACTGCTAGTACCACAAGCAAGGGGGTCTGGAGCGTAAGCCCCAGGTTAGGTTTGTTTTTGTATGTAAAACATTAATAAGATAGAATTTATGTCCGCTACTAGGTTACGTACTGCCTGGTCGAAAATTACTGCTAGTACCACAAGCAAGGGGGTCTGTTTTTGTATGTAAAACATAATAAATACATAAATAAACACTGACAATTGGCACAATTTTTCATTACATTACTTTATCGACGCTCTTTTGTTTACTCGTTCTATACCTGATGTGAAATAGTACCAAATGCATGTGGTTGGCATTCCTGACTTAGTAAGCAAGATGGGTCCAAAAGACTTCATTTCTGCTATATAAGTCGTGTATCTATTTGGGATGGCTGGGTGGGTTTATGGCAGCGGACGAGTCAACATCTATTATTTTAACATCTCCGGATACCATTACTAAAGGTACTTTGACAAATTTCATTACCTAAATTTTTTTATACCTTTGGTCTCCTGTTCTGTAGCGCTACCGTGCATTTACTTGTGAAATTTCATTACTTTGGCAGGTGGGAGTTCTGTTTGTGCAAACATATGCCCCACACGTCGACATTTCGACCCACTCGCGAAATATCTCCACTTTTAAGTACGTAAACTTACGTCACACCATTACATGCTTCTCTTATGGAACTAACGCAATGTTTTGGGCACATGTGAAGGAGTAACTTCTGGCCTCACTTCCTTGCCGCTAGGGCCTCTCCTTATTACTCCTTGGGCGTACCGACATTTATATACGTCGTGTTGTTTCCATAAATGGCTCACAGATATCGCTGTCAACGTCCTCGGCCTCGATTCCGGACTCGAGTATCTCGAGTATTACGGTTCCAGACTCGATTCTTCGCGAGCCCACTCGCAGCCCAAGACCAACTACAATCCTCAGACCTTAATGTAGAAAAAACATGGCGGCAATGGTTGCCCTACCAATAGCTAAGATCATGTCATCGGGGTTGTCACAGTTCGTGTAAATTATTATTTTTACTCACCTAAGAGCATAAAAGATATCACAAGACGAGACTAGGTTCCGAAGAAATATGCATCAATAATTTAGACTTACCTGAATTAATTTATCTATATAGTGCTGGCCTCGAATTATAGGTTTCTTCGTCTTCACACAAAGGGCAGCTACAATAGTCTCACTGTTTCTGTGGTTGAATAAGAAGCTTTTTGGCGAGTTATCACGATTTGTATTTAAGTTCAGTAATTATAGATTAATATTATTAGCATAAAATCAAACAGATTCTGAAGTAGGAGAGAAGAAAGTACCCGGTTACTGAAGTGCTGTCCCAGCACATGCAGAGTATTTGTGTACACAATCGGAATGAGAATAGTTGCCTGAAATAATCGAACCAACGCTACATATATACAATTCAATTAAGACCTCTCGTAGAATTGTCTAAAATCTCGGCTAAAACATCACACCGAATTAGTTGATTGAAATATGCAAAGAAGTCGTCGTGTGGATATCTGAACATAATTATGGAGATTACCACACACAAAGGACACGATAATATGTTACCATCTAACCTATTAAACATTCGCTGTTACCGTTTGGAATAGTTGTACGCTGGAAATAGTAGATTTAGTAAAGTAATGTAGGTAGGAAAGCACCATCTCCCTCTTACGGAATTATCGCGGCACACCATCTCGCAATATAAGTACATAATTGGCAAGTTACTCACAACACTTTATTACACACATCATAATAAAAAATAACTTGCAAGCTGTAAGAATCACAAAAGTATGAATAATGACGGAACACAATGAGTTCACTGTTTGGCACAGGGGAAACATCTTCCTTAACCAATAAAACAGAAGTTCACTGTAATATTTGGCGTGTATACAAGGCAGTGTAGAATATCTTCTGCTAGACTGGTAAAGATTTACGGAGGCACATGAAGCTGAGCGTTCAATATAACGTCAACGGATTGATCTTGCCGTAGATGCTCATTGCATTTTCCCTTTACGTACTTAAGTTCGACACTACCGGTACTGAAGTGTACTAAGCTATTATTATATCGTCACTAACTAGCAAATCATTGCGGTGTATATTCTTGAGACACTTCTATTAATGCTTTAGTCTTAGGTACTTCAAAATCTGCAGTAAATGACACAATGCCATCGGTCGACTGAACAATCATCACACAATCAAACTAGTCCATAATAAGCGTATTATCACATATTTACACACGATTGCAGTATATTACCGCCAACTGGACTTTACAGTCATACTGAAGACACTAAAAATTACAGATGAGCAATAGTTTATCCCAACTTTCATCAAACGAAGCTAATCAAAGCTAATATTGTATCCCAGCAACGAATGTAAACAAACATTATCTCGGGCTTCCGCAAACGCCATTTTCACACTTTCGATACCTGCATTAAGGTCTGAGTATTGTAGTTGGTCTTGCGCAGCCCATCACTACCTGAAGGAGATGAGGGAGTGCTAGGGGGAACGGAGTATTAATAAAAGCGCGCGTAGATATGACGTAAAAGAATAAACACAAAAAGGGGCAAGTAACCGATATTAAAAATAATTACGAGAAAGGTATTGCAACACAAAATAAAAGATACCCATCAAAATAAGTTACGTCAGAAAGGGATTAGGCCAAACTCATGGACTTGCATAATAAAACGCAATCCTAAGATAAGAGGCAAACAAAATATAAGAGGTATGGCATAAGTCTTACTGTTGAACACACGTTACTCAGTAAACCGGACCAAATACCTACACAAAAAGATACGACGAAATGGGGACAAAGAATAACGGGAACGAAACAGATACTCCATGGACATACTAGAATAGGCGAAACGCCCTAGTATTCCATACAATAAGCAAAGACAAAAATACGTAACCTACCTTGATGGTATCAGCATTAATCCGGCATCACGGAATTACATTAAATGAACTAGATTCGCACCTCTACGCGCACCTTTATAAAAAAAAACACAAACGAACGGGAAAAAACGGATAGAAAAGAAAGGCATCTCGAAAATGAGAGCGGGTGCATAAACAAAAAGGTCCTACCAGGATAGAAAAAACAGAAGACTGCCTAGAGAGTAACAAAACGGATTGTCACAGGAGACGGAAAAAGAAGATAAAAGGAAAGAGGTGTCACTGATCACGATTCGGCATAGTAAGAAATCACTATAACCAACCTTGATCAGCAATTATAGAAATGTCCACTGATCTGCCCGGTTACCCTGGCCAGTAATAACCCAGAAGAAAAGAGAACAATTCCGATAATCGACACGCCGAAGAAAAGAGAAAAAAGGGAAGACTACAGGTGGAAAAGAAAAACGGTTCAAGTCCAATGGATAGCACGAAAGTTTCATGCAGTTAGGCATATAATTGGATCTATCAGTGCGCGTAAAATCATGTTGGCAACAATGTCATGGATGTGTTGGTCAGAATTAATTTGAAATATTATTATGATCTCTAATAGTGCCAATTGGGGATGAAATCCATTTGTTAATATAGAAGTTACATCTGTTTTAAAATTGGACATATCAGGAAGCTTAGAATCATTTTGGCAGCACTGACTTCTATTAGTTACTCCAAATTAATCTAGAATGGCAGGTACTATACGTGTGCAAATATTAGAACTGTTGGCATGCATACTTTCTGATATATTGATATTAAGGTAAAGAAAATAGGGACAGCATTTATTAACAGCCCTGGTGGCTCTTGAGATTACGCCCAGTCATATCTGTTTATGTACACATATTACATACGAAATTTGGTTGAAATCCAATTGAAAGTGTAGAAGTAATATGCATTTAAAATTGGACCTATCAGCAGGCTTAGAATCATTTGGCAACAATGCCATGATAGATAGATAGATAGATAGATTTTTATTAATTCCATTTGATCAAATACATGCATTCAATACATTTTTGATATAGGACACGTCAGAATTTACATCTATAAAATAAAAGAACTAACAGGTATATATTACTAATATTATAACTATTTAACCTATTATAATAGCAAATCTTAATAGATACAATCTTATTGCACAACTATTTACACCTCACTCTATTATCATAATATGAAAACTTAATTCTATAAATACAACAACATACAGCTAGATATTACAATTAAATTAAAAAAGTAAAATATAATTATAGATTTCATCGCTCCTATACGCTAAGATATTCAACTACTGAGTAAAAACAATGGCACTGCAGATAAGCTTTCAACATTCTATCAAAGGTTTTTATTTTTGGGGCCAGTTTTATATACTGGGGTAGTTTGTTGTTGTTTGAGTCTTCAGTCTTTTGACTGGTTTGATGCAGCTTTCCATGCCTCCCTGTCCTGAGCTAATCGTTTCATTTCTACATAGCTACCACACCCTACATCCGAGGCAATCTGTTTAACATATTCTAACCTTGGTCTACCCCTACAGTTCTTATCCTCGACCCTTCCTTCCATAACTAAGCTTGCTATTCCTGGGTGTCTTAGTATGTGTCCAACCAACCTATCTCTTCTCTTCATTAGCAGTCGCCAGAAACATCTCTCCTCTCCCACTCGCCTTAATACCTCTTCGTTTGTAACCCTATCTACCCATCTGATCTTCATCATTCTCCTGTAACACCACATTTCAAATGCTTCAATTCTCCTCTTTTCTGCTGCACCAATAGTCCAAGTTTCACTTCCATAGAGCGCCACGCTCCAGACAAAGGCTTTCAAAAATGACTTCCTAATACCTAAATCTATATTCGATGTCAACAGATTCCTTTTTTGTAGAAAGGCTTTCCTTGCCTGAGCCAACCTACTTTTTATATCCTCTTTGCTTCGTCCATCACTGGTTATTCTGCTTCCTAAGTAACAGAAGTCTCCTACTTCCTTCAGCTTTTCACCGGCCAATTTGATCTCCATAGAGGTTTCTGATTTATTTCGGCTGCATTCCAGTGTTTTTGTTTTACATTTATTAATTTTCATCATGAATTCCTTCCGTAAGACGGAATCCATACCATTCAAAAACTCATTCAAATCCTCAGGCTTGTCGGCCAAGATGACGATGTCATCAGCAAATCTCAGAGTAGAAATTATTTCTCCTTGAATCTTCACTCCCACTTTAAATTTTTCTCCAATTTCCTTCATTGCTTGTTCAATGTAAAGATTGAAAAGTATGGGTGAAAAGTTGCAGCCTTGCCTTACACCTTTCTGAATACCAGCTTCTCTCTCATGTCCTTCAGCTCGAATGACTGCAGTCTGGTTTCTGTATAGATTGTATATCACCCTCCTATCCCTGTACTTTATTCCAATAGATTTCAAAATGTCAAACAATTTAGTCCAATCAACGTTATCAAAAGCCTTTTCTAAGTCTACAAATGCCATGAACGTTCTCTTATCTTTCCTTATTCTACCTTCCAAAATCAGCCTAAGACTTAGTACAGCTTCCCTTGTTCCTACATTTCTCCTGAAACCAAACTGGTCTTCACCCAACTCCGTTTCTATCTGGCTTTCAATCCTCTTGTAAATTATTCTAGACAGGATCTTTGAAGCATGAGTAATCAAGCTGATTGTACGGTAATCTTCACATCTGTCAGCTCCCACTTTCTTTGGTATAGGGATGATAACATTCTTCTTGAAATCAGGGGGTACCTCACCTGTCTCATAAATCCTACACACCAAGTGAAATAACCTGATCAGACCTTCATCTCCTATGCAGCGTAGCAACTCAATCGGTATATCATCTATGCCTGGTGCTTTGTTCCTGCCTAAGTCCTCTAATGCTCTGTCAAATTCTGATCTCAATATTAAATCTCCTTTTGCATCCTCATCAATTTCCTCCTCCCTTTCCATTACATGATTCTCGATCTCCTTTCCCTTATACAAGCACTCTATGTAGTTTATTGTATAATTTAACTCCAGTGTGAAAAGTTCCTTTCTGATATATGCTTGTGTGTGTGTGTGAAATATGAATGTTTTGATTTTGTCTTGTGTTATGCCTATGAACATCAATGTTTGTTTTAAGAAAAACATCTTTATTCATTAAATTCTTTTTAAAAAACATAATACTTTCAAAGATATATATGCAGGGCAGTGGGAGAATGTTTAAATCTTTAAACAGAGGTCTACATGATTCTCTAGAGTTTACATTTGCCATAATTCTAATCGCCCTCTTTTGTATCCTAAACGTGCTTAGTACATCTGGCGACATAGCCCAAAATATGATCCCATATCTTAAGTATGAATGGAAATAAGCAAAATAAGTATTTCTTAATGTGTGCATTCAAAATACGTAACGCAAAGCACATCGAGTTCAGTTTAGTATTCAGATATTGTATATGATTATTCCATTTCAAGTCTTGTTGTATCCATAGTCCTAAAAACTTTGTTTCTGATTTATTTTCTATTAGATGACCATTTAATGTTATATTGGGTTTCGCAGGATTCCTATTCTATATAGTGTGGAAATTTAGACATACTGTTTTTTTTATAGTTTATTATGAGGCGATTATCTTGTGACCATTTGATTAACTCTCCTGTAACGGAGTCAGCAGACTGCTGTATGACCTGTTTAGTTTCACCTTTTATTACGAGTGTTGTATCGTCCGCAAACAAAATTTCCTTATGTGAATGAACGTTCTGTGTTATATCATTGATATATAGAAGAAAGAGTAGTGGGCCCAAAACCGATCCCCGGGACACTCCAAATTCAATAATTCCCGCATTGGACAATGTTTCATTAAGTAATTTGGTTCCATCATCCTTGTGTCTCAAGCTTACTATTTGTTTACGCCTTGTTAAGTAAGACTCGATCCATTTATTAGCTAGACCTCTAATACCATATTGATTTAGTTTGGTAAGGAGGATTTTATGGTCAACAACATCAAATGCTTCCGATAAATCCAAGAACAGGCCAGTTACATGTTCCTTATTGTCAATTAATTTCAGTATACAATTACTACATTCGTAAATTGCTGTCTGCGTAGATTTTTCCGTTCTGAATCCATGTCGTGAGTTTGATAATATTTTATTTTTTTCTATGAAACTTATCAGTCTCTTGTACATATTTTTTTCCACAATTTTTGCAATACCAGTTGGTAAGATAATAGGACGATAGTTATCTAATTCATCTTTTGAACCGTTTTTGTGCACTGGAATTACTTTTGATAACTTCAAAATATCCGGGTGGTTCCTGAGAGAATTGAACTGTTTATTAAGTGCGTAAGTGGATTTATTATATTTTCTGCACATTTCTTTAAAATTGCATCAGGGATGCCATCAATGCCAGCACAGAATTTATTTTTTTAGCTCTTTTATAACTATTCTTACCTCTTCACTTGTGACATGATTTATAAATAAAGAATCACTGCATATATTTATTTTATTATTAGAATTTAGTGTATTTACCTGTGATTTATTTAATAATTTTTGTGGAATTTCCAGAAAATAGTCATTAAAAGTGTTTGCTATTTCCTCTGGATTATTAATCACTTTATTATTTCTGGTTAGTGTAATGTTCCTTTGTATTTTAGCAGATTTTCCAGTTTCTTTCTTTATCACGGACCACATAGCCCTGTTTTTATTAGATGATTGGGAAATAAAATTATCATTATGCATTTTCTTTGCTAGTCTTATTACCTTATTTAATATGCTAGTGTATTTTTTGTAGTATAAATTGAATTCAGGTGTTGTGTGGTATTGTTTATATAATTTGTGTAGAAATTTCTTTCTTTGACATGAATTTATAATCCCTGTTGTTATCCAATTGCTAGTTTTGTTATTTTGAACAGTTCTTCGTTTAAAGGGGAATGCTATTTCAAAATAGTGTTTTAGGGTACTGTTAAATGCATTAAATTTATCATTTACATTTTCTAGTTCATAAATTTCTGACTATGTTTCCTTATTTAATAAGTCATTGAAATATGTAACATTTGATTCAGTGAATGACCTGCACTTAGATTTTACTCCATTATCATTATTATTGATTGTTTCGGATACTTCAAAACTCAGTATTTGTCCATGGTGGTCACTAAAACCCGGACAATAGACTTCTATTGAATGGTGATATTTATTTGTATTTATAAAAATATGATCAGGAGTGGTTTTACTAAATTTTGTTATGCTTGTTGGGGTATTTACTGTAGGTTTCATTCCATAGGAAATTACTAACTGTGTTAATAATTCACAATTCCTATCACATTTTAAGAAATCCACATTTACATCCCCACAAATTATTATATCGAAATTTACTTTGCTCATGTTATTGAGTAACAATTCTAATTTATCTATAAATAAAGGAAACTTTCCTGACGGAGAACGGTATACGCATACAATTATTAACTTTAACTGCTGTTATATTGGCTTTCACGGCCGGTGAATTAAAACTCAGCAATTCTTCTAGGTTTGTGCCGTGTCTTGTGTGGGGTTTCGCCTAGGACACCAAGCTAGGCTCATCGGCGGGCTCTTGGTGTCCCCGCCCGGACCCCCACAGGAGTGACGAACTGCGCGCCACCTCCCTTTATATAAGGTGCAACTGCACCACTTGACTACGAGAACTAAAAGCTCAAGCAGCCTTAACCTCCCTATGAAGGCTTCCAAAAAGATGGTATATTGGCTTTCACGGCCGGTGAATTAAAACTCAGCAATTCTTCTAGGTTTGTGCCGTGTCTTGTGTGGGGTTTCGCCTAGGACACCAAGCTAGGCTCATCGGCGGGCTCTTGGTGTCCCCGCCCGGACCCCCACAGGAGTGACGAACTGCGCGCCACCTCCCTTTATATAAGGTGCAACTGCACCACTTGACTACGAGAACTAAAAGCTCAAGCAGCCTTAACCTCCCTATGAAGGCTTCCAAAAAGATGGTATATTGGCTTTCACGGCCGGTGAATTAAAACTCAGCAATTCTTCTAGGTTTGTGCCGTGTCTTGTGTGGGGTTTCGCCTAGGACACCAAGCTAGGCTCATCGGCGGGCTCTTGGTGTCCCCGCCCGGACCCCCACAGGAGTGACGAACTGCGCGCCACCTCCCTTTATATAAGGTGCAACTGCACCACTTGACTACGAGAACTAAAAGCTCAAGCAGCCTTAACCTCCCTATGAAGGCTTCCAAAAAGATGGTATATTGGCTTTCACGGCCGGTGAATTAAAACTCAGCAATTCTTCTAGGTTTGTGCCGTGTCTTGTGTGGGGTTTCGCCTAGGACACCAAGCTAGGCTCATCGGCGGGCTCTTGGTGTACCCGCCCGGACCCCCACAGGAGTGACGAACTGCGCGCCACCTCCCTTTATATAAGGTGCAACTGCACCACTTGACTACGAGAACTAAAAGCTCAAGCAGCCTTAACCTCCCTATGAAGGCTTCCAAAAAGATGGTATATTGGCTTTCACGGCCGGTGAATTAAAACTCAGCAATTCTTCTAGGTTTGTGCCGTGTCTTGTGTGGGGTTTCGCCTAGGACACCAAGCTAGGCTCATCGGCGGGCTCTTGGTGTCCCCGCCCGGACCCCCACAGGAGTGACGAACTGCGCGCCACCTCCCTTTATATAAGGTGCAACTGCACCACTTGACTACGAGAACTAACAGCTCAAGCAGCCTTAACCTCCCTATGAAGGCTTCCAAAAAGATGGTATATTGGCTTTCACGGCCGGTGAATTAAAACTCAGCAATTCTTCTAGGTTTGTGCCGTGTCTTGTGTGGGGTTTCGCCTAGGACACCAAGCTAGGCTCATCGGCGGGCTCTTGGTGTCCCCGCCCGGACCCCCACAGGAGTGACGAACTGCGCGCCACCTCCCTTTATATAAGGTGCAACTGCACCACTTGACTACGAGAACTAAAAGCTCAAGCAGCCTTAACCTCCCTATGAAGGCTTCCAAAAAGATGGTATATTGGCTTTCACGGCCGGTGAATTAAAACTCAGCAATTCTTCTAGGTTTGTGCCGTGTCTTGTGTGGGGTTTCGCCTAGGACACCAAGCTAGGCTCATCGGCGGGCTCTTGGTGTCCCCGCCCGGACCCCCACAGGAGTGACGAACTGCGCGCCACCTCCCTTTATATAAGGTGCAACTGCACCACTTGACTACGAGAACTAAAAGCTCAAGCAGCCTTAACCTCCCTATGAAGGCTTCCAAAAAGATGGTATATTGGCTTTCACGGCCGGTGAATTAAAACTCAGCAATTCTTCTAGGTTTGTGCCGTGTCTTGTGTGGGGTTTCGCCTAGGACACCAAGCTAGGCTCATCGGCGGGCTCTTGGTGTCCGGACTGTGGGGGTCCGGGCGGGGACACCAAGAGCCCGCCGATGAGCCTAGCTTGGTGTCCTAGGCGAAACCCCACACAAGACACGGCACAAACCTAGAAGAATTGCTGAGTTTTAATTCACCGGCCGTGAAAGCCAATATACCATCTTTTTGGAAGCCTTCATAGGGAGGTTAAGGCTGCTTGAGCTTTTAGTTCTCGTAGTCAAGTGGTGCAGTTGCACCTTATATAAAGGGAGGTGGCGCGCAGTTCGTCACTCCTGTGGGGGTCCGGGCGGGGACACCAAGAGCCCGCCGATGAGCCTAGCTTGGTGTCCTAGGCGAAACCCCACACAAGACACGGCACAAACCTAGAAGAATTGCTGAGTTTTAATTCACCGGCCGTGAAAGCCAATATACCATCTTTTTGGAAGCCTTCATAGGGAGGTTAAGGCTGCTTGAGCTTTTAGTTCTCGTAGTCAAGTGGTGCAGTTGCACCTTATATAAAGGGAGGTGGCGCGCAGTTCGTCACTCCTGTGGGGGTCCGGGCGGGGACACCAAGAGCCCGCCGATGAGCCTAGCTTGGTGTCCTAGGCGAAACCCCACACAAGACACGGCACAAACCTAGAAGAATTGCTGAGTTTTAATTCACCGGCCGTGAAAGCCAATATACCATCTTTTTGGAAGCCTTCATAGGGAGGTTAAGGCTGCTTGAGCTTTTAGTTCTCGTAGTCAAGTGGTGCAGTTGCACCTTATATAAAGGGAGGTGGCGCGCAGTTCGTCACTCCTGTGGGGGTCCGGGCGGGGACACCAAGAGCCCGCCGATGAGCCTAGCTTGGTGTCCTAGGCGAAACCCCACACAAGACACGGCACAAACCTAGAAGAATTGCTGAGTTTTAATTCACCGGCCGTGAAAGCCAATATACCATCTTTTTGGAAGCCTTCATAGGGAGGTTAAGGCTGCTTGAGCTTTTAGTTCTCGTAGTCAAGTGGTGCAGTTGCACCTTATATAAAGGGAGGTGGCGCGCAGTTCGTCACTCCTGTGGGGGTCCGGGCGGGGACACCAAGAGCCCGCCGATGAGCCTAGCTTGGTGTCCTAGGCGAAACCCCACACAAGACACGGCACAAACCTAGAAGAATTGCTGAGTTTTAAACTGCTGTATTTTTACGGCAGAGAATTCAAAATCCTGTTCCATAATTAGATAATCATAAGCTGTTATCTGTTCATGATCTAAATTATTTCTTAAGAAGATGCAAGTACCACCATGGCTAATATTAGACCTAGAGTATTTACTAGCTAGTATAAACCCTGGGAATTGAATTAATTCGAGTTGTTCCTCTCTCTGCCAATATTCTGAAATACATAGTGCTGAGATGTCTTTAAGTTCATTTTTAAGCATTAGATTTATTTAATCAATTTTATTATAAAGAGACTGGACATTCTGGTGGTAAATTTTAAATTTGTTACTTTTGTAAGCATGTATGGCCGCCTGGAAATTGAACTAAAATATTATTATCTATATGTGTGCCAATTTTGGAATAGCTTCCATGCATACCTTCCAAGATATCCAACATGGAGCTCAAATTTAAAGTGCTGTTTTTCAACAGTTTGTAGCACTGACACCATTTTCAAATATGGGATTGAGATATTCAGGTATAGATCTTTACTCATACCAAATTTCGATTACTGCAGCCGTTTAGGATTTGATAGGGGTGGGGGACAGAAGGACAGACAGACTTTTTGCTCATTTTTGCAAAATGAGAAAAGTAGGCTAAATATTAAATACCGGTAAATACAATAAATGAAACAAATAAAATAAATTAAATAAATCAAACGAAATAAATAAAATAATGAAATAAATCATCATCATTTATTGCATGTAACAGACCATTAAGACCCATAGCAGAAAAAACAAGGGCATACATAATTCTTAATTACAAATCTAACAAATAAAATAAAAATAAATGAAATAAACCAAATAATAAATAAATAAATAAAACAAATGAAATAAATCAAACAAATAAAATAAAAAATAAACCAAATAAATTAAATAAACGAAATAAATCAAACAAATAAAATAAATAGAAGAAATGAAATAAATCAAACAAATAAAATAAATAAATAAATAAATAAATAAATAAATAAATAAATATGAAATAAATTGATAAAAGCAAAGTAAATATAGTTCAATATCACACTTTCAGCACCTTCACAATCCATCACTTGTTCCTCTCTTTCTCTTTCCCTCTCTCTTCCTGTGTTTATTTTCCTTGCTGTTTCCCGTTCCCTATTTCTTTCCGTATCACATTCTATTAGCTTCAGGTGTTTCTCCTGCAATAACAACACCTTATGTTATTGCCATAAAAGCCTCAATTGCTTTAACAGCTCCAACCTTCGCAGTTCACTGTTATTAATTTCCTTGTTTGGTCTGTTTCGTCTTCCAGCACTTGCCTATTAGCTACCGGTACGCTCGCTGCTGGTGGAGGTGTGCTAGGATTTACCACTGATGATGTAGAGGCCCCTGCATTAACTTCATAATCATGTGACGAAACGTCTCCATATTCCATAATCGGAGTAGTGACCGCTCCCCCTTAAAAATACCGTAATAATATATAGAAATTACCATACAATAGAAAAATAGCATTGCATAATATTTTAAATAAATTCCATCTTCCACAACTTATTGGTTCCGTACTGTATTTATACAATTTCCTTACCATTCAGGTTTTCACTGTCGCTTCTGCTGCAAGTCGAAGTAAAGACAGCTCCTGCAGATCTTGCTCGTGAAATATGCATTCAATTGTTGTTAATTGTCAATTGTTAATGTATTATTTTCATGATAATGAAGTTTTGTTATTTACATGATTCCAATTTCCTAAATTTATTAAATTATTATTTATTAATGGTGTAATTTTCAGGTTATTATTTCCTACCTTTCAGACGGCCGATGGTTGGGCTATCCTCCCCCTGCATGAGACTCATCAGCTGTTTCTCCCAATCTTTTAACGTTATGGATTTGTTGCCCGTACGCTTTAAATCTATTTTATATTTTAACCTGGTTTTTAAGTTTTGTAATTTTTTATACAGCTGTTGGACCGAAAGATTTAAATTAAATTTTGCAAGTAAATCATACTGAACTGCATTTATTGCCCTTGTATTCTTGTGCTTTGTATCCGGTAGCTGAGACTTCGAAAACAGAATTGGATGTTCCTTCAAAATTGAGACGAAAGCGGGCTGGAATTCAACACTGTCTTCTGCCGTGGTGAGCAATGAACTGTCTTCCAAACATCAGGAGTCAGCATCATATTACACGACACGTGTACGGCCTTGAGCATTGTCGCTGAGTGGCTGCTCCAGACGCTTGAGTGTACGCTGTGCTTGCACTCCACATTCTTATTCACCAGAAATGCGGAGTAGAAGCTCATCGGCAGTCAGACACTCGGGCACTCACTGAGCATATGCTCACGAGCTTAGACTCATTTTTATTCACACCACCCATTGGGGTGATGCTTGGGCAGTGCGTCGGGTCCCCTCGGCCGGTAATCTTGGTTTTCGTGGCCGGGGTGCTGTCTTACAGTCACACAGCTACTCAATTTTCCTCACGAGGATGAGTGCACTCCGGTCCAACCCTCACGTCAGTTTTTAAAATCTCTGATGGAGCCGGGAATCTAACTCGGGGCCTCCGGGTGAGAGGCAGGCGCACTACCCCAACACCACATAAGAATAACATAATACTAATTTAAATAACTGACCTTGCAGATCACTTAAGCAAAGAGGTTGCCTGATTCCCCACTCCCCTGTTATTACAAGGTACAATTTACAAGTTTTGTAAACAACTAGGTTCGTAATATCCAACCAACAACAGGCCACGTTTTATATTCCAAAGTCCGTACTTCATCCTTCAATAGCATATATTTACGTAGAAGAGGGGAGGCATTGACCGAAGATTAAAATTAAATTCAATAAACGTGTAACTGACGCGACAGGAAACCATTTTTCCGAGTTTCTCGAAACTCGAAACACTGGATTATCACTGATTATTACAATCAAAAGGTGGAACGGAAAGCGATGGGGAGAAGTCGACGATGTTGATAGTTGATCGACTTGTTATGCCCAATCGATGTGTGCAGGACTGGGAAATGGCGCAAGACTGGACTTTGACATTAGGAGTTACAGATCCTGAATTTATAATTTATTGGAATTTGTGTTATAATAGGAGAGTGACATTTGTTGGAGCACTCGAAACGAGAATGATGTATGGTTGTCAGTGAATTGTAGTACATTTATATCGTCGTGGTTAATTCCTAACTATATGTATTTATTTGTCGAATTTTTACAGTTGACCTTTTAACTAATTTGTTACTTTCGGATTTTTGTGATATTTTTTGTACAAATACTGTTCGTAATCAAATAAAAGAATGGATGCGACGCCGCAGCAGATTCAAGAACTGAGAGAGAATTTTTTCGAGAAAGAAAGAGAATGCACTCCTGGTACAGGTATTTAAGATACACTTATATACAGTATAAAGTAAGGTTGGGATTGAAATTGAACTTCAATTACTCCGTAGTTAGCGATTGAGTTCCAGCAATTTGACGATTAATTTTAGACGAAAATGTTTATTGGCCGTCTTCAGTTTGCAATGCCACTCTTTATCTGCGTAGTTATTTGTAACACAAGTTTCAAATTGTTGCATTTGACTTTGTGATTCTATGTAATATACGGAACATTGTGCTGTAGGTTGAGTTGATTAACACTCCTGCATGTTCAATTGCACACTGTGATTTTATTTAAGCTAAAGAGAAAATGTACTATATATAGCCTACCTATAATAATTTAAAAAAAAAGAGAGAGATTTCAGTTCCGTGAACTTTACTATTATTTTAAAACATTCTCTGCATAGGCCTATATAGGTATATTGTAATTTTGATGATCGTTGTGCGTTCATTTCTATTTGAAATACTGGTTCATTACAATCATTAGCCAGTGGTAGAATAGGTGGTTGTAGTATATATCCCGAGTCCCGGGGTTTAGTGAGCTTTTGGTGATCTCGATGACGTCACCTATGACATGGTAAGATAGCTTAGTCCATTGGCATGTAACTGCCATAGGGCTATAGGCCTATGCTACCACTTGCTTGAATGTGAAAATGCATATGATCTTAATGCTCTGTCCCTTAAAACAATAAATACCCCTCAAGACAACCAACATTACCACTAAAATTGGCTTGCCAAGGTGGGCGATTGGTCAACGTGTCGGTCTACTAACCCCAAGCTTGCAGGTTCGCTCTTGGCCGTGGTAAGGATTTTTGAAAGGCGGCAAAAATTATGACACCATGTCAACAAACCCATTTGAATTCAGTAGGCCATGTTCATGATGGCAAAATTAATCTCTGGAGTTTCCGCCAACACAAAGTTCCTCATTTCTCTGCTAGAAAGTGCTATAGTGTTCAAAGAGCTTAGATATCTAACCTCCTTGACTTTCATAGTGCTTCAAGGAGCCACGAAATTCGACATGCAAGCTACCCTTTGGGTGTCAAATAACAAAGCTTGCACCTGGCACCCGAGGCCATACGATATTATTATTGCCACTAAAATTGAAAATTAATTGTATGCAACGTATCACTCTTCCTTTTTGCTATCGTTTTGACAATACAGTATATCATTTTCATACCTTATTTCATCTTTTGGGGGGACATTATCAATTGAAACTACTAACCTTGATCACTTCTGAACCGACAGCACCAGATGTGTTTTTATTTATTGTTTATTTAACAATCGCAGACATGTTTCTTCAGCGTATTTAGTATGTAAAACTTTCCCAGCGAGCGCTCGCAACGTTAGCAGTTGCCTACTTGTCTGATACAAAATACACCAAACGACACACGTGACATTGTAATTATGTGTGAAAAGAAATAATTGGGCCTTTGTGTATTATTTGTATTTGTAAATAATAATTGTATGAGGCAATAGTGCCAATTTCACTCTACCACAATCCCCTGTAGGGACGTGTGGCGACTGTCTGGACGAAAAATACTGATTAACTAAAATGGGTGTCTGGATGAAACCATTGGTCGCTACTTGGGTAGAAGACTGCCTGGTCGAAACCATTGGTCGCTACTTGGGTAGAAGACTGTCTGGACGAAACCATTGGTCTGGATGAAATCATTGGTCGCTACTTGGTTAGATGACTGTCTGGATGAAAATTACTGATTGCTCTACAAGGAAGGGGGTCTGGGGCGTAAACCCCAGGTTAGGTATGTTTTGTATGTAGAACAGTATTGGTTTGGATGAAAATTATTATTGAAAGAACACGAATTATGACAGTGGGAAAAATAACAAGAAAAGAAAACAAGAAAAACTCCTTTCAGTCAACACCGAATGAAATGACTTATACTGTAGTAATGAGACAGCTTGCACAATCCATTTAAACTCAGTGTACTGTCAAGTGAACTCTGCGTTATTTTGTTTCACGGTACCACGCATACACGAAGTAGTACCGTAAGTGCGGGGTTGGCAATACTGTACTAGTGCATAATTAATGGCGAAAATGGCAGACAGCTGGAATTTCATCTATAGCCTATAAGACATGATTTGGGCTGGTGGGTGGGTTATAAACAGCGGAGGAATAAACATCTATTACTACATCATCTTCAGATTTTTCCCTGACCATTACTACAGGTATTTCAGTTAATTTTTATGAGGGAGTGATATGTCATGCGCTACTACCATTTTGACATCTTACGTTCTTGACGAGTCACTTCTTTTCATGATACATTGTTTACAGAATTATCAGCAATTATTGATGACATCATAGGTCTCCAGTAGCCTGTGCTCTTGGAGCTGGAGTGCCCTCTCGTGGCTCGGTACCTTGTCTTGTCCGGTAACCCTCAGCAGAGCCATGCACATAAGTCATGCACCATGAGTGCACAGAGGAGCTGGAAGTGTGAAGATCAAAGATTTTAATCTTGGCTCTAACAGTGGCCATTCAAATCATGCTTTTTCTTCACTCCGTCCAGGAAAATGCTGGGATGGTACCTTTTTTCAAGTCTCAGGGCATCTATCCCAATCCTAGACTGAAAATTATGGTTATATACATTACTCAAGTCACAACAGAAAAATAGTTTATCAAATAGGCTAAATTCAATATACTTCCTAGTGTACAGAGCTGATAACCTTAATGTCTCAAGCTCCTAAAATGAATTAGGCCTATCATCTTGGCTGACAGGCTGACTTGCTCTGATTGGTGACCTCTAAGAAACTTGCCACAACTCTCCAGAACAATTCAGCTATCTCTCTCGTGCATGGTTGCTAGCCTAATCGCACACAGCTTGGCAGCCCTAAGTCACCTGGAGGGCAGTTGAGCAGAAGAGCCATGGCTTGTATTGTATAATGTGCCTCACTTTTGGTTGTTAAACAACATTAGCACTGAATGAAAGTAGAACGAGAGATCACATTCTCTATAGTACATGAATTAGCCAAAATACCTTATCAAACGATGAGAAATAAATAGGGGAATGATGTTTTAATAGATGCTTCCTCCTCCGCTGTCTGTGACCGACCCAGCCATCCCAAATAGGACCATGACTTCTTCTTCCTGGCGTTGTTCCCAATTATTTTTTTGGTGTCCGTCACTCAGCGGTTTGCTGCATCTATAGGACGAAGACCTACCATGCGCATATCGTCATGTAGGGTATCCATCCAACGCCTTTTTGGTCTTCCTGGAGGTCTTTGTCCATCAGGCTCAAAAGCAAGTGACTTCCTTACAATGGACTCTGTATTTGCTCGGGCTACATGCCCGTTCCAACGCAACAGAGTCTCCCTCGTTTTGACTGGAATAGGGGCAATTCCAAGAGTATTGTGGACGTCTTCGTTCTTAATATGATCCAGCCGTGTAATTCCCAAGGACCATCGTAGCATCTGCATCTCCATTGAGTGCAAGGCTTGTTCATGTTTCTTTGTATTAGGCCAGCATTTGGCTCCATACAGCAACAGGGCAGACGACTGTTTGAAAGATCTCAGTTTTGAGGCGCAAAGGGATCTTGCGGTCACAGAGAACGCCTGTGACCTGGCACCACTTCATCTACGCAGCATTCACTCTTGCACGGGCATCTGAGACTGTCACCATCAGGTCTCACAGCTGAGCCAAGGTATCGGAGATGTGAAGCCTGTTTGGTAGTGGGGTACCATCTACGATGATGGTCCCATCTGTCTGGAAACCACATTCAAGGTACCCAGTCTTAGTAAGGTTGAGCCGTAGTCCATATTCACAGAGCCTCACATTCCAGAGGTTGACCAAGTGTTCGAGATCATTACGGGTCTCGCTTGCAAGCATGACATCATCGGCATACAGTAATGTCCATGGTGGTTGCCTCTGGCAATCAGCAGTCACTGTATCCGTACATAGGATAAATAAGAGTGGAGATAGTGCAGATCCCTGGTGAACCCCAACTCGAATATCGAACTGTTTGGTGAGGCCAGCAGCACTGCATACAGAGCTGGTTGTATTACTGTAGAGGAGTTTGACCCAACGCACATAAGCTTCTGGTACAACTTGAGATCGAAGGGATTACCAAATAAGCTGTTGCGGAACCCGGTCGAATGCTTTCTCCAGATCCAGGAAAGTCATGTGAATTGTCCTTCTTTTCTCCATATACTCTATCAGAAGCCGCATTGCATGGATAGCATCAGTTGTTCCGTGACCTTTCATGAACCCACACTGGTTAGGTGAGATGGTAACAACGCTACGTAAGCGAGTGTCAATCACACGTTCTAGAATCTTCATTATGTGGCATAGGAGACGAATAGGATGGTAATTGGCACAGATAGTTATATTGCCCTTGCCTTTCCATATTGGTAACTTACTGTCACGCTAGTTTGCCAAGCTGACGGGATCTGGTGGCTTGCAAGGCATTTGTTAAAGAACTCTGCTAGGAACTCTGCACAGGCATGACCCAACTGCTTCCATAGCTCTGCAGGGATATCATCAGGGTCTGTTGCCTTGCCATTTTTTATGGCGTGGATCACAGTATTGACCTCGGCAGGTGTGATAAGTGGAACTGCACCATATACAGATTCGGCTAATGGAATCGGTGGGTGTGGGAACTCCTCATTACAGATTGCATTGAAGTGTCCATGCCATCGTTGAAGGATTTCTGTTGGTTTTGTTAGAAGATGCCTGTGCTTATCCTTGATATGCACGACATGTCCTATGTAAACTATGGCACGATGATGAGATCTGGCTAGCTTGTAAATACAGGGTCTTTCACTCAAGGTGCGGCCAGCCCAGCGCTCCAGGTAGAACGTGGGGCTATAAAGGTCAGACGAGCATATCGCAGCGCGCTGCTGTCACTGCATATGTCATAATTAAGATAAGGAAGAAGTGCTGTTGGATTGATGTTTCGGAGCAGCGCGGGACTTCGCAGTGCTGGAACAGTTGCAATGCAGGGTTTACCGAGTAAAGTTGACCTTGTTATTTCGTTTATAGCCTATTTAATGTTATAAGTGTTATAAGTTTATAACGTGTGTACGTGTTAGTGGTTATTGATTGTTATTGTGTTCCAAAATTTTATAAAGTGTTGTTGCTAAGTGTTAAAGCCTATTGGTTCAATAATGCCTCAACCTGCATACACATCAGAACAAAAGATTTTCAATGACACTTATGTATTGACGAATTCCTGTAGAGAAGTTAGAAGGCGGTATATAGGAAAATTCCCAGGTGCGAATATTCCAAATAGAGAAACTGTTAGAAGACTTGTCACCAAATTTAGAAGTACAGGTTCGATTCTGGTTGGAAAACTGAGTAAAAAAGCGAGTGCTTACTGAGGAGAAATTAGGCGAGGTAGGGGAAATGTTACAACGTACTCCTACAAAATCGCTCAAAAAACTTTCGCAGCAAACACAAATTTCGATTACCCCAGCGTGGCGGGCTACAAAAATGTTAGAATTGAAACCATACAGGATTACTGTTGTTGCTTCCACGTGATATGAAGAGCAGGGTAAATTTTTGTAACTGGGTTTTAAGGGGTGTTGATGATGGGGTACTTGATCCGAAATTAATAATATTCTCTGATGAAGCATGGCTCCATTTAAGTGGACATGTTTCAAGTCAGAATAACAGGTACTGGTCTTCAGAAAAACCTGTTTATTTCATACATCAAACACCCCTACATGATGTGAAAATGGGAGTGTGGGCGGCAGTAACTGCAGACAGGATAATAGGGCATATATTTTTTGAAACCATAATCACTGGGCAGAGATATAGGGATGTCATTCTCGTGCCATTTTTTGAACAATAGACGGACACTGAATGCCAATCTGGATATTTCCAGCAGGACTCTGCAACTGCGCATACGGCTAACGAGTCATTAGATTTAATTGAGGAAATTTTCGACAACAGGGTAATTAGTAAACCATTGTGGCCCGCAAGATCCCTAGATCTTACGGTTTGCGATTTTTATTTATGGGGAAAACTGAAAAATAAGGTTTATGCAACAAACCCTCACACTCTAGATGAACTCAAACAGAATATAACCAAAGAAATTGAGGCTATCTCGGTAGACGAACTGAAGCGTGTAAATGAAAATTTCCTTAGACGATGCCAGAAATGTGTAGATGCAGGTGGAAGACATTTTCAACATCTTCTGTGACAAGGTGGGTAATTATTTTACTTGGATTATGTGTTATTATGTGTACTCGTTATTTACATGTGATTTGTACGGGTGCTCTCTCGATCCTAAGCTCAGCGAGCTGCCTCTACGCACCGCCGGCAGCTCGCTGAGCTTAGGGTCGAGAGTCCGAAGCATCAATCCACAGCACTTCCTTCCTTATCTTAATTATGACATATGCTCAGACAGCAGCGCGCTGCGATATGCTCGTCTGACCTTTATAGCTGCACGTTCTACCTAGAGCACTGGGCTAGCCGCACCTTGAGTGAAAGACCCTGTATAATTGACCCCAAAAGATTCCTCTAATTGTTCAAACAATGTATTTAGTTGCTTCGATTTAGCAAGTGCAACAGCGTGTTTTGCATCACATTTGAGCTGACGATATCGAGTTAGATCAGCATCGGTTCTTGTTCTTAGACACTTTTTGAAAGCAGTTTTCTTATATTCCACAGCCAGTTGCACGTCTTCATTCCACCACCAAGTTTGTTTATCAACAAATGTCGTTCCGGTTTTGTCATACCCATTACTTCCTTTGCATTTGCCTGGATGTTTGAAGTGAATTCTTTCCATGTTAGTTGACCAATGTTGTCAGGAAGAGGACCAATAGAATCTAGAAGTTGCAATTCATGGCCAGATGTTTTCCACCACTTTATACATTCAGTGTGGGTGATAGGTCGTGAAGGAGCACGAAGAGTAATATGAAAGTCTAATTTGGGCTTATGTTGTTGAGCAAAATTTTCTGAAGGAATGACCTTGGAGTCCGTCACCAATTTCAGATCTCTTCTACGCACCAACCAGTAATCAATTAGAGTTTGATGGCCACCACTGTTGTGGCTCGGATTTTTAGGTAAATAAATATTTTTTTATATAAATACATATTTTAAGCATTTTTTCTATAAATACATAAATTCCTGCTTTTCACTTATTAGCACGTGTTACATCAACGGGGAAGAACCTGTGAGCTATCTCATGGTGTCCACAGGCAGAAAAAGTCAGGAATTTTGTTTTTGGTCAGGAAAAGTCAGGAAAAAGTGTGAAAAAATGGCGTGAGTCAGGAAAAATGGCGGAAAGTATTAGAAAGTCAGGAATTTTATATTAACCATACAGTATTTTGTGTTTTACAGCTAATGATGTAAAATACCCAAGTATTTATAAATCGGGGTAAATACCCAGGGTATATACTTGGTTAAATACCCTATTTGGGTAAATACCTGGGTATTTTAGATTTTTTCATTAAAAATCCAGTGTCGTGGTAAGTTGAACCTTAAAAAAGGGTATCGGAATGCAAACTATTCTACATTAACTTTTTAGAAATGTAACAACATTAGATAGTTTATGTTCGACCCTCACTATTATGTGTTAGAAAACTGTATCATAATGATGGTCATTATAACACCGTTTTTCATTATGATACAGTTTCTCCAGCCAATCAGAGCTCGTTCATTGACCAATTAGGTAACGATACCTTCGCGCATGCACTCAAAATCCAACATGTCGGACATAAACACAACATCGAACTATAATAAATTACCAACATGGAATACGCACCGTCCATATGTTCGCGTAAATAAACTGCCGAATATGAGACAAGAAATAGCACTGTACCGGTACCTTAATATCCCCAAAACCAATTTCTACACAGTGCGTGGTTTTGACACGACTTCAGTGACAGTTTTACTGAATACTGGTGCGCAATCTGAACATATGGTATTGAAGCACACAGAGCGCATGCGTCGGTTGTCCAGAGAGCTTGGACAAGAGAGATATACTACCCACCGCAGCACCCGATCACAACATTCTACTGAAGTGACTGAACAGATATTTATGAATATTTATGTTAAAACATATAACAAAGTTATAATTATCGTCGAACATAAACAGTCGTATGCAACTCGCCTATAATGGTAATTAAGACACTCGTATGGAAATTATAAAACTCGCATACGCTCGTTTTATAAAAAATACTCGTGTCTTAATTATAGCCATTATAGGCTCGTTGCATAATGTACTATAATAAAATTTAATTTAATTAGAATTGGGACTTAAAAAACAGAACTAGAATTGGGAATTAGATCAGGAGATAAAATTCAATAGTTATAACCTGAAAAACTCAGGGTTATAATTGGACTAGGCCTTTTTGCAAACATCGAGATAAAAGGTGCGGGAAATTCATTCAGAGCACTGGCCAAGTTCTACAAAACGTGTAATATACAGTTTTCAACACACTGTATATATTTTCCAGAACAGTTTGTAATATCATTCATATCTTATATATAAAAGTGAAAGTCTGTATGTATGTATGTATGTATGTATGTATGTGGGTTTGTCTGTTCCGTATACAAATCTACACCGTTCCACTAATCTCGACCAAATTTTGCATACACATAGTTTAGGACCCAGAAAGAACCGCTGGCTACATGAATTTTCTATAGTCTTTCTCATTCTTCTGATTTCGGCCCTTTTGCACTCAAGCACAGGCTAATCAAATCATAAAATATACTCATGAAGGAATGGCAAGGCAGATAGTTTCCATGGCAACATAGCTCAAGTCGAGACACGGCCGACTGGATGCCAGTTGCGCTCTGCACTACCGGTATAGAAAATGAGGATCTTTACTTGAAATCCCGTTAGTTACTCAACTGCTCACACAGCACTGTCAACCGAGTATAGCATAACAAAGATTTGACACTATCTACCATATATTTGTCAAATACCACTCACTCATTCATTCATCACGAAATCTCAGAAAGCACCGAACGGATTGGAATAAAATTTGGTATGCAACTTCCTCACGGGCCGCAAACGCCCACTAAGAAAGGATTTTTGGATATTCAGGTTTTAAGGGGGTAGACCTGCATTTCAATGAATAGCAATATCTCCATATTGGTTTCATTGGGGGATGTGATAGTCGGCATATAAACTCATCACTGAAAATAAGAAGACACGTGTCTGAGGGTTTTTCGATGTGGTGTGTATTATGAGGTGAAAGGGGTGAAAAGTGGGGGTTGAAAGATTCCTAACGGAGCGTGTATCTCTTAAACGACATAGGCGAGGAGTTTGAAACTCAGCGGAAAATATCAGCATAAACAATAAGTAAATAGGTGTTTGACCGTTTTTTCATAAATCCAATTTAAGGGGCCCATGGGGAGGGGTGAAATTATGGGGGGGGAACAGGAAAGAAAGTGTCCTAACTGATTGACTGACTCACTCATCAAACTCAGGGGGAAAACTGCTTTAAAGTAGGTAAATAGCTGTTCAACAGTTTTTTTCATAAATCAAATTTAAGGGGTTCATGGGGAGGGGTGAAATTCTGAAGAAAGAAAATTGAAAGAAAATGTCCTGAATCACTCACTCACTCATCATCGCCCAGCCAAAATTATTGAAGTTAGAAACATGACAGTTTGGGGATATGTTCATTGTATGTGAAAACCGTCTACTAAGGGAGGATTTTCGGATATTCAGGTTCTAAAGTGGTTTTAAGGGGGCTAAACCTGCATTTCATTGAAAAACAATATCTCCCGATTGGTTAGATTGGGGGATGTGATACACGGCATATAAACTCATCATTAAAAAGTAAGGAGACACGTGTCTGAGGGTTTTTCGATGTGGTGTATATTATGAGGTGAAAGGGGTGAAAAGTGGGGATTCAAATATTCCTAATGGAGCGTGTATCTCTTAAACGACATACGCGAGGAGTTTGAAACTCAAAGGGGAAAAAAAACAGCATGAAAAGTAAGTAAATATGTGATTGACCGTTTTTCCATAAATCCAATTTAAGGGGCCCATGGGGAGGGGTGAAATTCTGGGGGAAATAAACAGGAAAGAAAGTGTCCTAACTGATTGACTGACTCACTCATCAAACTCAGGGGGAAAAAACTGCTTTAAAGTAAATAGCTTTTCGACAGTTTTTTTGATCAATCAAATTGAAGGGGTTCATCGGGAGGGGTGAAATTCTGAAGAAAAAAATATTGAAAGAAAATTTCCTGACTCATTCACTCACTCATCATTGCCCAGCCAAAAATATTGAAGTTGGAAACATGGCATTTCGGGGATATGTTCGTTGTATGTCAAAACCGTACACTAAGGGAGGATTTTTGGATATTCAGGTTCTAAAGGTGTCTTAAGGGGGTTAAACCTGCATTTCATTGAATAACAATATCTCACGAGTGGTTTCATTTGTGGATGTGATACTCGGCATATAAACTAATCGTTAAAAATAATGTGTCTAAGGGTTTTTCGTTGTGGTGTATTATTATGAGGTGAAAGGGGTGAAAAGTGGGGGTTGAAGGATTCCTAACGGAGCGTGTAGGCCTGTGAGAAATTTGAAACTCAGCGGGAAAAAAATCAGCTTAAAAAGTAAGTAAATCGGTGTTCGACCGTTTTTTCATAAATTAATTTAAGGGGCCAATGGAGTGGGGTGAAATTCGGGGGGGAAAAAGGAGAGAAAGTGTCCTAACTGACTAACTCACTCATCAAACTCAGGGGAAAAATACAGCTTAAAAAATAAGTTAATAGGTGTTCAATCATTTTTTCATCAATCCAATTTAAGGGGCCCATGGGGAGGGGTGAAATTCTGGTATAAATAATTGAAAGAAAATGTCCTGTCTGCCTCACTCACTCATCACGCCCAGCGAAAACTATTAAAGTTGGAAACATGAAATTTTGGGAATATGTTCGCTGTATGTCGAAAACTTCAACTAAAGAATGATTTTTGTTTATTCGGGTTTTAAAGAGGTGTTGAGGGGGTAAACGTGCATTTCATTGAATAACGATATCTCATGAGTTGTTTCTTTGGGGCTGTGATATTTGGATTATAAACTAATCATTAAAAATAATCAGACATATGTCTAAGGGTTTATCGATGTGGTGTATATTATGAGGTGAAAGGGGTGAAAATTGGGGGTTGAGGGATTCTTAACGGAGCGTGTATCTCTGAAACGACATAGGCGAGAAGTTGGAAATTCGGCGGGAAAAAACAGCTTAAAATACAAGTAAATAGGTGTTTGACCGTTTTTAGGTAGATTTCATTAGAAGGCTAACTATTGCAATGGGTACCATGTTTCGACTTCCGAAAAATTTCGACATATCTTCGCGTTTCACATCCCCCAGACCCCAAAACCACCGTCAGTTCGAAAGTTTATATATAATGTATGTGTATATATATGTATATTAGTTTCTTGTGGACACGATAACTGCCGTAATTTTGCACCAATCACTTTGAATTTTTTACCGAATATGTATACCTATAAAATCTCGGTCGGTTTCGTTACTGGGCTAAATCGGTTGAAGGGGGTGAAAATGGGGGGGCTTTTTTCGAAAAAGTGAAATGTTGCTATAACTCTCTTAATATGTACAATATCGAATCCGTTCAAAGTCCATACTATGTGTCGGATAAAGCCCAAAAATTTGTTTGAAGAATTTTTTTTATAGCACCAACCATTGACCAATGGGGTGGGAAAAAGTGGGTTTTTCGGGAAACATTAATCATATCTCTCTTAATAGGCACAATATCAAAACCGTACAAAATGGACAATATTCCCCTAATAATTACCTAAAACTTTTGTCTGAAATAATTTTTGATATGACCCACCATTACGCCAAGGGATGAACAAAATGATTTCGGAATTATAAGAAAATGCCAAGTGCTATCAGAGGTTGCCATGGCAACACTACTAAATTGATGAGGGATGAGCCATCAGACGTTGCCATGACAACGCACTTGCACGAGATCAGATTCAGATTTCCATCTGACTAAGTGTGAAGCGGCTTCGGTGACGTAACTGGTACCATGCTGAACTTCTATACCCAAGGTCGCGGGTTTAAAGCCGGCCGAAGTCGTCGGATTTTCTAAGAGCGCTAGAAGTCCCTCAGTATGCTTTCCTTTGGAGGGGAAGTTCCAACGTTCGTTGCGAGTAGCTGGTTGCGGTGGCATCTAGTAGCCAAGTTCAAAGCTAGGTGTCGTTGATGGTAGTATCTGGTAGCAACATTAGGAACTACTGCTTGAAATTGACCGTCTGCAGTCCTTACCTGAATTACAGACTAATACAGCCATCACAATTCACACCGTTTATCAGACAGATTCTACACTCACCCAAAGTACACGGGGTTACATGACCGCGTTGTCGCTGCCCCTAAACTGAGGAACCAACCAAAATCTCTGCGGGAGATATATTTTTGCGTGAAGAAGTAACAGACAGTTACATAGTTACACATCAGTGTCGAAACCTTGCATAAGGACAGTGTGTCCACAAGTATAAAAATGGACCCCAAATGACAAGAAGGTTACCGTTTAAAATATGCATAAAATTACGAAAAACAAAGTTAATTAAGCTCCTATTATAAAATACTTTCTCGCAATAAATGAGGTCTGAACCTTCTACGAAAACCTGCATATTCTGCCTATTTTCGCCTATCCCCAAGTTTGTCAGGTGAAATCTACCTCCGCCTTCCGGCGTGCCGAGAGGACTTTTCCTAAATCCAATTGGATCCCTTGGAGGGGGGTGAAATTCTGGAAAAAAAAAATAACAGGAAAGAAAGTGTCCGAACTGATTGACTCACTTACTCACTCATCAAACTCAGGGGAAAAACAGCTTTAAATAAGTGAAAAGGTGTTCGACCGTTTGTTTCATAAATCCAATTTAAGGGGTTCATGGAGAGGGGTGAAATTATCAAAAATAAATGAAAGAAAATGTCCTGACTGACTGACTCACTCATCACCCAGCCAAAATTATTGAAGTTAGAAACATGAAATTTTGGGTATATGTTCGTTGTATGTCGAAAACTTCCACTAAGGAAAGAGTTTTGGATATTCAGGTTCTAAAGAGGTGTTAAGGGGAGTAAACGTGCATTTCATTGAATAACTATCTCGAGAGTGGTTTCATTTGGGGATGTGATACTTGGCATATATACTAATCATTAAAAATAAGCTGACACATGCCTAATGGTTTTTCGATGTAGTGTATATTATGAGGTGAAAGGGATGAAAAGTGGGGGTTGAAAGATTCTTAACGGAGCGTGTATCTCTTAAACGACATAGGCGAGGAGTTTGAAACTCGGAGGAAATCAATCAGCTTAAAAATAAATAAATAAAATAAATAGGAGTTCGACCGTTTTTCATAAATCCAATTTAAGGGGCCTATGGGGAGGGGTGAAATTCTGGAAGAAAAACGTCCACTAAGGAAGGATTTTTGTATGTTCATTCTCATCGACCAACCCAAACTATTCAAGTTAGAAGAATGATATTTTGGGGATATGTTTGTGTGTCGAAAACGTCTACTAAGGAGGGTTTTTTGGATATTCAGGTTCTAAAGGGGTGTTAACGGGGTTAAACCTGCATTTCATTGAATAACAATATGACACGACTATGACGCGAGCGAAGCGAGGCTAAAAATGAGATGGTGTGTGTCTGTGTATTACTCAATCACGCAAGTACCACTGGTCCGAGTTACATGAATTTTATATGGAAGTTGCTGATTTACCTCGTTAACATATAGGTTACTTTTGATTTCAATACTTTGCACTATTTAAAGATGGCGACCATTTTAGTGACGTCACTACACCCTTTGGTTTCAAACTTTCATATTTCCATTTCAAATAAAAAGAAAACTCTAAGAAATAGCAAACTTTTGATGGCATGTACGAGGTTTAAAATTACATTTTCTATCCGAAAGGTATCTCCAACGGTTAGCGAGTTAAACCTAAATTTGTGCTATAAAACACGGTCAATGCCGAGCAGTGTAGTTGGACAAAATGTTCCATCCTTAATCTCCCTCTGCGCAGCACCTCGCCTATCCCCTGTTTTAACTGTCACCTTCACATTTTAATTTATTTATGACGCATAGCGAAGCACGGGTACTTCAGCTAGTATACAATAAATAATCAAATACCCAAAAAGACTAGTAAATAGAAAATTAACAGTTGCACTAAAAACGTTCTTAAAAAATAGAGGCCTTACTTTATTTAGGTTTAATGAAGCTTAACAAATGTATTAGGCTGTTCATACATAATGATTACCTTTAGGCTTAGGCCTATATTCCAATTTACAATGAAAAATATCAACTTGGGTCAAATCAAATTGAAATTTCGTTTATTATAGCTCTTTTTATTTACAAAAGAAATTCAAAGTACATCAGAAGAAATACAACATCTTTTGATGTCAAAAAAACAAAATATCACAAAGAATAAAATATTTTCTAATCTTAGTTTTGAAGGATCAATATTGTTCCTGATTTCAATTTAAGGCGTCAAATACCTGTGTTTCAGTCCCTGTTTGTCCAACAGTTCATCAACACATCAAAAAGTGTTGTACAAAGCTCAAAAAACTGAAAATACCCTCATTTTGGGTATTTAATTGACCACTGGGTATATACCCGGGTAAATACCCAATTTGTATTTACCTTCCCACTGGGTATTTACCCAGCCCACATCACTATTTACAGCCATATTTTGATGTTACTAGTTCAACTAATCTCTGAAGATAAAAAGCAATAACTCACTGGACATTATAGTAAGTTTCCATTTTTACAGTACATCATAGTAAAAACCTCTTTTACCGGTTTTTTGTATGCTTTTTTGGCGTTGGCGTAGGGATGTGGCGACCCCATTGCTATAGTTTAGGTTATTAAGTACTTTGAATTATGTATTATTGCATTATAATATACTTTATTTTATATTTTAAATGAATAAAGAGGCAAACGTTGGGCAGCTATGGAGATGGTGGAGGCTGAAAATAAAAAAGATATATATATTTGCTTAATAAACCTTTCTTCCGATGTTACGATGACTTCGCGAGTCTGGAATTTTGTTGAAAAATGGTCAGGAAAATTGACATCGAAAATTCTGTGGACACCATGTTATCTAATCTTCATGCAGAGCGTATGTCAGCTTGCAACTGTGTTATTCTTAACTTGTCGCCCCGTGCCACTCACTGTGTAAGCCGAGGATTTCCAGATAATTTTACTTCTGACGGGCGTTCTGTTCTGCCAACCATGTGGGAAAGCAATCAAGGCTGAACAGTGATCTCAAGTTACACAACTCCTCGAGGGTAAGAAACATATTGCCGCAGTTTCGCGCCTTCAGAAGAAGTGTTTTGCGATAATAGTCGGTCATTTGTGATGGACAACCTGAAGATGTATCTCGTTGTGTATTGTAATTCTTCGGCAGTCAGTGAGGCATAGCATAAATTGCATTCGTGAGTACTGCATATTGCTAATATTCACATTAATAAACTAAATTATAATTAAATATTTTTACTTTTTTGCCACATATTTCAGGTATTTTCCCCTATTTTTAGCACCTAAAAATCCGAGCCCTAGTGATGAGGTGTGATAACAGTTTCCTGAAGTTCTTCACCACCACTAGGTCACAAGCCTCGGCACACTCTTAAGGTACGCGTTCAAAACCATCACGTTATCTACCATCATGACAATTGAGATCACCACCAATAAGCAAAGACTCATTAGGATCAACTGAATGTATTAATGGCTCAAGATCACCCCAGAATTTGTCTTGTTCTTCTGCCTGGCACCCAGTCTGCGGTGCATAGCACCGGTAATTATCTGAATGCTCATCAGGTGATCAGAGATACGGTTTACTCTGGTGACACTACTCCGTAGTTGTTCACAGATGGCAATTGCCACACCTTTTTGGTCTGATGTTTTGCCGCAGTAGAAGAGCTTATAACCATCACCAATACCATGCGCCTTTCCACTTTGTTTCCTGGATACAGGCTACATCAATTTTGCGTTGGTGGAGCGATTCAGCCAACTCACAACTGCGCCCAGTTAATGTTCCAACGTTGATTGTCGCAAATCTAGTAATCAAGCCTTGCTTCTTTAGCCTGCCCCGGCCTTGGGTAGGTTGCCCTCGTCCATTTCCTACCCCGATTGGGCGGGGATGGGGCGTGTCGCCTGAGGGGACGCCCTAGCGTGCATACTACAATTTACTTGGTGCATCATAATATGACAATTAAATTTCGGCCGACTTGTCGCTGAGTCTGACGCCTAGCATTTTAAAGTTACTGCCAGCATATAAATTCGGCCTCCCCTAACATGGGGTACAGACGCCGTTTGTAGCCGCCCGCTCCGGGTCAGACGCTACAACTGATATCTATCCTCGGAGTGTGGACGATACCTTTTACTCAATTAATTCCGAGCACTGGGCTGCCACATCCACCTTCTACTCTGTACCAAAGATAATCCTCTCCACTGTAGCTGCCTATACACACACGCTCTCAGATTCGACTCTCTCAACTTTTTCTTCTACAATGCATATGCTAGCCACCTGCTCTTTGACCTTGTCAAGCTTCTCAGACATATGCTCACTGACCTCATCAAGGACCTCACCAAGCTTCCTTGACCTTATCTTTTCCACTTCTTTATGCCCCCTAGCATCACGTACTTCACATTTCTTCTCCTCTTTCTCCTCCTTCAGACACTCACAGATTCCACCATTTCAACTTTCTCTTCTACAACACATATGATCTCCACTCTCTGTTCTTACAACTTCCCTTTTTCTTCCTCCTTCAGAGCTACACACTCAGATTCTAGCATCTTAACTTTCTCTTCTACGATGCATATGCTCTCCACTGTCTGCTCTTCCAGCTTAACTTGTTGAGCATCCAACTCGTCTACTTCAGGGTGGCTCTGTTCCTGAACATCAATCTGACCACCTAGGTTAGTTTCCAGATTAATGGCTTCTACACTGACTTCACTGACCTGGCTAGTAACATGGCTGTCAGGGATAATCTCTGACAAATGCTCCGAGACCTCATCAAGCTTCTCCGACAAATGCTCCGAGACCTCATCAAGCTTCTTCGACAAATGCTCACTGACCTTACCAATGACCTCACCAAGCTTCCTTGACAATCTTTCTTCCATTCCTATGGACTTGTTGCTAAGATACATGAGCCTCCTCAACATGGCCATCATCTCAGCTTCCATGTTTAACTTATTTCCTTATTAGTTTCCCACGTTGGGCGCCAATGAAATAAATCTATTCATAAATTGATTTTTTGAAATAGTTGAACTTGTCTTCATTCTTATGTTGGTTGAAGTCAACCAACGCCACCACAGTTAGGTGCTCAATGTAACTAATCTCTTTTCATACTTATACACGTCGGGGTGTATATAGCGTTGGACACGCAAGGAATAAAAGAAAA
Organism: Meconema thalassinum; assembly: GCA_946902985.2. Lineage (NCBI taxonomy): Eukaryota > Metazoa > Arthropoda > Insecta > Orthoptera > Tettigoniidae > Meconema > Meconema thalassinum. The sequence continues at coordinate 472,085,799 of OX336388.2, read as the reverse complement.
ACAATGCCTTTATTACCTTTTTTGATGTACCGAATCTCTTCCACAGATTGTCAACATATAAGCAGGATTCTACTACCTGCATCTCTTGTACATTGTCCAGCACAACTTCTTAATCTTCAATCCAAAAATAACCAACTGCCAGACCCTTTTCTAAAAACATCACAAAATCTCTCTTCATCTAAACCAATTTCCCAACACCATTCTCCAGACCAGAGAGACCAATTCCCACACCACATTTCATAAAACACAGCTACCAATTTTGCCTGGCATCAACTATCAACAATATTCCCATGGCAACCTTGCCCTAAGATCAAGGCACACCTTGCCATTAGCCAAGGCCACCTTGTCCACCCACTGGCTGACCACCACCAAAGAATCTCAAGGCACGAGACACAAGATTCTCTGCGGTGGCCTACCAATAAGTGGCCATGCTGGCAACCAGATAAAAAAAAAAAAATACAAGCAGGCTCTGTAACCTACTTAAAAGTTTGGTTACACACTGTACTGTAGCTGCCATTGTGGATTTCACCATAACCCTGGCAAGGGACCCTTACAAGGGTCAGCTGGTCCCAGATTTTTTTAAAGAGGTGTTACTCCTCTATCACTCGCCCTTTGGGTAGATTATTAGCTTGGGAATAACCTGACCCCCAAGGGAAGATGATGAAGAAAAAGAAGTGGGTTTCGGACTGGAGAAATAGGACGAGAGTCCAACATAAGTTATAATTTTAACTTTAAGTACACTCAAAAGCAGCTGCCACTGTAAACTAGCTTTCCGATACCTAAAGTGGGTAGGGACCTGGACGCAGCTAACAGGAAATGCAGCTGGAACTTGGACTATACGCAAGCAAACGGCTATAGCGTATTCTCTCTCAAGCATAAATTTGCCTACTATGGGGAAGGGTGGTGGTCTGGCAAGACAAAGAGTGTCAGATTTACTGTTTGTACTTTCAAAGGAGTTAGGTTTAACAAAATGTTTTGAAAGGCGAGCAAAGGTTGGGCTCGTAGTGATATTTCTTAACTCCGGGTGGGTAATTCTTCTCAACAAATGACCGAGTACTATCAGGAAGGGTAGTGACGAAACAGTTATGCTTTTGAAAATAATTTTGGTAGAGCACCAAGAGTTGCATTTAGAAATAGCTAAGCGTTTACCCAGCAAGGTGCCGACTAAAAGTTTAGACAATGAGAAAAACTTAAATTTGGAAAACCAACCGTAAGTTTAGGGAAAGTCTCAACAAGCAGGAAGCTGGCGGAGCGAGCTGTACTTGCCTTACTGGCGAGTTAGAATTAGCTATCAAAGCTAAGAGAGGCTTTAATAAGTTTGTAACTAAAAGTTCTTGCTCAAATGCAACAAGTAGTGCAAACCTTATCAATAGATTTATTTTTATTAAAGAAGGCATAACCCTAGGAAGAGTCAAGGAAGACAAGGTCCTACCTAAGCGTGAATCTAGCAAAAAAGAATAACTAGAAAAAAAATAGGTTTATTAACAATAAATTAAACTTTGAACAATTAACAAAAAATTAATAACAGTTAGATCATGATTGTGATTTCTAAAAGGTTACATATGAAGGTCTGAGACCTAAAGATAACAAGTTTACAATTTATAAACAACGTTAAATTGGGTACAAGTTTAAAACTTGAGGTAAGCACTAAAAATCTGAATAAGATTTTAAAAGTAGTGCTTAAAATGGACAATTTTAAAGTTTGTAACCACAATTATAAAGTAATTCTGGCGTAGCCGAATTAATCAGATACGATGTGGGTATTTTAAGATTTCATATTTAGAAATCTTAAAAGTATGAAAAAATAACAATTTGAAATTATAACAACAAAGAGAGAGAGAGAAAATAGCTAGAAGTTTCTATAACTTCCTATATTTATACAGTAATTACTGTGGTTATTTATACAAATAGGGCAGGTCACTTATTGTGAAACCTGAAGAAAAAAAATTAAGAAGTTTCTAGAACTTCTATATTTAAATAGGATCACGAGGAAAAATAGGGCCAGTTACCCTTTCGTGAAACCTGGATTAAAGAGATTAATGAAAAGTTGCGTAGGCCTACTTAGAACTTAAGCAATTCCTGTACTAGCAAGAAAAGAAAATAGATTAATAAGCAGCTTCTAACTGCTGATATTTATACAGAATGAATAAATTTCAAATGGAGAAAGTTGGGAGGGAGCCTATGGTTTGGCGAGGCCTCATTGAAATTGACATAAATTTAAAGATTAACCTAATTTGTTAGTAAAGAGGGATTGTGGAAGAGGAAAGAGGAACTTTGTGGAAAAAGTTCTTGGCCTTATTTATTTTTCTCGGACGAGCGCGACGCGGATGAAAAGTTGGCTGAGCACTGTTTTCACTATAGTCTATTGAAATGGTTGAAAAGTTCACTATTGTAGCACAGAAAGTTTATAGCAAGGAAAGTTATTGCAATGGTGAAAAATAACTAGTTGCACTAGATTTGCGAGAGTCTATTGCGTTGAAAAACTTGTAAGTTATAGTTGAATGCAGCAGAAAAATTCCAACGGAGGAAGAAAAATTAAGTGTTGATTAGCTGTTCATAAGGAAGATTCCTTGGTTAGAAAAAGTATTCCCAAATGTGAGTGGAAAATACTAGAAGGTTTAACTTGTAGATGAATTGTTTGGCATGGAAAATTCCAGAACAATCATAACTGTTGAAATTGGCAGAAATAGTCCAGCGGTGGAACGAGCTAAGTTTTCTACAGACAGTGGGTAATTTAAAGATGTCCCACGTTGTGAGAAATTATCTCAGTTAATAAGCATAAGAAATGCTGCTTCATGTTAAGACTCGCTTAGATAGACAAAGCCCAACCTCGAAAATCCCGCGAAGATGGTAATTGCCCCACATTTAGTAATATCACACTGTCTGTAAATGGTGGTTAAAAAGCATGTAGCTATTTAAAAGCAATTAAAAAGAGTTGAAGAACGTTAGTTCATTTCTGATGAACGGCGAAACTCCTGGTGACCGTTAGTCAGGAATTCACAACATGGCGAAGATTTGAATTATGTCTCTCAAGTAGAGGAGACGGGCCCTAGTTAGGCTCCAACTGTAAGCTTTGAAGTTCGAAGCACTAGTGAGACCAGCTCAACGAAGCGCAGGGGGACCAAGGAGGGAAGATGGGTGGGGGAAACAAAGTAGCATACATAAAGATTACAAACTTAAGAAAAATTAAATATCTTCATGAAGTAGTCTTCAAGGAGTTGAAAGCAGGCGTCACTAGCGAAGCCTGGAGGATAGGAAGGTAAACAAAGTCCTCTTGATCACGGAGATGATAGCTGGCGATAGCGACGAGATCTGGTGGCTAGATTGGTAAGGAAGTCCTCTTGTACATGGAAAAATTGAGGAACTTCAAAGATTCGCTGCTAGATGACGCTAGGTTGGTCATGGAAGATATATATCTAGAACAGACTCACAGGTAATATAAGCACAGTGTATAAACAAAGAAAAACCAGGAGATCACTGTTGATGTTTGCGTAAAGAGAAAGTAATGAAATAAAGCAAAGAGCAGCAAAAGCTTACTCTGTCTTACCGTGTATTCCAAGGAATACACCACCCTTTGTCCTGACTTGTGATAGGCAGAGCCTGGCTTCCCAAACATTGGGCCTAGGTTGGTGGGTTACAATGGTTACAGCCTAATGCGTCCAGATCAATGGTTTTGTGTCAACCGTGCTCCGCTAGCTGCACGCGGCCATGGCTGAACCTACACCCGACCATTCTAACTTTCTTTATGTCTAATCCAATGGTTTTTGACAATGGTTACAGCCTAACTCATCCAGATCAATGGTTTTTGACATAGGTTACAGCCTAACACGTCCCGATGAATGTGATTTTGTATCCCACATTTTATTCTCAACAGGGATTTTGTATCCCACTTGTTGGCTACAATGTGTGCACCTCGGTGTGTGCTGCTAGAGTGCGTCTTGTTGACAGTTGAACGAGATGCAAGCGCTGTCGGAACATGGCAGCCGTTGTTAAAAGAGCAATTAATAAAAACTCATATTTACATACTTGAGCACGTTATATGAGGTGCAGTAGTGACCAGGGTTCCTAATTTCAATACGTAATATCACCCAGAAGATGAAACTAGGACACGAGGTATATAAAAGTCACATTCATGTCTGATGCAAGTGTATAAGCCGCGTTCTACTTTCATTCAGAATTAATAAAACACATCTGATGGCTCGGTATTTCCTCCACCATCTGCGTGCCTTGTCTTGTCCGGTATCCCTCAATCTAAATTACATTTTTGAACATGTATTTTGTATCTGTATCGAAAATTGCTTTTCTTGAGTACTGCATTTTATATTTCAAAAGTACACAAATTACATTAAAAAACTCATTGCTATAGGCGATTTTCAGTTTAATTTTCGACTATCTTCCTTTCTCGTAACTTGAGTTAATTGGTAGATAGTAGATTTGACAAAGGTAAGTTTGAGAACAATATACCACCCTTGTGTGATCATGAGCAATGTTATTCTTTTAGTATGCTTGGGAGGCCAAATTCATGGGATGAATGTCTCCTGGATGTGTTGTTATCAGTTTGGTTAATCTTGTAAACCTTTGCAACCAGTAGCCTCAGGCTACCCAAGTATTAAATTCTCAAATGAAAGAGGCTGTCTGAAACTTTTAACTAGTGTTCTCCGAAAATTCCCCAAAGTACTCACATAAGTGCTGTACAAAATGTGGCAATTATCAGTCGTAAGGGCAATGCAACAGTAGTATAAAACTTAGAATTGAAAAATAACAGCTATTCCAAAATTTTGTTAGGGTGTGTGTGATTAAATAGATTTCGATAAAGCAAGTCTGACTGCACTCCATAGTTTATATTTTACAGTAGAATGGTCCCTCACCTGGGTTTTTTGAATTTCACAACTGAAAAATTAAAAAGCATATAACTTAAGTTCTTCCTAACATGACACCCACTGAGGGGAACATAAGGTACTGGTCATCACCCCATCTTCTGTTCTTAAAGCGGGGATAAGACTCTCAATTGATGTTAAAATTAGCTCGTTGCCTTACAGTTACATTCCAACATCTCAGTGTTTTTCTTTTGTTGATTATGCTGTAGAGCTGTGTAGTCCACCGACCAGTGACTAGGTACTCTATTCCTCCTACCAATATTCTGCTGTAGTGAATCAAACAAAACTTACTAGATGAAATTTTGTTTACATTAATCTTGAGCTCTACTTGACCTGTTGGTGCATAGCTTTGACATGTTCCCATTCTGCGGGAGTGGTAGCTTGCTACTGCATAAACCTCGATTCAAATGTTATTAGTCCTTCAATGTTGTATATACAGAAAAACCTGCCTAAACAGGTCTCTTTATACACCGGAAACCTGGACAAATGGAATACAAAATTCGGAACTGAGGTATTTCCTACGTAATATGACACTGTAAACTGGAAAACTGTCTAACGCAGAATTGGAAAGAAATTCTGGAACTGTAGGCGTAAATAACCTGACTAAGATGGATTATCCATAATACAAAGCTATAGTGCGACTGTACTTGCTCCAAAGTTCTAAGAAACATTAACTATAATTTTTCCTCAAGGATGCAGGAGATATGCTACATTTCACAACATCTGTAAATTACTTTCTCCAACCCTCTCGTGATACACACAGTTTCCTTCTGACAAATGAGAGTAGAAGTACGAGTAGAAGAAAACAGTGAATTTGAGTGATCTTTAAAGGTGTACTTGTTACTGTGTATAGCATTTATTTACATACTGTAATTTAGTGACTAACTTCTAAACATAAGACACTGGAGGAGAAAATTAAAGTTATTGAAGAACACTAGAGAAGCAAACGTCTGGCTAAACAATTAACTGTTTTGTTTAAAGTGGGAAAAACTCAAATTAGTTCATAGTAATCCTATGCGATAATAGGCTACAGTATTTCTTTGTAGGATATTTTGTCTTATTAAAACTCAACCCTTTGTAAAACGAAAACCTGTGAAAACGGAAAAATAAATTCGGAACTACAGTATTGCGTTCCGCTTTAGGCAGGTTTTACTGTGTGTTATATTTCTCATTATTTTTACACAGATGGATTTCATTCAGCTGATATTGCTCGAATCAAGAATAATGATGATTGGTTGAGAAGATTTCTTGTTCATAATGAGCTGGATATGAACCAGGCTCTGAATATGTTGTGGGACACATGTGATTGGCGCAAGAAATTTGGGACCAATGGTAAGTTCATTTATGTATAACATAGATAAACTGGGTTTGTAGCATGGAAAAGTTTGGTCTTCAACATTGAAAAGAAGCATGATGGCAGGCATTGACCGACCACTATATTCAGTCTTACCTTATGAAAAGGCCCCGATCAAAATTTTATTCGTACTGTTTAGGATTGTTATATATCCTTCTCAATGAAGCACTTCAAGGATAGTGTAATAATGACCATCACAGGATCTGGTTTGGAGATGCATGTCACTTTGACTGCCATATTTGTTAGCCTGGCTGGCTCTGGTGTAGTAGGTCATGAAGTTAATCATGTTAAATTTCACAGGGACCTAGAGCAAAATTTGAACTATACTGGGCGACCCGTGGTTGAAATTTAATTTTGTCTTGTAATCACCAAATGAGGTACAAGTGATCCTTTACAAGCTGACTCAGGGTTAGGCCAGCGCGAAGCTCAGCGGTTATGCTTGCTATTATCTCCAAGCATTTGAAATTGATACCAAAACCACTATTATCCAAACAATACTGTTAGTGACAGGTTAGGTTAGGATCCACTGAAAATTGTTCCTCTGCTTCCTCCTGTATGTTATCATAATGGTGGAATATAATCCACAATCTTGGGTTCTGGAGGCAAACGCTTTACCATTGGTCCATTGAGGAAGCTAAAACAGTAATTTATGTAATACATTTTATTGCAGCCAATGGCCATACAAGAAAGTAAATAAAATAACCTAAATTATAATTAATCATCTTTGCAAAAGGGTGTTAAAGACTCGTGCTGAAGTTCACAAATCGTATCATGATACCAATCACAACTCTTACCACAATGAACACAAATACAATGTGAATCTGGTTGATGGAATTTCTTAGTTTTGCACAACTGAAAATGAAAACCACGGGTCCCAGAATGTCTCAATTTATACCCATTGTTTGTCCCCTCAGTCGATGTCAATGCATTAGTTGAGTAGAAAGTCTTTCTTTCTCTTCATTTCCTTCTGAAATCTCCATAACTCGTTGTGTACGGAAGTTGCATATGAGTCCATAAGTCAATAAAACTGTTCTCTTTTGTCATTTTGTACACCATGTGACATGGGGAAAATTTAGATACACCTAGAATCTTTTTAAGTACATAGCTTTGACCTACTCCAGCTCTTTCAAATCCTGTTTGTTAAGATAAACCCAAATAATTTCTTGTCCATATGTAACCACAGATGTTATTTTAACCCTGAACAAAATTCTTGCTGTGTCGAGAGATTTGTTGTAGGTGCCTGATGCTGTTCATCGCTATTATTCCAGCTATGATTCTCTCTTTGATAGACTATGTGATGTGACACCGTCCCCTTGGTTTGTATGATTACTCCTAAGTATTAATTTTGGTAGGCCTATTATCATGTGTTTCTTTATCTGAAAGTCTGCATCCCCTTCTGAATATCATAGCTACAGTCTTGTTTTCAGTGATAATTAATTGATTTTCTCGAGATCATTGTGTTAATTTGGTCAGGGATTCTTGTAATTTTTCTTGAATCTGTGACAACAAGGTACCATTAGTTGGACTCAGTTTTATTGCACATAGAAACTAAGAACTATCATTAACTATCACTTAAACATTTTAACTGGACTAATTACATAACGATTAGAAAACTTATTAGAACATTGCATTCCGGAGGAACAGTTTGGTTTCAGGACCGGAAGATAACACTCCACGCGGTCATATATCTCCTTGATGAAATTGTATGGAAGCTGTATGCTGTATTCATACACTTTACCAAAGCATTTGACTTGATCAGCAGGAGCTTGAAACTGGATAAGCTTGAACCATCCTCGAAGATCTTATGCCTACTTATAAATATTTTGTCAGTATGGCAAGGCCTGTACGAATTCTATTTCTAGTTGATGCCAGAATGGTCAAACATTGCAAAATGGTGTCGATTGAGACATCACCGATTCCATACAAAACTGTCCATTGTGAAATGCATCTGCTTAAATAATGTTGGGGCATGTGACTCCAATGTTCTGTCCATTGAAACAACTATCACCAACATGTCCAAATCAATGAAATCCTTTAGTCTGAAAATGTGAAAAATGCTTCCCAAACTGATGATCCCCGAGGATGGTTTCAAGCTTATCCAATGTCTAACTCCTGCTGATCTAGTCAAACACCTGGGAAAAGTTTCTTGATTTTAGTGATAATTAATTGAATCTGGTTGATGGAATTTCTTAGTTTTGCACAACTTAAAATGAATACCATGTATAGCAAAAGGAGTAGCAAGTCTGCCTCTTACCCAGGAGGACCCAGCTTTGATTCTGGGTTCAAGTAGCTGTTTGATCAGAGGGGCAGCATCCTGGTCAGGAAACCCAAGATTAGTGACCAAGGGGCATCGCCGCGCTGACTACGTGTCACCGTGCAATCTACTGGCCAAATGGCTGATCAGCTGTCGCTTCATGGGCTGTAGTGCCACAGGTTGATTTCATCCCTACTATTCAGTTCTACTGTAAATAATCTAAATAAGTGCCCTTGTATAATTGCCAACTATTTAGAAGAAATTATACTATCTGTAATATTTAGTGCATTAGAAATTATAGTTGAGTATTTAAGACAATTTCTAACCTACATAGTGTTATCATATCAAAGTAAGGGCAGTTTTTATTTTTAAGTTATCCATGTGACATGGCAATGCTATAAATCTGAATGCACTTCCTCTTCATATGCTATGTTATCAGATTCCTATTGCTGTGTACATTTATTTAAGTTTTGTTAGTATGTCTATTCCTTTTCTTGTGCTTTAGATTTTATTATATTATTTCAGATATAACGGAAAATAATGTAAAAAGAGAATTTTTAGAAGATGGCAGCTTATTTGTTCACAATCGTGATAAAGATGGGAGAAGTCTTCTAATTTTTAATTGCAAAAAGCATGTGAAAGGCCAAAAAGATTTTGAGCAACTTAAGAGATGTGTGGTGTACTGGTTTGAAAGGCTTGAGCGGTAAGTTGGAGGTTTGTTTCTCAAGTAAGGTTTCTAAATCGCCCATATTTTGTCTTATTTTTCAGAGAACTGGTTCCATTTTTTTGACTGTTCAGTGTTGTTTTTTTCCAATCCTAAAATGTTCATGTTATTGAAGTTGAAGTGATAAAGATTGATGGATCATTTGTAAACTAGAGATAGATACTTTACCAAAATGTTATGTTACGGTACTTTTTTAAATTTTATTGAATCTTCCATATATATTTAAAAACAACTGTCATGCTTGGTACTGGGGTGAGTGTAATAGTTACCAATCCACATGGCTTGAGTTTGACTCCCAGTTCTACCATATAGGACTTTAATACTGGTGTGAGTATTAGAATCGCATGCATTCAGCCTCGGGGGCCATCGAGAAGAAGGATGGGTTCGAATCAGACTCCCAGCGTCTTTTCCAGTTTAACACCAGGAAGTTCCTGGGTTGGTATCTAGCTGGAGACCAAAAGGGCACACTTCCTAATCCTTTCACCCATTACATGTACACAGACTCGTACAGATATAACAATAATACAGGTTGTGGCAGATCATACACACATACATTTGTGAGCCTTCTGACAATGATATTCCACATTTTTAAATTAAACTGATATTTTTTTTATGGTTAATGGAGTAGTCACGTTATAGTTCGTGAACCATGGGCAACGGCTGAGTGGCCTAGTAAGTGGCTTCCAAGCCACATGGGAATTGCGAGATATGAGTTAGCGGATCAAGCTGCAAAAGAGGCAGTATCACTACCACCTCGACCGATGGAGTTACCCGCTAGGGATATCAGCTCTGTTACATCTGGGAACATTTAGCTTATATGACACAAGAAAAGAAGAAAGAGAGAGCAGGTAGCTTTGACATATATATTTCCTTTCAAACAGAAAATAAGTTACCATAACAAAAAACAATATTTAGTTTTATACAACTTTGCTTTTCTTACAAAGAAAAAGTAATTCATTGAATTGCGAGCCAGGTGAGGCACTATAAATGTTTTAATACAAAAAGTAGTTTGCATAGAAAGAGAAAAGAATAGTGACATAGCCTATAAAGGGGGTTAATGGCTGACAGGGGCTTAATCCTGCAGTACCCTATGAAAGAGAAAGAATTAGGGAGTTGCCAAGATGCAACAAAAATATTTTCAACGGAAATGCAATGGCAGGCACATGTATGCGTGAGCTGCATGAAAGTTAACCATGAAATATTTCCGAAGAAATTGAAATGGCAGAAGCAGGTAGGCCAGTAGGCCTATTACCTGAAAGTGAACCATGAAATGTTCCAAGGAGAAGTGCAATGGCAGAAGCAGGTATGCACGAGAATTAATGAGACTAATCCCAAATGGAAAATGGCCATGAAATAATTTTCAAAGAAGAAAATGACAAAAGCTAGTAGGTATGTAATACTGCAAGAAAATGGCAAAAGCTAGTAGGTCTGTAATACCTTCTAGGAGGAATGGAAGAGCAAGCCGATATATTAAAATTGAGAAAACTTCTGAAGTAGGCTTGTATGAATCTTTCCTCAGAAAGAAGTAACATTATAAAGTAGAACAGTAAATTACACTTCACAAAACACAGGTTATGTATAAGAAACAGAGTACTTATCTTTATGCTGAGGTTAGGTTAGCAACCTAAATGTTTGAAGAAAAGAACGGTGTCACGTAGAGCACTTGCTTGAGCAGTAAGGATGACATTAGTTATGTCACTTTGAATAGCTTTCACAAAAAGTAGAGACTTACAATAAGTCATATCAGGCGCGGCTGGTGATTAAAGGCTCTTAGGCGGAGCCTCTCTTGAAAGATTCCATAAATATACATATTTAATTGAGGAATTTATAATTTATATTGATTGGAGACATTTATAAATTTCACTCAATCCATTCAGTCACGAGTCAATATATTTGGAACTGTTGATAAAGAATGTTTTTCAGATGGATAGTAGCGCTGTTAGGCTGCGCCTTAGATGTCCTATTCCTTCCTATGTAACAGGGTTGGGGGGCGTGGTTATGAAAGCTCCATTCGTTTCAATTGTATCGCTGAAGGCTCAAGCGACTACAGCCTAAGCCAGGCTTGCCAACCACGACAGGATGTTCTTATTCTGTGGAATGCATTCAAAGTTGTTCAAGGAGTCTCAAACCACTCTCATGAAAGTTTATACTTTCCCTCTTTCACTCTCCGAAGGATTAATAATTGACAAGTTACCAGAAACAGTTAGATGACTAATAAGTGATATTCATTATTGAGAACTCAAATGGTATCCCTTAAAGTATAACTAAAATATTTCCGCCAGATAGCACCGTGAGGTGGCAAGGGGTAGCAGAACCATCTACCGAGACTTAAGGGAAGTATTGTTTAAAATCTGCCGCCATGCGCCATACGTCCTTCTTGGTTCATGCTGTGTATTTGTAAAAAAGTGTTCGCGCGTTAATATCGTTGGTATAACTTAATTAGTTCATTAATTATGTTGTTTGTCAGTGGCAAGACTTAATTTGCGAGTTATGGGCTACAGTTAGGGTTGCCAGATTCCAAGAATGGAAAAACGGAACACACGTCCCAAAACATTGATTTTTAAAATCAAGGTCGTCGATAATAAATAATACACATATGTATTAAATAAGCATTACATAATCCAATCCACAACATTAAAACTAGATATTGCTGGCGTTTCAAATAGGCATATGACACCAGCAACTTATAAATGCTTTTCATTTGAACGACACTTGGCAAGGATTTTTCATTTGTAGCTAAGTACCTTTCTGATAAAATTTAGTACAATTTTCGTCATAATTGTAATATGTGAACCATTCTTGTTTTATCAAACTAATGGAGCTTCTGTTTGTATAATCTCTCCATTTGATATTCATGGCAGAAAAAACTCTCTCCATAAAAGCATTGGAGGGGAAAATGCTGAGTATTAACTTCACAAGGACTAGGATACTCCTTAATTTTGTTGCCCCTAATAAATCTATAACATGTTGTAGCCGTGTATGTGGGTGTCGTATAATGCGTTATACCAGCATTTTGCCACTAATATAAGTGCTGAGCCTTCCCCAGCTCCTGCACCACCAGCCGCTGCTGAGTCATATGAAGATGAAGTCTTAAGTGATAATGTATTCTCCTTGTATATAGATTGCATAGGAATAGTTTTCCGTAGCACTTGAAGATTTACAGTTCACATCTTATAATGTTCGTTGTATAAACATGTCGCAGGAACACATAACATGTGATCGAGGTTTGATCACTTAAGAAAAATGTCTAAAGACGTTGTGAAGTTGTAATAATACTTCTTGATGCGGAAATTAAAGATGATACGTAGACAAGATTTGAAGTTTAAAGTCCGGTTTAGCAAGACTGTTGTACCGCATGGTGACGGTCAGGAAAGCACAAAGCAGTCAGCCTAGCAGACCGCTTAAATAGCCAGGCAGACGATGTTCCAGAAACGTCCATGGCACTGGATAGGAGAAGACGGGCCACGTCTGGAGAAGACGAGCGGTGATTGGCTGACGCGTAGCTGCTGCGTGGTGGCTGGCCAATGAGCGAGCAGCAAATGGTGACCAGTTGACCACGAGGTTTCATGCGTACAAGACGAACGTAGAACGTGGCTAAAACACTTGGAGAATTTTCTGAGAAGCGAACTAGGCTTATGAACTAACCAGTAAGTAAATAATTTTACAACATATTTGATTTAGCATGAAAGCGTTTTACAAAACGAAATGTCACGTACACGTGATGACCAAATAGAGGTTATGAGAAATAAGTTTGTATCTGACTTTGACATTTTCACAAAACTTGCAAAATTAACAAATTAATTATTCGCAAATGCGAACAACATCGACAAGTACTGGCATTCTGGGAGAGACAGTGGCTAGCTGACTCAATGCCCAATAAACTGAGAGCGATCAAGGAAACTACTCACGTGTGGCGGAGCTCTTTCCAGTCTCTGAGGGAGACCATCATTTTGTCTAGGCTAAGAATAGGTAGATAATAAGTTAATCACAGAGGTGAATAGTTAGTTTGTTGGGATCAACCATTAGTAGTAGTGGCTCATGCAGTCTAGAGATTCGCCGAAGACTTGCCTTAGGAAGAGCAGCTTTTAAAAGCATGGATAAGATCTTCAAGTGTTCAGATGTATCTTTGCTTACTAAAATCATAATGGTTAAGGCACTAGTCTTTCCCATAGCTACTTATGGTTGCAAAAGCTGGACCATAAGGAAATGAGATAGGAAGTATATTGATGCTTTTGAGCTCTGGTGTTGGAGAAGGATACTGCACATTCCTTGGTCAGCCAAGAAGACAAATGTATGGGTAATTAAAAAAAATCAGACTAGATCTGTCTCTTGAAGCATTGATAACAAGATTACAGCTATCATATTTTGGACACATTATGAGACGTTCTGATTTGTTGGAAAAGGCAATTATGCTGGGAAAGGTGGAAGGGTCTCGGAGACGAGGGCGGCCAGCATTGTGATGGATCGACTCCATCGAATCCAATATGAATATGTCGGTGAAGGATGTGAATTATATGGCTGGAGACCGAATGATATGGAGACAGTCCATTCATGCAGTCCCTAGGAGTAGACGCCGACTTGATGGCACCTGATCATCAAGGATAGGTCATGCAAGATCCACCCACTCATACCTAATTAGAAGGGAAGACCACCCCCCCACTTTGTTCCTGTGGAGCCGTATTCATGGCCCACATTTTAACAGTGTGTGTAACTTGCTGACATACGAAGAAACCTTGGTTTGCAGATGACACTGAAACTTATATTAGGCGATGACGTGGTGGCTGCTGGTCTCGTCATCCACTTTATAAGTGAGAGTGAGTTAGGGCCACCAATCTAAATTTACAAGAGATCATTGACTCAAAGACTTGGTGGTAGGAATCGGTTGATTTAAAACCTCCTGAATCAGAAATAACTCTAGAAGATGCCTTGAGCTAAATTTAAGTTGAGCGTTACAAAGGGGATTTTTAAACATTGTAACCGAAATTATTTTGGGTACAGCTCTCACCCTCACGTTTTCTGTTTGTGTTTAGTGTTATGTATTGAAGTTAGGGAATGGCTTCCTCTTGCTGGGCCACTGCAGGGAGTTTAGTGCTTGTGCCAACTAGATTATCTGTGGTGACCTAGCAATGGGGTAATAGGGGGGGGGGGCTTTGCCCAATTAAGTTTCGTTGTATTGTATATTCCTTTTAGGATAGTGTTTTTGTTTGGAGATAATAATTGAGAGGTTATCTGCTCGTTGGGATGAAAAAAAATGTATCTGCTTGTTGAGAATGGTGATGTGTTAGTCTGCTTGTTGGGATGAGATGTGTGTAGGCTGGGTGAAAAGTGATGGTTATGTTTTCTTGGATTGTAGGAATAGGCCAGGCGACAGGTCGGAAAAAAAGCCTCAATAAGGAAATAATTAGTGGAAAGCTGGAAATTGCTTTAATCGCTTTGTTTGGACCCAGATTTATTCTCCAAAGTTTTCCCCCTTGAGCAAAGTCGGCGTTGGCCCTTCAAACCTTAAGAAGGTACCATTTTTTGTTTTTTTGTTGTTGCAAAATATCTCCCAAACCATCAACTTTATCAACAAAATACCTATTATAAAAAATAATCTAGAGTAAATTTCCTACAAAATTGTTCTCTACCTTTTGTCTCTAATGTGAACCGTTACGATGCTACGACCATTCAAAGTGGAGCCCTTTTTGATTCTTGCGGAAAAGCTATGGAAATAATATGCCATATAAAAGTTTCTACATGTTATAAATATTTGAAGCATTCCAGGTGCACATGCTGTTAACTTGTTACAAGTATAACAGCTTTTCAATGTAAACAGCTGTGGCAAAGTACCTACCATTAGTATTATTATTGCATAGCATTGGCATTAAATCACTCTTTTCCACACCACCTAGAGTAAATGGTGCGTTTCTTAAAAGTGGTGTCCCCAGGAGGCCTAATCCACTGTTCAAACGTCGAAGTTAGTTGATTTTAAACCGTTTTGATGAAGGTTGGCAGTCTTGATCGTCTGCCTAAATTTCTCCGTCATCGCTTTCATCGTCTGTATCGGTACATTAGTCCGACGTCAGAGGGCGCTCAAGATTAACATCGATGTCTCCGTCACAATCATCCATATCATCTTCCTCGGCAGCATTTGTACATGACCGTCTCATACAATTCATGCAGTTTCTGGAGCATCGGAGGCCCGTTTTCCTGCAACCACACGCTGCGTTACATCCTTTCGACCATTTGCAGGACACTGTGTTGAGAAGTGTTTGTGGCGCCGGATCCCTCGTCGTAGGTATGGGAGCCAAACCTCATTGAGAATTTTTCCAGCCCCAATCCAGTGGATTTGTATCATTTCCATACCATGTTTGGATTTGATGGTATGTTCTTAAAGAGTGCTCACGTGCCACTGATTCGGTGGGAGGTAAGCTTGCGAGATTAAATCGATGTTTGCTTAGAGATTTTGCAATCAGTTGGAACCACAACTCATTCAGGGTATTTCCCGTGGTTTTGTTGTCATAAAGCCTAGCCAAAACAACTGGCCCGCTTTGTCAATTTCATCGGCGTTTGCGTTCACGTCTCGGATAACCCTAATAGCTGTCAGCAGTTCTGCATTACTCTTCAGCAGTGTTACGAATTTCATTTTGCCCTGCCTGTGAAACGAAGATGTTGTATCACACCCACTAAACGCATGCAAAAAGAGGATGTTTTCTTGCACACACGGCGGGAGATTGAAACTTGTTGTGCAAAATAGTTGTTGTTTGGTTGAACATTTGCCGGGTTTCATAAAATACATTTTCGTAGAGGGTGGCACACGAGCCGCCAATTGACCAGGATATCTATATCTTCAGCCACTATAATGACCAAATTATCGGCCCGAGATAACTCAAGTGCGGTGGTAACAATGAGCACATCAGCATCTTCTGGAGCTTGTCTGGTTTCGATTCCTTCGCTTTCGAATTTGACACGCAACAAGTCTATCAAACTTCGTTTGTTTGTGTCATTAGACAAAAATTTTGCTTGTGGCATAGGTGCCGTCATGGACCCATAAAAAAAAAAAAACTTTAGCAGCATCATGCTTGTGCGATCATTGAAGTATCTTTTAACTTAATTTCCATATTTGGCACTAATGTCTATAAAATTACACGGTGCAGAAGATATCCTCCGCCAAGAATATGATGTAGGTCCTCAAATGTGGGCTCATCGGTAACAGAATGGAATAATTTATAGAACACAGACTTTTGCGTCTTACGCATTCCCGCTTCATCAAAGATCGCAACCGGATACGGAGCTAGTTCAAACTGGAAATATTGTTTCAATTCTGCATCGGATTTCTTTGCAAGGCAAAAGCGTTGGAAAAGCACAAGATGATCAACAGGAATATCCGTGTTGATGATTTTTATTTTCGAATTTACAGCGCGGAGAGGCATTATGCGATTATTTCTAAGGAATTTCACATCGTGAAAGTTGTTGCCAGTTATGCCTTTTTGTGCTGCTATTCCAATTTCATAGGCCATATGACAAGTGATTTGTCCATCCCCGACAACTCCTGTGCTTAACGAAACAATGTGTTGTCCACGAGGAAAGGGATCGTGAGTTGATAAATATCCAACAAATTTTCTCAAGTCCGCATCATCCCGCGAGATCCGCGCACACCGTGCATCCACATGCTGTTCTGTAGTCGAAAACGCAATATTGCAAAATGATTCCAGTTGTTCATTTATGTCGAACAGAGCAGGCATCGCGAGAATCCACTGCGCCAGTACGCTGTTGGTTATGACGCGCCAGTGCGTAAGACCACCGCTACTTTTCATCGATCGCATAAGCGTTTGTTCTATGGTCATATCGGACCAAATCCCCGACCAAAACATATCGTATCTTTGCACCGTAAAAAAGCCATTGTTCAAATTTATCATATTCGGATGAAGTAAGTGTGAATCGTAGATTGAACATATCTTGCATATATAAGTGGCAAGATTTCGCATAGAAAAAGTGACCACTAGCGTGGAAATAGGCAGCATCTTCTGAATGGAGTCTAGATGTAGCTGTCAGTTTCCACTTCTTTCTGCATACATGAACTGTTTCAGCAGAGTGACCATCTCGAAATATTGAATCCAGAGCTTTGCCGTCGGTCCATGTTGGCTTAGTTCCTCAAATTTAATTGAAAAACTTTGTAAAATGCTTTTGAAAGGCTCCACATCTAGTTTTCGCATCGCACCATATTTCTCATCATGTTGAAGCCTGATGTCTGCCACTGCCAAGAGCATGTCGGCGGCTACTGAATGCTCGTCTTCGGTTGAAAATCCGTTGAAATACAAGTGTGGCCAGAGCCAGTTGCGCCAGGGAATGTGCTCTTAATGCTCTCGAATATGCATGGCCCGTTAACATTTTTTCGGTGGATGTTAGGACATATGCAGTACTGAATAAATCTTGCAGACCGCTTCCATCCATTACATGTCCGATTGTACCCATGAAGGACATCACGAGGTAGAACCCACCATGCCTTATAATTGTGTTGTTCAATTCAGAAGCAGGATTCAACGCAGCTACAGTATCGCGCGCCTTGATATAAAGCGGCTGATCGAATGTCACGATACAAGTCTGCCGTTTTACACTTTTGCACTTTTGCCGAGCAGTATGAAGAACGGTGAAGACGGTATCATAATTACTCGGTGGCGAGTCGACAAATGGCAGACACACTATGCGTGAGTTTGAATAGTTTTCTGTCGTTGTGAGGGATTCCATGAATCCATTCCAGCCAGTAATGTTGGCACACCTTTCGATTTGCCATACAACCACACAAAGTCGCTCGGTAACAATTGCACTCCACTTTCGATGGGATTCTTTAGGTCTAGATCTTAAATTGTTATATCAGCAATTCCAGCATTACCGGTCCTGTGAAACGATTTTAGTGCAACCTGGCCATATTCTCCTATAGCACGAGCAGTGGGTATATGTTTCAGTCGAGAAATTCTTCGCCCATTTGAGATGGTTGGGGCAGGCGTTATACACTGAATCCCCCCCATCGCATGGAAGGTGTTGCAGCTGTCTATACTGTTGATATTGTCATCAGCATTATCAAAAACAAATTGTGAGAATGCCTGAGGAATTATATTGCTTTGAGGATGCTGTATAGTGGAGATTTCAAGCAGCCTGGCTTCATCATACGAAGCACAATATCCTAGGCCTGAAAGGATATTGAGAAGTGCTTTAGAACCATTCTTTCATGACAGAACAGCCGCAAGACCTATGTGCACGGAAGACAGAAATGATATCGGCCTGACTGCCGCTACAACAGCGTGTGCAATTGATGTGCACTTCTTCTTCCATGTGTTTTCCACTGCGCGTTTAGTTTTTAGAATGACTTCTCCCAGGAAATAATTTAAAGATTGGGGAACATCACTTGCAGCATCGTCAAAAAATGAATCGGATGGAGGATAGGTTTGTGTTTCATTGATCGTGGCTCTTCTATCTTCCCTTATGTCTGCTGCGGCTTTTACAATTCTTAGACGCTCCTCCTGATCATCGATCTTTCGACAATGGTCCCAATTTTCCGTGAGTATTTTGTATCCTGTGTTGCGAAAACAAATCACCGATTCATTGTTTTTTCTTGCTGTCACAATATCATCACCATATTTACCAAGCAACCTGTTTTCCAACGTTTTCTCATTACGAATAAAGCCCTCAAAATCATTGAATATCTTTTTGAATGTGATCTGACATTCTTCTCGATTTTGTTCCATATGAGCAAGTGTACTTGAAAGCAGCATTGAAGTTTTCATCTTCGGGCCGACCAGGTGGCCTTGTCGATGTGGAAGAACTCTTGAAGAATGTTTTTGCGCAAGAGCCGTGATATCGACCCTCTGCAGCGACCAAATCATTTACATGTGCAATTCCCCTAGTAACAGCCTTGGCCCATGCATCGTCACGCTTACCAGCTGTCTCTACCAGTGTTTTTTTGAAATGGAGTGTTTCCACGCGGTGAACTGTATCAATGGGTTTTTTAATAACACTTTTTAAAAATTCTTCGGATGCATTTTTTCCGCACAAAATACAATTAACCTTGAAGTCCAACTATTCACACGATCGCGAGCTTCGGTCCGTTGTTGCCCTTGCCCAAGATTTTATTGCCGCGGCAATATTTTTGTCTTTGGTATACGAATTTTGGCACTTAACATGAACCATAACATTCTACAATCCTTGTAATTGCACATGTCTATTATCACGTCTTTTCACACTACTTTCACGTAAGGTTCTTAATCCTCTCTCCTTCACTATAATAGTGTCTTAATCTTCTAAACCTTTTTCACAAATAAAACAAACGGTTCGATTACCAGCGGCGGCCATTGCCGCACTTTCTCAAACTACAATCTTGATTGATTATTTTGTCCGTAAACTGGTATGAGTAGTGTATTGGCTGTGGGGTCGGCGACCACGGGACCCCAGCTGAGTCCGGCATTGCTTCCACTTACTTGCGCCGGGCTCCACTCTGTCTTCTTTCCTGTCGACCTCTCTTGGTCAACTCTTGTTCTCTTCCGACCCCGACGGTATTAGGGTATCCGAGGCCTCGGGAGTCTTTTCCTTTCCCGCCTTCATTGGCCCTTCTCTCATCTTTCCTGATCCCCCTTTCTTCGTGGGATCAGCCTTCTTTTCATTATACAGTAGTTCCTTTTCTCTTTAAGATTCCCGCCCTGTTTTTATGAATTGGCTCCTGGTGTCTCTAAATTACATTTTGTGAGTTTTTTATTAATTCAACCACATTTTGTGAGTTTTTTCATTCTACATTGCACTTTGTAAATATTTTCGACCTAAACTCCATTTTTTGTAAGTACTTTCGACCTAAACTCCATTTTGTAAGTATTTTCAATCTCAATTGCATGTTGTAAGTTAGATATTTATCAGATTTATTTACCATCAACAGGATAGGCACCCAATTACAGATGATATAATAAAACATATTAACTTAAAAGCAACTATTTAACTAACCTAGAAACAAACATTGATTCAAGCTTATAAACTAAGTTCTCTATACATATAAATTAAAATAACGATTTTTACACACAATATATACAACAAACACCTACGATCTTGAGTTCAACAATGATCTACGAATTTCAGTAGGCTTCGAGTAAAATATATTTATAGCGCTATCAAGATGGTTTAGAGAGTGCAACGCCATTAATAACCAGGAATTGGCATGGGCTTTAGTTCTACACTTCTGGATACGGAAAGTGAGTCTTTGCCTTGTATTGCGGCCTGGAACATGAAGCGGAATCAAACACAAAAGGGGCGCACAGTCGATTCTATTGGTCAGGCACTTATATAGAAACATGGCGTTGGCACACATGCGGCGAGACCTCAAAGACTGCATACCCATTGTTCCACAGAAGGTCTCATAGTCCAATGTAGAGAGTCGAATGCCCATATACCTACAGCTGATCCACTTCATGAATCTCACGTGCACTCTCTCTAACCGCTGAATAGCATATTGCTGAGAAGGCAGCCATACCTCACAACAGT
This sequence comes from Meconema thalassinum, assembly GCA_946902985.2. NCBI lineage: Eukaryota > Metazoa > Arthropoda > Insecta > Orthoptera > Tettigoniidae > Meconema > Meconema thalassinum. The sequence goes on along the minus strand of OX336388.2, from coordinate 472,065,088 downwards.
ATTCAACAGTCGACCTTACATATGCTAAAAATAAAATTTTGAGAGAACCTATATTGGCGAATTCACTACAATTTCTCTTCAGAAAACCTAGTAATCTGAACCCTTTACTTGTCACCTTATCTACATGTTTTAGAAATGACAGCCCATCATCGTTGGTAATTGTTATACCTAGGTCGTTTACTTCATTCACACTCACGAATAGAGTGTTACTTATACTATAATTCCTCATGACAGGCGCCAACTTCCTAAAAAATGTTATCACATTGCATTTTGATATATTAAGGTCAAGTAACCACTTAGTACACCAATCTGTTCGTAGATGTAGGTCTAATTGAAGCAAGTCACAGTCTGACCCGTGGTCTATTACTCGAAACAGTTTCAAATCATCAGCGTATAGAAGGCAATTACTATTCTTGAAGACCCCAGTTAAATCATTAATAAAGATTACAAATGAAAGCGGCCCCAAGATGGAACCCTGAGGAACACCAGAAGTTGGAAAGTATGGATTTGAAGTTTGACCATCGGATTTAACAAAGCAAATTCTTTCAGTGAGATAGCTTCTAATCCACTCTAAAACGCTGCCGCCTATTCCATACGCCGACAATTTGATTAATAATGCCTCATGTTGTACGGAATCAAAGGCTTTGGAAAAATCTGTGTATATGGCATCTACTTGTTGACTCCTGTCCAAGGCATTTGATATGAAGTTGACGTACACTGCCAGGTTCGAAACAGTCGAGCGCTTCTGCACGAATCCATGCTGAGCAACATTAATGTACTGGCCAACTGACCTGTATATTCTATTGTACACAATCTTCTCCGCCACCTTTAATGGGAGGGAGAGCAGGACGACTGGCCTATAGTTGTCAAATACCCTTTTGTCACCCTTTTTGAATACTGGAATTACGTATCCCTTCTTCCACTCACACGGAAAGCATCCAGATTTAAAAGATATATTTAAAATTGCACTGGGAGGTATCGCCAACTGAGGAGCACATTCTCCGAGTACAAGACCTGGTATCTCATCAGCCCCAAACGATTTTGCAGTATCCAATGATGACAGAATCTCACACACTTCAAAGGGCGTAGTCCGGATCGACATCAATCCCTGATTACACATGATTGGGACAGACGAGTGACACAGCCTCGCAGGAGAGTGATACTTCTTGAAGCCCTCTGCAAATTTATTAAGAATAGTTTTCTTGTCCTGGATTTCGATTCCATTCTGAAACATAGTGGACGGTAAACGTGAAGATTTTCTTTTATTGTTTACAAAATTCCAAAAATGCTTTGGATTGGTGTTTAATTTTGATTCAACTGAGATTACATAGTCTTTGTATTTTCTGTTCTGGAGTCTCTTATATTCCCCTCGTATCGCCGAAAATTGAACATAGTCACACCAAAAGCCCGATTTCTTGAACCTTTTTCTGACTCTCTCTTTTTCTTTCAACTTGTTGATTACCTCTGTATCGTACCAAACTGGATACTTCCGAGTATTGATTGTGCGAGTGGCCACTGAATCCTTGATTACTGCTTTGAGGAGGTCGTAAAACAGACTTAAAGCCTCATCAACAGAGAGAGAATTATCCATCAAATACCGTGGATACATCGATAGAAGGTCTCTCATGAGGGGAAAATCAGCTTTAGTCCAAGTATATATTACCCTTCTTAGTGATTGTGGACGGATAATTTGCGGCAAGGATAGTGAGAATTCCACAGCATCGTGGTCTGACTTAACTACCTTCTCAGCCTGAATACATTGCGTATGTGCGGAGAGTTGTTCAGAGACTAGCACTAAATCCAGGAAATTGTTATTGCGTGTAGGGAAATGACACATTTTCTGTAGATTAAACTCGCTGATAATCTCTAGAAACGATAGGACTTCCTCACATCTTTGCTTTATAAAAGGTTCAGGGGTCCAGGCTAATTCACTGATGTTAAAGTCCCCACACACTACGACTATGTCTCGGGGGTTTAAAACAGCTGTGACATTGCCCAGCGTCTGACGCAAATCACTCGGCCTAACCTTAACCTCGTCCGGTGGTAGATAGCAGCACACGATGAATGCCGCCCGTCCAGGTTTATGCCTGACCTTGACCACAAGGCACTCCCAACATCCTGCCAACTCCGGCCTTGATACCGGATTCAGGATATTTTTCACGGCCACAAGTACTCCTCCACCCTTAGTTTTGGTGTCATGAACGAGTTGTCTGTCTTGTCGAAATATACTGTAATCACTGGACAGTATCTCGTTCTCGTCCACTGCATCATTCAACCATGATTCTACGATACAAATACAATAAATTTCAGCATCACTAAAAGCTAGGTTGAATTCCGATAATGAAGTACACATACTCGCTACATTTTGATAGAAGAAAGTCATATCATTACACTGACCAGGTCCCGGGTTCAATTGCACATCGCCTGATAGTGCCAATAGGAGCATGGCTATCACATTGCCAGACATTTTCAGATACGTGGACCTATGACAACCACTTGGTTGCTTCACCGTCAGGTACTGTGTTCCATTCAAGCTAAGCACATGGCATAATATTTTAAGTTCATTGTTCGCAAGAAAGTCTTCCCAGCATTCCACGAACTCGAAATGGTAGCCACGGTTGCCACGAACACAAACGTTAACCGATATTAAGCAGCATTTAAAAGCCACGAATACGCAAAAGAGACGGAGCGCAGCCGACACCATCCTGTTCACTGGGTAAACAGTGCTTGAAGTGAAGATGAGGGAATTAGATTGTTCATCCCTAGTTCAAGAGTCTTAGGACTACGATTATCTTAAATTAAGGTTCTGATTTAGGACTTAAATTGGCTACTATAACAAGTGCTACTCATTACTATGAATGTGCTGTTGGATTCATCAAAAATGTTTCTCCCCAATAAACGCAGCTCTCCTGAACACAACCAGGCTGACTTAAAATGCCTTCTTACTAATGACACAGGTACATGCCCACAGTCCCGAGAGAGAAAACTATTATTTTCGACTGTGGACAGCACAGAAGCGAATGTCAATCCCTTTGCACATGTCGCACATGAGAGCTTCCCAACTCCCGAGTGACTATTTCTTCACTGACCGCTTCCAGCGCGCAGCCCTAAACTTCGATGTTGAACTGAGCGTGCTGCAATTTATGCTTATCCTCTTCCCTTTAACCACAAAGTTATATCAATTCACTTTTCAAATTTTATTCGCTCACATACAATTTCTTATATTCACAAACAATCCAACATTTGCTTTCACATCCGCCGAAACTACTCTTAAGATGCTTATCGCAAATACGCCCATAAAAAATCAAGTACAGTATTTTGAATCGCGGACTTCCACATATTGTGGGTATTTTGAATCTACCATACATTTTGTAAGCATTTCCAAATTCAATTGCACTTTGTAAGTATTTTGAATTTCAATTGCACTTTGTGAGTATTTTGAATCTGAACCAGCTTTTTTCAATCTCACTTGCTTTGTGTATTTTCATTTCCACTTGCATTTTGTAAGTATTTTGAACCTCGATTGCATTTTGTACGTATTTTCAATTTCAATTCCATTTTGTAAATATTATGAATTTCAATTGCATTTTGTTGAGTATTTAGAATCTACATTGCATTTTGTAAGTAATTTGAACCTAAATTACATTTTGTGCATATTTTTCAATCTAAATTCCTTTTATGAGTATTTTCCTTCTAAATTACCTTTACCTTTTATAAGTATTTCCATGCTTCATTTTGTGAGCCATTTCAATCTGAGTTCCATTTTGTAAGTATTTTCAGTCCAGCTTGATTTTCGTTATGGTTTCCATTTCATTGTCAATTTCGCTAACACCCAGACCATCAGAGGCCGTTAACCCAGATGTTAGGCCCCTTAAAACATAAATCATCATAATCATCATCATCATCATGTATTTGCTGTGTAAAGAAATACATTTCTCAACAAAGGAATAGTATGAAAATGAAGGAGGTATTCTGGACTTCGATCCTAATTCTTAAGCTCCTAGGAAGATAAGATCGCTATTTTGCCAGTTAGTGTTCTCCATCATCAATAAGCTCTAATTGATGCACTTTGGAGTGTTGTCTGTCATGAAAGAATGGCTATTGCACCCACTTAAAAAACTGAAAAGAATAGGTTTCAGCTTTATCCTGTGCTGAAACTGCAACTAGACATAATTTCTAGATGTGTCATCATAATTTTCCATCTCCAGTTTCCTGGGTGTGGTGAACCAGCACTCTCCATTTCTTTTGATCGTGGTACACCATTTGTTCTTGGACATGAAATGAAAATCCACAGCCTGCTTCCGGTCTCCGACCAGGTCAGGAATGGAATGAATGAAGCCCCCATCTAGCGGCGAGGATATGAACTGTGCCGGCTGCCGAGGCCTGACGCACTCCTCTGGGGCAATGATTAAATGAATGACAGATGACATGAAATGATAGTGGAGAGTGTTGCTGGAATGAATTTTTGACAGGGAAAACCGGCGTACCCAGAGAAAAACCTGTCTTGTCTCCGTTTTGTCCAGCACAGATCTCACATGGAGTGACCAGGATTTGAACCACGGACCCAGCGGTGAGAGGCTGCCGCCTAAGCCACGGAGGCTTTCTTGGACATCATCCGAGTAAAAATAGTTCTTCTCCACCTGATCGTACTGTCTCTGTCCACAGTGTCCTTGGCCTTCCTCTTGGTCATTTTCCTCGTGCTGTTCATCCAGTTTGAAGTATATCGTAGCTGTTATTGTGTTCTCCATTCTCATTTTATCATACCACTGAAGTCTGTGTTTCCCTAGGAGGTTGGTAATAGGAACCCTGATGCCAGCTGTTTCTCTGTGAACCTCATTTTCGTTCTTGTCTCTCCTGATACTTGGATTTATAGTCCTGATAAATTTCAATTCTGTTGCTTGAATTCTGCTGTAGTCCTTAAAATGTACATGTCTCCATACCATAGGTAAAGATTGGAACAAAGTGCCAGGGCTGTATTTTTTCAACCTCCAGTCATGCGTCGAAGTAAACCTAGGTAGGAGCCAGGTGTGTGTGTCGTACAATTGTGCAATGTCCTCTCCACAACCTCTGCCATTGTTGGCTCCAATGCGCCGGCGAAGCCGAGCTACAGGTAATTGAACATGGCTGCTATGATCGATACTCCCGAGTTGTGAAGTGTGATCAAGTTTTCTGCAAGCAGAAGGATGTAGCTTCTGCTTAAATTCATCGCAGAATGAGCATTGTGTATGGTGCAAACTTTGAGTGATGGTAGTGCACGGGTATGGTGTCAGAAACTTGCAGAAAAGCGATTGGACATCCACGACGAAGGTGGGCAAGGACTCAAGTCTATTGCTGCTGTACCCCTGGTTGAGCTTGTTGATGAGTATGTCCGTGACAAACAAAGGTTTATGATAAGTGATGAACTTTCTACAGCAATCTCAGACATTTCAAGGTCTTATCTGCACAAAATAGTGACTACACACCTAGGATACCGAAACTTTGTAGATGTTGGGTCCCAAAAATGTCTATTGACGATCACAAAACTCAGCAAGTGGCATGAGCCGTAATGTTTCTCAGGCGTTACCATAATGAAGGGGAGGAGTTTTTAAAGTCTACCGTTACTGGCGATGATACTTGGATCCTGTATGTCAATCCAGAAACCAAAGAAGTATCTAACCAGTGGACGCACACTTTCTCTCCAAACAAGCAGAAAAATGTTTAATCAGACACTGAGCAAAGGAAAGCAATGTTTTTTCTTTTCTTTTTTTTTCTTTCTTTCGGGAATTAAAGGCATGGTTGGCAGCAACGCTTTGCCACCATTGAAGAACTTCAGGGAGCTGTCTAGACATACCTTACCTCACTGGCGGCAGACTTCTTTGCAAAGGGCATCGGATAGCTGGTGTCACGATACGACAAATTCCTCAATCATTTTGGCAATTATGTTGAATATTAAGTACGAAACTAATAAATGTTCAGCAATAAAATCATTTTTTTTATGTCAATGTCTCTTTTTCTTGATAGCCCGTCGTAGGTTGAAAATAAAACCAGCCCTCGTAGGTGTGATACAAAGTACAATTTGATGCTTTCTGTGTCCTATTTAGGATAAAACCAGCCCTCGTAGGTGTGATAACAAAGTACAATTTGATGCTTTCTGTGTCCTATTTAGGATTTCTTGACAGCGTTATCCTTGGAGACCATACTTCTGAGGTACTGAAAGTGAGAAACTGATTCTAGTTTTCTTCCTTCCAAATAGATGTTTGAACTTGTTCTCTCTCTTTCCACTAATATCCTTAGTTTGCATCTATCCATTAGGTCAACAAGCTCTTCACACTTACCTGTGAGAGTGAGGATATTAATAGTCCCCCAATTCTCTTTTTTTTTGTTTCTGAGTTGGATTTTGTGTCTTCAGGGATCTTTGTTAAACTTGGGTTTTTGGCCGTCATACATTCTTGAAGAACTGTCAACTCTGGTAATTCCTTTATTACATCCGAGGCTTGTTTTGGTTTTGAAAGCACGATTTGATCCACCGCTGGCCAGCTATGCCTAGAAATGTATTTCTCCATATATATCTTTGCATTATAGGCTACTCTAACCAGGGACTGCATGAAAAGTTAATTTAGAAATCTTAACTAAGCTTTGTCTTGAAACTTACAATAGTTCTTTATTAGCAGTTAGTCTATTTTCCAAAGGTCCAGTTGACTGCTTTGCTACTACTGCTGGTAATATACTTCTTTATAGTGAAGGTGGTGGAAATACATTTGTTTATGGTTAGAATTTTATCTCATGTTCTGCTTTCTCTTTATAGGTTAGATAATGGAAAACCTGTTACGATATTTTTTGATATGGCTGAAACGGGTCTATCTAACATGGATATGGAGTACACAAAATATCTGATAAACCTTTTTAAAATGTACTATCCAGAATTTCTCAACTATATAGTTATATTTGAAATGCCCTGGATTTTAAATGGTAAGTGTGATGTTTTATCTTTTCTTACTTATATTGCATGGATTTTAACTATCACTTTTAACTTTTTAATACAGTGTTATTAGAATGTATGATCAAAGCTTAACCCTTTTAGTACCAGTCGCTTATAGGTGGTATATGTGAAGAATACCAGGCTTCTTTTCAAGAAATTGCATTGCTGTACTAAAAGCATTATAACTTTTGTATTTTTGAAGATATACCTCCAAACTTTTTCCTGATCATTGAAAATGAGTTGTTTTACCATTCTACTAAGTAACATACTATGTTACAATAACTCTACAACATATAAAAAAATATTTGTTTTATTACTGTGAAAATAAAAAGAGAAAAGTCAAAATTGAGAGAAAGAAACACAATTCAAAAAGAAAATTACACACCAATGGTTGTTATTGTCTGCAGTCACATGTTGTTGGTTTACTCTCTGGAAAGTTTCATGATGTTAGGTACTATAGTTTCTAATTTAAGAAATATTTTAATACACCATGCACTGTTCATATTTCACATTTTATGCTGGTACTATAGTTTTTAATTTTAAAAAATATTTTAATACACCATGCACTGTTCATATTTCACATTTTATGCTGGTTCACTTTTAGCACTTGTGATACCCTATGCAGATACCATGAAGACCTTTCATACACTTGGAACACTCAGTTCGTGGCCTTTTTACTGGGCCTCCATCTATTTTCATGCACACACTGCACGTTTTTAATAATCTACCACTTAATTTCACCAAACGTTCCCCTTCCCTTGGTGGAAGGTTTGGTTTGTAGGTTTTTCTGCTGGACCCATTCCTATTCTATGTACTCTATTACTACTACCTTTACTGATAGTCGAGAAATCTTGGAACGCTGGAAGGAGCACTTCTCCAATCTCCTAAATCGTCCATCAGCAGCTGCTGAAGACTTCCTTTGTGATTTGCCGCAACAACCTGAACAACTGTGGTTGGCAGTACCTCCTACTTATCATGATTTCAGTGCAGCTCTCACCCAATTGAAACCCAGAAAAGAACCTGGCCCAGATAACATCCCTCTGGAACTAATTCAAGCCGGAGGTCGTTCACTCAAAACAAGGATTTTAACCCTTATCCTCAGAATATGGGAATCAAGAAAGGTACCTGGAGACCTAAAGAATGCCACTATCGTCACTATCTTTAAAAAGGGTGATCACAGTGTTTGTGGCAACTACCGTGGTATATCACTGCTATCAATTGTGGGGAAGATTCTTGCAAGAATTCTACTTAACCGCCTCAAGGTTATCTCTGAGAAGATCCTCCCAGAGTCGCAATGTGGATTTAGAGCTTCCAGAAGCACAATTGACTTGATTTTCTGTGTGAGACAGCTACAAGAAAAATGTAGAGAACAGAATCCACTCTTCTTAGTCTTTTATGACTTGGAAAAGGCATTTGATTCGGTTCCAAGACCAGTCATGTGGGTGGTGCTGAAGCGGTTTGGTTGTCCTCAGCAATTTGTAGATCTAATCAAGGCTCCCCATGATGGCATGACAGGTCAGGTTTGTCATCAGAATAAGATGTCCGATGAATTTCCTATTACCCATGGATCGAAACAAGGATGTGTACTGGCTCCAACGCTTTTCGTGCTGTACTTGGCTGCAATGCTTTATGATTCACCCACAAACATCCTAGGTGTGGAGGTCAAGTATCGTTTTGATGGAGGGCTTTTCAACCTAACTCGTCTCCGCTCCTTGAGGAAAACTCAGGTTACTAAGGTTACTAACATGTTGTATGCAGATGATGCTGCGTCGCCAACTCTCACACCAGAAGAGCTGCAAGAGTCAGTTAATTGTTACAAAAGTGCATGTGATCGCTTTGGTCTTACCATAAATGTCAATAAGACTTAAGTCTTGGCTCAACCTTCACCAGGCACAGCTCTTCCTCAGTTCAATATCTCCATCTCAAATTTGCCATTAGAACAGGTAGACCACTTCTCGTACCTGGGCAGTACCATTTCTGTGAGCTGTACCTGTGAGCAGGATATGGATAAGAGAATTGGTGCAGCCCATGCATCATATGGACGATTAGCACACCGGGTCTTCATGAATAAAGATCTGTCCATGAGTCCAAAGCTTATGGTGTACAAAGCAGTAGTCATTTCTACATTGTTGTATGGCTGTGAAACGTGGACCCTTTACCGACGTGATCTCAGGAAGCTTGAGCGTTTCCACCTACAAAAACTTCGATCAATCCTGAGGATTAAATGGGAAGACCGCATTACCAATATTATTGTTCTGGAAAAGGCTCAAATCAACAGTATAGAATCATCCATAATAGGTCACCAATTTAGATGGATTGGTCATGTCCATCGGATGGATGATGTGAGATTACCTCGTCAGATGCTATATGGTGAGTTATGCTATTGCACCAGGCCTCATGGTGGTCCTAAGAGGCGCTACATGGACCAATTTAAGCAGACCCTGAAATCGACAAGTCTTGATTCACAAACCTGGGACATGCTGGCTGAAGACCGCTCAACTTGGCGCCGTACCATCTAGGATACTGTAAAGACGTTTGAAAGGGATCGACGCATACATGAAGAGGCCAAGCGTCAAGCTAGGAAACTTCGAGCAGCCCAACCACGTCGTCGTCCTCCAGCAATACTATGTGACTTGTGTGGTCGCTTGTTCCATGCTAGGATTGGACTCTTTAGTCACCGTAAACACATCCACAAACTGGACTGAAGGATGAAGATTTATACTCGGATTCGAGTTAAAGCCGATGATGATGATGATGATGACTCTATTATGGAGGAAGTTAACTTGAGCCGCGTCATAACTTTACTTGAAGTATTTTCTTTGTATATCAAATAGGCATTCAGCACCATTCGATCAAAGATGCAAAATATCACCTTCTTCCAATATTTCAGTGTTCGTCGCTCATTGAAGTACGTGTACAACATCATGTCAGATGGGTTCGAACCGACGGTCACTATCAATTGGAACTTCACTAAACCCTGTATTAGGTAGGCCTATGCAGGCATTATTGTCTTTACCGCCTACACTGTCTTCATCTGCGTCACCGTCACTCTCCGAATCAGTAAAATTGTCACTTTCACTAATGACAATACCACAAGATTTATGGTAGGCCTACTGCGGAATGTCATCACTGCTCTCACTTTCTGTATCAGAAATAAAATCACCAACATCATTACTACACGACCCTGATATTGCTACATCTTCATCAGACTCAATGTAATCATCATCGGCGCATACTCTATTGATATACTTGGTTAGATCATCATCGTTTACAAACAGATCCTGCGCGGCTGAGGCCATATTCGTACTGTCAATGGTGCGTGGTGGACAAAACAGTAAGCACTTTCAAGAATATCATATCTCCGTAAATAAAGCTATTACCGCGATAGTTGTGGTAGATTTAGGAACTGCAGGCTTTGCCGATTTTGGATCATCTGCGTTGTGCTGCGATCTGTTAGAAATCTGAGAACTACAAGCAAATATAAAACTGCCTGCATGAGGAGCGCTATTGCGTTCCTGGCTGTTTTCGCTAACACGCCGAGGAACGCTTTTGCGCTCCTTGGTATTCTAAGAGTTAACCTTTTCCGCTCGTGTGTCGACCTGAGGTCGACAGCCTTCACTTAGCGTTATAGCTCGTGTGTCGACCCTGAGTCGACACAATGTTTGGCCGCTCGTTTCTAGGTTACCTGGCATGCCAGGGCTTTTGTACTTCGTTTGGTAAGTGCTGGCCCCTACCGGAAACTGGAAGGAACCAAACGGGAGTGTTTTAGTTTCTCTTTGCTCAGCAAAACTGCTCCGCTTCCTTGACATGGAAAGCAGTCGCGGTGAAGCAACATGGCGGCGCGGCGCCTCGTTTGTAGGTTACCTGGCATGCCAGGGCTTTTGTACTTCGTTTGGTAACTGCTGGTCTCGGAAATAGAAAGTAACGAAACACGAGTGTTTTGGTTTCTCTTTGCTCGGGAAAACTGCTCCGTTTCCTTGAAATGAAGAGCAGTCGCGGTGAAGCAACATGACGGCGCACAGTCTGACTGAAACTGAGATCCGGGCGTCTATTTCGGCTGATTTTGATGATGGTGACCATAAGAGCGATGCAATTTTTGAATCTGGCGATGAAAATGATATATCCGTGAGTGATTCAAGTGACTATATTGATATCAGCTTCGCAAGAAATCATGGAGGAGGCGATAACATTATGTGAAGCACTCAGGGTCATTCCAGGCATTTGCTTTGAACGCTTCCACACACTCAATACATACCGTAAAGAAAGTTAAAAACATTATTTTGTGTCATGTAAATGCCATACTTTCATTAATTTTGTACTTCATTCCTGTATATATTGTTACAACCAGTACTTAATACCAGGTTTTAAAATGTGAAGAATGCTGACAGAAATAAATACGAGTTGGGAGAAACCGGGACTTGCAATAATTCGAGTGGAAAGGGTTAATGAAGCAAAGAAAGTCTTCTTCGTCCTCCTTCTCCTCCTCTCTTTATGGGATCACCGAAGTGATGTTTAATAATGCATACCGGTATTTCGATATTAATTCTATGAATGGTAAAATTGTAGTTTTATAGCACAGTAGTTATCAGAGGATTGCAAAATTCTAGATAGTGAATGCAAGAGATAAGGAAGACTGTGAGTTGTTTGTGAAAAGATAGGCCTGTCGTGAAGTAATCCTTTGTGCTCTTATGCCACAACACCAGGATATGAGTAGGCTAGTAGTTTCGTCTGCCTCGCATAGTGGCTAGCATTCTTGGCGGTCACTGTGGAGGCTCGGATTTGATTCCCGTCTCTGCCAAGAAATTTAATTCTGGTGTGAGAGCTGGAACGGGGTATATTCGGCCTCGTGAGGTCAAACTGAGAAGTGGCAAGATTCGATATCTACGTGTGCCATCCTGGAAATGATTTTCTATGGTTTCCTCACTTCTACTCCAGGCAAATACTGGGGTGGTATCTAACTTACGGGCATGGCCACTTCCTGTTCAAATCCTATCTTGATTACACATACCCACACTAGTACAGACATCACAGTGACATAGGTTATCAGACAACTTCTACACACATCCAAGCACTCAGGGATGACCACAATGTTGCAAAGCCCTTAAAGAATCAGCAACACAATGGTACAAGTTTCCACAGGTCATTCTGTAACGTTTTATTCTCTACAGATAACTTGGTTATGCTTCCTACAGTCATTATGTGTCACCATACTGCCTGTAAAGCTCTATTACTTCCCTTTTAGTTCAAATTGAAATACTGTACTGTACTACCAGACTTTTAGGAAATATTCTAATACCATCATACCTCTAACACAAAGGGGATGCCATATATGATAGCCAATTTCTTGGAAATGCCATATCTTCCTGAAAGATCTGTAGAAAGTTTTCTTATAGCGGAGTTGTGTTACGACAGTGTGTTCATCATCATCATCTTGAGCAGTTTCCAACCGCTGGTCGGGTCTGCTTGGAACATAAGCCTCTCCATCGTTTCCTGTCCATCCACCATCTCTCGTCATTTACTGTGTCCCAGCACACTCCTCTTTCCTCCACACTCTTCTTAACTCCTTTTGTCCATCTGTCCCTTGGTCTTCCCCTTGGCCTCCTTCCCGTCATTTCCATTCCAAACATCTTCGGTATCCTCTCCTCTTCCATCCTCCTCACATGTCCATACCATTGTAGCCTAGATCGCTCTGTTCTATTTTGCAATGGTTCCTCTCTTACCATCTCCCTGACTCTCTCATTCCTTACTCTGTCCATTCTTGTCACTCCTACCCTACTCCTCTGGAACTTCATCTCCACTGCTCGTATTTTATTCTTGTCCCTTTCCTTCATCACCCATGTTTCTGAACCATATGTCAAAATTGGCACAAAGTAGGTCTTGTAGATGATTCCTTTACATTTTTGTGGTACATCTTTATTCCATATCATCCCCCTAACACTCTTGAAAAATCCATCTGCGCACCTTCCCCTCTCATTTATTTCCATCCTATTGCCTCCCTTTTCTTCAATTATGCTTCCCAAGTACTTGAAGCATTCTACTTTCTGCAACTGCTGTCCTCCAAGTGTTATGCCCATATCCAGTCTGTTCTTCTTCCTCGTTGTGATGACCACTTCACTCTTATGTGCTGAGAACTTCATCCCATATGATAACACTACCTTCTCCCACTCATCTAATTGCTCTTGTACTTCTTCCTCATCCTCTCCCCATACCAGAAGGTCATCAGCAAACAACATTGCCTTCATTTTCCTTTCCCCAATGCTATTTACCACTTTTCGTATGATTTCATCCATCACCACTATAAATAACAGGGGTGAGAGGGCACTTCCCTGTTTCAGACCACTCTCCAGTTGAAACCATTCCGTTCTCTCTCTTCCCACCTTTACACAGCTTTTGCTTCCCTCGTACATTGCTTTCACTCTTGCCACTGTCTCCTTGTTCACTGCTTTTGCTCTCATTGCTTCCCATACCTTGTTTCTATTAATACTATCATATGCTTTCTCAATATCCAAGAAGGTCATCACCAGATCTTTCCCATATTCATAATGGTGTTCTTGTAGCTGTCTTACTGCAAAGATGAGGTCAACTGTTGACCTTCCTGGCCTGAATCCATACTGTTCTTCCCTCAGCCCATCTTCAACTTCTGTCCGAATTCTTCTCTCCAGTACCTTCTCAAATATTTTGGCGCAGTGGCACATGAGTGTAATTCCCCTGTAGTTCTTGCATTCCTTCCTACTTCCCTTTTTAAATATGGGTATTATTATCCCTCTTTTCCAGTCCTCTGGTATTTTCTTCTCCCTCCATATCACTTTCATTACTCGAAAGAGCCACTGTGTTCCTATCACCCCTGCTGCTCTCACCATCTCCACACTCACTTCGTCTATTCCTGGTGCCTTTCCCCCTTTCATCTTCTTTAATGCTTCCTCCACTTCTTTCCATGTCAATTCCTTCTCTGAAATGTCTTAGTCACTGTCTGTTTCTTCCTCCACAATGTCCACTACGCTGGTTTTAGTTGGATTTAGGAGTTCCTTGAAGTATTCTCTCCAGATAACCTTTACTTCTTCCATATTTTCGACCTCCTTTCCATTCCTGTCCACCATTCTGACATTTTCCCCTGTATCTCTTCTCTTTGCCTTTATCATTCCATACAACACTTTCTTACTGCCATCACAGTCCTCCTCCATCATTTCTGTCCATTTCTCCAGCCATTTCTTTTTCTCTTCCTTCACTACTTCTCCTGCTTCTTTCTTCCACTCTTGGTATTCTTCTCTTGTTCTGTCTGTCCTCTGTTGGAACCATTTCCTGAATGCTTCATTTTTATTTTTCACTGCTTCCTTAGTTCTGGGGTTCCACCATGGTGTTTCCTTCCACCTTTTCTTTCCACTAGTTCTGCCACACACGACTTCCGCTGCTTCTACCAACACGTCCTTGAACCTATTCCAGTCTTCTTCACCTGTTTTCAGATCATCCTTCGGTAATTTGTTTCTCACTAATATCTGGAACTTCTCCTTATTTCCATCCTCCTTCAGCTTCCATGTCCTTATTCTTCTTTCTTGGTTCTCAGTTCTCCTCTTTTCCTTCAGTCCTCTCACCTTGGCGACCAGCAGACGGTGGTCACTGTCCAGGGCTTCTGAAGGTATTACCCTTATATCCGTGATACTCTTCTTTGTCTCCTTCCCGCATAGAATATAGTCCACCACTGATTTCCTAGTCAAATCCCTGCTGTACCAAGTAATTTTATGGCTCTCTTCTTCTTGTACCATGTGTTTCCAACCATTAGCCCATTTATCTTGCACAGTTCCAACAATCTCTCTCCTTCCTTATTCCTGTTTCCCCATCCTTCACCACCAATCACTTCCTCAAAACCTCTTCTATCAGTTCCGACATGGGCATTTAGGTCTCCCATGACTATCAGGTCTCTCCCCACTAACTGCTTCTGCAACTACTCTTCAAACTCGTCCTTCTCGCCTTCTGTGCATCCCACCTGTGGTGCATAGACTTGTAGAATGTCCAGGTTTCTACCTTTCACAGTGATTCTGGCTCTAATTATTCTATCACTTACCCTCTTTACTTCCTCCCTCAGCCCTTCTCTCACCACCATTCCCACTCCATTTCACTTCCCCTCCTCATTTCCTATCCAGTATAGCTGCAAGCCATTTCTCAGTTCTTTTCTTCCTTCCCCTCTCCATCTGGTCTCTGCCAGTCCGAGTACATCCAGTTTTCTCCTCTCCATCATATCCACAACCTCCTCCACTCTTCCCGTCAATGAAGTTATATTCAAAGTTCCGATTCGTAGTCCATTTCCATAGCCAGGTCTGCTTCCTTTAGATCTGTCTTTTCCGAGGCCCGTTCCCGTTTTAAAAGCAGTTTCATATCCACTACTGGCTTGCTAGGCCTAACGTAGCTTCACCATAACCCTGGCGAGGGGCCTGTTTTTGGTCCGCGAGAGGTATTTTATTTCCCTCAAACCCTCCGGACAAGTCCGGCGAGCCCCCCTATCCGCCACCTGGGACGCGCCCGATAGAGGAACAGGCAAACCCCCACGGGGTTACTTGTACTAAAATGTATGTTGTGTGAGGGAGGCTTTTTATATGGCATTGGAATATGTGAATGAATGTATAGACTGTAGCAATTTACCAGGAAATACTGCAGTTCACTTAAAGGAAAGGCATTCCATGGTCTAAAATTTCCCGTTGATCCTTCGTCGATAACAGAGTGATTTACCAGACTAATGAATGACTCAAGTCTATTACGAATTACATGGAGGGTCCTTGAAGCTTAAACTAATTTTCTTTTTTAAAATGGTGACAGATTTTTTTCTCTCGTAATTATTAGTATTATAGATTTCAGGAACATTTTGTATTCTAAAATTTTCTTTCAAAGTTTGTGATGCCGTACACAAATGCTTACTTTTTATTCTAGGTTAGCAATTTTATCTAGTGGGCAGTATATCAGAAGGCATCACTTTTAACATTTATGTACTAGTTTTAGTGAGATTTCTTTTGCAGGAAAGCAAATTTGAACATGTCGTGCCATAGATGACAGTCTACAACAGATTGCTAGGGTATGGTCAATAAGGTCATCTGACAAAACAGCTAATCAAGTTGACAAATCTGTTACTGCTTTCCCAAAAGATACAAAGTACGTCCGTTTAGTAATAACATTAAATTGTGTACAGATACAGAAAAATTATTTATTGCACAAAATTCTACAACCCTTAAACTACTTTTCCACATAACTGCCGAAATGTTGCAGGCATTTGTCGTAGCGTGGCTCGAGTTTTTGTATACCTTCTTCATAGACGTGTGCCGCCTGTGTCTTCAACTAGTTGTACGTTCCGCTGCAGCGCAGTTCCGCATATGCGCGGTAGACGCTTTGTATCAAGGAGAAGAAACGTGCGCCATTTGGAGAGCGCTGTCAGCCACGTACGCGTTGTTGTGCATGTTTACTCGTACAATGTCGGTGTTGATTGAAAATCCCACCGCTTGTGAAAACAGATCTGTGATTCGTTTTCTGAATGCTAGGAAAGTGAAACCAATTGAAATTTATCGGCAAATTTGCGAAGTGTATGGACAAAATGCGATGAGTGATTCAATGGTGAGAAGATGGGTCCGACAGTTCAATGAAGGACGTAGTGAAGTGCACGATGAAGAACGAAGTGGGCGTCCATCTTTGGTTACAGAAGAACTGGTTCACGTGATTGATGAAAAGATCCAGGAAAACCGCAGGTTTACAAATAGTGCTCTCGCTATGGAATTTCCCCAAATCTCACGATCACTAATTCATGGAATTGTTACCGAAAAACTGAACTTTCGTAAACTTTGCCGACGTTGGGTACCAAAGATTCTTAGGGAGCAACACAAAACAAAACGGATGGGTAGTGCACTTCAGTTTTTGACCCGTTACAATGAAGGCGGCGAAGAATTTCTGACACAGATAGTCACAGGAGATGAAACTTGGGTTTCTTATGACACCCCTGAAAGTAAGCGGCAATCAATGGAATGGAGGCACACTTCATCCCCAGCAAAGGTTAAGCCGAAACAAATCTTGACACCTCGGAAAATGATGTGCACAGTGTTCTGGGACTGGAAAGGCATCTTACTCATTGATTTCTTACCGCGTGGTCAAACAATCAACATAGATGCTTACTGCGAGACACTTAGGAAATTGCGCCGTGCAATACAGAATAAGCGCCGAGGGTTGCTGTCAAAAGGTGTTGTTTTTCTTCACAACAGCGCACGACCACACACTGCAAATGTGACGAGAAACCTCTTACAGGGATTTGGCTGCAGGACGTGTTTGACCACCCTCTGTACAGTCCTGACCTCGCTCCTAGCGACTTTCATCTGTTCACACATCTCAAGTCTTTCCTTGGCGGTCAACACTTCAACAATGACGACGAGCTGAAAGAAGATGTTTCCAACTGGTTGAAGACACAGGCGGCAAACTTCTATGAAGAAGGTATCCAAAAACATGTGCCACGCGCTATGACAAATGCCTGCAAAAGTTCGGCAGTTATGTGGAAAAGTAGTTTAAGGGTTGTAGAATTTTGTGCAATAAATAATTTTTCTGTATCTGTACACAATTTAATTTTATTACCAAACGGAACTTACTTTCTGGACGGCCGCGTATTACCATCTTTACCACCAGGTCCATTTTAGATTGAACATTTCATAAATTTCATTTCGTCAATTCATTCAGGATCCCTTTCCATGCAGCAATCATCCATTTGTCATACTGTTACAGTCATCACAATTACTCAGGTTACCAGACAAATATCATTTGTGCACAAGTACATGGGGCTGATTACCAAAGATGTCCCAAGCCCCTGATTGAAACAACTTAGTCCATTTGCAAACTTGCTATGCCTTATGGGGATGAGCATTTGATTCTTTCATGAGAACCAACTTGCCCTTGAGGGATTTACATGGACATCCAGTGTTTTCAGAACAGATGTCATTCGTCCTAAAATCATAACCTAGTTGGTTTTCCCTCTTCTAGTAAGGGCCTTACCTCACCCCATAGTCTTTCCTACTACCAGGCTGGGCAGACACAGTAAGACTCCATAACATTTCCATGTTGTCTTTGACTATGCCTGACCCCCTATTAGGGGTGGAGTCCACAAATAGTGGGGCAAGGGTTGGCAACCATGGATCCCTGGAGAGGCCAGCATTGCCTCCACTTGGGATGGGCTCTTTTTTTTTTTTTTTTCCATCATTCTTGCCTACTCTTGTACTCTTCCGACCCCTATGTATTAGTATATTGGAGACAAGAGTCTTCCATTTTCCTGCCATATTTGACCCTTGTTCTTCTTTCTAGATACCTTAATAATGAGACCTCTTGTATCTTTCATACCCCTATTGGTGAATGAATACGCATTCTCATAAGAGGCAACTAAATTGCTGAGTGCATGTAGCCCATGACATAAGTTGTCTATTGAGCACAATTCCTTTCTGATGGCACAAAACCTCAGCTGCACACATGACGAGTTTCGTATGCGTGAGAGTTCAAGTGTGAGTGAGAGGGTGAGAAATATTTACTTCGATATTTGCTGTAGAAGTGTTCACATTGGCTCCTGGTAACTGTAACTGTATTGTTTGTTGATGTTCCCCGTCTCCCCAGCAGCACAGCAGTAGTTGCCCCTCTATACTACCTACCTTCTCCTCCTTTCCCCTCCATCCTTGTGGCTAAGCGTAGGTTTGTGCCATCTAGCTCTACCCGGAAGAAATCATGGCTGATCAATTCTCGAGTTAGCAATCCTGAGGCATTCCTGATTTGCGGTTTACCTTTTACTGTTTCCTCTCTGCTTTTCATGGCACTAAATTCCTTCCAAGTCCCTCAACCCTCATTCTTTGATAGCTCTGAGCAGTTTTCTCTTTCTTTATTATTAATGGTAAGTAGTAGTAGTAATAGCAGAAGCTACAGCAAGCATTAGGGGGTTGATCCTAGATGTTATGCCAATTAGGATTACAATTATCAGCAACATAACCTTGTATTCCTTTTATTGGCCTCATGATTGTATTTCTCAAATATTTCTGATCTTTATATGCTTTTATGCTTAAGTTTGTGAGAGTTTATGCCTGTTAATTCTACTGAAAGCATAACTGTTGTGCAGTTATTTTCACACCCTGCTATCAAGATTCTTGCTTAATCATTAACCATGTAATTGGTCTGCATACCCTGTGTTACCGAGCAGTTGTTTTACTGTATTGTGAAGTGTACAAATTCCTGTAGATTCTTATAATTTCCTGGCAGTTCCTGAACAGTTGATGTTTACTGGCAAAGTTAATATCCCCAACATATCATAAATCATTAATTTAATGTGTCAACTCTTATTTTTAAATTAGTCTTTTTCAAATTGTTGGTGATCTCATGAGTCTTAATGGTGTTCTAAGCACCTAAGTGAAACATGTACAACAAAACCCTACTCAGTGCTATGAAAAATGCAGTAATATTGTAGAAGTATGTCCTGTACAGTCACCAATGTTTTGCAGATGAAGCTTTGTCCATCAGTTGAATATTCCTGAGATAGTTTCTACCTAATTGCACATTGCTAGGTTCCTTAATTTACTGCAACTGTTCGACCTAGTCTAACATAAAGTCATGAAATTTCCAATATAAGGCTACCCTGAATGTTTCAGCCATTTATGGGTGAACTGAGGGAACAATCATACTTTCAAAGCTGTTAATCAAAGAATATTGGTGTTTGAAGAAAAGCTATAAGCGCCTAGAGGGAGCCACCACAGCTGGAACCAACACTACTACCAACCTCAACTTCTTGAAGGTGGAAACTCGAGCTTCGCAGTTCGAGACGTTTCGCCTCAAACTCATAACGGAGCTAGGTCACTTAAAATTGGACTTGCAAGATCAGATTGGTAATTAAAAACCGGATTGATGAAGCTGAACAATGTGGCCGCCGGAACTGTTTACTGCTACATGGGGTATGTGAAACTCCCAATGAGGATGTGTACACCAGAGTAACTGAGGTACTCAAGGAAATATTAAGCATTGGATTAACTATGATGAGCATTGATCGGTGTCATCGATTGGGGAAACCCAAGAGATGTACTGCGGATGTGGTGGCTACCAATAGAAGACTGATCATAATCAAGTTTAACGGCTACCGTGAGAGGGAAGAGACTTCTGAAAGGAACAGACACTCTACTCTGTCCATGGAACAATATGAAATGAAATGAAAATCCACAGCCTGCTTCCAGTCTCCGACCGGGTCAGGAACATGGAACAATATACTACACTTAACTGATGATGTTGACGAAAAGGTCAACAGATTTAATGCAACACTGCTGGAACTATATGACAAACATGCACCTATACGAACAGCTATGATCACTCTCTAAGCTGCTCCTTGGCTATCAAACGACATTAAATCCACAATGCCTGAATGCGACCCATTACACAGGCGTTATAAATAGATCTTATCAAGCGACGATTTTGAAAAATATTGTGTGCTTGGAAATCAAATTAAACAAATGATTTGTTATAAAAAGTATGTCTACTTCCAACTGCTAACTTTAATGCTAGAATCACCTGGTAGTAACTCAGGTCGGTAGGTATTGGGTGGCACACTATAAACTCCAATACATATTATATTAATCCCAATGAATTAAATGCCCACTCAGCTCGAGATATAATGAATACTGATCCCTAAATAATACAGACAACAATAAATTACCATTATTCAAGTTTCATAAAGTAAATGAAACTGATCAGAAAAAAGAGGATGGAGGAAAATAGAATACCAAGACAGATGCTGGAGGTAAAGTGCAAGGGTAAGAGAGCAAGAGGAAGACCTAGAACAAGGTGGATTGATTCAGTGAAGAACAGCATAAGAAAAAGAGATTTGGACTGGGACAAGATCGTGGAAGAGGAATGGTGGAAAGAAAAAGGTGGAGAAGTGCCATAAATACCCCGACCCGGCAGGAGCTGGATAAGGGGGAATGATGATGTGATGATGATGAAGATAATGAAGAAAGAAAAAAAAAAGAAAAAACTACCAAATCACAAGCAATCTGACTGGGTGACATCCCTATTTCCTTTATTGTTAACCTGATAAGAGGTAGTACTGTCAATTATTACTCATACTTGTAACTCATGTCTTTTACAAAGTTTTCTTCCTAACAATATGGAAAGATGCTTTAGTTATTCCAGTTCAAAAAAAAATATCATGTGCGATTTCTCCATCTGACTATCAACCTGTCTGCATACTTTTCTCGCTTTCCAAAAATCTAGGAAAAAGTATTCATGAACAACTGCTCCACTATTTGATGCAATATTCCCTAGATCTGTTGCAATATGGATTTTAGAAAGGACATAGTACATCTACTGTACTCATTCAAATCACTGATGGCATATGACAAGCAATGGATGAGCATAAAGTATCTAGACTAATTCTTCTAGATTTCAGTAGTGCATTTGAAACCATTAATACCGACATACTTATGGCTAAATTCCATTCCTTCCATCTTAGCATGTTTCTCTCAAATTATTCACCTCATATCTTGATAACCAAACACAGTGTTTACTTTTAAATGAAAACAGAACTGAGTGCAAGTTCAAAATTATTGGAGTACCACAAGGTTCAATTCTTGGTCCCATCATATTCATTTTATATCCAGACGATATCTTATCGAAATTGGAAAACTACAACTTAATCTATATGCAGACGACTTTCAGATATATTGCCACACAAAAATAATGATATGGATGCGGCATATGAAAATATGAATTTAAATATGAAGCAGATAAGCCGCTATGCTCCTGAGTACTTTCTTACCATCAACCCAACCAAAACATGAGCCATCATAATAGGACAGACTAAATAGCTTTTCCATTTACACAGTAGGTCACTTCCCTTAATTCAATTTGATGGAGTTGCTATCCCATTCTCTAAATAGGTAAATAGTCTCGGAATCACACTAAATGAAACATTGAATTGAGATGAGCACGTTGCTAATACATGAAGGAAAGTTTACTCATCACTTCAACCACTCAAGATTCATCAGTCCATTCTATCCCTTAACTTAAAAATAACACTCGTCCAATTGTTGATACTCCGTATATTTAACTACTGCGATGTTGTATTAGTAGATGCTACCAGAGCACAAAATAAGAAACTTCAGAGAGCTCTAAATTCCTGCATTAGGTTTATTTTTTCCTTGAAATTTTCCTCACGTGTCTTTTTTTATGCTCTACTTTCCTGCTTAAAAATAGAACAACAATGAAATCTGCATATATGTAGACTTATCTATAGACTTCTCAATGAAAGTAAATTTCACTCTTGTAATTTTTGTTTGCTTTCTTCCTTCCATGATCATCACACACGATATGGATCTATAATTGCAATTCCTTTACATCATTCATCTCCCTTCAGTAACCCTTTCCTCATGTTGGGAACTAGAATTCGGAATAATTGTCCTCATGACTTTGGAAATTGTACATCCCTAACAACTTTCAAACGTGCATGTAAAGATTTCCTCTTGAATTCATACGCCAACTATGAGTAGAACAATTGTGTATAAATGGATGAGTGATAACTGTAGTAAAACTTCATAAATTGTTTTTCAAAAACAAGCTCATCAAAAACAAACAAATTACATGCTATTCCATAAACCAGCTTACAGTTCAAACACTTGCAACATAGTTAACATTGGCAATGAATCCATTGAACTGGTAAAACAGTTCACATATTTAGCCCTTACTTTGGACAAAAACCATAGTTCGAATGAGCTTGTCATAAATGTGAAGAGAAAACTTATTAGTATAATTGGTGTTCTAAAAATATTAAGGGAATATGGAATAATCAACATTTAAGGAGCATATATTGGCTACTTCTCTTATTCATTCTTGCCTTATGTACATGAACATAATATGGGGTAAATGTACACGTGAATCAATAACTGAGCTGGAAATACTAAAAAAAAAAACCATGTATGGTTATGAATTTAGGCAGCCCTGTAAAAGTATTTCAGGAGACAAACATAGTACCATTACAAAGCCAGCTCAAATACTCTGAAGCTTCATGTATGTTCTGATATAAACAACATCTGATTAGTGTTATTTCTGAACTACAATGCAGGAAAGAAATTCATACCCATACTACAAGATGTCCACCTCTAAATTTTAAATCCCATTCCAAATTTGTATAATAACTAAGATCATCAAACCAGTTGTACATGGAGTCCACAAACACTGCTAAATATGGTGCTAAAAGCATTTCCTATTCAGCCAGTACATCTTATAACAATCTACCTCCTAACTGAGACAAAACCAAAACAATATAGTGTTGGAAGCCATTTTTCAGTGTTGCCTTAGTAAACGAAATTTTAAATGCTCAGTCAGTCAACACGATTTTATACGATTGTAATGGGTGTTATTCCCTAAACCTGAAAAATACACGAGATCAATAAATTCACATTGGTTCGATCGGCAAGCGCTCATCATCAGATCCCTTACACTCGGGATTTAAATCTATGTCTACAATTATGTGACTGAAGATATTTACAATACAGTTATGACAGATTCCCCACCCCCAAAAATACTGCCAATACAACTGTTAAAAAAACAAAGTGCTAAGATCCCTTAAAAATATATTTTTAAAATTATCAACGTGGCTGCGGGGCCAAAAAATTACAAATCTGTTCATAAACAGTCACCTTCCTTCCTCCAAACTAATCCACGAAGGCTCGGCTACTACTACTGCTACTACTGCTGAAAAATACCCAAAGCAACAAGCTCCCAGAATGGAATTATAAACACTAAATAAGTACATTTCTACAGGGGTTGGGGTTGAGATGTGCTGAATGCATGAGGCAGGTGGCTTTTATGGTCAGATTTTAACCTCATGAGAGGAGTTAATGAGAGATGAAATGAATGGTGAAGATAAATGAAACTGGGTAGGGAGTTGGGTAGAGGCAGTCATGACCTGTTATAGTTACCACTCTGTGACTGTGTAGAGCAGCAGACAATCCAACATTTATGTCAGTTTGACTTATGTCCTTCAGAGTGCACTATGAAAGATTTGATTGCAGCCTCCTCCAGCGCTATTGACGTTGCCCAATCATCATCATCATCATCATCTAGCTCTCAAATTTGTTGCTCAATATGTAATTTGTTTGTATAATAGACCTGTATGGGGCAGATGACCTCGTAGTTCCACCCTTTGAAACCTCAATAACTAATAGACCTGTATATATGTATGGTAGAAATGTAGATATCCTGTATTCATTATTCATATTCTTTTTTAAATATTTGTATGTAAAGTTGATACTTCTGACACGAATAAAGAATAGAAGACAGGTACCATTCTGGCATTTGCCTGGAAATGGTAAACCATAGAAAACCATTTAAAGAATGGCCGAAGGTGGGATTCGAACCCATTTGTCTACCAAGTCCACAGATAGTTGTGTTTATCTTCTTGGTTTAAAATAGGATCTACAGTTGTATCAGTGGCTATCTCGTAAGAGTTTGTTGACCAAGGTTTGTTACTATCACAGCTCATTGATAGATTAATAGTGCCAGGTGTATTATCTTATCTGTGTGGATTCATCAAATTTAGGACAGGTTCAAGGATATGGCACCTTGATTATTTCAGATCTAATCTTAGGTATGTATTTTCATTAATTGATTCTCAGACGATCTAACCAGATGCCATTGGAACATACCTATTAGCCTAGTCATGACTAATTTTTGGTTCTGCATATTTTTAGCCTACTTTTCCACATTTTGCAAAAAGTATGAGAAAAGTAGACTTATGAGATCAATAAGGGTAAATGTGTGTGTCTGTCTGTGTGACCCCTCCCCTCCATTAACTCTTAAATGGCTGCAAATTCTCTAATTTCGAACATAGTCTACTATTTTGCTCTGTTAGGCTGCAAGATTTTGAGCAAATCTTATGCCAGTGCTACTAGCATTATTCTGTAGATAATGATTACTCGAAATCGGTTTATTTAGGGAAATAAGGAATGAATCTTAAATTTTAAGAAAAGTAGGCTCTTCAGTTTGTCACAGAAATGCTTGTTAGAACTGCCATCGTTTACAAATCATGAAAAAAAAATGCTGTTTGCTAAAGGCCATTATAAAAAATGCTTCACTCGAATTGATCTATACATAATAATTTACAATATTGTAAAAATCTTCCTTGTGAGATCTGATCAATAAAGAATAACAATTTTAAAATGTTTCATATTCAGCTTTTAATTTTTCTGTTGAAAGGGTAATACGATTTTTTCCTACGTACTTGAATGCACATCTTACTTTTCTTAAATTCTTCCAACACATGATGTAAGCCATTCTTTGTGAGATCTTTGAGAATCACAGTACTGCTTGTAAGTCCTTAAATTGATGACCTCCTATCAGGACTATAAGGAATATGTGGTAAGAGTTAATTCAGTTGCATCTCTAAAAGCCGCAGTAGTTAAAAGGGACGTAAAACCAATAACATAATTATTTGATAATTCAGCCAAATATTCCACAATTAGATCTGTCACATGGGATTATACATTATCATGATAAAAGTCACCATCCATACCAATAAGTTATGATTGTTCCTTTACAATGAGTCTCATCAGTATTACCAGCACAGAGATGTTGAATTCGCTTTAACTTTATATGGGGAACTCAAAGTAGTGAACCATTCACATATACAGTAGTCAAATAAAGTGATCACCATCAGCTTACCTGCAGGTAGAACAACTTTCACCTTCTTTGTTGTGGGAGAACTTGGCAGTTTCATTACTAGGTTTCCATCTGGGTTATATGGATACACCCACAACTCATTGCCCTAGTTACTCATTCTAGAAAAGTGTCCCCTCGATCAGCAAAGAAACCTCATGTTATGTCTCCACACACTAATACAGTCATCACAATTAACACTGGTTATCAGACAGATTCTACACACACCCAAAGTACACGGGGATACATGACAGCGTTGTCGCAGCCCCAAAACTTAAGAACCAACCAGTCTTTTATTCAGGCATCAACAACTTGGCAGAATAAGAGGGTATAAACTCATGCTCTAGATTTGAATTTAAAATACCAGTACTGACAGGTGGGGTCCTGATTGTTGGTTTCTCCCAGATTTTACCACATTCCCTTCAGGGAAATCCCGGGAGCACCATATTTCAAGTCTTGAAACATCTATCCCAATCCTTGATCCAAGTAATTATCCACCACAGAAAAACAGGTTATCAGACAAATTCAACTCGTAGCAAATTACACAGGTCTAATGATCAAGATGTCCCATGCCTCTAAAATGAGTTAATAGCAATAA
Organism: Meconema thalassinum; assembly: GCA_946902985.2. Taxonomy (NCBI): domain Eukaryota; kingdom Metazoa; phylum Arthropoda; class Insecta; order Orthoptera; family Tettigoniidae; genus Meconema; species Meconema thalassinum. The sequence goes on along the minus strand of OX336388.2, from coordinate 472,038,845 downwards.
GAAAGATTTCCTTAAGGAAGATGTATGGGGAACTAATCTCGAGAGCCTCCGTGGCTCAGGCGGCAGCACGCCGGCCTCTCACCGCTGAGTCTGTGGTTCAAATACCGGTCACTTCATGTGAGATTTGTGCTGGACAAAGTGGAGGCAGACAGGTTTTTGTCCGGGTACTCTGGTTTTCCCTGTTACTATTTCATTCCAGCAACACTCTCCACTATCATTTCATTTCATCTGTCATTCATTTAATCATTGCCCCAGGGGAGTGCGACAGGCTTCGGCAGCCGGCACAGTTCATTTCCTCGCCGCTAGATGGGGGGCTTCATTCATTCCATTCCCTGACCCGGTCAGTCGACTGGAAGCAGGCTGTGGATTTTTTTTTCTGTGGAAACTAATCTCAAATAGTACTGGTACTTGTTCTTAAGGATCATCCTTATGGTCTATTGTGTGTATATGCTTGAGAAGATTCTGAGTCTTGGGGGAGTTGAAATCCATCATATCTTAATTTGTTTTTAATTTTTTTTTACTTTCATCTACAATTAGATCACCAAGTCAAATTCCCTTCACATGGTGCATGTTTCTGTGCAAGATTGTTTTGCTGAATATTCTGCATGGTTGGTGTGTATGCTCTGCCCCTTAGGGTCGAGTAGGCATTACCTCATTCGTGCCTCCCACCTTTTTATTTGTACCAATAACTCAGTGATCACACAGAAGCGTGTTTTTTGTCTTCCTCAGAATTTTATTACAATTTTCAGAACAATGAACTATATCATATGATCTAAAAAGTGTGTAATTTTCACGAGTCGCACAAGCTAATGTCACAAACTTGTATATCTATAGTAATAGTGCTCCGCACACAAAGTGCATTTTAAGTGTTTTTAATGTTTTTAACCTTATAATAAGTGTTTTTAAGTGTCTTTTGTTCATGCTCACTTATTCCACATTGATTGTTGCTAATAGCAACTTAGCTTTAATCACTTCATCTCATCATTACTGTGCCCTTGCAAACAAGAAATATGCAAATCACTGTCCAACAGCTCAGTCTGGTATTTTCGGGGCGTAGAATGTCCTCCCACTGAGTGACTCACATATTATAGGGTCAAGCTTAGGATAACACTTCAATAAAATAAAATTCAAAATCTAAAAATTATTTAATTAATAATCAAAAATTTGGCACTACAACAATTAAAACAAGTAGTTCCGTGAAGAACTATACAGCCTATTTTCATATATCCTACTTATGTTAATTGCCACTATCAACATACACAATTTCAGTTTGATTGCTGTAATAGATTCGTAGATATTGAGAACAGACTAAATATTTCGGATGGTCGCCATGTTGGATTTTATATATGTAGGTCCTACAGTTATGTACTGTTACATGCAGATTATTGTGAACGTGTAGTACTCAAACTTCAATCGCATAATTAGGACACAAGAAAAAACAAGGAGATTTCAAAATTTCTCAGCTGCCATCTTGAGGTTATGGAAACAATTGAAATAAATTAGATGCCAGTGGATTAACATTCGTATAAGGATTTACTGTACCAAGTTTCACTGCACGCGGATGGTTAAATTGCGAGAAACGTCCATGTGAATATTTATAATTCGCGTCACCGCCATGTTGGATTTGTGATCACCAGGTTATTTAAAGTCCTATAGGTGAACTTAAGTTCATAGCCCCTATGAACATTAAAAAATGCAGTTTGATTGCTAAAATAGATTCGTAGATATTCAGTATCGTCTAAATATTTCGGATGGTCGCCATGTTGGATTGTTAAATGTATAGGCCATAGAGTCATGTACCATTAAAGGAAAATTATTGCGTAGGTTCATTATTGAAACTTTCACTTCGATCGCATGACTACATCACAATAAATAAAATCTTAATTTTAAAATTCGCACTGTCGCCATCTTGAGGTTATGTAAACAATTGAACTAAATTAGATACCAGTGGATTACAATGTGTATAAATATTTCCTGTGCCAGGTTTCAGTGCGCTTGGAACATTAAATCGCGAGAAAGGTCTATTTAAAATTTTCAAATTCGCTTGGCCGCCATGTTCGTTTTGTAGTTAACCGGTTTTTGAAAGTCTTATAGATGGACTTCCAGTAGTGCCCTTTATCTCCGTACAAAATTTCAGGGTTTTACCGCTAATAGTTTCAGAGATATAGAATGCCAGTGAAATATTTCGCACATCCGCCATCTTGTGATTATGTAAACAATTGAACGAAGTTAGATGTCGGTGCATTACAATGTATATAAACATATACTGTACCAAGTTTCATTGCATTTGGTTGGTCAAATCGCGAGAAACGTCTATTTAAAAGTCGCAAATTCGCTTGGCCGCCATGTTAGTCTTGTAGTTACCAGGTTTTCAAAAGTCACATAAGTGAACTTATAGTAGGTCCCTCTATCACCATAGAAAATGTCAGGGTAATATCGGTAATAGTTTCGGAGATATTGAATGCTGGTGAAATATTTCGCACAGCCGCCATGTTGGATTGGTGAGTCGTAACAAAATTTGAAGGGCACGGTCGAGGTCGCCGGGAATAGTGCTATGAACTTTCCGAGTTTCATTGAAATCGCTCCAGCCGTTTAGATTTTATTAGGGGGGGACACACACACGAATCACACACACACACACACACGCACAAAAGGTGATCTCATAAGCCTATTTTTTCAAAATTGAAAATAGGCTAAAAATGGTAAGAGTTCATATTAGACCATCCTTTGTATAAAAAAATTTAAAAACTGAAATTACCTGATTTAATAGTCGGGAGGATATCAGGAGAGGATTGAGAATTAGATGTTCACTGCTCCGCTGTCATAGACCCACCATCCCGCCCAAATAGCAACATGACTTATATAGTTGAAATTGAAGTTCTGACCTCCATCTTTCTCACTGAGTCAGTAATGCCAACCCCATGCGTTTGGTACTATTCATGTGATTTATGAAATCACTATACTCAGTGGAAAGTGAACTCGATTAAGTTACAGTGTTTATTTATGTATTTATAATGTTTTACATACAACAGACCTAACCTGGGGCTTACGCCCCAGACCCCCTTGCTTGTGGTACTAGCATTAATTTTCGACCAGGCAGTACCTAACCTAGTAGCGGACATAAATTCTATCTTATTAATGTTTTACATACAAACATAGACCTAATCTGGGACTTACACCCCAGATCCCCTTGCTTGTGGTACTAGCATTAATTTTCGACCAGGCAGTACCTAACCTAGTAGCGGACATAAATTCTATCTTATTAATGTTTTACATACAAAAACAAACCTAACCTGGGGCTTACGCCCCAGACCCCCTTGCTTGTGGTACTAGCAGTAATTTTCCGCAAGACAGTGCCTTTCGGGTGTCACATGACTGTCCAAGACGGCGTCCGTAAGTGAAGGAAAATTGCATTATTTCCGTGAAATACAATTATTGCGTTGCAGCAGTGGCCATTGAGTATGAAGAGATTGTGAAACGACTCCCAACGACTCCCCGAAAGATATGTATATCATAAATTATATATTTTCAGTAAGCTAAGGTGTTAAAAGTGATGAAAAGGGAGGATGGTCTAAAGTGAACTATAAATAAAACAAGTAGTTCCGTGAAGAACTATACAGCCTATTTTCATATATCCTACTTATGTTAACTGCCACAATCAACATACAAAATTTCAGTTTAATTGCTGTAACAGATTCGTAGATATTGAGAACCGTTAAAATATTTCAGATGGTCGCCAGGTTGGATTTTTTTTTTGTACTATTACATTAAGATTATTGTGTACGTGTGGTATTCAAACTTCAATTGCATGATTAGACAACAAGAAGTAAAAACGAGATTTTAAAATTACGCACAGCAGCCATCTTGTGATAATGCAAACCATTGAAATAAATTAGATGCCAGTGGATCAACATTTGTATAAGCATTTAACGTGCAACGTTTCACGGCACTCGGATAGTTAATTCGCGAGAAACATCCATTTAAATATTTATACTTCGCGTCGCCGCCATGTTGGATTTGTGCTCACCAGGTTCCTGAAAGTCCTATGAACAATACAAAATTCAGTTTCGTTGCTGTAAAAGATTCATAGATATTGAGAACCGTCTAAATATTTCGGGAGCTCACCATTTAGGAGTGTTATGTGTATAGGCCATAGAGTTATGTACCATTCAAGGACAATTATTGCCTAGGTTCATTATTCAAACTTTCACTTCGATCGCATGATTACGACACAAGAAATTAAAACTTAATTTTAAAATTTCGCACAGCCGCCATCTTGAGGTTATGTAAGCAATTGAATTAAATTAGATGGCAGTGCATTACAATCTGCAAAATCAATTACTGTACCACATTTCACTGCGCTCAGAGAGTTAAATCACGAGAAAAGTCTATTAAAATATTTTAAATTCGCTTGGTCGCCATGTTCGTTTCGTACTTTACAGGTTTATGAAATATACATAAGTATACCTGTATCAGTACCCTTTATCACCGTACAAAATTGCAGGGTGATATCTGTAATAGTTTCGGAGATATAGAATGTCAGTGAAATATTTCGCATAGCCGCCATTTTGAGGTTATGTAAACAATTGAACTAAATTAGACTCCAGTGCATTACAATGTTTATAAACATTTGCTGTACCAAGTTTCATTACATTTAGATAGTTAAATCGCGAGAAAAGTCTATTTAAATATCTCAAATTCGCTTGGCCGCCATGTTGATTTTGTAGTCACCAGGTTTTTGAAAGTCTCATAGGTGAACTTCTAGTAGTGCCCTTTATCACCGTACACAATTTCTGGGCGATATTGGTAATAGTTTCGGAGATATTGAATGCTAGTGAAATATTTCGCACAGCCGCCATGTTGGATTGGAGAGACGTAACAAAATTTGAAGGGCACGGTCGAGGTCGCCGGGAATAGTGCTATGAACTTCCCGAGTTTCATTGACATCGCTCCAGCCGTTTCGATTTTATTAGGGGGGGACACACACACGAATCACACACACACGCACACGCACACACGCACACACACACGGACAAAAGGTGATCTCATAAGCCTATTTTTTCAAAAATGAAAATAGGCTAAAAATGACACTACAATGTTCACACTTGTCTAAATAAGACAAGGAATAAAAAAAAAAAAACCACAAATCAATAGTACTGGTTCCAAATGAACCTGACAAAAATCAATAAACTTTTCACTTCCATAAAGTGAATATAAAAACTTCAAAATATGAGCATCTTATGGCTCTGAAATATATTCTTACATAATCGTTCAACCCCCATTTGGAGTTCTTACTCAAATTGTGCTTATTTGTTTATAACAAATACATTTATTAAGGTTCACATAAGTTCATCCCTCTCAAACAATATTCTACAAATCAGTGTTGTCGGGAAGAGGAAAATCGTGCATCCAATGAGTAATGAAAACTACTGAATCAATCAAATTAAGAGACTCCCAGGCTCACTTAATATTTCCATTGTTACTCTGGAACATTATTATTAACAACAATTAGGGATTTCATATTGGTCTTAAACCATTTATTTAAGCTTATACGGACGGATCTCTGAACGATATTTTGGCAATAATACAATGCAATACAAATCACGGTGCTGATAACCGGTGTGTCTCTAAAAACACGTAACTTCCTGGCACACAAGCGGGCGTCCACCGACCTATCCCAAGCGATTTAGTGGTTTGTTTATAGTGCTGTCAAGGCTCTCCACAATGATATACGAGCTCGAGGGTCCAACACTCCCTCTCGCTAGACATAAAGTCTCTATGCTGGCCAACAGGCTTATTCTAAATGAAAACGCTTCTGCCTCGAGAATACACACTATTTCCTTCATTCATTTATAATTTGGCGGGCAATTACATCCTCTATTATCAGTTCAGGTGAACATATTGATTGTTAGGTATCTGTATTGGTAGGGTATGATATTCATATAACGATAATGACGGGTCTGTCGACGCAAATGAACCTTAGTTCAAAACCATACTGAGAAGTCATCCTCCTATGCTATTTCAATCGAGAGGTCTTACCAACTTTAAAGGATTCGGATAACACCAGAATCTCCTTACCTGAGCGACTTATATGAGCGGCTACAACGCACTGACTCGTGCACTAAATAAAATATAATAGCACCCGTATTTTCAATTTGCACACTGCAAACACATTCAACTTCATACATCCCTAATCCAACTCCGCCTTATGATCAATTTATCCTGAACGCATAGTCACAGCAATATTTAGTGTGAAAAGTCAAACTAGCTATCATAGCTTTAATTAAATAATATTTGTGTGATTTCTCGAGTACACATTTACTGCTCCTATCTCAACTGAGCTTCATCTCATTACACAATGGCACTGTCTAATTCTAATTGGCCTAAATATTTATTCGCCCTTGACATTACTTTTAATATAACCAACGTTCAACGATTTACCACTATCGACATTATTCAAAGAGCCTCATGGCTTCCAACAATTACATTTATTGTTAACCTATAAACAATTACTTTATGTTTATATCTTGCCTTTTAACATATGTTATTTTACATTGATCACTTTAATGACATGATTTCAAAAGAATGCACTCCAATGAGTATGTAGATTGAATATAATTCAATTAATTACTTCATTATTTAAATTTATCGTTCAGTGAAATCCGTATGCATTATTTCATACGTATTTTATTTCATCATCCCTTTCATTAATAGCATACATCTCTTATGTATTTGTTCGCACAGATTTTCTCTCCCTCAAAAGCAACACATAATTAAATCATTCTACTTACACGATTTCTCCTTGAGTTGGTAACTCCAGGGTCCCAACAAATCAGCTTCATAACCCACCTTTATCGGTTTAAGCTTTCATCTTTAACATCACTGCACTCACGGCATATCTTAATTTTCCTCTTATATTTAACATTTTAAAAACACTTGTATCCTCCCTTAGAGGTTTAAAAATCATAATTCTTTGACACTTTATATCACTAAAACACTAAAAATTTTATAATTAACACTTGATTAAATAGTACATACAAAATTACACTTATAACCCTTTGGTTACACTTATTCACACGCAAATGACACTTTCCTTCCTCCCAGATCCAAGAAGTTGCGGATACTAGTTGTATTCCTTAGTTCTGGACCCTAATAAGGTTGATTGGAAGTCTCTATCGCACCATTCGCTGGATTTCCTATATTCATGGGCTCTGAACAGTTTTTATAGCGCGATACTATCTCGTTCACAAGTTACTGCAAGTTTTTGATCTTGCTTCAAGTCTTTACTGGATCGGTCCGAGAGTTGCTATTTCAAATTTGATATTGTGCTCTGACAATATTTTTCTCGCCCACGTTTGGACCTAATTTCTCGAATAATATAATATTCTGTTCGTGGTACGGTCTTTAAAAGATTTTCACTTCCTTTCCTACGCAGTACTGTTCTGCTTATCCTGTTTTATTTTCCTGACGTCACTACAACTCTAATCTCCCAAGCATGGGCACAATTAGGTTATTATCCTACGTTAGATCCTCCTGCGGCTCTGTAACGCACTGGATAACGTTTGACTGTCACTACTTTTAGATTTTCCGATCACTGTCGAGATAATTTGTCGTTAATTCGATACTGATAACGTATTTTGGCTTTGCACGCCTCCGATCACTGAAGATAATTTCTTGGCCTAAAATATTGTACTTTGCCAATGTTTAACTTCAAATTTTCACTATTCGCATCACTAAAATAGTTTCTGTTATTAAACTATGAAGGGAAGCAGAGCTTCCTGCTAACTGATATTTTGACGTAATATCTCCCTCACGGAGATACGTGAAACATCGTCGCGTCCTGATGACGACTGTAGACTGCATACTCTTCACCGCTCTCAGAGGGTTTATATCTGATTTGGCTAAAAATAAACTATTTTTCCTTCTTCAAAAATTTATTTTCCAAAATAAGCATCGCACACGCTCGAAAAAAATACCTACTTGGAGCTAGCGTTTTAAACGTCTCATTGATACTAATTATTTTGAGAATCGATCGTGGCAAATATGATTAAATAGTACATTATGCAACGAGCCTATAATGGCTATAATTAAGACACGAGTATGTTTATAAAACGATTGTATGCGAGTTTTATAATTTTCATACGAGTGTCTTTATTACCTTTATAGGCGAGTTGCATACGACTGTTTATGTTAGACTATAATTATTATAACTATTTTATGTTCAAAGATAAATATTCATAAATAATCTGTCGAGATTTCGCCAGTTTTATGTACTGAACAGAGCGCATGAGACGCAGAGAATGCCTTGTATTTGACCATGGCCTTCTTGATTACCCCACTATGACACTAGGCAACGCAGTTTAGAAGGCCTTGGAACTCCATGCAGGTGCGATACTAACCTTATCTAATTGGTCAAACAACTGTTTCTTGAGCTGTGATTGGTGGGAGAAACTGTTTCATAATGAAAAATAGTGTTATAATGACCATCATTATGATACAATTTTCTGACACATAATAGTCAGGGTCGAACATAAAAATTATTAGAGCTCTTCGAATGAGTGGGCGTTTGATTTCTTTTCTCCCCCACTCCGAAGTACTGGTTAGGGTAATCCTAGACTACGCAATGCTTAAGCTGCACTTCTAAACTATACAATTGTTGTTAACTTTTTCAACTCGATAATTTCTGATTCCTAGGATTACTAACATTGCCGGTGAAATTCTTTAAGATTAATGCTTGTTTCCTGCTAATTTCAATTATTTGCTATTGCTACTGGTCACGCCCATCAAGCGGCGTTGTCAATTTCGTGTCGAGTCAGCGGTTCCTGGCTGATCTCCTTTCTCTCTCATTTCAATGGAAACTTTTCTCAATCTATTTTTATCCATGCGCAAGCCCCATATTGCTGCATTGGCAATGACATCACTCCCCCAGCTGCACTCCGTGGTCTACTAGCCAGCGTCATGGCGAGATGTACACTGGGGAAAAATACTGGTAAAATGATTGAGAAGTCTGGACAATTTCAGTTTAAAATCTATTTGAACAACTGAAGAAAACTTCATTTATAGACTAGGTACTCTTACACCATTCAACTCTTGCACCATATCTCATGTTTTTGCAAACAAATAAACCAACTTTGCCACTATGTTTTCTTTCCTGATTGGCTCTCATCTGAACTCAACATGGAATCGTGAAGGAAATATGGCATGTGGTCTAAGTTAGAAATCTTGCAGGTTTGTATGCAGCAGAGCAATCCATGACATTTCTGAGCACCACACCCTGCACAGGGCCATCATGACTCCCAGAAAGCAATTTAGTGAGAAACATGCACTTTGTGTAGTAGAATACGGATATGTCCGGCGCATACTTTTCAGCCACGAGCGGGAAACTGATATATCCGTAAAATTTGAAAATTTAAATATGGCACCGTTTTCCGTCAAAATAGTTAATGTTAAACCCAGGAGATGGCACCACTATGCAGACTCATGTTTGATAGTTAATTACCGGTATGTCATCCCTAGAGACCTCTTTGACATCACAAATACCTGCAGGCAATTGTTGTTTTAGATGAACGCACGTGTCATTGCGTACATGGTGAAGTTAGTGCATTTTTGTAGTATTTAATTGGTGATGTGAGAATAATTTCATGGAATGATGAATATATAGTGTCTGCTTTGGATTTGAGTGATTTGAAGTGTTCCACACTTAATTATTAATTAACTTTACAACCTTCAGATGCTACTCAAACTTCTTCAAGTATCGACAGGTAAGCAATATATATGAGAGTTCTAATTAAATTTAGTGAATGAAAAAAAGTAATCTACATATTTTGAATTTAAAAAAAATCTGATCGTAGCCATAAAAGCATCCACTCGGAAAGGGTTAAAGGCCATAATGTTATTGAATAAAATGACTGGTTCAGATTTGCAAAGTATTATATAAGTTTTGATTGCTTTGTAGCTTTGAAGACATTTTCAGTGTTGCCATATTGACAACATGGATATTGCAGCTTTTCAGTCGGTCAACACAATGTAATCCCAGTTACTGGGACAAGCGAAAAAATAACCTGAAAAAAATGACATGTGATTAAAAGTATAAATGAGAGAATTGAGAAGAATAAACTAAGGTGGTTTGGACATGTAAAGAGGATGGAGGAAAATAGAATACCAAGACAGATGCTGGAGGCGAAGTGCAAGGGTAAGAGAGCAAGGGGAAGACCTAGAACAAGGTGGATTGATTCAGTGAAGAACAGCGTGAGAAAAAGAAATCTGGACTGGGACAAGATCGTGGAAGAAGAATGGTGGAAGGAAAGAGGAAAGTGGAGAAGTGCCATAAATACCCCGACCCGGCAGAAGCTGGATAAGGGGAAATGATGATGATGATGATGATGATGATGATGAGTAGAACCCCTCCCGTCCCCCGCTCCGGTTGATCCGACCGTGCTCCAACCGAACTTGCCCCGATTTGTAGCGGTGATTCACTACCCGTCACGCCATTGTTGTTTACAGGTACTTGTTGTTATTGCTTGTCCTTTTTAGTGCTCAGTCATCTCTCGTATTGTTTCTGTCGTCAGGGTTTTGTGAAGTTTGTAGTGCTTACTGTTCGTTTTACGTCATTGTCCTTCTGTGTTCGTTACACTACTGTACAGTAATTTGTTTAATGTACATTGTGTGTACTGAACATTAGTGTGAGTGAAACGTAAACACGTTGCTCTTTCATTAAATGAAAAATTAGCGGTGCTACGAAGACTGGACAAAGAGGAATCACTCCAAAAAATTGCCAAGTAACTCGTTGTAGGCGTGACGACGGTAAAAGATTTGTGAAGAAATCTGAAAGGCATTGAATCATGTACAGTGACGATAGATGGGTGAAAACGCTCTTTAAGAATCACTAAACATTGAAAGAGCCTAAATTTGAACTGCTTGCCAACGCATTGTGGATGTGGTTCTACCAAAAAAGAAGGAAAGGAACCCCGATATCTTGAGTTCAGAGATTGTTTATTTTAATGAAAATCCATATTTTTCTGTACTTTCTGATAATCCGACCTTCTTAGCATTTTGCGTTCCGACCATACCCTCAGTCCCAAAGGTGACGGATTACAGGGGTTGTACAGTATTTGTTATGGACTACACAAGAGTCCATAACAAATCTATTTTTAATCACATACAATTCAGGCAGTGAGTGAGAAAGGGGGCTGTGTCGAGATTTTGTCAAAATTGAGTTATTGGTACCATTGTGTAGAGCATACATTCATCTTTCAGTGTGTATAATATCAAAGACATCCGCTGGCTCCTTCCCTTGTTTTGTGAAGAATGTAGTTTCTGTGAATCACGTTTATGCTGCAAGAGAGCAACTGCAAAACTCCAAATATCTCAGTTCCATCCAACTCTGGCATAGCCCCCTCTCTCACTCACTGCCTCAATTGTGATTATATTGTGTAGACTGACTCAAAAGTTGCAATATCAATTAACTCTGGAGGCCACACGATCATTATCATTTACTGTATATAAGTTTGTTTTAAATTAAAATTTCACTTTTAATATATTTTTATTTGTATGTTATGATTTCAGCTGCTTTTAAAATCATCAAGACATGGTTACCTGCAAAAGCAGTGCAGAAAATAAAATTTGTAAATAAGAGTTCATTGAAAGATTATGTCCCACCAGATCAAGCATTGAAGTGTTGGGGTGGTACTGACGATTATGTATTCACCTTTGTTCCTGAGCAGCGCACACCTGTTCCTAATGACAAGGCCGATGATAACAAAAAGAAAGTGAGTTATTCTTTGTTTAAATTAGTTAATTGATTGTTGTTGAAGGGGTGGAGCAGTGAATTCATCTACCCCAAATTAGTTTCCTCTGAATTGTATCAACATTGGTAATACAGTACTCCTCACTTGGAAATGGCTAGGGAATAGCTCCCCTGCTGAATTATACTTGGAAATGTCATCACATATAGGATTTGAACCAGATTCTCCTGCTGTACAGGCAGTTGCGCTTAGCTACTTACGATGCATTTTAATGTGGAGAGATGTTTGTGATCTTGCAGGTGAAATTAGAGCCACCCCACCTATGCATCAAAGCTGGAACCTGTCTTGGGATTTTATAATCATAGAAATAACTAGGACATAGCTCCACTTTGAGTAGGAATGGACTTGAAAATGTAAGTAGCTAAGCATGCTTGCCTGGACAGCAAGAGAATTGGGCTTGAATCCCAACTGCTTCACATTTTTAATTTTTACTAAAGAGAGATTCCTCACTTTGGTTGGCATGGCAACAGCAATCTCTACCCACCAATGTAACTAACAGGTATCCCTAGACAGCTGGAATGCAAGCTGGCATTTGGAGATCCAAGATTTGAATCTCAACCCTGACAGCGATCAATTGTGTTTTTTTCCCTGTGTTTTTCCATATTTGCTCCAGACAAATATAAGGATGGTACTCTATTTTAAGTCTCCAAGGACCTATCAAATCCTTCTCCCTAATACATACTATCAGTTATCATAATAGCACAGATTATCAAATTAGAAACATCTAATGGGCTGGATTTCCGAAGCACGTACTTGAAACAAAAAATCACAGCGATATTCTTGTCTAATTCATGAAAAGCTAAAATGCTATCTGTTATGCTGAGTGGTGAAGTCTACACACAAGGGGGAGAGTTAAATCCTGGCTCAGTTCAACAGCATTTAAGATGGAAGTATCTGTTCCCAAAGGATACAAGATGTTTATTTTCCGAATTAGCTAATTGTACTTAAACAAAACTTCAAAAAGAAGTTTGAAAAAGTGGCCTGGCTAACTCAACATTTGACCAGCGTTTCGCCCCAGTGTACCATTGGGCTTATCAGTTGGTATGGTTCAACTCTCCAAGACGCATGGTTAGTACATACTGAGAAGGCCACTGCAAGGCTCAAAATGATGTCACGAGTAGTGCCAATGTACTATGTGAGACAAGCTCACTTTTTCAAAAATCATATCAGTATGTATGAAATTCTTATTAATAAAATATATTATTGGGAGGGAGGGATGGGATAGTGACATATTTACTATTCATACTTAATGTAATTAAAAATTCTTATAAACATTTATTGGGGCGGCTTCGGTTGCGTAGTTGGTAGCATGCTGAGCTTCTATGCCCAAGATCGCGGGTTCAAATCCGGCCGGCCGAAGTCGTCGGATTTTTTAAGAGCGTTAAAAATCTCTCAGTATGCCTTCCTTCGGAGGGGAAGTAAAGCTGGCGGTCCCATGTCATAGATTTATGGCATGTTAAAGAACCTTCCTCTAATTACACCTGTGTGAAGCTAAATTGTATAGGTTAAGAAAGTAAAAAACGCTCTTAGGTTCCTACGTTCGTTGCCGACAATTGCAGGCCTAACTCAGTAATAGAATGTTTTATTCAAACCAGATATACATAATTCCCATTTAGATGTTATTGACAATATTGACACAGGCTAATTAAATTATTATTAGCAATATTCGGGCATTACTAGTTTATCCATGAAATGTACCTTTGATTAATGGTCTTAATTATGTTTTAAAAGCTCTAGTAACAATCACAAGTAGTAAAAAGTAAAAAAACAAAAAACCTTTTAATGCCAAGATTTTGGGCAAATGCCCATTTATAGATGTTCTGCCCACTGGGCATTTGCACGGCCCACATCACTAGACATGCATGTCGTGATTTTTGTCGCCTTTCAAAAATCGCCTACCACGGCCAGGAGCGAACCTGCAGGCTTGGAGTTGGTAGTCCGACACGTTAACCACTCGCCCACCGTGGAAAGCTGTCTCAAGTGTGTAGGATATTATAGAAATATTTTAGTGTATCAAGGGCATAGGAGACACTACTTGAATATCCATCTTCGGACTCTTCAAATGAAAAATCACTCTCATCTACATCCGTGGAGTCCAAAATCGAAGCAATCTCTTGCTCACTGACCCTCTTTTGACTGCATATGTCGCAAAAGAACTATATAAATCAGAAAAAGCCATTCTTAGAACTCGCGACGCAAGCTCGACTGAACACTATAATCTCTCAGAGCTTGCGAGAAGCTAGTAAGGAGATAACACCACTCAATTCGAGGATTCCCTGTTAGGCCAGTTTTTAACAACAAATTATATAAGGTTTTGAATATTCCCAAAGGGAATATGATGTAGTTTCCATTTGAGCGGATGAATTATCAATAAATTATAAAAATGGTCCGGTTAGCTCAAACAATGCCAGCGTTTCGCCCCAGTGTGCCGTTGGGCTCGTCAGTTGGTACAGACACACCTACCAATACGCGTGGCTAGCACATGCTGAGAAGGCCATGCAAGACACAAAATACAAGCAGTATTGACGTCACGAGCATGCCAATGTGCTATGGGAGTCAAACTCCCTTTCTTAAAAACAAAAGCCTTACCTTGGCAATCCAAATAAGGTTTTGAATATTCCCAAAGGGAATATGATGTAGTTTCCATTTGAGCGGATGAATTATCAATAAATTATAAAAATGGTCCGGTTAGCTCAAACAATGCCAGCGTTTCGCCCCAGTGTGCCGTTGGGCTCGTCAGTTGGTACAGACACACCTACCAATACGCGTGGCTAGCACATGCTGAGAAGGCCATGCAAGACACAATATACAAGCAGTATTGACGTCACGAGCATGCCAATGTGCTATGGGAGTCAAACTCCCTTTCTTAAAAACAAAAGCCTTACCTTGGCAATCCAAATAAGGTTTTGAATATTCCCAAAGGGAATATGATGTAGTTTCCATTTGAGCGGATGAATTATCAATAAATTATAAAAATGGTCCGGTTAGCTCAAACAATGCCAGCGTTTCGCCCCAGTGTGCCGTTGGGCTCGTCAGTTGGTACAGACACACCTACCAATACGCGTGGCTAGCACATGCTGAGAAGGCCATGCAAGACACAAAATACAAGCAGTATTGAAGTCACGAGCATGCCAATGTGCTATGGGAGTCAAACTCCCTTTCTTAAAAACAATGCTCGTGACGTCAATACTGCTTGTATTTTGTGTCTTGCATGGCCTTCTCAGCATGTGCTAGCCACGCGTATTGGTAGGTGTGTCTGTACCAACTGACGAGCCCAACGGCACACTGGGGCGAAACGCTGGCATTGTTTGAGCTAACCGGACCATTTTTATAATTTATTGATAATTCATCCGCTCAAATGGAAACTACATCATATTCCCTTTGGGAATATTCAAAACCTTATTTGGATTGCCAAGGTAAGGCTTTTGTTTTTAAGAAAGGGAGTTTGACTCCCATAGCACATTGGCATGCTCGTGACGTCAATACTGCTTGTATTTTGTGTCTTGCATGGCCTTCTCAGCATGTGCTAGCCACGCGTATTGGTAGGTGTGTCTGTACCAACTGACGAGCCCAACGGCACACTGGGGCGAAACGCTGGCATTGTTTGAGCTAACCGGACCATTTTTATAATTTATTGATAATTCATCCGCTCAAATGGAAACTACATCATATTCCCTTTGGGAATATTCAAAACCTTATTTGGATTGCCAAGGTAAGGCTTTTGTTTTTAAGAAAGGGAGTTTGACTCCCATAGCACATTGGCATGCTCGTGACGTCAATACTGCTTGTATTTTGTGTCTTGCATGGCCTTCTCAGCATGTGCTAGCCACGCGTATTGGTAGGTGTGTCTGTACCAACTGACGAGCCCAACGGCACACTGGGGCGAAACGCTGGCATTGTTTGAGCTAACCGGACCATTTTTATAATTTATTGATAACAAATTATATATCCGCCTTAGTCAATACATAAACTAAAAGAAAATATAATTACATGTGCTCCTGGTACATGTTTCAGGGATTAATAGCTTTTATCCCCTTCATTAGCCAAGACAAATATCTGAAGAAAGATATAAAATAGCCTAGCACTCAAAAAAACAAATGGCTATTTGACTTAGTATGGTGCACCATATAAGTAGGTCACAGAAAAATGTTGAGCAAAACTAAAAAAAATATGACACAGTGATGATATTCTGCCATCAAAACACAGAGAATCAGTGGACAGTTCATTCGTGAATCCGCTCCAAAATACTGGTCGAAGCTTGAATTGGCAAAAATCACAATACTTCACCATATGTATGCTATTTTATATCTTTCTTCAGATATTTGTCTTGGCCGATGAAGGGGATAAAATCTATTAATCCCTGAAACATATACCAGGAGAACATGTAATTATATTTTCTTTTCGTTTATGTATTGACTAAGGCGGATATATAATTTGTTGTTAAAAACTATTTAGTACGTCAATACGGAACCATCATGGAAACTATTTTAAATAATAGACTGTTAGGCCAGATCTAAAAGTGTACTTTACTGCCATCTGTTGAGTTTTTAACATACCACTTGTGCCGGTATCTGCGGATCTCTGATAATATAATATATTAAATTCCTCTCCCGGCTAACCTACCTTGTGATTTAATATATTAAATTCCGCCCTCTGAGGGTTAACATTTTATAAACAATATTTTCCCAATTTTAACCTATGGCCTAGAAACAATGGTTACGAACAAGAGGCATAATAGTAAGATCGAAGCAACTGAATTTAAATTCTTGAGAACATCTCTCCAGAAGAAGAGATAAAATCCTAAACTCAAAAATTAGGCAAGAACTAAATATACAGGAACCATTACTACAGCGAATACAGAGATCAAGAATAAGATGATTTGACCATGTGCAAAGGATGGAAATGATAGAGCTGCAAAGAGGGAGATGGTGAGAAACATTGACGGTTTAGATTGTTGGAAGACCAAAGAACAGATGGATAGACCAAATCCGACAAGGCATGTGACATTGGACTGGATGTGGCAGAAGTAATTGAGCAGGAGATGTGGAAGAATAAACATGAGTGGAAGAGGCTAGTTTACAACACCCGGGTGATGATGATGATGATGATGATGATGATAATGATGATTCCGGTTTCTTTTTTTTATTATTATTTTCAGAATAGAATACCCTCTGTTCCAAATCTCGGTTAACCCGAGATTGGGACAAGAGTATTATTTATTACAACCATCACCTGATACATGTGATTATTACAGTGTTTACAGCGATTGCCCCACAGCCTAATACAAAAATCCTTCTCTGTAAGATGAATAAATCGTAATATAAATTTAAACATGAGTCACAAACCTACAATTATTTACATTGTATTAAATGTTATAAACAATTATCAAGACACTAATAATAGCTATTAATTATGTACGGACTTAATCTTATCCTATTTTAACCAAGTTTTATAGTTTAGGATACCATCTCCTGTACCCGTATATTTGTTTCACATGCATCTTTGTTGGGTTTCTCATCTGTCGCTTCCCTATCCCGCATTCCCCTGATTATATTTTAAAAATTTGCTAATTTACCTGACTTCCTCCATTCCCTTTTTAGTAATTTTATTAAAGTGTGATATTCATTTTCACTTTCTATTCTGTTTATATTTGACTTGTCTACAAACATTGCTCTTATCATTTTAGTCCCATTGCATTCCTGGATCAGGTGTGCTGCACCCATAAACTTCCCACAAAAGAGGCAAAGGTCCTCTTTTCCTACTTCTCTCAATGCTTTGTTCTTATACACCCCCATTAACTACCAAATTATCCCTCTCATTTCTCTTTTCGTTAGACAGACTTTATGCTCATAAATTTCCTTACTTCACAGAACTCCATTAAGGTTCTCCTGTTGGCACACTCATCTGTTAGTACCTCCAACTCTTGTCATTTACCCTTCTGCACACTTTTTTACACACCCTACCTTCCTCTCTTCATAAGTTCTTATCCCATAAATAACCCATTCCTAGTCTTTCCAGTATATTTCCTACCCCGTCCACCCAATACCCCTTTTGCTGATGCTCGATTCCAGTTTCCTAGTAGGGACAGTATTTTTTCATTGTGTACATGCCCATTCATTATGTACACAATTAGTGTTTTGCACTGGTCCTACTAATATGAGTTTCATTTTTAGGTACATTTTGCTGATGGATCAATGTCCGTGGAGACACCACTTAGTGGGTTCGGTGATTTTGTATCTAGATTGGAGAGGTCGGGAATAAATAGTAAGTTAAATATTACATAGAATGAAATACTTGTGAAGTAATATACTACGGGGTCTTTTTTATCAGTCTAGTAACATAGCAGTGCAGCACTATATCTCCTGGCAATGAGTCGCCCAGCTACACATGCATTTTGCCACTGTGCTACTATATTGTACACTGGTGAAAAGGACCCTGTAGTTTATCAGGATCTTGCACATTATAATTATTCATGTATTTTTGTATGTTATCATGTCAGTATTCTTTATATTGCTGGAGTGTCGGATGTACTTCATTGGGATGTGGCAAAAAAGATAAGGGATGCACCATATAAAGTATCACACTCCATCATATACACTGTTTATAATATAGTAGAAATTGCCATCAACTGAATCTTTAGGATGATGTGCAAGTGAATCAAAACTTCAGAAAAATATTGAAACTTGCAACACTGCCAACTAAAGGGGGTTCTTAAGAGACATTTTGTCAGAACTTGAGTATTTTCGAACTCTAGAATTGTACATGTCGTTCGTACTGTTGTCATCATCATCATCTTGCACAGTTTCCAGCCACTGGCCGGGTCTGTTTGGAACACAAGCCTCTCCAACGTCTTCTGTCTTCCCACCATCTCTCAGCCTCCACCCTTGTCCAGTCTTCTCCTCTCTTCTTCACGCTTTCTTCCACCCCCTTCAGCCACCTGTCTCTTGGTCTTCCCCTCGGTCTCTTTCCTTCCCACTTCGTCTCATGTACTCTCCTGGGTATCCTCTTCTCCTCCATTCGTTTTACATGTCCATACCATCTAAGTCTAGATTTCTCTATACCATCCTGTAATGGTTCCTCCTTCATTAATTCTCTGGTCCTCTCATTTCTTATTCTGTCATCTTTGTAGCTCCAATACTGCTTCTCAAGAACCTCATCTCACTGGCCTGTATTTTGCTCCTCTCCCTTCCTTTCATAACCCAGGTCTCCGAGGCATACGTCAGGATAGGGACATAGTACGTCCGATATATGATCTTTTTGCTGTTCTGAGGGACATCCTTGCTCCATAACATGCTTCTCACACTCCTCCGAAATGCTTCTGCCTGCCTCCCCCGCTCATTTATTTCTCTATCGTTTCTTCCATTATCTTGTATCAGGCTTCCCAGATACTTAAAACTCTCCACTTTCTTCAGCTGTTCCCCACCAATTGTTATTCCCGTTGTGGTTCTTTCCTTCTTCCTTGTTGTGATCACCATCTCACTCTTATTTATGCTAAATTTCATACTGTTGTAAAAATGAAATTGATATTTTTCTGTGGAACTGGTGAAGCCTATTCTTATTGTGTGTCTACTTCTTTTGTTTCAGATATTGCCCTTGATATCACCCCTCCAGAGGCAATAAACTTCACTAGCGATGGCTCAGAAATGACTGGGAGTATTACTCTGACCAACAACGATGAGCAGATTATTTCTTACAAGGTAACTTTCATGGTTGTAATTTTCTTTTAAGCTTCTTAGCCCATAGGCTGCAGCACTTAATTTCCATTCTCTGCACAGAAGCTATTTGGTGGTGGTGGTGGGGGTATTGAAATTGTATTGTCTACTCCCGCAAGGGCCCACAATTAGTGGGATGTTGGTTGGAAACCATGAGACCCCAGCTGATCATTACGTCTGATGGCCGCCTCTCTCTCGTCTTTCCTGTCAATCTCCCGTAGTCATCTCTTGTTCTCTTTTGACCCCAATGGTATTACATCAGAAGCCCAGTGTACTTCATTTTCCTGTCTTATTTAGCCTAATTCTTTGAAGAGTCAAACCTAATTCTTATTTTTCATGGTTTCTCCTACCCACGGTTCAAGGCCCTAAAAGAGCCAGGATGTTAATACAGTAGTATGTTGCTCCATGGATAGATCTATAACCTCAAGTACTCGCAGCTGGTGAGTTTAAGAGTGGCAACCCCGAGGGATTTCTGAGCTCGGTCCGTTTTCCCGACTTGTCCATTGGCTTAGGGGGGGACCCCTCCCTCAACCATTTTTCTTTCATAGCTCTACACGGTGGGTGAGTGATTATAGTGTCGGACTACCAACCCCAAGCTTGCAGGTTCGCTCCTTGCCGTGGTAAGTGATTTTTGAAAGGCGACAAAAATCTCTGCACGCATGTCATGATGTTGGCATGTTAAAGAACCCATT
Source organism: Meconema thalassinum (assembly GCA_946902985.2). NCBI lineage: Eukaryota > Metazoa > Arthropoda > Insecta > Orthoptera > Tettigoniidae > Meconema > Meconema thalassinum. Next base: position 472,018,637 of record OX336388.2, on the reverse strand, counting down.
TGAATTCAGTAGGTAGTGTTCACAATGGCAAAATTAATCTCAGGACTTTCCGCCAACACATAGTTCCTCCATTCTCTACTAGAAAGCTATATAGTGTCAAGGAGCTTAGATATCTAACGTCCTTGACTTTCATAGTGCTCCAAGGAACGACAAAATTCGACATTCAAGCTGCCCAGTGGGCGTCAAATAACTAAGCTTGCACCCGGCACCCGAGGCCATATGATATTGTTGTTATTATGGCTCTACTTCCTTCCTAGTTCTTCAATCCTCACTCTTCAAAGGTACAGGTTATCTCTATTCCTTGTCTTTTATATCTAATTTTTCTCCTTTTCTTCTTCTCGTATAGAAGTTGTAAGTCTTAATCAGTAATAAATAGTATCCATATTATCATCCTTTTCCATATCATTTTTGCACTGTCTTTTTTTGTTGATAAATGTCATGAGTTATACAGAGGTATAGAAGTAAATCCATTTCGTGCACTTTTGTTTTATGAACATTCTTTCGCGGCCCCTTTAGAATGTTATACAACTGGCTCATTTAATGTGTTTTTGTAATACTTGGCTCTGTTTTTTCTCTTGTACTCACTTACCAAATGGCTCGTATTCAACACGAATGAAATGGGAAATGAAAGCTTCTGTCTGTCTGTCCGTCTGTCTGTCAAGTTATCAGCCCTGAGGCTCATTGGATCACCAAAATGCACTGTCATTGGTTATGAGGGGAAAAACCACAGAAAGTCAAGGCACCATTATATTGAGGTTTACTAGGCAAGATTAAGAGAGAGGTAGTTTGCCATTGCTTTCCTTACTTTCCTCTTCTCATGAATAGCACCTTTCACCGTATCGGCATGCCATTGTGTCACTCTTTAACCACAGCTGAGATGGATTGCACCCTTAAGAATATTATTTGAAATATCTATGTATGATTAAAGACTATTATCACCAAGTGATTTTTGTTTGGTAAGAATTTACCTTTTTTTTTTCTTCATGGGCTAGCATAATATACTGTTTCAGTTACATGATAGCTGGTCCTTTTTTTTAACTTTTTATTTTATTTTTAGACTGTTTATTAAAATGCACTGTATGTACTGTCAATGAGGGAAATTAACTACAGATAGCATTTCATTCCTGCATGATTTAGGAACCAAGGTGCTTAGAACAATATTTAAACTATAGTACCTTAAAAGGGAGAAAAATTAAAATACTGCATTGTTGCCAGATCTGTTTTATTGTTTTGGAGCCATGTTTTGTTATCTCATATAACATTCCATAATCCATTATGATTATATTTGCCTATAGTTTTCTGTGAGCAGATTGAAAATAAAAATAGTACTTGGTATTTTACTTCAATTGAAATTAAATAATCCTGCAAAGAAGTGTTAACCAGAGCACTGGTTGTCAGATGGAGCAGGAGAGGGAGTCAATACTGTGACACTGCATAACATCTGGATCCAGAGTCCATGAGACAAGCCATTCAGGAATGGGCAGCATTAGCCATAATCAGGGTTGGCAAAATAGCAGTTTTTTTTTTTTTTTTCAAAAAACAAACATTAAAACAGTTTTTTTTTTGTTTTAAACAGTTTTGTTTTGTTTTAAACAGGTTTTTTTAAAATTCTGAACATGTTTTAAACAGTGTAATAAAATGCTGTACTTTTAATACTGAAATATAAATACTTTAGAGATCATCTTGACCAGAGTTGTATGGTAAGTAATAAACCAATGTTTACCACTGAAACTCAGCCAGCAGGGAAATTTAGTTACCAGCTAGGAATTTTGGCTGCCATGTTCGAAGTTTTGTCACTGACAATGCTGCCAATATGGGGAAAATGAGGGATGAATTGGCAAAAAAGGATATCAAAGAAGTGATAACTTATGGTTGTTCAGCTCACCTGCTTAATCTGTTAGCACAGGACTTGGAGGTGGTTGGCATTACAGAACATGTTAAACAAATTATTAAATACCGGTACTTCTGGAACACTCACTTTGCAGCAGCCAAGTACAAACAGGCTGGCGGAACAGCTCTTGTTCTTCCTACGGATGTATGCTGGAATTCTTTAGCTGACTCTATAGAGTCCTATTTGGGTAACTGGCATATTATTGTCAAAGTCTGCACTAAAAATCGAAGTGCCATTGAACCAATTATAAGTGCAAAGGTAAATGATATCAATATGAAACAAAATGTTAAAGACTATCTCAAAACACTTAAGACTGCATCAGTCTCATTAGATAAGATGCAGCGTGATGACTGTACCATTGGGGAAGCAGTAGAGGTTTGTCTTGACCTGCTCATTTTTTTTCAAAAATGAAAACAGTCCCAATAACTTAAAGAAATTCATGAAACGATTTAACACCGCTGTAACTGATACCCATCTCCATGCCAATCTCATGGATCCACACTATCAAGGAGAGAGACTGAGTGAATAACAATATCATTCTGCTATGGAGTATGTTGAAGCTTACCACCCATATGCAATGCCTGACCTAATTAAGTACAAAGCAAAATATTCACTCTTCAAGGAATACCTGTTTGGTCCTGCAATACTAAAAGAAATTAAACCCCTGACATGGTGGGTGGCACTGCAGAATAACATTCATCACACAACTTCAGGCCTAGCACATCAGCTGCATAGTGCAGTTGCTTCATCACCTGGGATAGAACGTCTTTTCACCACTTTTGGGTTTGTGCATAGCAAAGTCTGAACTCAACAAGAAACCTGTTGAATAAAGACAAAATGGCAGTGATATTTGGATTTATAATATTTTAAATACATCCCTATATTTTCTGATGGATGTTCGCTTGCAAAAAATTTTAACAAGGACATCAAAACCATTACAAAATCACTCAATAAACTTTATATTATTACGTAAAACCTTCAGTAGAAGGCAGAGAAGACCTCTGTACTCTACTGTATTGCAAAAAACAAAACAAAAAAAATCTTCTAAAGGCTGGTTCACAATTGGCCCGGGAACGAGAACGTAAACGAGAACGCGAAGCTTCCCGGGGCCCTGGTTCACAATTAGCCCGGGAACGTGAACTTGTGCATGCGCGCGCAATCAGCTATAGCGTAATAATATTAAAACAGTCAGCAAGCGCCCACTAATAAACACCAATTACACAACTGAAATGCTTCAGAGTGTTATAATAAGGTTATAATTTTTATTTAATCGTATGGTGAATTACATAAAAACAAATCACAAATCCAAGTTCAAGTTTTGGAGCCATTCCACAGTACATTCTCGAAGATGAAACAGATCACTAGGGCTCCCGGAGTAGGCGTGTAGAGGGCAGCGCTGGATGATATGGTCTGTTCCTCCTCATTGCATTGACACAATGGGGAATCTATCCAACCCCACTTATGGCATAGGTAATTGCAACGGCCGTGCCTGGTTCTCAGTCTATTGAGGCGACACCATAATTTTCTAGGAAGGTCAAATCCTTGTATTTTTACCGTTGGGTTGATCTCCTGGGCACTAGTTCCAGACGTTGAGTTTGACCATTCGTCCTGCCAGCATTGGTTTAGGTTGAATCGATTTGCCAGAAGTTGGTCGGCCAATAAACTGGTTGGTCTCCTCGAATGAAGTCGCTTCGGTGGTGGGTGGCAGAATTCCTGGTGTATTGGTAATGATGGAGAAGCATAGAACTTCTTTGCTTCTCTGATCAGAGCTTCCTTCCTCCTCAGGTGAGGTGGTGGAATGTGGCTGAGTACTGGTAGCCAGTGGCGAGGGGTTGATTTTATGGTGCCGGTTATGCAACGCATAGTGTCATTCAGCTTGGTATCCACTTTATGCACATGTGCACTTTCCAACCATACTGGAGCACAGTATTCCGCTGCAGAATAGACTAGACTGATACCCGTTAATCTTAAGCAGTCCGCCGTGGCTCCCCATGAACTACCGCAAAGCTTGTGCAGGATGTTATTTCTGGTGGAAATTTTGTGAGAGAGCTTGGTGAGGTGTTCTTTGTAGCTCAGAGTTCGGTCCAGCGTGACACCTAGGTATTTCGGGAAAGGGTTGTATTTCAGTTTTTCACCACGAAATACAACATTTGGCTTGTAGTTTGCTAGTCGGTTGGCAAGATGGAAGCATGAAACCTCTGTCTTAGACATACTTGGGATCAGTTGCCAGGACTTGAAGAACGTTGACATTTTCTCCAGATCGGTTGTAAGAGTGCCTTCTGCATCTTCAAAAGTTCTGCTTTGAGCTACCAGTGCAATGTCATCTGCGTAAATAAACTTAGTAGCTGTTGTTGGTGGCAAGTCATGAATGTTCCGATTGAATAGAACTGGGGCCAAAACTGATCCTTGGGGTAGACCATTATTTAGTTTCCTTTTGCGACTTTTAGCATCATCTAGAAATACTACGAACTCTCTTTCACAAAGCATGTTAGAGATAAGATTTGCAATTTCCAAACAGGGGATAGCTTCCAGCACTTTGAGGATCAGTCCATGTCGCCAGACAGTATCATATGCGCTAGTCAGGTCGATAAAGACAGCTGTTGATTTTAGCTTCTTTTGAAACCCTGCTTCAATGTTAGTGGTGAGGGCCAAGACTTGATCAGTACAGCTTCGGTTTTTCCTGAATCCAGCTTGTTCTGGTGGGGTTACAGCTTCAATGAGTGGTGCTATCCTGGCAAGAAGGACTCGTTCTAAAAGTTTATAAATGCAGCTAAGAAGTGCTATTGGACGGTAGTTTTCAGGTCTCTGCTCCGACTTGCCAGGTTTAAGAAGGGCGATCACCTTTGACCGTTTAAACTGGTTTGGTAGGTTGTTAGTCTGAAGGATGAAAGTAAACAGTGAAGTAAGCCAGCTGATGCTATGTGGACCCATGTTTCGCAGGAATTCATTATAGATGCCATCTGGACCAGCAGCTTTACCAGTTTTCAACATCTTGATAGCGGTTTCAACTTCCTGAACAGAAAATGGCCTAGACAGTTTCTCATTCTTCTGAGTTCTACGTTTGAGTTCGGTGAGCTTTTGTTTCACTGTTTTCGTGTGTCATTTCTCTCTTTTGGATCGTGTAAAGTCCACCATTCTATTTGCAATGGCATCTGGGCTCAAGTTAGTATACTGCTTTTTGGAGACATGTTCTCCAGTAAGAGAATTTAAGACTCTCCAAGCCTTTCTGCTCGATTTCGCGAAGTCCATGTTTTTCACTGTTTCTTCCCACTTTTGTTTCCTATTCTTCTCTAGTGATTGTAGAAGCTTCGAACCAACTTCATGATTGCCTGTTGTTAGATATTCTTCGTATAGCACCTCGCTTTCAGGGTTCCAGCCTGGCACATAGTCTTTTCTGAAACCTCTAGGGATGTTTAATTTAGCAGCTGAAATTACTAGGTTAACGAAGTCATCATAGTTATTGGCAATTGGCTCTAGTTTTGAATCAAATAGCTTCCGATCAAGATCTTCAGAGAATTTGTCCCAATTTGCACGGTTGAAATTCCACCTGGGTAGAGGTACTGAGTTCACCAGGGGTCTCTTCGTGCCAGTTTCCAGAAGAACTGGTCGGTGTTGGCTGTTTGGGAAGTTAGACAGTATTTCACGTGCAGTGTTAAGAGGCTGATCAAGACAATCCTTGGACACAAATGTTAGGTCGGGATTGTAGTCTCTTCCTCGCCATCATCATCTACTGTGTCATACCGCCAGTTTGTGTGGTGGCTATTAAAATCCCCAGTATAGATGCAGGGATGGTTGAAGGTGGGCAAAACTTTCGAAGTCCATCTGATGCAAGGAGGCTTGTACACATTAATGACGATTAGGTCATTAATTTTTACTACTATAGAGAAGATAAGATCTTTGTCACTAGATTCAACAACTTGTACTCCAGTCAGGCCAGATTTGGCGTAAGTGGCAATTCCATACTGTTGGTGATGGATGGCTTCAACTAATGTATAGCCCGATATTTGTCCTCTTCTAGCAAGGTCCTGTTCATCTTTTGTGTGTGTCTCCTGAATGTTGACTATATCAATGTTGAGGCTATTAAGCTGTTTGTGGAGGTAGTCACACTTGGCAGAACTTATGCCTTCAATATTTAGTTGGAGAATGCGGACGGAAGGTCCAATGTCTATGGCTTGGTGGTTCTGAAAAGAACCATTATAACGAAGTGTTTGAGACATTGTAATTTGTTCAGTTTCACCGTATGTCGTTGTTGCTCGCTTAGCACCACCCAGGGGACATGTGCAGGGCAATTTATAGGTAACTCCTGCGGACGTGAGCAACGGTCATCCCACAAAAGGTTATAATAACTTTATTAAATACACATTGTGCACTTTAGAGAAGCAAATTTAGAAAGCCCATTCACAGGTTATGTTTACATCGCTGGCTACTCCTTCCGTACTGCGCATGTGCGTGTACAAAGTTTCTGATTGGCTCCGGGAAGCTCCGATAACGTCTAACATGAAACTGACCACGTTTCCCGTTGGCCTTCCCGGGCTACATTTAGCTTCTCGTTCCCGGAGATTGGTTGTGAACCGACCCATAAGGTAGCGTGCATTTCAACTTCCTTCTCGTTCCCGTTCTCGTTCCCGGGCTATTGTGAACCGGGCTTAAAGAAACATATTTTAGACCGTTGTTTGAAGCATTGAGTTTAAAACTAATTTTAAACAATGTGCATTGTTTTAAACAGTTTTAAACATGCTGTTTAAAACATGTTGTTTTAAACATGCCAACCCTGGCCATAATGCTTCTTTTTTGTATTCTGCCCGAAGGCAGGTCAGTGCCTCCAAAGAGGCTATCCTGAGCTGGAGTTTACGTGCGGTAGGATGGCCAGGTCCTTTCCGCTCTCCTTACCCTCTCCTCGCCAACAGCACCTGTTTCCCCAGAACAGGCATTCCTTCCAAGTTCCGACCATGCCCAATGCTGCTTAACTGCGGAGTTCTCATGGGATCCGGCATTTTAAAATGGCCAGGCCATTGGCCCCATAATGCTTTACTGTTTTTGTGGAACAATAAGTTTCAGCGTAGCGATAACAAAGAACTTGCACTCACTGTGCCTCTATGATGAATGATACACGAATGACCTCCGCACTTTGTCGAAGAGGAATGACTGACGCTCATAGTGTGCCGAAAACTAATGACACTCACAGCGTGGCTTGGCCCCTCTTTATACTCGCTCAGAGTTCTGGAAACATAGCTGCTAAATGAAGGGCACTAATGCTCCTATTTTGCCCATGTGCTTATTCTGCAAGAATTTTCCTTCTGGTAGTCAACCTAAACATATACTCTCTTACAGCTACGGGTGTTGACGCCTGGCACGGCTTGGTAATATAGGGAAAAATGAATAACTCAAATATTTTCCTGGGTGTCACTTCAGCTTGTCAGACAATAATCACTGGTTGATGGATGTTGATGACCTTAAAATTATCAATAGTACCGGTATGCCATTAACTCGTGGAATAATTCTCTAAACTGAAAAAAATATGACTTCAAAATATTTGACACAACTGACCTAGAGTGATTCAGCATTAAAAGGAAGATCATCTGATTTGTTATAATTTAGTAAAAAAAAAAAAAAAGAAAGGATAAACCATCACTCCAAATTAACAAGAAATGCTGAATATGTTATTCCCATTCACCATAATGTAGAGTGGATTTCTGTGTTGCTGGGCATTATTTCAATGTGAAAAGAAAAAAATGACATTTCAACAATATCCAACTCTTTAACGTCACAATTTAATATATACTGTATGAACTAAAACGACTTTCTGCTCTACGGAGGCAAGAAGAGTTCTGAATGGTAGTATCGAACATGAAGGAACTGAAGTACACAAATCCACAATCGTTGCCATTATGGAAAATTGTAACTTGCTTTATAACAATTCCTATAAATGCAGGGAATGTCTCATAAGTAATGTTGTTTTTTAAAGAAAATTTTATTTGAAAAGTTTTCTGACGAGAAATTAAACTATTCTTCAAAGTAGAGACCATCAGATTCTATGGTCTTGAGCCATCTCGGTGAGGTTTCTTATCTCGCAATGGTACCAGTCTCTGGCTTTTGATATGAAGAATTTGGCGAGACCCACTTACACAGCTTCAATGTTTTCGAAATATCTTCCATGCAAAAAAAGGGCTATGTATCGAAAAAGATGGTAATCTGAAGGTGCATGATCAGGATCAGGTGTGCTGTATGTGGTAGCAGTTTGACCACTCCCGATTCCTGAAGTTTTGCCATGGTTGTTCTTGCAGTGTGAGGTCTCACATTGTCCTGCTGCAAGGGAACTCCATTTCGGTTAACTACGTATCTACGTCTCAAAATTTCATGAACTTGTTCCAGTTGTTGAAAATAAAGATCCACATTGATGGCACACCCGTTTGGAACTACCTCCCAGTGAATCACTCCTTACTTTGGGGCAGAACCGATTCTTTTTAGCGATGACTTTGGCAGGTGACGGGGACTGAGCCACTGTTTTGAGGTGTCAGCGTTGCGGTAATAGAATAATTTTTCATCACATTTGACAGTTACCGATAATCTGATGACAGATATCCACTCGATGTTGAGCCTCTTCAGGGGTCAATTCATGAGGTACAGATCTACAGCTTCTGTTTGATTTTCCAAGTTCTTAATCTGGCGATGTATGGTATCTTTTGATGCAGCCTACAAGTACTTCATTGCGGATTTTCTTCCAAAACTCGGCGTGTATTCTCAATATTCCATAGTTTAGGTCTTCTTCATTTTCTTCTTTCTCTTTACATCATTCCCACTCCTATGTGGGGTCGATGTTTCTGACAGCTCTCCTCCATTTAGCCCGGTCATGCACATCCTCTTCAGACAACTGTTCTTCTCAGTCTCCAGGTCTTCCAGAATGCGGTAAATCTGTAGTGTTTTTTTTTTTTCTCCAGTATTGAAACGTTGGAACCATCGTTGTGCCACAAAATCACTAACAACACCTTCTCCTTCCACTTCATATATTCTTCGAGCCGCGGCAGCAGCTTTGTGATCTTGTTTCTTGTAGTGGTTTAGAAGGACCCTAACCACCAACTTTGTAAGTTCCATTTGTGATTGTGTATCAACAACTAACGACTAATACATTCTCGCAATATACACAATTTTAGTTATGGCCTCTTGTAAATAGCATTGGCGAACTAAAGAAAACCAATTCTATCTTATAAAACACCAAACTTAAAAAACTTCATTACTTATGAGACATCCTAATATTATGAATTTCTTGCTTGTAAAATTGTAATAGTTTCTGTATTTAATTGAACTCATTCCTGAAATTTCTGCGAATAATACGCTTATTAATATTGCCCAATATAATCTTATGTGCTGGCAGTTTGCTGTTTATACGAAGTGACTTACTTTTGCTTGTTACTCTTCAGGGGTGTAAACCACGGGGAGCACAGGAGGGGGGGGGGGGGCGCATTGCCCCCTCTCAAGTTTTAGGTACAAGACAAACATTTTAAGTACACTTATAAAAATAAGAGTAAAATAAGCCGAAAATACTGTATTCTATAAATGATGTAATACTATGTCGGGCGGAAAAACTGAAAAGCCATCTTACTTTGCTTAGTCGTAGTTTCTTTATTCTACCAAACAGTCAGTTTCCCCCTCCCCGCTCCCTTGTTTCCCGCCGAGGCGCCAACTGAGCCAAGCCGCTTTGAGCATTGTCCCCTTACCACAACGATCTGAAAAAGGTTCATTTTCGAACTAATATTTGTGAGCATCAGTTTAAAACTGTGGCACTCAACCCATAAAATCATTACTCCTGTCAGAAACAATTGTGCAGGCACTTTTTTTTTTTTGTAGCAAACGTGGTAAAATGACATGATTCTTCCCTCATGATCTCTCGTTTTAAGCTCACCCTGTGCATGCGCCCTATGTTGCGTTGACCGAGTTCAAAAAGCAGTGATATAGTGGCGTCAGAAGTTTTGACATTTGGTGCTAAGCTTGTGTTGTGTTCATCCAAGTCGGTGGAGCTCCAGCATTTCATCAGTTTCTATCTAAACTGTTTTGATTACTTCGTTTAAATTTGTGAAGTTTGTACTTTTGTCACTGTGATGACCATGACTCTGCTCATTGTACCTGCTTCAAACTGTTCTGATTGTATTTTGTATTTTAATTAGAAATAATGGATAAAAATCATCTTGTTTTTTTAAAATGTAGTGTTAGGTCTACATTAACGTGGTTTTTTTTTCAAGCTTTAATGCCTTAAACAAAAAGGTATTTTTCCCCGGCTGGTAGGCATCCACAGTTTATGAATCCCCCCACGTTTGTGAGGAATTTTAAGCCCCTCCTGGTACAGGTAATAGCACATTCAGTTGCATTTGTAACAGGTATTTTCATACCTTCTATCCTGTCAGAAAACTTAATAACATAACTGAGTTTGTTCATGAATAACTTAATTTCAGTTATGCTCCATCGGTACCTTGGTTGGGTATTCAATGTGAAACAATAATTAAATCTGCATCCTTCTTTACCCAAATATCATGACATGGCTAGACAACTTTGTGGTACTTTAAAGTGCTATGGTACATCAGTTAGGAAACACTGTTCTAATGTGTTGCAGTACTTTCTCAATATTTAAAATCCTTTCTTTCATTTTCAACTGCAGCTTTGTTTGTGATTGAATTAATCACTTTACAGATAAAAACAACATCTCCAGAGAAGTTCCGTGTTCGTCCCAGTACAGGAGTGCTGCATCCTTCAGACTCTGCGACTGTAAATGTGCTACTCCAGCCTGGCTATCAAGTGGCAGGCCTATCTCGAGATAAGTTCCTCATTATGAGCCTACCTGTTGATTCTGGTGATCTTAATGCTCAAGATTTAGCTGACCTATGGAAGGTAAATATGGTTTACTTTACTATTTGAGACCACTTAGTGATGTAGTGGCTAGCATTGACAGAACGATGGAGATGGTTATCAGCAAACTAGAGTGCGTCATAGGTGTAGCAAATCCCATTGTACGTTCGGTGAAGAACTTGCTGTTGGACAACAGCATTAAGATTGACACGCAATCACTATATCTGATACAATTCATCAAACGAGATGAATCCTTGCAGGGGGACCGGCTGGGTTCCCTTCTATCCAGAGTTGCCACATATGCTGTTGTCCAGGCTACAAGAAGTGACGATATACCTAGGTACATCTACGCATATGATATGGCTTGACCATCGACTTTGCAGAAAGTCTTGCAGGGTGCATTTGATTGGGTGACAGTAAGGGCACGAAAAAATTACATTAAACTTAACAATATGAAGACAGTGAAAATGACCTACAAATGAGGTAGTAGGCAAGTGGCAGATGATGTTATTTTGCTGGTAAAAGAACCGCTAATAAATATGAGGAAATTCCAATACCTGGCGATGACTCGTAGCGACGTGGAACACATTTGCAGAGCGAGTAAAAAACATGATAGCAGCATTTGTGCTAACTATTAATGAGTGTAAGCATCTCCCTTAATCTCTCGTCAGACAGCAATGAAACTGCTCCAGGCAAAATCATACCAATAGCTACTTATGGACTGGAGATCATATGGCCACCAAAAGTAACCTGAAATATATTGTAAAAGTAAAGGCTACTTTTCTGAAGGGAGCTCTTTGTATCTCTTTAAGTTCTCGTCATCACGACTTATACAAACATAGCAGGGAAACAATGCTGCTGACTGATATTTATCTATGAATTCTCCTACCATCCACACCAATGTAGAAATGATACAAGAACAACAGAAGAATGAAATATGACTCAATTTCTATACCACAGATGCTATGATTCGAGGCGAATGCAAGAAAGCGAACTGTAAGCAGAGGCATTTTGTCAACAGGCTTGCAGTCCATGGTTCGCCCCTGGCCATGGTAAGGGATTTTTGATGGCGACAAAAATCACGATACTCATGTCATACGTTGTTGGCATGTTAAAGAACCCATTTGAATTCAGTAGGCCGTGTTCAATGGCAAAATTAATCTCGGGATTTTCCGCCAACACAAAGTTCCTCCATTCTCTACTTGAAAGCGCTGTAGTGTCAAGGAGTTTAGATATCTAGCCTCCTTGACTTTCATAGCGTTCAAAGGAACGACGAAATTCGACATGCAAGCTACCCTCTGGGTGTCAATTAACAAAAGCTTGCACCAGGCACCGAGGCCATACGATATTATTATTATTATTAACATAGAATATGCCTCACAGAACTATTCCATGTCAAGACTGTTTGTTCTTGTTTTGTGTGACTTGGTGTGGAACAGATACCATGTAATTGATTGCAAAAGAATACATAATGTTGGTGACAAAATGTTGTCTTGAGAATAGATCTAAACAAGTATAGCTTATGTTTTAATTTTCTTTGGTCATTGGCTGCAATAAAATTATTATATACTAGCTGTACCCGGCATGCGTTGCAATGCCAATCAATGAAAGTGTTGGCATTGTAATTTTGTTTGTTGAAGTGCTTTTGGATACACAACTTTTTTTTTTCTTTTTCCGTTAACTGCCTATAAACTATTGTAAAAAGGATTTACTAATTCAGAAACATTTGTGAGAGCATGCACAACTCGCCAAAATTCTATCTCAATCGGATGAATCGTATATGAACGCATACGGGACTTAGTTGAAACGATTCACATGCCGTCACTCATTTGTTGAATCTACTCGTGCGCTACCTATTGTAAAATGGATTTACTAAGTCAGAAACCTTCCCTGGAGTGTACACAATAACTCACCAAATTTCATCGCAATGGGATGAATGATGTATGAACGCATAAAGAACATACAGACAAAATATCACGTAACATTCATTTTTATATATAGACTAGATAGGCGGCTTTGGAGGCGTAGTTGGTAGCATGCTGAGCTTCTATGCCCAAGATCGTGGGTTCAAATCCGGCTGAAGTCATCGGATTTTTTAAGAGCGTTAAAGATCCCTTAGTATGCCTTCCTTCGGAGGGGAAGTAAAGCCAGCCATGTTATAGATTTATGGCATGTAAAAGAACCTTCCACTAACAACATTATTGTGTGAAGCTAAATTTGTAGGTTACATTTGATTAACGCTCTATAAGTTCTAATGTTCCCTGCCAGGTGTCAGTCGCGGTGGCATCTAGTAGCCAAGTTTGCGGGTAGGTATCGTTGACGGTAGCATTTGGTTGCAAAAGTAAGAACTACTTGAAATTGATTGTCTGCAGTCCTTACCTGAATTACAGATAACATACACTAATACAGCCATCATAATTAACACCAGTTATCAGACAGATTCTACACACACCCGATGTACACGGGGCTACATGACCATGTTGCCGCAGCCACTAAACTGAGGAACCAACTAACCAACCTGAAACTAGATTCATACCCCGGCTTTCTCCGAGAGTAGTTCACTGGATAAATGCTTCTTATTTTAGAGTCCTATATACTATGAGTCCTATGACCTATATATCGTTTCCTTCTCAGCAGGATGGATTATATAATATGTCACTATGTTGCAATTATAGGGATACCACGTACAAAAATAAGTTGAGGGCGGGACTCGCCGTACGTTGCTGCTGAACAGCTCCCCCTTCCATACACTTGGCACTATAAATCCACGTTGCACGTGGTCGAACTACTAGGAAACCAGTAGCAGTAAGAAAGAGAGAGAGACAGTTTCCCTTCCTGGCGCACATGTGCAGAAGAAAGACTAGCAGTGGACAGAGAAGAGAGATGGAAACGCTCTCCCCTACTTTGGTGCGCATGCGCACTGAAACATTTTTTTGTATATGATACCCCTATAGTAACAATTTTTAACAAATTCTTACTTAAATTGGGGCAGATGACCTCGTAGTTCCGCCCCTTAAAACAACAATAACTAACTTACTTAAATTAATTACCGAGGCAATACTTGTACTATACTCCGAAGTTTTCAAGTGAATGTTTCCCCTTGCCTAGGTCACCTGATACTGGAAAAGGCTCGTTCGCTAGCTGGCTGACTGACTCATTCCATAATTCACAATTTTTTATAACTGACACTGCATATTACTCAACACTAACTAAACTGTTAAATATATATACATTCTCTATCAATACTATTATTCAGTATAAAATGTTGTACAAAATAGGCCATGACAGCATACCGGTATATGTAAGTTTAATACTTAGTCCAGCTGGCTGTGTGGCTCAGCTGTAACGTTCTCGCTTGCTGTTCCCAAGGTTGCAGGATCGAATCCTGGCGCAGTCAGCTGGCATTTGAGGGTGCGCAAATGAGAGGGAGCTGTGTCAGTAGTTTTATTGGCATGTTAAAGATCCCCTTCGGGGCAAAATTCCGCCAACCCGGCGTCTATAAAAGCCGCAGATGTTAAAAGGGACGTGAAACAATTATTATTATTATTAATACTAGCAGGTACCCGCGGCTTCGCTCGCGATCAAGACAATGGGGACGATGCATTAATTGGTCTATTCTATTACAGTAATCGCGGCTACAGATGGGTCAATTCTAATTCTGAAAATTCTGATACATACAGTACAGTATATTGATATGAGCCGAAAAGTGGGATTTTTTTAGAGTTGTCAAAATCTGCAGGGTACAATGTTACATTATATGAACACATTTTAAAATTACGTTTTTGGTTTTGCCATCTTCTGCTGAGACATAACGATTTTGTTGTCCGGATACTCGCGAGCACGCCACATACAGTTGCCCATGGGAAAATAAGGTTTTGTCTAAATGTACACCTGCTGCTGTTAAGTGTGTGACATTGCGCTTTGTTAATAGAAATTGCGAATATAGTTTGAAGAGGGAACTGCACTCTTGCACACCGGAATGGCAAATCTATATGGGGAATTAAAAATATTTTTCCTTAAGCTATTCTGGGTGTAATTTTGCCACACTTTTGATGATTTGAACGTCAACATGTCGCTATTAATAGACCTATAGTAAAATATATCTCACCTTGGCCGCTGATGTACTCGTACATTATGCTGTCTCTTCCAGTGTTACGTCCCAGGGATTGAAATTCTCCAAAAACCCTTTTGCCTCACATGCCTCTCTAAATAATTAATTCCTCATTGTTGTTGTTGTTGCTTGATTCTTCAGTTTTTTACTGGTTTGATGCAGCCCACTATCTCCCTCTCCTGAGCTAATCGTTTCATCTCTACACAGCAACCACACCCTACATCCGAGGCAATCTGTTTAACCCTGGTCTACGCCTACAGTTCTTTTCCTCGACCCTCCCTTCCATAACTAAGCTTGCTATTCCTGGGTGTCTTATTTATGTGTCCTACCAACCTATATCTTCCCTTCATTAGCAGTCGCCAGAAACAACTCTCCTCTCCCACTCGTCTTAATACCTCTTCATTTGTTACCCTATCTACCCATCTGATCTTCATCATTCTCCTGTAACACCACATTTCAAACGCTTCAATTCTCCTCTTTTCTGCTGCACCATTAGTCCAAGTTTGACTTCCTTATAATGTCACGTTCCAGACAAAAGCTATCAAAAATGACTTCCTAATACCTAAATGTATATTCGATGTCTACAGATTCCTTTTCTGTAGAAATGCTTTCCTTGCCTGAGCCAACCTGCTTTTTATATCCTCTTTGCTTCGTCCATCACTGGATATTTTGCTTCCTAAGTAACAGAAGTATCCTACTTCCTGTAGCGTTGCACCAGCCAATTTGAGGTCCATAGAAGTTTCTGATTTATTTCGGCTGCATTCCAATAATTTTGTTTTACATTTATTGATTTTCATCATGAATTCATTCCTCAAGACGGAGTCCATACCATTCAAAAACTCGTTCAAATCCTCTGGCATATCGGCCAAGACGACGATGTCATCAGCAAATCTCAAAGATGAAATTATTTATCCTTGAATCTTCGCTCCCACTTTAAATTTTTCTCCAATTTCCTGATTATTGTGGTATTAGAGATCTTTGAAATGCGTTGTCCTCGCACATGGTGTAGATGCATTGTCAAAGGATAACATTCCATGTTACGAACATGGGCCGCATAACCTGCACCGAAAGCCTATTCTGGACAGCAGTTCCTTGAATTCAGATTTGCCAACATTTTATTGTATCTTTCCATGTGGTATATCTCTGTACCTCAACATACAGAAGAGTGCTTTAAAAATCATGTCTTGTGTACATTTTGGAAAAGGTGGTGAGTGTGGTTTTTGCGAGAGTGGATACTCGCACGTAGAAATTCTTTTCAGTAAATAGACTGGTTCACAATTTTGTAAGTGCACATTGATGTATGTGACGGCGAGATGCCTTAAGTGTTACGGAAACGGCAATAGCCGCCACAGAGCTTCGTTGCTACTGAAATAACGACCAGACTGATATTTGTACTTAACTATACGGGATTTGTAAGCCCAATGTTTATGAAATTGAACGCAGGTATATCGCTAACTTTATTGAATAGCCGCTAGTGTAGTGTTTAAAATTTAAAAGTGGTATTAGAAGGCACTATCCCTAATTTTTTTACCCCTGGCACTACAGACCACGAAGGGCCTAGGCCTATCATGCGACCGCTTCCCAGCCATTTAGCCTGCAGAAATTGTGGTGACGCGTGGTCAGTGCATCGTGTTCGCTTGGCCGTTTATCTTGTTCTTCGTGACCGGGGCGCTGCCTCTCTATCAGACAGCTACTCAATTGTCCTCACGAACTGAGTGCACTCCGTTGCAGCCCTCACGCCAGTGTCTAAAATCTCTGACGGGGCCGGGAATCGAACCCGGGGCCTCCGGATGGGAGGCAGGCACGCTACCCTGTTCTTGTGTTTATATATCTCTTGAAAAAGATAATAAATGGATTGGCACTGCCTCCTACAGGGATATATAGAAAATCGGATGTCATACCTTGAGGTTCAGTTGCCATGGAAACGGACTTGCCATTAGTTCATCAGTTTACCAGGGTGAAGATAGTTTTCTGCGAATATCTTTGAAACTGTTGGTTTTAGGGCCTTAAAATGTGATTTTCGGTGTCCCATAGGGACCTACCGAGTATTGTTTCTCGCATCGAGGGGCGTTAAATGAGCTTTGTCCGGTCCATATGCGACAACTTCGATATTTTGTCCCGGCTGAGTATTTTTGGTGACTTTTCAGTTATGTTGCCCGTTCGACGGGAACAATGATTTATTTCCGGATGAAAGGCAGCCTATATGTTATCCTAGGGTATAAGCTGTCTCCATTTCAAATTTCATCCAAATACGTCCATCCGTTTTAGTGTCAAGAGGTAACAAACTAACACACACATGGACACACAGATTTTCACAATTATAATATATATAGGGATTATTATACTTAGTCCACTGTAAAAGGTTTTTATGTTGCAGTTACCAAATTTTTAACATATTCTACCTTAGAACACTTATAAAAGGGCTATGTGTTTAAGATAGATACGGTATATCCTGTTGTGGATTTGTGTGTAGAATGTTTTATGCTGAACAACAGTATTGATGAAATATTGATAATCTGTAATAGTTTAGTCAGCGTGTGTTGGAAAGGCGCAGAGACATGGGTTTTTTATTCGACTTATTTCACTTAAATAGTTTTTCTTGGCTTCCTATGGTGGTAGGTGAATGTTTCTACACACACAGACCTTTCTCGAAAATTGCTTTATAGAATGCCTAAAACTGCATCAAAATTCATCCAATACATACCCGAATACAACCTGTCATCGAATAATCTCCGCACCCTATTTTTAAGGAGGACATTTTTCTAAAATATGTATTTTTCAATTTTACGTTTTTGCGGTGGCCATAGCAATATTATGGTGCAAGCACGCTGTGCCACCCAAATTCTGGAGTGACGCAGTAAGTTGGTAGCAGTTACGTGGTTTTACATGCTGTGGGTCTGTTAAAAATCTGGAACCTTGTCTTATTCAATCTGGAACCCTGTCTTATCCACTTTCTCTACTAGAAAGCGCTATAGTGTTCAAGGAGCTTAGATATCTAACCTCCTTGACTTTCATTGTGATTCAAGGAACAACGAAATTCGACATGTAAGCTACCCTCTGGGTGCAAATTACAAAGCTTGCACCTGGCACCTGAGGCCATACGATATTATTATATTATTATTATTATTATTATTATTATTATTATTACCGGGGATATATTTAATTGTTCTTATTCTTCTCTCAGCACTTACAAATTTTGAAATTTTGGTGTGTGCAAACATGATTTCTAATTCATGTGTGTAACTGTTACATTTACCTCATCCGTAACAATGGAGCGCTACATTGCTGACCGTAAGACTTACTGTGCCACCTAAAGCCTCTAGCGTTCACTAGAGGAACTTAAATGATGCAGCGTCCCGTTGCCTGACTCTGTTCGCTGCTACAGTTGAGTCAGGCCGGGAAACTATGGATAGAATATCCAGGGAGTGAAAGGTGGACCAACAGAGGGGCCGTGTTGCTCACAGGACACAGACAGGGATTAAGGCAGAAATATTTCAATATTAAAAGAAACAGTATATTCTAAAAGTTAAAAGAATATTTGCCATCTGTCTGAAACAAGTATTAACAAGGAAACAAACCAACATATACCCGCACAAACATAGTAAAACAGTAGATCACAAGAAGAATGTTCATTTGCTAAATAAGAGAGTTTAGAACATCTGAAATTATAATAATCACCCTAGGTTAGGTTGGTGCGTATTTCTAACAAGCACGAGACTGGAAAAGATACTCACCTAACCACCCTCACTGACAATTCACAAGATCTAAGGTAATACGAATAATGTTGTGTCCGAACACAAATGTAATCGAAGGTTCAAAAGATTCTTCAGTAATAAGTTCCCACACAATACCTGGATCAGTGGGGTCTGACCATCGGCCAATGCAAGCAGCAGACAAGGTTGAGTTCTTGCAGCGATGTTCCAGTGCGGACACTACGCATGCGTACAGTGGTAATACTCACTTCGCCAGCAAGTTTCAAAAGCTTCCAGAATGTTCCATTGCCGGGCGACCACATCAGCAGGTTTAGGTACAGGCCCGCTCACAAAAATAGTACATTCCCCCGAACAGATTCTGATTCTCAGCACTGCTGAATTCACAAGTTCACGGTACAACATGAGTTCCTCTGGCTATCATTAGGCCACATTTTTTGATGGCTGCAATAGTCATTATCAAGGATTTTACTATGCATAAGTACTTGGAAATAAAGTTTAGCGCCGCTAACGAACCCATTGTTGTTCTCACCACCGCAGATTTCGCATAATCACGGTAAAACATGCGTTCCGTCAACCATTATTTCGACGCAGTTTCGACAGTAGCGGGAGTCAATGTCGAGATATGATGGTGTAAGTACATCCGGAATAAGGTTAGCACCACTCATGAGCCGATTGCAATTTTCACCATCGCAAACTTAGCGAGTTGAAAGTAAGATGTATGACATTCCACTGGTCATTACTAGTTTCACCATCAGCAAGTTTTCACCATACATAGCGTGTGGCGAGCAAATGCCACCTTGCCTCGAATAACCCACAGGCCAATTATTCAGTTCATCTTATTGAAAAAAAAAAAAAAAATATATATATATATATATGCGGGCAGTATTCGCGTAAATACGTAGTTCTCAAGATTAGCCCGGACAAACGGACAAAATCGAAGACTTTATTAAAAACTATGTGTAGATTTGGCAGTATCCCAAGCAATATGAGTATGATTAAATAGAATACAGCTGCGTACAAATAGGAAATGTGTATTCCATCCAGAAACCAAAGGTGTACAGGAAGGTAGTTGCCCTTTAACCATTAATTTTCATCACCATCATGTATGAAGTCATGAAGGACGTGAAGCACAACATGAATACAAGGATATGCTTTTTTAGACATCTATCTAATGGTGTAGTGGCTAGAATCCTTGGTGGTCACCCCTGAGGTCTGGGTTCGATTCCCGGCTCTGCAAAAAAAATTCTGGTCAGAGGGCTGGAACGAGGCAAAACTGATAAGTAGTGGGTTAGATTCCCACCTCAGCTGTCCTGGAAGTGGTTTCCCGAGGTTTCCCCACATTTACTCCCAGCAAACGCTGGAATGGTTTCTAACTTAAGGCCACGAATGTCTCCTTACTGAAATAAAAAATACACACACTGATACGGATACCCCAATAACATGTTGTCAGACAAATTATTTACCTATATGTATACATACACCCAAGCACACTAGCTTAAGGGGTGTGGTGGCGCATCGGTCAAACTATTCGCCTCTCACCTAGGTGGACCGGGTTCGATTCCCAGTCAATGCATGTGAGATTTTCTAAGTAAATGCCTTGTCCTGTTGATCAGATCCACATAAAAAGGAGGTCTCGTTTGAGGATTTTTTTGGATTCGTTGGCGGCCTGATTTTTGGTTAATTCCCTATCTTCTGCTGGAAGCTTGTGACTGGCTATCTCAATATCTGTGATTAACTGTTTTATATTGTACACCTGCACTTGGTACACACAGCACTTAGGAATGCGGGGAGGGGTAAGAAGCCCAGCGAGATAACAGACCAGTCAGTCGCGTATTACTAGTGTCCAAGTGAACTGCTCGCTGCCGGACTGCACAAGACCCCTAACCAGATAAGTAGCCTCACAATACAGTACAATCAGAATTGACCATTCACAACAACCACATAGTCATTCCAAACAGGCACATTCCAGTGTTCTATCACCACTTCCAGCATCTCACCAAAACAACATATAGACTACAACTAACAAATACCGACGAGTTGCATTACCAATACTGCAACTAAATCAGTGTACATATTGTCAATATTTTCACCCATATTTTCCGACATAGATTTTATAGCCTAAGTGTAATGGATCTGAAGATGATCGCTTGACAATCGAAACTGGTCATCCAAGTGTATTTATTAGTCTCATGTAATGCACGGTAGGGCAGCCCCTGAGGCTGTGTGGCCATGAGGCCAAATTTGAGGTACTGTGTTCTAAGATAATTTACTAGACACTTGAGTTATTTATGTTTGTTCTCCCGATAAAGTTTCTAGCTAATTTTGCTTGCTTCAATGCGCGGATCGAAGTTTTGTGTTCTTAAACATTTTCGGACCTTAACTGTGGTACCACGAGGTAGTCCAAAACTGATGGCCTACCTTATTTGAAATTGTGCTTTCTCCGATATCCTCGTGGATTGAATTAAATACTGGGAAGTGTTTTCCTCACAACACTATTATGTGCTTGATCTGATTTTCATATTAACATATTTACGTCAAACTTAACAAAGTGGTTGACCACGTGATCTCGATCCAAATACGGACGCCAACGTAATATTTTAGCGGCTAGGGCTTTAAAATTTTAATGATTTGAAAGGACAATTACCATACTAATGTAACATATTGTTTTGTAAACTTTTGGATGGGATTCTTTTGTAATTATCGGCGGCATTCCTTTTGCCTTGTCGCCGTCTGGTCGGCTATTGTTAGGCGCCTCGTGGCGCATGGCTGTCTCCAGCCTAGAGCTTTCTGCTTTTGTATATTGCTTTGCTTGCAATTAATTATTAACTTCAGGGCCACTAGTGCTCAATAAGCCCTCCCGCGCAAATCTTTTCAAATCAACCACTTGCTTGCAAACACGTGCTCGTGTGATTAGAGTAACATCTTTCCACCTGCTTACTGCCACAGCTGGCAGTTTTTTGTTGCTGCTCCTGCTCTCCAGAGCCCTGCTTTTAATTTTTATTTGCTTTAGTTTATGTTGGGCCTGCTAAGCCCAGTTCCGACCAGCAATTAAGGGGTTCCTCCCTCCTTTTCTCTTGGCCCCAGTGTGATTTACTTGTGCCCCCTGTCCCTGTGTATCCCTTTGGTTTAAATATATTATCTTTTGTTACCTTTTGTTAAACATGACTATTATTTGGGAGGGGCATCCAGCAGCAAAACCCCACCCTCTGGATATGTTCCAGACCCCACTCCATGGTCAATCTGACCACCGCGGCATCCCGCCTTAATTTGGCGAGTTGCGGTTGAGTTATGAAAACAATTGAAATAAATTAGATGCCAGTGAATTAAAATTTGTATAAGCATTTACCGTACCAAGTTTCATTGCACTCGGATGGTTAAGACTCGTAGAGACAGAATCAGAAACAAAGAAATTATGGAAAAAATGGGATTTTCGAAGTTACAAGGCAAGATAGGGATCAGTAAACTAAAATGGTCTGTCTGTTAGGTAGGCAGCCTGGAGGCTGGTGGATCATCAAAAAGCACCACCATAGGTTATGTGGTAGAAACCCACAAAACCGAGGCAGCACTATAATGAGGCATACTAGGCAAGGTGAGGAATGAGGTAGTTTGCCATTGCTTTCCTCATTGAGTCGGTACAGCTGTACTAACCCTATGAGCAGAACCTTTCACAACATCCACAGGCACTGACTGTGCCCTGAGGCCATTACTCGGCACCACTCATACCTCAGTAGTTTCCATATAATCACAGTTATGAATGAGACTGAGACATCGGTGAAAAGCCACATTTTACTCTAGCCTGTGCCAACAGACAAATGCAAATGTACTGCATTCATCAAGAGATGGTAAACAGGCAGACTAAAATGGTATGGGCATTTAATGTGACTGGGAGAACACAGTCCCGAAGCAATTATTTACCGAGAAAGTCGGGGAAGGCCAAGGATGACGTGGATGGATACAGTGAGGGAGAGCATTGAGAGTAGAGGAGTGAAAGTGGAAGATATACTGGAAGAAGGACAAGAGTGGTGGCAAGACAGAAAAGTATGGAGGCCCTTGATTCACACCCCGACCCAGATCACTGGAACCGGAAAATGAAGATGAAAAGATGAATTATCAAGTTCGTTACCTTCACTGGAACAAATAATTGCTTCTAGAGCGTAAGCAAACTCTTCTGTACATTTTATTCTTATATGAATTAATGGATTAAAAACGTCCACGACCAACAATAAAGATGACAGCAAACTTCAAGCAGCTGAAATGTTTCTAAGAAGTACGGTTAATAAGAAAAACTAGAAAAGATATAAACATGAACTATACACCCAGTTATTCAAATAGAATTTAGAACTGAATTCCATGCTGGAACATTATCAAAAAGAGCAAAATATTATAGGAGTTATTTGCATAAAGTTACTCGTGTGGCAATATGACAGCTTCAGACAGAGCCATAATAGCAATTGTAATGCTGCCTAAGCAGTGAAGATCAAGTCTGATTATATGTGCCAATCATACTGGTGTTTTTGTACAGTAACATTATTGTTACAAATTCCAATTTACTGTTATTTACATCGACACAAAACCACCATGTTGACTTGTTAGCATTTTTCAGCTTATTCAAAACATCATGAAAAGGATCTAGTTTAACAATGGAACATGTTTCGGTTGTCAAATATAATCTCTATCCGCAACATACATTGTAATGGTTCAGACTCTCCTTCGGGTGGCCATGTTGTTACTTCCTGACTCCACTTTTCATAAACACGGAGTGGATGGGGAGTTGGGGCACACTATATGTTTACACGTAATATTGATGGATCTTTCTAACTACAGGTCAATGCTGTAACTACAATTGAAATGCATGATATCTGGTAAAATCTAATTATATTCTGAAAACTATATTTGCCTCGATTTGTGCCATACACTCGATCTTCCCTAGTAATTGACTTAGACATAGGCGACAATGACATAAAACACTTGATCCACAAAGTGATCTGGCAGAATGATAGTAACACTTACTTTTCGATACTGGATGTCTCGTTATTTTGATGTAGTTGTTGGCCTACTTTTATATGTACAGTTAATACTAGTTGGCACGCGTATGTGGGATTGCATTCCACAATACTCGACATGCCCGCAGATGTAATCAGCTTGTGCGGTATGAGCTCGACACATGCCGACATCCCCGCTCGCGATAAACTACCCGCAGACTTGAGACCTGACCTTATCCCGGGCCGAAATCTCATCTGCTCGAACTAGGGAGTATTCCAGACTGGCAGGCTCCCATTAACTCAACTGTTTGTTGAATTTCCTGAATACCATTTAGTATTCTAATTATTACAAACAGTCCCATAGACCGACTTCGCATTGTTCAAACAAAATATACACGCACATCAGTGCTTCAGTGTGGAAATTCTAAAGAGGAATTCTTCACAAAAGTACAGAGTACTTCAATTAAAATAGTCTCATACAGCATACCAAGTCTTCACGTTGAATGGGAATAATGAGTAAGCATCTGGCATGCATATGGAGTCCACAAAATCTTAAGAATAATAAGTAACAAGACATTCATGCTCGGGCTTATATCAAATTGCTTGAACACGTGGGTACATCTCCTATCGCCCGTGACTCAGCCAATCAGATACGAAGCGTCATCAAGCCATCTTCAAATTAAATTAAAATAAAGACGCTACAAACTTATGAGAAACCAGGATTGGGAGCCATGCTGTTCCCTCAAGTGAGCTACCCCTAAGTGACTAGTCTAAATTTGCCAAAATTGTGAAACAAACTTACCCGTACTTGGGAATACAAAGCAAATTACTAATATGTTCTGACGAAATATATACACCTGGCACAAATCACACTAAACTAGACAATGAAATATACTGTATGGTAAAATATATATAATGAAATGATGATAAACATATGTGCTATGGATGAAATAAAACACACTTAATTAATTAAATCGAAGGAAACTGATAATGAGATGATGAAACACATACTGTATCTGAAATGGATGAAACCGAAAATCACTGCGAATGGAAGATACACACACATTTAGGATGGTGAAGGGCTTGGGCTCAGTCTACATTGTAACCAAATGTTAGAACATAAACAATTTACTTCAAAATAAAAAATTAATAGCTTACTTTATACACAAAGAATAATCACTGACAACATCCACCCTTGTGAATCCAATGCAATTCAGCAGTACATGTATAGAGCCCGAATTGGGCTATTCTTCAGCTGGTTGCCACTTAAATAAAAACACTTTTATTTTACAAAACATTCTGTTTGAATCGGACATGTCATACTTAAAATTACTAAAATATTTCACTAAAAAAAAAGAAAAATGTTGTGTAATAAATTAAAACCGCATATTAAAATTCTCCTGTTTTAAAGAACAGATATTAAATATTCTTTTCTTTTATGAAATTCCTCTTGTTTGCTATGTTGTCTGCATAATGGGACCAAAGAAAAAGAATATTGCTATTCAGTCTTGTATTTCTATCTTTGTAGATCCTTCGGTAATTATGTTGTTTATTTTATTAACGTAGTATTATTCTTTTATATTGTTGTGACTAAGGTTTGAGCCAACTTCCTTTATCGCTCGAATAGATCTTTGGTCCCTTGTGTGTTGATCGTGCTTACAAATTAACAATTTCACATACATTTCTGTAGTTTACATACATAAAATAAGAGGAACATCAAAAAATAAAAAAAATTGCATCAGTAAGGAAGAGTCATTCTATATGCTGTACCAAACTTAAATTCAGTCATTTCAGTCCTTGAGGTGTTGTATTTCCGTGGTTTCATTTGAGGGGCTTGGTCATCGTGGTGGGATGTAATTGGAAATTTTGTCTGAAAACTTGTGTTCTTTTGATAGCTGTATTAGTGTGTGCATTTGTAATTAAGGAGAGGATTGGGAAGGAGACAATCGTGGCCTTTGGTAAGGAACCATCCAGGCATTTGCCTGGACTAGAAGTGGGAACCCACAGTAAACTTCTTCCAGGATGGCTGAGGTGGGAATCAAATCTTCTTCTTCTTCTTCTTTATCTCTTCAGTTTTGCCTCACGAGACCGAGTATACCCTGTTCCAGCTCTCATAACAGAATTAGATTTCTTGGCCGAGCCGGGAATCAAACCCAAACCTCTCGGGCGACAGCTAAGAGGGCTAGCCACTATACCCCGAGGTGGTCACTTTAGTAATGATAGATAGATAGATAGATAGATTTTTATTAATTCCATTTGATCAAATACATGCATTCAATACATTTTTGATATAGGACACGTCAGAATTTACATGCATAAAATAAAAGAACTAACAGGTATATATTACTAAGATTAAAACTATTTATAACTTATTATAATAGCAAATCTTAATAGATACAATCTTATTGCACAACTATTTACACCTCACTCTATTATCATAATATGAAAACTTAATTCTATAAATACAACAACATACAGCTAGGTATTAAAATTAAATTTAAAAAGTAAAATATAGTTATAGATTCCATCACTCCTATACGCTAAAATATTCAACTACTGAGTAAAAACAATGGCACTGCAGATAAGCTTTCAACATTCTATCAAAGGTTTTTATTTTTGGGGCCAGTTTTATATACTGGGGTAGTTTATTGTATAATTTAACTCCAGTGTGAAAAGTTCCTTTTTGATATATGCTTGTGTGTGTGTGTGAAATATGAATGTTTTGATTTTGTCTTGTGTTATGCCTATGAACATCATTGTTTGTTTTAAGAAAAACATCTTTATTCATTAAATTCTTTTTAAAAAACATAATACTTTCAAAGATATATATGCAGGGCAGTGGGAGAATGTTTAAATCTTTAAACAGAGGTCTACATGATTCTCTAGAGTGTACATTTGCCATAATTCTAATCGCTCTCTTTTGTATCCTAAACGTGCTTAGTACATCTGGCGACATACCCCAAAATATGATCCCATATCTTAAGTATGAATGGAAATAAGCAAAATAAGTATTTCTTAATGTGTGCATGCTAGTGCAGGTTTTCAAAATACGTAACGCAAAGCACATCGAGTTCAGTTTAGTATTCAGATATTGTATATGTTTATTCCATTTCAAGTCTTGTTGTATCCATAGTCCTAAAAACTTTGTTTCTGATTTATTTTCTATTTGATGACCATTTAATGTTATATTGGGCATCGCAGGATTCCTATTCTGTATAGTGTGGAAATTTAGACATACTGTCTTTTTATAGTTTATTATGAGGCGATTATCTTGTGACCATTTGGTTAACTCTCCTGTAACGGAGTCAGCAGACTGCTGTATGACCTGTTTAGTTTCACCTTTTATTACGAGTGTTGTATCGTCCGCGAACAAAATTTCCTTATGTGAATGAACGTTCTGTGTTATATCATTGATATATAGAAGAAAGAGTAGTGGGCCCAAAACCGATCCCTGGGGTACTCCAAATTCAATAATTCCCTCATTGGACAATGTTTCATTAAGTAATTTGGTTCCATCATCCTTGTGTCTCAAGCTTACTATTTGTTTACGCCTTGTTAAGTAAGACTCTATCCATTTATTAGCTAGACCTCTAACACCATATTGATTTAGTTTGGTAAGGAGGATTTTATGGTCAACTACATCAAATGCTTTCGATAAATCCAAGAATAGGCCAGTTACATGTTCCTTATTGTCAATTAATTTCAGTATACTATTACTACATTCGTAAATTGCTGTCTGTGTAGATTTTTCCGTTCTAAATCCATGTTGTGAGTTTGATAATATTTTATTTTTTTCTATGAAACTTATCAGTCTCTTATACATAATTTTTTCCACAATTTTTGCAATACCAGTTGGTAAGGTAATAGGACGATAGTTATCTAATTCATCTTTTGAACCATTTTTGTGCACTGGAATTACTTTTGATAACTTCAAAATATCCGGGTAAGTTCCTGAGAGAATTGAACTGTTTATTAAGTGCGTAAGTGGATTTATTATATTTTCTGCACATTTCTTTAAAATTGCATCAGGGATGCCATCAATGCCAGCACAGAATTTATTTTTTAGCTCTTTTATAACTATTCTTACCTCTTCACTTGTGACATGATTTATAAATAAAGAATCACTGCATATATTTATTTTATTATTAGAATTTAGTGTATTTACCTGTGATTTATTTAATAATTTTTGCGGAATTTCCAGAAAATAGTCATTAAAAGTGTTTGCTATTTCCTCTGGATTATTAATCACTTTATTATTTCTGGTCAGTGTAATGTTCCTTTGTATTTTAGCAGATTTTCCAGTTTCTTTCTTTATTACAGACCACATAGCCCTGTTTTTATTAGATGATTGGGAAATAAAATTATCATTATGCATTTTCTTTGCTAGTCTTATTACCTTATTTAATATGCTAGTGTATTTTTTGTAGTATAAATTGAATTCAGGTGTTGTGTGGTATTGTTTATATAATTTGTGTAGAAATTTCTTTCTTTGACATGAATTTATAATCCCTGTTGTTATCCAATTGCTAGTTTTGTTATTTTGAACAGTTCTTCGTTTAAAGGGGAATGCTATTTCAAAATAGTGTTTTAGGGTACTGTTAAATGCATTAAATTTATCATTTACATTTTCTAGTTCATAAATTTCTGACCATGTTTCCTTATTTAATAAGTCATTGAAATATGTAACATTTGATTCAGTGAATGACCTGCACTTTGATTTTACTCCATTATCATTATTATTGATTACTTCGGATACTTCAAAACTCAGTATTTGTCCATGGTGGTCACTAAAACCCGGACAATAGACTTCTATTGAATGGTGATATTTATCTGTATTTATAAAAATTTGATCAGGAGTGGTTTTACTAAATTTTGTTATTCTTGTTGGTGTATTTACTGTAGGTTTCAGTCCATAGGAAATTAGTAACTGGTTTAATAATTCACAATTTCTATCAAGTTTTAAGAAATCCACATTTACATCCCCACAAATTATTATATCGAAATTTACTTTGCTCATGTTATTGAGTAACAATTCTAGTTTATCTATAAATAGAGGAAACTTTCCTGACGGAGAACGGTATACGCATACAATTATTAACTTAAACTGCTGAATTTTTACGGCAGAGAATTCAAAATCCTGTTCCATAATTAGATAATCATAAGCTGTTATCTGTTCATGATCTAAATTATTTCTTAAGAAGATGCAAGTACCACCATGGCTAATATTAGATCTAGAGTATTTACTAGCTTGTATAAACCCTGGGAATTGAATTAATTCGAGTTGTTCCTCTTTCAGCCAATGTTCTGAAATACATAGTGCTGAGATGTCTTTAAGTTCATTTTTAAGCATTAGATTTATGTAATCAATTTTATTATAAAGAGACTGGACATTCTGGTGGTAAATTTTAAATTTGTTACTTTTGCAAGCTTGTGTTGGTGATTTATTTACATTATTATTATCATAATTGTTATTATTATTGTTGCTAGACAAATCCGAAATACCATTGTTGCACTCCGTTAAATTTGACTTCAAAAGATGTGAATGCCAAACCTCACGTTTGGCTTCTTCTACCAGTTTCCCTGCTTCCACTCTAATGATATTACTGTTGAATTATTCTTACCATTTGAATTTACAATTTTGCAGATTTCATCACTAAGATACTCTTTTCCTAATCTATTTAAGTGTAGGCCATGCCGAGTGTGGAACTTCCTGTCTAATTTACTTACATCTACAATTTGGACATTTGGAAAACTCTTACAAATTTTATGAATTTTTCCATTTGTAGCCTCTATTTCTACATTTACACATGACTTGGGAATTAAATCGTGTCTCTGCGGAATATTTACAATAATGACATGTATTAATCTAATGTATAGGTGCAAAAACTATGAAATATTGAAAACATAAATCATGATTTCAGCAAACAGCTGGCAAGAATGTATCTCATCATCGTTTGAAATGCGACCTTGGTTCATCAGCATCAGAAACAGCTGTTCGAAACGGTAGTGTCTACAATGCATCAAGATCTGTGGATATAGACAAAGAAGTCAGAGATATTTCTACTAGTGTAAGTAAGATCTGTAATACTTAGTTTTTATTTCTTTCCTTCATGAAGCTTCCGCTTCATTACAAATGAATCAAATGACATGGCTCAAGCAAAACAGGGTGTAATTTCATATTAGTCACCAGTTTTCAAGGTGAAATTAATACAAATCTCAGCCATCGGAGGATGGCATGGAGTGCAGCATCAAGCCAGTCTGCAACACTGAAGACTCAAACTCGCAGATCTAAATAAGAAAGAAAATAACAACTTGATAAATATCACAATGTTACTGTTGTTCCTTCATAAGCAAAACACATCTCATCTGTGAAGATTTCAAACTATATCTCATTTGTCAACAATAATCCTCACCATTCTATAAGGAAAGGAAAACCTAACTTTCATTGCATTAAAATTGTCTTGGCTATCTTAGATTTTCCTTAAGTCCTGCTGTCTTACTTTATGATGATGTGTTAAAAAAACAGAAAATGACAATTGGGGTCCGCTTTTTGGGTCAGTGCACGCCATTTCTTTCGATGAAGCGTTTCCTTTGGGTTTAGGCTTCTTGATCTTATATCTGAGTTTATAGTGTCTAGCCATCTTAGCTTAGGTCTCCCACGGTGTCTCTGGCCATCAACAGCGAGATGATAGGCTGAACTTATGACTGAACCATGCGGTGCTCGTACGACATGGCCATACCAACAAAGTCTCCATTCCTGCATTTTCTCATCGATTGGAGCAACACCAGCTAGTTGTCGGATCGTTGTGTTGTTCATGTGGTCAAGCAGAGAAATGCCTAATGATCTTCTCAGCATCCGCATTTCCATGACATGTAGCAAGTGCTCAGCAATTTTAGGTGCTGGCCAACACTCCGTACCATACAATGCAACTGGCCTCACCATTGAGCGGTATATCTGATTTTAGGTGGATTGGCATCTTCTTATCACAAAGAATACCAGTTACATCTCTGAATCGCATCCACGTTGCGTTGATTCTTGCTCGCACATCTTCATTTATACAGCTGTCACTCTGTAATCGAGAACCCAAATATCGAAATGTATTCACCTTGGCGAGAGGTGCTCCATTAATTTGTATTGTTCCAGGAGATGGAATCGTTTCAAGGTATTCAGTCTTGTGGATGTTTAAACGAAGACCAAATCTTTCCAGACGATCATACCATGTTTGGACTTGGGTTTAAAGATCCTTCCTGGTGTGTGCCGCAAGCATCACATCATCAGCATATAACATTGTCCATGGCACACATTTCTGAAGTTTGCGCGTAATGGTGTCCATTACAATTAAAAAGAGCAATGGAGACAGAGCTGAACCCTGATGAATGCCAACTGTTAGGGGGAAGCTGTCAGTCAGTCAGTCCTGCAGGGCATCTCACATGGCTGCTGGTGTTGTTGTACAGCATTTTTACCCAGCTTATGTAAGTTTCAGGTATTTGATGATTGCTGAGAGCATACCAAATCATCTGATGTAGTACTCTATCAAATGTCTTCTCAAGGTTAAAGCAAGCAAGATGTAGTGGCCTTCCTTTCTCCCATGATTTCTCCATCAGCTGGCATACAGCAAAGATTGCATCTATCGTGCCACATCCCTTCACAAACCCACACTGATTTCCTGAGAGCTGGATTCAGTTTCGCAGCCGGGTGTCAAGGATACGCTCGAATATCTTCAAGGTGTAGGAGAGGAGCCAGATAAGACGATAGTTAGTACATTCAGCTGGGTCTCCCCTGCTCTTAAAGATTGGTACGGTGATACTAGATGACCAATACGAGGGTATATGTCCGCAGTGAATGATAGAATTGAAGAATTCTGTGAGTCAGGTAATCGCTTTTTCGTTAAGTTCTTTAATTTTCCAGATTTCTTCAGGAAGATCGTCTGGTCCTGGAGCCTTTCCATTTTTCATGCTCCTAATGGCAGCTCTTACTTCATCTGTTGTAATACATGGGACTGGCCCAACCATAATATTGCCTTCTGGTATTGGTGGGTGAGGGAATTAAATGTTGGATATTTCACTGAAATACTCTTGCCAACGTTGAAGAATCATCTATCATGAAGCCGCGACCATTATCTTTTACGCACGCATAGTGCTCTATATCCTGACCTGTTCTGCACCGTGCTTGCGCCAGTTGGTAGATGATTTTCTCCCCTTCCTTAGTTGTCAGTTGATCATACAAATGGTGGTGGTGATTTGCTTTAGCCTCTGCAACTGCTCGTTCCATCTCCTTCTTGGTTGCTTTGTGTAGTTCTGAAGGTTCTCCTCAGTCTGGGACATTTGCAACTGTTTGAAAGCTGCTTTCTTTGCATGAATCTTTTCCTT
This sequence comes from Meconema thalassinum, assembly GCA_946902985.2. Classification (NCBI taxonomy): domain Eukaryota; kingdom Metazoa; phylum Arthropoda; class Insecta; order Orthoptera; family Tettigoniidae; genus Meconema; species Meconema thalassinum. The sequence goes on along the minus strand of OX336388.2, from coordinate 471,986,732 downwards.
TACATTGTCTGTCCACAACTACGTCTATTTATTAATTCTGCGTGTGCCTGGCTGTGTTACACCAGGCTCAACTTGAGCCAAACTAGTTACGTACTTCTTCAACAATCACGTATGATCAATTTGAGCAGAATCAACAGGAGGAAACTATATTTTCGCTGATTGCCACCGTATGTTCTTGTAACTTCCACCATTTGATTTTGGGCTGACCTTTCACATAGGATTTTCTGATATAGCCTTTCATTCTGAGGTCAGCAACTAGTAGTTTATGCTGGGGAACTAGGCATTCAGATGGTATGACCTTAGTGCCAATGACAAGTGGTAAATCACTTCTAAGGAGTGATATGTAGTCAATCTGTGTGTTGTGCCCACCACTGGTGTAGGTGATCAGATGTGATGAACGTTTCTTGAAGAACAAGAACGTGTTGGCGACAACTAGGTCATTTGCTTCAGCAAACTCGAGGAGTCTGTGACCATGTTCATTCCTGATACCATAGCCAAAATTCCCATGACATTCATAACTCTCGCTAATACTACCAACATGTCCATTGAGATCTCCACAGAGTAGTAATAAGTCTTCTTCGTTGCATGTCGTAGCAGCATCTTGAAGTTCGTTCCAAAAAGTATCCTTAACTATATCATCACAGCCTGTCTGTGGGGCATATGCGGAAAAGATATGTGTTTGACGAGTTGGAGTGTCTATGACAACTGACATGAGACGGTCAGAGTATCGATGTACCGCTGATACTTGACTTCGGAGTTTTTCATCTACTACAACAGCAACTCCTTGGCTATTAGTTGTACCGTGATAGATCAATTTAAACCCTTCTCCAATGTCTCTGTATTTCTGTCCTTTCCACCGCGTCTCTTGTAGGCAGGCTAGATCAACACGAAATTTTAGGATTTCTGCCAGTTCACGACTTCGGCCTGTCAATGTCCCAATATTCCAGGAAGCAATGCGTAATGGTTTAGTTTGAATTCGCTTCTTTAACCAACCCCCATCCTTGAATTGGTAGCCCTTGCCCACTTTTCACGTTGACCGGGCGAGACCATCGCGCCATTTAGGGAACGCTCTAGCATTGTCCGAAAATGTAACTTGTGTCATTGATCCATGAGTTGCGATTGTAATTGACAGACTGGCCTGTTGCCCGAGCCTGTCGTCGGTGCATTTTAATGCTACTGCCAGCATATAATTCGGCCGCCCCTAACATAGGGTACAGGCACCGTTTTTTTTTTAGAGGTGCTACTCCTCTATCACTTCCCCTTTGCCCTGACTTGTGCCAGGCAGAGCCTGGCTGCCCAAAATAATGGGTCCATGTTGGTGGAAATAAATGAATTGTGGTCTTGCCGAGATGTGTTATATTTTGTTATTCTTATATTGCCATTAGAATTAAATTGGTTAAAAATAGTGAAGTAATGTATAGTGGGAAAGCAGGACTGAAATGGTTGTATAGGATACTCGAATTGGCATAAGATTAAGGAAAAGTACTTTCTGACTGGACAAAAGTAGTATATGCAGCAATTTATAAGCAAGGTGACAGGAAAGAATGCAACAATAATTATAGAGGCATTTCTTGAATAAGTGCCTTGGGCAAAGTGTACTCAGGGATCGCAGAAAGGGGAGTTGGATCATCAGCTGAGAGTAAGATGGATGAAAACCAATGTGGCTTTAGACCGCAACAAGGATGTCAGGATCAAAATTTTACTGTGCGCCAAGTTATTGTTAAATGCTACGACAGGAATAGACAGTTGTGTTAGCGTTTTGTAGATCTAGAAAAGGTGTACGATAGAGTACCCAGGGAGAAGATGTTAAGCATCCTGAGGGATCATGGTATAGTGGGAATGCTGCTACAGGCAATCTAAAGTATTTGTTGATAATCAGGCTGCAGTGAGAGTTGATGTTAGGGTAAGTTCTTGGTTACAGGGGTGAGGCAAGGTGTAATCCTTCACCAGTACTATTTATTTTAAATATGGATCATTTGCTGAAGGTCATAAACTGGCTGGGTGGGATTCAATTAGGTGGAAACGAGGTAAGTGGTCTAGCCTATGCTGATGACCTGGTTGTAAAGACAAACTCTGTCGGAAGTTTACAAGCCAACTTGAACAGAAATGTAGGGAATATGTATGAAAATCAGCAATTCAAAAATGAAGATTATATTGGTAGGGAAGAAACATAAGAAAATAGAATGTCAGATATGTGGAACTAAATACAGGTAGGAGCAGGGGAAACATTTCAAGTACTGTGTGTTCTCTCAGGATGGGAAAAGATATAGGGTCGAGGTGTAGAAGAGCCAATGCAGCGAGTTCTCAGTTGTGATCTACAGTATTCTGCAAGAAAGAAGTTGTGTAGCGATGAAACTCTCCCGACATGGCTCAGTATTTAGACTGTTCATGCTGTATGGAAGTGAGAGCAGTGTGGATTTAGGATATCTAATACATACTGTAAGCTAGAGGTAACTGACATTGAGGGTAGCACGAATGATTGCTGGGGCAAATAGATGGGAGCAATGGCACGAAGGTACTTGCAGGAATTTCATCAAGTTCATCATGGATCTGTATTGAAGATTATATGATATTCTTCTTTTTCTTTAGCTAGACCTTTTCCCAATTAAGTGGGGTCGGCATTTCCATCCTTCATTCTTTTCCGTCATTCCTTTTTGTTTATGGTTTCCCCTTTCATCCAACCTTTTTCCCTCGGGTCTTCGGCAACCTTATCTCTCCACCTTAGCTTAGGTCTCCCAACCCTCCTCCTTCCAGGGACCTTCATCGTCTGCACTCTCTTTCCCACATAGTCTTCATTTCTTCATTCTACATGTCCAAACTACCTTAATCTGCTTCCCTGTATCTTCTTGCTCAGTGGTCCCACCTTAACTCTTTTTCCTCTGATGCGTTCATTCTTAATCTTGTCCCTTCCGGTAACACCACACATCCACCGTAACATCATCTCGGCCACCTCCAATTTTCTTTCCTGTGCCTTGTGCCTTGGTGATCGCTCATGTCTCTGCACCATACATTATTGCAGGCCTCACCATTCACCTCTAAGCGCCAAATTACAAAATCAGTAACAAAATTTAGAAACATTTTTAAACACCGCCTTTCCATCGACAAAAACAATTCAGTAAAGAACACTATGGAAATAGTAAGTGCATTAAACATGCTACAAATGAAACCTAGCTTGCGGCTAGTATCCTTCAATATAACTAACATGTACACCAACATTCCAATTAATGAAGCAATCAGTATTATTGAAAACAATTTAAAGACAAACTACTCTCTAAAGAAACCGAAGAGATCACGAAATTACTGAGGGTCGTTCTCAGCCAAAACGTGTTTCAATTTGACAATAAAATATACACGCAAACAGAGGGCTTAGCCATGGGTTCAACACTAAATGGGCTAATAGCCAACATCTTCATTAACACACTGGAATATGCGTACCTAGAAAAAAACTCTACAAAAGGAATCGTCGTCGGCTGCAACTCGATTCCGAGTAAACATACTTCTTCCTGCATAGAGCTTTTCAGACCAGCTTGTGGATGTGCTTCTGATGACTAAACAGGCATAAAACATGCGCCCACATAAATTGCACTCGATGGTCGGGGGAGGGCGGGGTTGCAATTGACGAAGCTTTCTTGCTTGTAGGTTGGCTTCTTCATGTCTGCGACGTTCTTCTTCAAAGAAGTTGACAGCCGTCGATGTAGTGTTCGCCACAGTAAACAGTCCGCAGCAGATGTTTCCCATGAGTGGATGTCTATACCAGTCGTCGTCATGATGTGTTTTAACTGGTCTTTAAAATGCTTCAAAGGGGCCCCATGAGGTCTAGTGCCGGAGCAAAGTTCACCATAAAGGAATTGACGTGGAAGCCTGGTATCACTCATACGGTGAACATGGCCTAACCATCTCAGTTGATGAGCAATGATAGTTGTCTCAATGCTATTGAGATGCGCTCTCTCGAGAACTGCAGTGTTGGTCACGTAGTCCTCCCATTTGATACTCAAGATGTATCTCATCTTTTGTTGGTGGAAACGCTCAAGTTTCTTAATATCACGGCGAAAGAGTGTCCAAGTTTCTCAGCCATACAGTAGCGTTGAGATGACGACAGCTTTGTACACCATGAGATTGGTATGCATCTTTAGGTCTTTATTCATGAAGACTCTGTGCAATGAACGGCCAAATGCTGCATGGGCAGCCCCAATTCTTTTGTCAACATCCTGTTCGCATGTGCACCGTTTGGACAAGATGCTACCAAGATATGAAAAATGATCAACCTGCTCCAGTGTTGAGTCTAAGATGGAGATATTGAACTCAGGAATAGGTAATCCTGGGGCAGGTTGTGCAAGCACCTTTGTTTTCTTTGCATTGATGGTGAGACCAAAGAGATCACACGCAGTGCTAAAGCGATTGACCGATTGTTGAAGCTCTGCAGCTGTCGGAGCAGGAGATGTGGTGTCATCGGCATACTGCAGTTCTGTCACCCGGGTAACTTGGATATGTCTCTGTGAACGAAGTCTTGCCAGATTGAAAAGACCTCCATCGAAGCGAAACTTAATCTCTATGCCTGGGTTGTTGGAAGATGATTCATACATCATGGCAGCCATGTACAATGCAAAGAGTGTTGGAGCAAGCACACAGCCTTGTTTCAAACCGTAAGTGATTGGAAATGGATCGGATACAGAGTTACCGTGAAGAATCATTCCATCATGAAGAAAAGGAATAGTGCAGTGGAAAAGATACGTGGATGATTTAATTTGTATCTACGACATTGAATTAAAAAGAGAAGAAACAATTCTCTAAGCCATTATTAGCCTGCACCATTCTATTAAATTCACCAAGGAACCCAAAACCGATCGGAAAATAAATTATCTCGACACAACTATCGAACTTAAAAGATAATGAACATTCATATTCCATCTTCTGGAGACCGACACAAACATCGCATGCAATTGACAATCTGTCCAATCACCCTAGTATGCATAAATTAGCGGGCTTCAATTCAATGGTGCACATGGCTTTAAACATACCCATGTCTAAAGATAATTACTAGAGACCGGATTAAATGCAACATATATGCAACATAAAAAGCTCGAAATATGCATGAAAAGTGTCCAAATATGCAACATCAAATAATAGAATACAGAACAATGATTAGTTATATTTCTTTAAAAACAACATGCATCCGGTAATTTTTATTATTTACTTCATCAGAAAGAAGTATCGTTTAAAAATTATTTTACATTTTGCTGCTATGGTAAACAAATGATCAGATAGTTCCAAATGTTCAGTAGTAAGATTGTGTCGTCGATCACTCAAAACATTTTTATAAGCAGAAGAGGCCGCTCTACATCAACTGACGTAACTGGACATTATTTCAATTTGGGTGCTGTATTGGCACTTATTGTTTCCGGCAAAAGTTCACGCGTGCCATTAATAAAACTATCAATTTGACACAAGGGTTCAAAGCCTGGGTTATTGTTCAAAATATTTTCAAACTTTTCTTAAGTTTCCTCGGGAATACCTCTGGCAAGGAGGAGTTCACTAGACGAATTTTATTCATTGGGGTAGAGAGAGCAGACTAGTTAAAGCAGAAGAGTGGTTTGAAACAAGGGAGTGCACTATCTCCACTGCTTTTCATCTGTGTGATGGATGAGGTAATGGTAGAAGTGGCAGCACAAATAGGAGAAGAACATATGAGAGCAATGATGTTTGCAGACGATATAATGATATGGGGCAATGGAGAGGCAGAGGTACAAGAAAGGTTGAAGGTATTGGTTCAGACAGTAAAGCAGTATGGTTTGAAATGTAATGCAAAGAAGTGTGAAACGATGGTGACAACGAGAAATAGGGGAAGGGTAACAACAGATATGATAGGAGGAGAGGTACTAAAGAAGGTGGATACTTTCAAGTATTTAGGGAGGGTAATAGAAGTAAGTGGTAGAAATGACCAGGAAATCAGTGAGAGAGGAAGGCAAGCCCATGGATTCCTGCAGATCGTGAGAGGCTGGTATGGAGCAGGGACGTACCCAGAAGAGCAAACGGGTATTGTATCGAATGTATTATGTCCCAATACTCACCTACGCATCAGAAACGTGGGTTATGAAGAGGAGAGAGATGAACATGATCCAGGCTTGCGAAATGAAATTTCAAAGAAGCAGATCAGGAATAACAAGAAGGGATAGAGAAAGAAATGAGACAGTGAGAGATTGTGGAAGAGAATCCCTTACAAGAGATCATAGAGAAGTCAAGAATGAGTTGGTACGCTTATGTTAGGAGAATGCAGGAGGGCAGGATACCAAGGAGGATGCATGAGATGTAAATGGAGGGCGAGAGACCAAGAGGAAGGCCAAGAGATAGGTGGATTGTGGGTGTGAAGGAGGGAGTGCAGAAAAGCGGAGTGGGAAAGAGTGAGGAGTGAAAGGTGGTGGGAGGATAGAAAACGATGGAGAGGCTTATGATCCAAGCAGACCCAGCCAGGGGCTGGAAACTGTAGAAGAGACAAATGGAGAAGAGGATACCCAGGATGATACACGAGACGAAGTGGGAAGGAAAGAGACGAGAGACAGGTGGCTGAAGGGGGTGGTAGATAGTGTGAAGAAGAGAGAAGACTGGACAAGGGTGGAGGCTGAGAGATGGTGGGAAGACAGAAGACGTTGGAGAGGCTTGTGTTCCAAACAGACCCGGCCAGTGGCTGGAAACTGTGCAAGATGATGATGATGATGATGATTAGCAGTCATTTATCCCATATACCTACGAGTATTAAAAAGCTCGAAACTCAAGGTTTGGCGTTGACAATCTATTGAGCTTTTTAATACTCGTAGGTATATGGGATAAATGACTGCTAATCATCATCATCATCTTGCACAGTTTCCAGCCACTGGCCGGGTCTGTTTGGAACACAAGCCTCTCCAACGTCTTCTGTCTTCCCACCATCTCTCAGCCTCCACCCTTGTCTAGTCTTCTCCTCTCTTCTTCACGCTATCTTCCACCCCCTTCAGCCACCTGTCTCTCGTCTCTTTCCTTCCCACTTCGTCTCGTGTATCATCCTGGGTATCCTCTTCTCCTCCATTCGTTTTACATGTCCATACCATCTAAGTCTAGATTTCTCTATACCATCCTGTAATGGTTCCTCCTTCATTAATTCTCTGGTCCTCTCATTTATTATTCTGTCCATCTTTGTTGCTCCAATACTGCTTCTCAAGAACCTCATCTCACTGGCCTGTATTTTGCTCTTCTCCCTTCCTTTCATAACCCAGGTCTCCGAGGCATACGTCAGGATAGGGACATAGTACGTCCGATATATGATCTTTTTGCTGTTCTGAGGGACATCCTTGCTCCATAACATGCTTCTCACACTCCTCCGGAATTCTTCTGTCTCCCCCGCTCATTTATTTCTCTATCGTTTCTTCCATGATCTTGTATCAGGCTTCCCAGATACTTGAAACTCTCCACTGTCTTCAGCTGTTCCCCACCAATTGTTATTCCCGTTGTGGTTCTTCCCTTCTTGCTTGTTGTGATCACCATCTCGCTCTTATTTATGCTAAATTTCATCCCATATCCTTGTATTATTCCTTCCCACACGTCCAACTGTTCCTGTACCTCCTCCTCCTCCTTGTTTCCCCAAATCATCAAATCATCTGCAAACACCATTGCTTTCATCTTTCCTTCCCCAATTACTTGTGCCACCCGGGTCATTATGTCATCCATCACCACAATAAAAAGTAACGATGACAGTGCACTTCCTTGTTTCGGGCCGTTTCTCTGTTCCAACCAGTCCGATCTCTCTCCTCCCACTTTCACACAGGTCACGCTTCCCTTGTACATCTCCTTTATCCTCCTTATAGTCCATTTTTCTACTCCTCTATCCTCCAGGGACTTCCATACTTTGTTTCTGCATACACTGTCATATGCTTTCTCAATGTCCAGGAAGGCCATCAGTAGATCTGTTCCATACTCATAATGCTGTTCTTGTAACTGCCTTACAGCAAAAATCAAATCCACTGTATACCTTCCTGCTCTGAAGCCATATTGTTCTTCCCTCATCCCTCCTTCTATCCTTGTCCTAATTCTCCTTTCCAAAACTTTCTCAAAGATCTTTGCACAATGACTCATCAGTGTTATTCCCCGATAGTTTCGGCATTCTGTTCGACTACCTTTCTTGAAGATCGGGACAATTCCCTTCTTCCAGTCCTCTGGGGTCTTCCTTTCCTTCCATGCTGTCTTCATCACTCGGTACAACCACTGTATCCCCACCTCTCCTGCTGCTCTCACCATCTCCACACTCAACTCATCCACACCCGGTGCCTTCCCTCCTTTCATCTTCCTCACTGCATCTTCCACTTCTTTCCATGTTAAGTCCTTTTCTGTTTGCAGTCCATCTTCCTCTTCCCCGATTTCTTGCTCCTCGCTGTGGTTTCCATTTGGGTTCAGAAGTTCTTCAAAATATTCTTTCCTCATTTTCTTCAGTTCTTCCGCATTTTCTATCTCTTGTCCCCTTTTGTTCACCATTCTAACCTAATCCGTAGGATCCTTCCGCCTCTTATTTTTTACCATCCCATTCAGGACTTTTTTTGTAACTTCACTATCCTCCATCATCTTTGTCCACTCTTCCATCCACTTTCTTCTCTCCTCAGCCACTACTCTCTTTGCCTCCTTCTTTCTTTCCAGGTACTCTTCCCTTGTCTCTACCGTCCTATTTTGATACCACCTCCTAAAGGCTCTATTCTTTTCCCTTACTACATCTTTTGTCTTCTCATTCCACCATGGTGCTAATCACAGCAATGTTTTTCTGAATACTGTGCATAGTTATATGTCGGGGTCACTATAAAACATCAAAACGGGATCGAGCTTGAGCCCGCCCTTTTAGATTTCTTAAATATTGTAAATAAGCCCTAAAATATGCATCATCGCCAGTTTTTAGTTAAAATATGCAATATCCGGTGAAAAGGGGTTAAATATGCATTATGCAAATTCATATAATCGGTCTCTAATAATTACAATAAGGTAATCAGAATAAGCAAGCAAATAGCTGAAGAAAACAATTTTCTGTCCAGCAAAATAGATCAAATTGTAGCCAGTCATAAAAATAAAACAATTCAACATCCGGATAATAATGATAAAAATGTGTGTGTTTCAATTACGTGAATGTAAATACATACAAAATCACCAATCTGTTAAAAAAACAAGGCATGAAAATAGCATTTACAACAAACAACACAACTGGAAAGCATCTGCACAACAGTAATTTAAATAAACATGGCCCGTATTCAAAGTCAGGGGTATATTCCATAACGTGCCAAGACACAGGGTGTAAAGCGAATTTCATCAGGCCGAGTGGGAGAAGAATGGATACACAATATAATGAACACAGAAATGTGATAAAATATGGGACGCACTTGGTCGTTTGCTAACACATGTTCGACACAGGACACAGTTTTACTAATATTGAAACCGACTTAAAAATAATTCATCGCGAACCGAAAGGTAGACATAAAGGAAGCAAACAAGATACACTTTGTTAAAATAAACAATCCCAATAATTTAAATGAACCCACATTCGTGGAGAATTCCCCCTTTTACACTACTAGAAAACACACCCGGCGGAAACAAGACACAACATAACGTGGTAGCCAAGCTAGATAGGGGATTAATAAGAGAAACATGTTATTGGATCAGGATGTACGATGTATCTTTTCTTCAATAAAACGAGGCCGGCATTAATGGCAGTATTAAAGGTTTCTCGTTTGACCGTTTGCAGTTAGATATGGCTCTTAAGGTTATGCGTGGCTAGAATGAAAACTGATTTTTAATAGTTGAAGATGTCCAGTATACAGTAACATACACATTAGGAAGACTAGACTTGGCAACACACAGTTACATTTATTCGATGAACACAGACATTTAGGAATGCGAGAGGGGGGGGGGGGGATAGCCGAGGAAGATAAGTGATTCTTGCACCCAGGAAACTCCCCCCAGTTGAGAGCAGACAGTGACGAAGTTGACTGCTCTCATCCGGACCGCGTACAACTCAACCAGATAAGTAGCCTTTACAATACAATCCGAACTGACCATTTAACGACAATCTCATAATTCCCACAAAGCAAGCAAATTTGGAGGTCAATCACCACTTTCAGTATGCTAACAAAACATCACATGGACTGTAACTAACAAATATTGACTAGTTGCATTATTTTAACTACTGCTGCAACTAAATAAGTATACATATTGTGAATACTTTCACCCATACTTTTAAACATACAGTAGATTTAATAGCCTAAGTGTAATGGATCTCATGATGATCGCTTGACTATCGAAACTGGTCATCCAAGTGTATTTATTAATCTTGTGTAAATCTTTTTCAGGATTAGGGAATAACCCATCACAATTGGGTACAATCGTGTTGACCGACTGAAAAACATCAAATTTTGAAGATATTTTTGCTTTAAGTTTGTTGTTTTATGAAACCGGATTTTTAACTGAGAATAAACTGTAGTCTTCTTCTTCTTCTTCTTCTTTTACGGTCTCATTGGACCACTTATGTCATATCATTTCATGGTCCTCTTCTTCACCTTCTTCAGTAAGTTTTCTTCCAGAGTTTCCCAGTAGCTTTTCATTCGCTCTGATCTTCTCAGGCGTTCCTCATCTGTAAATACCCGTTTTACTGTATGAAGTTTGTCAATTTTTGGTTGAAATCTTATTTTTATGTCTTTCAGTTTTCTTAAATGTTTTATTTTGTTTTGCAAGTCATCCAAAGTTATTTCTAATCCTTTCATATCTTCTCTAATTTCCTTAATCCATCCTACTTGTTGTTTCATATTCCAAAGTTTCTCAACAATTTTTCTCGATAATCTGGTTTCCAGTGTCCTCATAATGTGACAAAAAAAAAAGAAATCCGTTTCTTCCAAATAATATCAGTCATAGGCTCCAGTTCTCTGTATTCCACTTCATTTGGTACTATCCGCCATTGTCCATCTTTCTGATATTTTTTATTTATGCATGTTCTAGCTACGGTATTCTTCTTTCTACTTTTAGAATTTTGTTGATTCTGTTTTTCTGAGTAACTTTAAAAAGAGTTTCGCTTCCATATGTCACCTCTGGTTGAACCACCGTATTGTAATGTTTTAATTTTGTTGTGATTGATAGACATTTTCTTTTTATGTAGAACATGTTAATTTTTGGACTTTTATCATTTTATTAGTTCTTTCTTGCCATGCAGGTTTCTCATCCAAGTTGTTAGTTATAATTTCTCCTAAGTATTTAAATTGCTTCACTATTTTAATTTGCTTGTTATTTACTGTTATGTGGTACACTACATTTTGCTTTTTTAATTCAACAAATCTTCAGAAAAAAATTGAATCTCCTAGACAGGTTGTGTTTGTAAATGGTATGGGCCTAATATAATCAATATTTTTTTATTTCTGTGTTGTGTTGCAAATCAATTACCAACACTATTGTATTTTTGTCACTTTTATGAATAAATAACACAAAATTCCTTTTGCATTTTAAATCGACAAATTTTACCAAAAATTAAATAATTTTCAAACACCTCTAGTGATGTGAAATAGTCTACAGTATAACAAATCACTGTTGGGAATGGTGAACAGGTTGTCATTATTGCAGGAGCAAGCTTTAGATTTGACTAGTTATTTTTAACTTGGAGAGGGGGGAGGGGGTGCAAGTTAATGCAGGTATTACTGATAACCAACTTCAGAGGTGGACACTTCTGCCAAATAATGGCTGGATACAAAGTAATTAAATAGGAGCCAAACTGGAATGATTTTATTGTGTTGTTTTTGTTCCTCCACAGGTTTTGCACCTGAGAGATTCGCATAACAGACTGATAGCTGAAGTGAAATACACTCAAAAACTCCAGTGGTTTACTATTTTTGTAGCAATTCTTTTTGGTGTCATAGTTGCATTTTCAATGGGTCATAGTGAACCACAAGAAGAGACATGTCATAGACTGTAACATCGATGGATCCTCTACTTGTATACATTTATGTGCCGTGTGCATCCTTCCTGATCAATAAATTGTAAATGTTTACTACTGTTACTATTTTTATATGCAGATGTAAGTTTATATCATGCCTATTTTTTCTTCTTTTTTTTATATGTGAGCTTCCAATTTTGTATTTTGAAATAAGATTACTGCTCATCTGAAGAGATTCTTTACCTACTTAGTATGATCATGTATGATTTTCATATAGAGGGTACCAATATTCATTGCACTCCTGATATTTTGTTGATGTTTACTTCATGTACCCACTAGGGTTAGCATTAAATTGAAGGGATAAGTACTATCATACATTCTGTGGTAGTCCATGTATTGATTACCACAAAATATTGGGAATGCACTGTAGAGAATAATGAGAATTCAGCTTGAAGCTGAATTATTCAGCTACAGAAAAGGAAATAAATTGAAACAATGAAAGAATAAATTATGTTCAGTGAACAAAACTCTGACCATGTAGCTGCTAATGTAGTTCATGTACAATTGTGAGCTTATAAAACGAGCTACTGTGTTGATAACAGAAGTTGAAGTCTTGAACAGCATTGATATAAATTCTTCACTGTATAAGTTGTACCCCATCAGCAATTGCATAGCTACAGCCTTCCTGACACCCTGCATGAAGTATGCTTAATCTTTAAACCAACACACTAATCGACTCCCTTTGATGTATGTGTGTGATGCGGGCCGTTAACCTAGATGTTAGGCCCCTTAAAACAACTATCATCATCATCATGTGTGTGATGTCATATAATTGACATATTAATGTGCGAGGTGCAGGAAATGACCAACGGCATTGAGAAGTACTTGGATGTAGCATGAGTCTGTAGTGCTGTGATAATTAATTGGGGAGAACTCGATGTGACAAATTAGTTTCATGACAACGCTACATTGGCCCAGGATGATTACATTCCGAAGGTCATCTTTGATTCTTGGGTGAAGTCAGGCCAGTTTTCCCACACCACCCTTTTCATTGCAGACCTCATAATTTCCATGGGGTTAAATCAGAGGTGCAAGCAGGCCATTCAATAATAGCGATATCAGGCTGAGCCATCCCTGCACCGTGATCGTCTTGGAGACTGGTCCTGTTAGAGGAGGATTATTCCTTCTGGGTGCTCTTGTCACACTGATGGGACCATACTATCACTCATATGAGTATATTGGGCCGCAATACCAGTACATGGGAGGATATACAGCTACAGAAACATGGCTACTACGAGAGGGGCCGAAAAGAATACTTGCTGGCCTGGAGGCCTACACTCTAACTGGCCCATTATTCGCTGAGGAAAACTGCAATTGATTGGGTGAATATAACATTACCCCAATGATAATCAATGTTATTCTTTGCAAAGGCTAGTCAGTAGAGTCGATGCTTATTCAAGGGCTGCATGTCAATTTAGTAGCCCAGTGTCCCTAAGGCGGCACCAAACAACATGCCTACAACCGGGAAACACAGTCTTGTATTGCAGCTGCACTGGGTTTAGGAATGGATCTTTGCATGATGCATTCATAATACTGGGCAGGCGTGGAAGCATTCTTAAACCCAGTTCCACATGCATACTGGATCTATGTTGCGGGGCAAATGACCTGGCTGTTCTGCCCCTTAAAACCTCAATAACTAACTAGCTATCTGTATTGCAATACTGTACAAATCAAATATTGTGGTGCACTTGAAAAATCTATGCCTGAGAAGCCTTCAAATTCCCTTCTTCCACAAGATCAATAACATGGCCATGGCTGCAATGAAGTGGCCATAGTGTAATGGTCTGCCCTGCAGCATGTAATGGCATTGGGTAATGTAGAACAAATAATGTGCATGTAGACAAATTTAATGGTTTAAAACTAAAATAAGTATAAGTTTATACAAATAGCCTATGGTAGGATTTGAACCTTCCAATTACAAACTCTGCCCTTTAAGAGTTAACACTACTGTGCGCAGCACATGGAATATTTGTGTTGATATATTCTTCCTACATGAAGCCATACCACCAAGAAATCACTACATTATTTGTATTTTTGGCTACAGATTGTGTAAACAACTGTGTAGGTATTGTTCGGATATATTCACTCTTCTGAATGTGGGCAGGTGGGGTTCAGAAAGTAAGATATTTCAGCACAGAATTTTTTAGTGCAGTACAGAATTTTAACTTCTGCACTCAACAAGCTACTCATTGTATGAGCTTGCAATTGTTCAAAATTCACTCAGTGTTTTAATTTAATTTCTTGTTAAACAGTTCTTTTTTTTTTTTTTTTTTTTACAGAATATAAAACCATCGTGTGGACTAGCATCACTGCAGAAGTGCTTTTTCTGTGTACAAAATAGTTTTTGAAAACAATAATTTCATTGCACTATTGCTTATTTCAGAATGCAAATATGCCACGAACCTAAACTCTTAACAGAAATTTAAGTTACAGGGGATGATTAAAAGGGATAGTATTGGATCAAAGTATGCAACTTTACTGTATGGTGGAGAGTTTTTTTTCTTATTTTTCCTTCAATCACATTGTACAATGATTGGTGGTGGTATTACTGTATATTGAGTAAAGCAATGATGAATTTACAAATGCCAATTAATTTCCTTAATTTATAGCTAATGTTTCTGAAAGTAATAATTTCCTAATTCACTTTAAAGGCTTTACAAATTGTTTGGGGGTGTCAATATACACTTACATAGACACAGGAAAATTTTGTTCAATTTTGGGCTATATTTCAGTGTTATTTTTTATAACAACATGCTGAGGAACAACTACATCAGAGTCAAAGACGACGTTACAATTTCTCAAGAAATTACGCAAACTAACGGCTTACTCCAGGGGGACTCCCTCAGCCCCTTACTATTCAATGTAGCCATACACGATGTTGTACAGGCAATAAGGAAAGACACAAAGGTGGTTCAGATATATATCTAAGCTGATGACATAGTTATAGGGTCGCAAGACATTAAGGAACTTCAAAAAGGTATAACCGCTCTAGTAAAATGGGCAGATCTAAATGACTTACAAATCAATTCAACAAAGATAGAACATATGGTCTTCAGGAAGGGAGGCAGACTCTCGCCACAGGAGACCGTTTTTCTACACCAAGAACCTATCCGGACTGGGAATAAATTCAAATATTTAGGACTAAGAACTTGCTAGAGAATCCTTCCTAATACAAGATCTAAGATTGAAATATGACTGGGAAATAGCTGGGAAAAATTGCTGGATGACAGGGAACAGAAAAGGAAGGATATCTGGCCTGAATTTTACACATCTGAAGCTGTGCTTGACAGATCGTGAACTGGTACAAACCAGGAACTCCGCCAGTTTGTGAATTCGATGGCAGTGCACGGATATCACCACAAAGTGTGCACCTTAACGTATCATCACGACGCAGGACCCGATTGCATGTGTAAACTCTGTGATCAGCAATGTGCCCGTTATCATGTTGTCACATGCGATAAACGTGTGGAGTCAATAGTAGTCTATTGCCAGAACTGACATTTATTGGGTCTAATTATGTATTCTTATTTTTGCACAGTTTGTGTCCTTGCAATAAAATTATCATAAAGTTCAATCGCCCAGAATGATTTTCGTCCAACACACGATTGAACTTAACACTGCCAGCAGTCACAGTTAAAACAAACCCCACATGTCATTCTTGTGGGGGGTAAAAAAAAAAAAAAATCTTCAGTTACAACATGATGAAACCTTCAAAGTACGGTAGTAAGTCCTCCGCAAGAGAGACCAGGAATATCTCAATCCATGAATAGAAAATGCAACGCAACCCAAATGACACTGGGGAAAAAGGAATATATTAAAACATAATAAAATCACGGAAAAACCGAAAAGATGTACAAATCTCAAACAAGAAAAATAACCTGATCACATTGGAACACAAAGAAACATGTTTTTGCAATTTCAAACAACTTCTTTTAACAAATCAAACTACAACTACTAACCTAGGTAGCTTATTTTTATTTCTGACCTCATGGCTTCAACTAATTACGTACCGGTAGTTTGCAAAACCCAGTAAGCGCAGTGACTTTCAATATCTAAAACGACAAACCCCAAAACACCTGTGAAAACGGCCCTGCCTACACAAAGAACAGGCCCGAAGCTCATAAGCAGCAAACAAACCCCAAAACTAGATAAAATCAACCCAAAAGCCACCAGGCTCCAACCCACCCAAAGTTACATAAAGCACAAATAACAATCCCTACAGTGCCTCAAAGAATTATTACAGAATAGTGCAACCTACAACAACCAGATTTGACCACGAGGCCGCTAGCTACCTAACTTTTTGATCGAGAGATGGGGTGGGGTCAGTTTCCAGTAAACAAACTGTCCAGACCATTCCAATTGAAAATGGACAAAGACAAGAGAGAGAGGTGACTCCAAAACCTATTTTCTTATTTTAAGTCCAAGAGATAGATGGCTGAAAGGAGTGGAGGAATGTTTCAAGAAGAGAGGCGAGGACTGGACCAGAGTGACAGCGGAGAGGTGGTGGGAAGAAAGGACTAAGTGGCGAGGCTTATGTTCCAAACAGACCCAGCCTGGGGCTGGAAACTGTACAAGATGATGATGATAATGATGAAGTCCGAATGAGCAGGATCTAAAATTTTTAAGAAAGTTTATGAAAGAATTTATCACTCACAGTACTCTTGAAGTGTCCTTTATCCTTACTGCTTTCAATTCCCAGCAACCCAAGCCCACCAGCACAAAACTTGGGTGCCCGGATTCAGACAATCATTTTGTCTCTTTCGATGCACAACACCAAGTCTTTGTTCGCCGAGCAACCCACGCTTTACTTTCCTCCCAAATTTTAACAGGGAGTATTACTACCCCCAGACACACCAAAATCACACGCTTGCCTTTGCTCTTGCCATGATTGGAACACCAGTTAATGTTGGCAACGAAATTGTGTTTCATAAGGAGCTTCATATTTATACTTAAATGTTATAAAATTCAATGTCCAGAACAGTTTTATGTTCACAAGAGGGTTTCCTTTTCAAATTTTGAATTTTCCAGGAGCTAAGTCAGGTATTTCATTGACTGCATGGCTCAGCGGTAACGTTCTCATTTGCTGTACCCAAGGTTGCAGGAGCGAATCCTGGCGCAGTCATGTGGCATTTGAGGGTTTGCAAATGCGAGGGTGGCATGTCGGTAGGTTTACTGGCGCGTTAAAGATCCCCTTTGGGGCAAAATTCTGGCACCCCGGCATCTCTAAACGCTGCAGATGTTAAAAGGGACATAACACAAATAACATTATTATTATTATTGTTATTAGTTATTTCAAGGTTAAGTCTAGTCTAGAGCACTGCTCTCAAAAGAGATGGGAATGGAATATTCCAGAGCCAACAGCACACTTGCAATAGTCAGATTCCAGTAAACAAAATTCCATACCATTATAAATGAAAATGATCTAAAGATGGGAGAGAGATGACTCTAAAACCGTAGCCATTCCCAGTTAAATAAAACACCATTGTGTTTAAAGAGTAATTATCCAACCCGACAGGAGACACGCCAAGACCCAGCATGTTCCAGAATTATGGGTTTGATCGGGAGCTGGGGTGGGGTAAGGGTAAATATTTGTGACACCGTCACACTATCAACATAATGTTGAAATATAAAATGCATATTATTTCTATTTCATTTTTTATATTTGTCAGAATTCTTATAAATAAAATTTCCTCATCTGTAGTGATAAGAGTATTGGTACTCCTGGTATGCTGTTTTGTTTGAAGTAATGGCTGCTATTGCCATATATTAGATATCTTTTTTGCATTGTGCTGGTTCAGGATGCTTCATATACTGTAGTATAATTTTAGCTTAACTAATGCTTGTTTCTTTATTTATGCATTATTTTTTTAGAAACCATTTTTTTTTATATGTAACCATAGATTGTGTTAATTTTGTTATTAGGCTACTCTAATATCATTTTCAATATTCAGTTGTTGAAGATTAATTAAGGGAGCTAATAACATTAAGTATTGTTTCTATTTAATATTTATTTTGTGCCATATTTTGCCAATAGTTTTTATAGATTTAAGTTTGATAACTATACAACAGCAACATTTTTTCAGTATTCTTTACAAATGTTTAATACTTAATCATTGATAATTTTTTTAAAAGTCTTTCTATTCCTACTAATGAGACCACTTAGTCTAGCATATACTAGTTTGATGATGATAATGTTGTTTTAAGAGCTGGAACATCTAGGTTATCTGCCCTGCATATACAAGGTGTTCCGCTCAAAAGTTGCCCCAGAAATTGGTGGCGTCAGTGCGTGAATATTTCACCGAATTCAATCAAATTTGGATAGAACATTATCCATTACATGAGAAAGTTAACATGTCAACACTGTACACCCTAAACACTGAAGGATGTATGCCAACAGACAGGTACCATGAGTCGTCGTGTTCCAGTTTAGTGGAAGCAAAGGAAGTTCTGTGACATTTCTGCTTGCTAGTGGAAGCAAAGATGCTTCCCTGATCTGTTGAAGAGCACATATTTCTTGTGGAAATATGTGCTCTTCAACAGATCAGGGATGCAGTCCGGCCGCGGTGGACGAGAGTGCTGATGCACTACCTCATGCCTCGCTGGCATCTGGAGAGCGTGGATTCGAATCCCACCTCGGCCGTCCTGAAAATGGTTTTCGTGGTTTCCCATTTTCACCACCAGGCAAATGCCGGGACTGTTCTTTTCAATAGGTCCACTGCCGATTTCCTTCCAATATCCCTTCCTTCACCCGTCCTGAAAAGAAAAGTACTGTACATGGCCATTGGCTGCATTAATAAAATTATTTTATATTTCTTGTGGAACAATATTGGATTAGTGGTTCTTTTACACGGGGCTACATGATCACGTTGTCGCAGCCCCTGAATTAGGGAACCAACGAACCTTAGTGGTTCTTTTAAGACACATCGGCAAAAGTTTTTGGAACAATTTGATGGCCAACAAATAGTCTTAAACACTACATACAAAAATTAGTGAGGAAGCTGGAGGTCAATGAACCCTTGTCTGATCTGCAGGAAACACACACAGTTGTTGGTAGAAAAAGGGAATGGTGTAAGAAACCCATTGTGGTCTCTCGCTCAGTCTAGTCGATGTTCATTGCAGAAAAAGTGGATTGTCAAGAAACACATGATAGAAAGCTGGCCTGTATCCATACCAGTTTAGAGATGTTCATGAACTTAAACTGACCATGATATACTCATTACACGGGGATAAGTGATGAGGCATGGTTTGATCTATGTAAACTCCTAAAACATAAATTTATGGTGTAGTGACAACCCAAATGCATTGATTGAGGAACCGCTTTATTCACAAAAGGTAGGCATGTTTTGTGTATTATTACAGAGGCACCTAATCAGGCTTCACCCCCGACTCGACTATGATCAGTGACTGGTACCAACAAATGGCGCAAAATGGCACACTTCTCAAGTGACCATAGCGGAGATGAATTAATTTTTCCCTTACAATCAATTCACCAAGATTATGCTCCTTCCCAATGTTCTCGCCCAACCTTTTCCTGTAGGGTAACGTTAAAGAATAGGTCTACTGGAACAAACTCACCCCCTCGAAGAATTGTGGCAGAGCATCCGCCATACAGGCAATGACAACTTCGTGTTGAACTGCGTGTAGAAGTTGAGGGAGGTCATTTCCAACACCTCTTGCGATTTGCTTTCATTTTTCATTCCAGATATGCCATGTTGAAATTGTTTCATTTCCTCTTCATTTACCTTTTTT
Source organism: Meconema thalassinum (assembly GCA_946902985.2). Lineage (NCBI taxonomy): Eukaryota > Metazoa > Arthropoda > Insecta > Orthoptera > Tettigoniidae > Meconema > Meconema thalassinum. Next base: position 471,967,003 of record OX336388.2, on the reverse strand, counting down.
ACACAACAATCTCTAGGGCCCCTTTCGAGTGGGACACCCTGTACTAGTTTAATCAATCAGTATATGAGCTCTAAGATCTTCATGTTTGAAATTAATGATGTGACAGAACAGGTTTTTGTAGCTATATTTGTGTTAAGTTTATGTTGTGTTGCTGTTGTTTTATATTGATCATTTAAAGTGTACTAAATAAGTCTTAAAGTATATGCTGGGCCATTTATTTAAATCATTGTATTATCTTCCATTATACAGGGAAGTTCTCTAAAAGTATTGTTTATATAAATTTGCCAATTTAGAGAGAACTTACTGAGGCAAATATGCAATTTTGATTTGTATATATTTTATAATTCCATCATTAAAATCTTTCTATAATATTAAGTCAACATGTGTGTTGCCTGTTGGAATTTTATGTTTTCAATACAGGGTGTCTACTGAAACTGGAAATACTGTTTGAATGGAATCATACTGGATTTATACGTACAGGAATGATCCTGGAATTCTGAATCACATGTTGGAAAATTGGAAGACATTTTCATTTTTTTTTCTTCAGGAGAAAGTTTTAGCAGACTGCTAAATGTTAAGCCTTTTTGTGTATCCATATATTACTATACCTTACTTCACTAAAGGTGGGTGTCCTTTTTTGTCCTTTGAAAATTAGATTATTTTTATTATTACTCACTCCAGTCCTAAACTAATGTGTATTAAATTCTTTAAAGACTATATACCAGGGCTGCTGTTTTAACTGGTTTTGTCCACATTAACAGATTTTGGGATGCTATTCGATACTTCCATTTTCAAATTTGTGGATGTTGAAAATGTTGTTACTTTTATTTTGTTTATTTATCTATATTATTTATACCATGGATTTCTAGGTTTAGGATTCATGGAATGATACGCAGTACTCTTTGGACATTACACCAGAAAAAAGAAGTGTGCTGCTGGCAGCATAATATGGAAGTAGCTGCTTATGGGCTGAGATTAGAGGAAACTCCCGCTGTTTTTACAGTTTCAATTTTGCGGCCAGGCATGTCAAAATGTCATTATGTTGGTGCAATCGGTGCCACTTTCAGGGCCATTGGATGAGATTTCTTGCTGCACTTCTGGTCACATGTTTACAATTGGACACTGAAAAATATGTGATGTTTTGCCAGTTTGAAGAGATTTCCAACTTCCTAGTTATCTTATGTTTGTAATAGGGCACATGGAAATATTGTGATGTTACGCAATCAGCGCCACTGTCAGTCCGTTTGACAATATTCCCACTGTTCTGGTGCAGTGGTTGGGTATAGGAAAAGTCTCAAATAGATTTGGCAAACCGCGCCCCTCCCAGCTCATTGTACAAGATGCTGCTGTCTTTATACTGCATTAACGAGTTCGCAGGCATGTTATCTGATCTACCGGACATCTTTAAAATGCCATTTCGGCAGGTAGACATTGGAAGTAGACATTGAATTTTATCATGACAGGATCCATTTTTCTCTTGAATTACAAAATTCACAGGTTTTAGAAATAACCAGGTTATTTTACATGCCGCATACATACGACACCAAAATTCAAAGTGAAATTTTCAAATCGTAGAGTTTTGAATTCATAAGGTTTAAGGGAATAGTGCCCTGAAACAGTAGAAATCCTCCGTTCTTGCCTTCAAAAGACGATAATGGACATAAGAAGGAATGAGGATGTGCGACAACAACTGAGATTGGAAAGGAGCCTGCTGTAGACACTCGAACTCAAGAGATTAAGATGGTATGGTCATATGAAGAGGATGGCTCCCCACATGGTCATATGAAGAGGATGGCTCCCCACAGGATACCTCGAGTGTACTTTGGCCAGTGTGTCCCCGGGAAGAGACCAAGAGGAAGACCTCGCGATGTGTGGGAGAAGCAAATTTATAAGGACCTTGAAGCTAGAGATAAGAACTGGCATCAAATACAAGAACGGTTATGGATGGACAGGACAAATTAAAGACGGCTCATTTATAACAGCACCCGGCATGCTGGAGCGTAGAAACTATGATGATGATGATGGTAATGAATAACAAGTAGTTCCGTGAAGAACTAAATAGCCAATTTTCATATATCCTACTAATATTAATTGACTCTATCAAAATACAAATTGTCAGTTTGATTGCTGTAATAGATTCGTAGATATTGAGAACCATCTAAATATTCTGGATGGTCACCATGTTGGATTTTTAAATTATAGGCTTTAGATGTATGTACTATTACATGAAGATTATTGTGTAGGTGCTTTATTCAAACTTCAATCGCATGATAAGGAGACAAGAAATAAAAGCGGGATTTTAAGATTTCGCTCAGCCGCCATCTTGTGGTTATGAAAATAATTTAATGAATTAGATGCCGGTCGATTAAAATTTGTATAAGGATATACCGTATCAAGTTTCACTGCGATCGGATGGTTAAAACGCAAGAAAAGTCCATTTGAATATTTAAATTTTGCGTCGCCGCCATGTTGGATTCGTGCTCGCCAGTTATTGAACGTCCCATAGGTGAACTTATGCTTATAGCATCTATACACTTACAAAATTTCAGTTTGATTGCTGTAGTAGATTAATAGATATTGAGAACCGTCTAAATATTTCGGATGGTTGCCATGTTGGATTTTAATATATGTAGGCCATAGTTATTTACTATTAGATGGAAGAACAAGCAACAGAAAGCGGTGTAAAGAGACACCATGGTGGAATGAGAGAGTAAAAGAAGCTGTGGGAAGGAAGAACAAGGATTTCAGAGTGTGGTTCCAGGAAAGAACTGATCTGGCAAGGGAAGATTATAAGATAAAGAAGAAAGAAGCAAACAAGATTGTCGCAGAGGAGAGGAAGAAGTGGATGGTAAAGTGGACAGAGATGATGGAGGAAGATAGCAGAGGAAATAAGAAAGTACTTTATGGGATGGTCAAAAGTAAGAGAAGAGGTCTGCGAGAGGATGTGGTAATGATGGACAAAATCGGAAATGAGGTCCACAACAAAGAGACACTCAAGACAGTTTGGAAAGAGTACTTTGAGGATTTGCTGAATCCAAATGGTCATAGGGAGGAAGACAATGTATTGGAAGATGGAGAAGACAACACAGGAATGGAAAAGGACCTGACTTGGAGAGAACTGGAAATGGCTATAGACAAGATGAAAGGAGGAAGGGCACCAGGTGTGGATGAAGTGAGTGTTGAAATGGTGAAGGCAGCAGGGGAGGTTGGGAAACAGTGGCTGTACCGTGTGATGAGGGTGATATGGAAGGAGAAAAAGACCCCAGAAGATTGGAAGAAAGGATTAATTGTCCCAATATTTAAGAAAGGAAGCAGAAAGGAGTGCAGAAATTACAGGGGAGTCACACTCATACCTCACTGTGCCAAGATATATGAAAAGATATTAGAAAGTAGAATACGAGCCAAAGTGGAGAGAAAATTGAGAGAGGAGCAGTATGGTTTCAGACCTGGGAGATCAACAGTGGATCTCATATTTTCAGTGAGACAGCTCCAGGAACACCACTGCGAATTTGGAGAGGATCTGTTGATGGCCTTCCTGGACATCGAAAAGGCCTATGATAGTGTGTGTAGGGAGAAGGTTTGGAAAGCAATGGAAAACATGGGAGTGGAAAAAGAGACTGTAGGCAGAGTGAAGGAGATGTATTGTGGAAATGTGAGTTGTGTGAAAGTTGGAGGGGAAAGAACAGACTGGTTCAGACAAATGAGTGGCCTGAAACAGGGTAGTGCGCTGTCACCCCTTCTCTTTATTGTGGTTATGGACGAGGTAATGACACGGGTAGCAGGAAAGATAGGAGAAGATGAGATGAAAGCAATGGTGTTTGCAGATGATCTCATGGTCTGGGGAAACAAGGAGGAGGAAATTCAGGAGCAACTGAAGGCTTGGGAAAAAACAGTGGGAGAGTACGGATGGAAGTTCAACATCAGTAAATGTGAGATCCTGTTAACGACCACGAAAAAGGGCAGACCAATGAGTGGGATAACATTTGGAGGTGGACAGCTGAAGAAGGTGGAAAGTCTCAAGTACTTCGGAAGTATAGTGCAGGAAAATGGGAGAAATGACAAAGAGATTACGGCATGTGGCAGACAGGCAGAAGCATTTCTGAGAAGCATTAGGAGCTTAGTGTGGAATAAAGATGTCCCACAAAAAAGCAAGGAAGTGTTATACAGAAGCTACTATATCCCGATACTGACCTATGCTTCAGAAACGTGGACAATGAAGAAAAGAGACATAAGCAGAATACAGGCAGGTGAAATGAAGTTCCTGCGAAGTAGGATCGGAGTAACAAGAAGAGACAGGGTGAGGAATGAAAAGGTCAGGGTAGGATTGAGACATCAAGACTGAAGTGGTATGGACACTTAAAGAGAATGGATGAGAAGAAGATTCCCAAGAGGATACATGAGATGCAGATGCAGAAGAAACGACCAAGGGGAAGACCAAGAGATAGATGGCTGAAAGGAGTGGAGGAATGTGTCAAGAAGAGAGGCGAGGACTGGACCAGAGTGACAGCGGAGAAGTGGTGGGAAGAAAGAACTAAGTGGCGAGGCTTATGTTCCAAACAAACCCAGCCTGGGGCTGGAAACTGTACAAGATGATGATGATTATTGTGTACGTTCATTATGCAAATGTTGATTTCGATCGCATGATTAGAACACAAGAAATAAAAACTTAATTTTCGAAATTCGCACAGCCACCATATTGAGGTAATATAAACAATTGAACTAAATTAGATACCAGTGCATTACAATGTGTATAAACATTAGCTGTACGAAGTTTCATTGCGTTTGGATCATTAAATCACGAGAAAAGTCTATTTAAAACTTTCAACTTCGCTTGGCCGCCATGTTCGTTTTGTAGTTAACCGGTTTTTGAAAGACTCATAGATGAACTTCCAGTAGTGCCCTTTATCTCCGTACAAAATTTCATGGTGATACCGGTAATAGTTTAAGAGATATAGAATGCCGGTGAAATATTTCGCACAGCCACCATCTTGAGTTTATGAAAACAATTGAACGAAGCTAGATGTCGGTGGATTACAATGTGTACAAACATATACTGTACCAAGTTTTATTGCGTTTGGTGGGTTGAATCGCGAGAAACGTCTATTTAAAAGTCGCAAATTCACTTGGCCGCCATGTTGGTTTTGTAGGTACCAGGTTTTCAAAAGTCACATAGGTGAACTTCTAGTAGTTTCCTTTATCACCGTACAGAATTCCAAGGTGATATTGGTAATAGTTTCGGAGATATTGGATGCTGGTGAAATATTTCGCACAGCCACCATGTTGGATTGGTGAGACATAACAAAATTTGAAGGGCACGGTCGGGGTCGCGTGGAATAGTACTATGAACTTAAAGAGTTTCATTGAAATCGCTCCAGCCGTTTAGAAGTTATTAGGGGGGACACACAAAAATCCTCACCCACACGCACACACAGACACACGGACAAAAGGTGATCTCATAAGCCTATTGTTTTTCAAAAATGAAAATAGGCTAAAAATGAATTTGTGATTTTGGAATTTTTCATATAAACTGATCACATTATATTTATCATCTCTGAATAACGAAAATGAGAGAATTTTTTATTTATTTAAAGAAATGGTATGTTTGGAAGCTTAGTGTTTTGGTTATAAGCACACACAAGTTTGTGATTTCAGGAGTGTTCATATTGAGGTGTCTTTTTTTCTTCTGTTTCTCTGTGATTTCACGTTTTTAAAGGATTTTTCAGGTATCTGACCAGGATTTGAAATTTGTTATTGGTGACAGTCCTGTTATAATCCAAAAGCTGATTAATTTGAGATATACTGGATTTTACACAGTGATGGTCTATGTCAGGCCTGTCCAGGGAAAATGCCATGGTGGCAGTCGTTTGCCACGCTGGTACCACGGCCTTTCCATAGTGAATCGGGGGGTGTGTGGTGAAGGGTCGAGGTTTGGCTGCAAGCGAGGAAGATGTTGCGGTAGCGAGCTGGCGGAAGGACGGGCAACGTTGTGCGTGGCTCTGAATGGGACATTAGTAAACAATAATCGGTATCTATAACAAATCCTTGGAATCATACTGCCTGCTTTAACACTTTATAAAACTATTTACAACTATCAACAGGTCACATCTTTGCTTAGTTCATGTTTTCGATTTCAACGCAACTACATTATTGCATTTGCCGAGTGAATTCTGAGAATAGTTTCAAGTGGCGCTTCTGTTAAAGTTGACCTAGACTTGCATTTGTTCAAATTCATTAATGAAAATAGCTGCTCACAAACTTTTATGTTGTGCCAAACATAGTGGTAAAGACTATGCATGCAGGGGAATTCTAGTTTACTCACGGCTTTGTAGAAACTGATAATATCGCCGTTAAAATTATAAAACCTGTCCTTTAAAACTTTGTCAAGTGTTACAGAAAATTGAGTCGTGTAGAAGTCTAAATCAGGTTCAACATATTTCATTTTTGAAAACTGTCCTAAAATTGACCTTACAACTTTTCAAGAGCACAGCAATAGTCGTCAATGTTCGGATCTTCCAACTTTAATGAATTTAGTGAGGGAAAAAATTCTGAATTGTTTTCCTTAATCTGACTTCGGTAAATCGTTAACTGTTCATTAAACGCCTTCAGTCCATCGCACATCACTCCAATCAACTTGCATTTGCCCTGCAAGCTTATATTCATATCATTAAGAAGAGAGCAAATGTCAGTCAAAAAGGCCATATCTGCTAGTCACTGACCGTTTAACAGCAGCAGTTCAGGATTTCTTTTCATGTCCATGAATAGGGAAATTACCTTAGGCATAGCAAAGAATCTTATCAAAACTTTAGCGCGACTTCACCACCTTACTGCACTGTTTAGGACAGGAGTGTGGAGGCGAAGGGGGGAAGTCCGTCTTCTCCTATCTAGTAATAGAAGGTAGCGAGAGGAGATGATGGCGGAAATTATGGTGGAACGGAGCGAGTCTCGTGACAAGCCGTGGCACTACAGCTACCAGTGGCATGTCCGGACAGGCCTGGTCTATGGCATAGTAGAATCTGTGATGGCTGCTAACTAATTTTTACTGGACAATCACTCTTAATGTTTGGATTTATTACAGTTACAGGACTTCGAGTGAGGTACGGCAGCAAAAAAAAGTACTAAATTAAATATTCCGTTTTTTATAGTGAATAAAAGTAAATATTTTTTCAAAGAAAAAGTAAAAAAAAAGTAAACAATTAAAACTTTAAATACGAGCTTCCCTCGATGTAACGACGCAGTGCAAAGACCTTTAGTAGAGAAACGCATGTTCCCGTTACCCATCAGAAGGCCATAAGTACTGTCGCGATCATAAGTAATGGGATACCCTCGCTACTTCAAACACTTGTATATGTTAAGAGGCACAAAAAAGTTCTCTGAATCCAAGTAACACATCTTAGCAAGATCTCCAACTTTAGTTCTTAACTTTATTTTGTACATCTTACTGTTTGAGAGTTACACGCGTTTCAAGTAGCGTGGGTGTCGCATTACTTACGATCGCGATAGTACCATACTGGACAAATTATAACTTACAAAATTGAGCCATTACAGCTTACCGCGGTCATATTAATAGTTGTATCAAAGATTTAAAATACCGGTAGCTGCATATTTTTTTCCGTTGCTAGTTGAAACATTTCTGAATTACTGTATATTCATTGTACATACATAAACAAATATTTGAACGGTGTGGTATGCAAAATACACTCTTTCTATTTAAAACAAAAACAAAATATACACCTATATTTATGCACAATTTTTGGATAAACAATAAGGCGCCTTGTTAAAAGGTATGGAAAAACGGAGGGGAAAAAAACACACATTCAAACGTTATACATATTTTATTATATAAAATTTAAAAAAATGGAATTAAATAAAATAACTCAAACTACAATCTTACACCATGAGAGTAGTCTCATACTAACAGAATTAAAGTAAAACGTAACATTGGTTTTGGACTGGAATTAGTAATCAGACATTAGTCTGTCTTCGGTTTCTTCGAAAAAAATTATATGAGTGACGCCTTTCTCTTGTCCAATTTTTTCTGAAGAGCTTCTGTCTTCGTTTCCTTGTCTTTCCCTTTCTTCTTCAGAGCTTGCACTCCTTCCAAAAGCCCTTGTGCAACTCTCGCTCCTTCCAAGTCATGCTTCTTGATAGCTTCTTTTAATCTGTTTGTCGCTTCATCAAGAAGAGTGTCGGCCACTTTAACCTGTTTTGCGTCCTCAGTCTTGGCTCGTTTCACCTTTTCTTCCAGCTTTCTTATTTCCTATCTTCCTTCCTCCATCTTTTTGGTTGCTTCGATTACAAGTCTCTTTTCTTCTTTAAGTTTCTTCTGATTCTCTGATTCCTCTTTAGCTTTCCTCTCTTTCTCAAGTTTTTGCTGGTATTTCGAATGAGCAAATTTGACTGCGGTGATCAAATCGGGAGTTATGGGAACGTTCTGTGGCTTGTTCTCAAACTGTTTCAATCCGTGGCAAATGTTAAGTTTGGCGTTGAGTGTTGCGCACGACATTGCTGAACGGTCAGGAGACAAAACTGCCGGACAGAGAAAAACCTCTTTCCACTTCACTACTGCCATGAGCTAAAGACAATCTGGCTTTGACAAGGCGCTGAATCTTTGGATACTTTGCTTCGTTGGATGCGTTTTTAAGGGAAAATACCTTTTTCCAATATTCCTCCCCGGGTAATTGTTCATCGGAATTATAAATTTGCTGTTCTACCTGCAGCAACGTCCATTAATCGTCAAGACGACTTTCGGCTACCTCAAATGGCATGCAGCGGGCAACTTTAGCCATGCTACGAGAAGTGGATTTGGTTCTCTCAGAAGGTTTCAAAAATGTGAAATGTTTCGCGGCATCGTAAGCTAGTACAGATTTCTGTCGTAAATATTCACCGGCAGCAATGAAGTGCTCCTGAACATCCTTCTTGAATTTCAGGGCATCGACGCCTGGGACGTTTTTCAGAGCTACTTGTGTTTCCTTCTGCCTTCGTACGAGGTCTTTTCAAGACATTTTAAATACTTCTATAGCGGGTGCTCATTAGAAGCTGCTTGCTGCCGTTTTTGGGCAAAAACTCGATGAAATAAACCTTGAGGGCAGCCCACTGTCCTATCAACCTTTTTGCTGCCGGTGCCAAAGTGAGCATTCGCTATTCCACGCGCTTGATGAATCTGTGATTTGGCAACTGAAGCTTGGTTTGGATCATCACAAAGTCTTCCCAGCGACTAGGAAAGTCATTAAAAAACATATACACTTTCACTGCAAAATCACTTAAGTCCATGCCGAATTTTTCAAGTCCTTACAAAAATGCATTATGTACGACGTGCAGATTGCAAGTTCCAATATCGACAAGTTGTTTTTTTCCCCCATTTTTTTTTACAAGCTCGTTCATTAGTCTTATAACAGCCTTATTAACAAAAGGTCCATCACAGCTCAACATTAACAGTCTAGAAATGGCTAGATCTGCATTTTCTAAAGTCTTTATCAGGTGTTCAACAATAATTTCTGCATTTGCATGGCCAATAAAAAAAAGTCTCTAAATGACATCCTACGATCCTATCTTCCATTTTCGACCAGAAACTAATTTTCAGTCCTTCATTATTCGTTATGTCAAAACACAGGGAGTAGTCAGATTGCATGGCATCCTCTGACATCATTTTTATAAAGTGTGGACCCAGTGCTTCTGTCATCAAATACCCTACTTTAGTTCGACCTAAACTGAAATCCTCGCCTACTCCCGATCCAAACATGTTTAAATAAGTCCGAAATATGATCCCAAGAAGATGCGGAATAATTGGACACCACACATTTCATAACCTACTGGAGCTCTTGCCTGTACGTCTTGTCCTTACGGGAAACCACACCCACTTGATAATATTTTTCAGTCGAGACACCCGTTGAAACCGGAATTCCAGAGTTTGAAGATATGGCTGAGCGCTTCATAAATCGTTGCTGGGTTGTATCCCATCTTGCCTCTGCATTTTTTTGTGTTTTCCGGTCAGCACATGTTGGTTGACAGTGTTTACTCCTTTCTTGGCACAGTCGATTGAGCACTCGCAAATTTCGCAAAAAGCTGTAGTTTTCCCTTTGATCGATAACCACAGAGACATCTTGTATCCCAGCGAATCAACCAACTCCAACCAGGAGCTCTTTGTGTGGCACGTCATGACCCTAAAAATAACAAGAAATAGCTATGAGAATACCAAAGCTCATAAAGGGGTCAAACAAAAATTACAATGGCTCTGGAGAACCACATTCAAATTTGTAACATGTCATTCGCAACGCTAGAAAAATCAGTTTAAAAAGTCGCAGTTCGACACGAAGCCCCACCCCCTTTTTTTTCCCGTAATGTATGCCTACAATGTTACTTATTGACTCCCCATCCCTTTCCATCCTAGACAACTAGTAAATAAATCGGTAGCCATTGAAGCAAGTGGATTAGATTTTTATTTATCCATTTGATCAATTACATGTATACAATACATTTTTGATGTAGGACACGTCAGAAATTACATAGAAAATAAAAGAACTTACAGGTATATATTACTAACACTATAACTATTTATAACTTATTATAATAACAGATCTTAAGACATACATTCTTATTGGGCAACTATTTACATCTTACTCTATTATCACAATATGAAAACTTAATTCTATATATACAACTTCCAGCTAGGTAATACAAATAAAATATAATTATAATTATCGCTCCTATATGCTAAGTTATTAAACTACAGAGTAAAAACAATGGCACTGCAGATAAGCTTTCAACATTCTTTCAAAGTTTTTTTATTTTTGTGGCAAATTTTATATACTGGGGTAGTTTATTGTATAATTTAACTCCTATGTGAAAAGTTCCTTTATGATATATGCTTCTCTGTGTGTGTGTGTGCGTGCGTGTTTTTTATTTTGTCTTGTGTTATGTCTATGTACATCATTGTTTATTTTGTTCATTAAATTCTTTAAAAAAAACATAATACTTTCAAAGATATGAATGCAGGGCAGTGGGAGAATGTTTAAATCTTTAAACAGGTCTACATGATTCTCTAGTGTTTACATTTGCCATAATTCTAATCACCCTCTTTTGTATCCTAAACGTGCTTTGTACATCTGGTGACATACCCCAAAATATGACCCCATATCTTAAGTATGAATGGAAATAAGCAAAATAAGTTTCTTAATGTGTGCATATTGTGGTGTTTGAAGCCATATTTTCAGTGTTGCCTTAGTAAACAAGAGTTTAGTGCTTTTCAGTCGGTCAACACAAATGTACCCAAAAGAGATGGGTTATGCCCTAATCCTGAAATAAATTACATGAGATTAATAAAACACTAGGATGACCAGTTTCGATCGTCAAGCGATCATCATCAGATCCATTACACTTAGGCTACAAAATCTATGTTTGAAATACAAGTGAAAATATTTACAATATGTACAATTATTTAGTTGCAGTATTGGTACTGCAACTGTCAGTGTATGCTAAATGCAGTATATATGTTCGGTGAAATGCTAAATGGTGATAGCTATCCGAAGATTGTACTTTAGAGAGATTATATGGTTGTAAACTATGGTTAAACTATAAAATTTTAGGCTAACTACTTATCTGATTGTCTTCCGTACTATAGCTACTCGCAGTTTTCGTGCTCACTGGAACTCACTGTGCGGTCGACTGCGGTGGTTATCTTAATGACTGGTTTTTCCCTGCCTTCTCCCCCCTGTCCCTACGTGCTGTGGGGAGTGATAGCGATGTGTTTATGTGAGGTGTTGCCAACCTAGATAAGATGTATGTTATTGAATGAGGTGGGTCTACAACTATTAAAGACCGTGGATTAGCCCTCGCCACGCATGGAGCATAACCCATTCGAACTAAGCGTTGACGGTCTTATGAGGACGTCCCGGCACCTTTAATACTGCCGCGAATATGGGCCTTGGTTTATTGCAGAAGAAAAGTACATCGTACACCTGATCCAGATAACATTTACCTATTAAGCTCACCCCTCTTCACGCTACTAAAAAACACACCCTGTCGGAAACAAAACACAATTTAGTGACACAGCCAAGCTAGATAAAAAAGGGGGGAAATTAGGGGGTTTTTAATAGGTAAATGTTATCTGGATCAGGTGTACGATGTACTTTTCTTCTGCAATAAACCAAGGCCCATATTCGCGGCAGTATTAAAGGTGCCGGGACGTCCTCATAAGACCGTCAACGCTTAGTTCGAATGGGTTATGCTCCACGCGTGGCGAGGGCTAATCCACGGTCTTTAATAGTTGTAGACCCACCTCATTCAATAACATACATCTTATCTAGGTTGGCAACACCTCACATAAACACATCGCTATCACTCCCCACAGCACGTAGGGACAGGGGGGCGAAGGCAGGGAAAAACCAGTCGTTACGATAACCACCGCAGTCGACCGCACAGTGAGTTCCAGTGAGCACGAAAACTGCGAGTAGCTGTAGTACGGAAGACAATCAGATAAGTAGTTAGCCTAAAATTTTATAGTTTAACCATAGTTTACAACCATATAATCTCTCTAAAGTACAATCTCCGGATAGCTATCACCATTTAGCATTTCACCTAACATATATACTGCATTTTGCATACACTGACAGTTGCAGTACCAATACTGCAACTAAATAATTGTACATATTGTAAATATTTTCACTTGTATTTCAAACATAGATTTTGTAGCCTAAGTGTAATGGATCTGATGATGATCGCTTGACGATCGAAACTGGTCATCCTAGTGTTTTATTAATCTCATGTAATTTATTTCAGGATTAGGGCATAACCCATCTCTTTTGGGTACATTCGTGTTGACCGACTGAAAAGCACTAAACTCTTGTTAATGTGTGCATGCTAGTGCAAGTTTTCAAAATACTTGGCGCAAAACACACAAAGTTCAGTTTAGTATTCAGATATTGTATATGTTTATTCCATTTCAAGTCATGTTGTATCCATAGTCCTGAAAACTTTGTTTCTGATTTATTTTCTATTTGTTGACCATTTAATGTAATATTGGGCGTCGCAGGATTCCTATTCTGTATAGTGTGGAAATTTAAACATACTGTTTTTTTTATAGTTTATTATGAGGCAATTATCTTGTGTCCATTTGCTTAACTCTTCTGTAACAGAGTCAGCAGACTGGTTTCACCTTTTATTAAGAGTGTTGTATCGTCTGCAAACAAAATTTCCTTATGAGAATCAACGTTCTGTGTTATATCATTGATATATACTTGAAAGAGTAGTAGGCCCAAAACCGATCTCTGGGGTATTGCAAATTTAATAATACCCTTATTGGACAATGTTTCATTAAGTAATCTGGTTCCATCATCCTTGTGTCTCAAGCTTACTATTTGTTTATGCCTTGTTAAGTAAGACTCTATCCATTTATTAGCTAGACCTCTAATACCATATTGATTTAGTTTTATAAGGAGAATGTTATGGTCAACAACATCAAATGCTTTCGATAAATCCAAGAATAGGCCAGTTATATGTTCCTTATTGTCAATTAATTTCAGTATACTATTAATGCATTCATAAATTGCTATATGTGTAGATTTTTCCGTTCTGAATCCATGTTGTGAGTTTGATAGTATTTTATTTTTTACTATAAAACTTATCAGTCTCTTATACATGATTTTCTCCACAATTTTTGCAATACCAGTTGGTAAAGTAATAGGACGATAGTTATCAAATTCATCTTTTGAACCGTTTTTGTGCACTGCCTATTGCGGGATTAGCTGACAATAATTACCGCCCCCCTTGGACGAACAATTTAACATAAGGAAGTTTTTCAAGGAAGAAGTTCTAAAACAATTTTACATTTCCCTAATACGAAAAAGCTTTGACGAAACATAATGGGACTATGCTACACTATCACGTTTAAACCAAGTCAATTCCTCCCCCTCCCCCTCACCTACACCACAAGTCCAGCATGGTTGGGGAAATAAAGTTAAAGCACGACGAAGGGAAGTGATTGTTACTATTGTCCGTCCAGAGTTAAGAGTGTACTACGGGCTCTTATGGGCTTTTACATTTAGCGGACTCTCCCAGAATTGATGACTTCGAAGTCTTTAAAACTGGATTTTCTCTATGTCATTTAATAGGTTAATGGTCATGGGTGGAGAGTACATGATCCTCAGCATTCATTTAATGATATGTAATTCTTACATTCTTCATATGCAACATGATTTTGTAATGTATCTGACAGCAGTGTCTGCGTGCTGGATGGAACAGCGCGCACGCTGTAGTACGTGTCTTGGCTCTACACTGAACGCACGAGTCCAGTTCTCTCCAAGATATGTGAAACAGTGTTGAAGTGTAAGGATCGTTTTGTGTAATATAAAAATAATTGTGATTTAGGTATAAGTAAGTGGCATTAAAGATATGGCTGATGTTCCGTTTGCGAAACGTAAACCTGGGGAAATTTTAAGGCGTAGAGAACGACAGATTGTTTGTAACGTCTACAATTATATAAAGACCAAGAATCAGGAGAAAAGTGTGGACTGGACTGCGAGAGAAACTGCTGAAGCATGCAGCGTTTCAAGAACGTTGTCTGGAGGTAAGATTGCAGTCTTATACATAATTGTGTTGTGTTTTAAGTTATGAATTTCCCAGTCTCTGGTATGACAACTTCCCATTCACGCTGCTGTACGTTTTTGAGAAACCCGTGATGATATTATTATTATCTACTCACCTGCAATAATGTGCGTAACTGAACTTTCATGCAGTTAAATTACGCGATTTGTGCCGAATGAGAAGCTTGTAGTTTTGTATAAAATAAACTGCTAAGGCTCATTATGAAATGGGTAATGATTGTTTTGAGAAGTATTTTAAAGAACAGATTATCGCAAATTTCCCACATCAATCTGTAGTATTTGCCATTCATTCTCCAATGTACGTTGTGCCACTGCATTTTTTGATAACTTTCTTTCATCATACTGAGCTTGATAGCTGCAGTCACTTAAGTGCGGCCAGTATCCAGTATTCGGGAGATAGTGGGTTTGGACCCCACTGTCGGCAGCCGTGAGGATGGTTTCCATCGTTTTCCATTTTCACACCAGGCAAATGCTGGGGCTGTACCTTAATTAAGGTCACGGCCACTTCCTTCCCACCGCTAGCCCTTTCCTGTCCCATCGTCGCCATAAGTCATATCTGTGTCGGTGCGACGTAAAGCTACTTGTAAAAAAAATCTTTCATCTACGCGTGTAACAATATGTGAACTATCATATGATAAGAACAAAATTACTTGTTATTTCCGAGTACTCGCCTCGCCTCTGCAGATAAGTGACTCACTGGGATCTGTGTAGGTGTCGCTGCGACAGATGATTTGTATCCTGTCACTGACCTAGGCTGACCTTGGAGAATATATTGCCATATTACGTATTAAACTTGATCCGTATCTAACGGATGACTCAGATTAGCTTTCATGTCATTCGTTTTGTCATAGCCATACCGTACGTAACTAAAATTCCAATGTAAATAAATAGTAAATTGTCGCAGTATTTATAATCCGTTCTAAGCATTGTTATGTAAATCAATTACTATCCTCGGATCCCCCACTCATTAGGGGAGTAACTCGTCTTTATCTTTATTAAAAACTGTTCATCCAAATTCTGTTATTCTTACGGAAATTATAGTAAAAGGTTGCAGATTATAATGGCGCGAAGGATCGACATTCCGTCGGGATGAGGGGCTTGCTGATACTGTCCGGCAGCGAGCTGTACTACTCGTGTGGAGTGCTGTACAATAGCTGCCCTTCTACATTCGCTAGACGTGGCAACGCTTGTGCCATAAGAGCTACAGTACACTCTTAACTCTGGACGGACAATAGAATATAATTTAGGATAGAAGTGTACTTACCTCGTAATAAAATTAAACTACACAAATCATCGCTAGGTATGCCACACCTAATTTCTCTCACCGGAAACGAACCAACGACCCCACCTTTTCCCCCACCACCAACGTTACAATGCTTAAAAGACAGCATGTAAAATTCGACCTAATGTTCTTAACGAGAATATAATACAATTTAAATAGTACTACCCTAGACATATTCAAACTACACAAGGCATCCGCACCAAAACGAACCAACGATCCGTCCCCTCACCCACCTCCCCTCCCCAACAGGTTAAAATCCGGCCTGATGTTCCTTACCAGAATACTAACATTTTAGGGAACACTTTCTTTAAGAAATTACACAAAGCATGGATAGTTTGTACCGCATTATTGTCACACTATTTTCTCTCTCACAGATAGCGAAACAACGACCCCCTCCCCTCCCCACCTCCAACAATACTTAGAAAACAGGTAAGAATTCAATTTTCAGTGTTCGTTACGAGAATGGAATATATTGTAACTTTAGATAGTATAATACTTCTCCTAAGAAATTGCAACTTCACAAGGCATCGCTAGTACGTATTGCCACACCATTATTTTTCCAACAGAAAACAGGTTAAAACCCAACCAAGTGTCCCTTACAAGAATAAAATATAATTTTAGATAGAATTACCCCACATTAATTTAATCAAACCATATTTAGTACATATTACACCGACAGGATTTCTCTCTCAGAAAACGGAACTGGTGACTCCTTCTGCCCCCGACTCCAACGCTACAATGCTTAGAAAATAGGATGAAACCCGACCAAGTGTCCCTTTGAGAATACTGTAATTTCAGGTACTGAGTAGTGTTGTACTAAGAAATTCGAAGTGCACAAACCATCACTACGTATTGCCACAACAATGTTGATCTTACAGAAAGCGAAATAACGACCCCTCTTCTCCCCCACCTCTACAGCTACAATACTTAGAAAACAGAACGAACATACACTCGAAAAGCCCTTTGAATCACTGTGAACCACAAAGATGTGTTATAAAATAAATTGTATCTAACGCCACATTTAAACAACTAAAGCGAATTCCCATGCAATGTAAGCCTAATCTTGAGCCTGGCTTAGATTGTTCACTGACAGGAAGCATATCTTCCTAAATATAAGTCTTTGTTCCTAAACATCAGTCACTAATAGGTATCACATAAATTACACTTAAGTACTTCCCGAGTTGATAATGCACTTGCCGCCCACACTTTCCACCTCGCAAAACCTCGCCGTCTAAACGAGGATCGCGAGCTCTATTCTACAATAACGATTCTAATGGGTTGAGGGGGGTCTCCTCCCAATCAATACAATTTAATATTGGCAATTATTAATTTATTGCCATTGGGGACATGTTTCGGGCCTCATGGGCCCTTCTTCAGCCGCAAAAATATATGTACACATTCACATCCATCATATTACTTATACACAAATCGTGCATATTTTAAGAAAAAACATTAAAATTGAACTCTAAAATTAATTCTAAAATATCATCTATCATGCTTCAGTAAAAATTTTAAAAGTAACATTCGAAAACTAATTCTAAAATATCATCTTATCCATATTATAAAAAGGAGAAACAAGTACAGCTAAAAGAGACACATGTGGTCTTGGTGACCTTCTTAATGTTTTGATCTATTGGAAGCCCTATTCAAAGTGCTATTAAAAAAGTTAGTTAAAAAGTTTAAAAATATATTGGAGGTAATTAGAATGTGAACAGTGGGCTTATAGGCTCTCCATTTGTGATTCGTGGTCCTATTTTACAGCCAATCTTCATGTTTTGGCTTGGGAATATGTTTAGAACCAAAGCTGAATCGTTGTCATTTTCTTTGATGCTGGATTGGGTGGAGACGTTACACTTTTGAAGAAAGGTCACCAAGACCACATGTGTCTCTTTTAGCTATACTTGTTTCTCCTTTTTATAATATGGATAAGATGATATTTTAGAATTAGTTTTTGAATGTTACTTTTAAAATTTTTTCCTGAAGCATGATAGATGATATTTTAGAATTAATTTTAGAGTTCAATTTTAATGTTTTTTCTTAAAATATGCATGATTTGTGTATAAGTAATATGATGGATGTGAATGTGTACATATATTTTTGCGGCTGAAGAAGGGCCCACGAGGCCCGAAACATGTCCCCAATGGCAATGAATTAATAATTGCCAATATTAAATTGTATTGATTGGGCGGAGACCCCCTCAACCCATTAGAATCGTTATTGTACACATCAATACGGACCTTGTGAAATGGATAATCCTCCAATTAATCTCTATTCTACAGCCGGCCAGTAGATGGTGCGGCATGGTCCGAAGAGGTTTGAAAACCTTAGTCCGGCTGGAGAATATCTTTCTTGATTTATAACTAGAGCGCGCTGCACACGCGGCAGAGAAGACGCTATGGCTAGCGCGGCACAAGGTATAAATAATAATTGCACAGCAGCGATAGACAAAAAAGAAAATGAATTCCGAAAAAAGTAAATGAATTTCAAAAGAAGTAAATAAAAGTAAATCTCTGGAAGCCCTGCAGTTATTACAATAGGTCTTATTGCAATTATTTCTTCCTTGTGAAAATGGTTAGGAGTCCTTGTATTAATTGCACTGCAAACCTTGTTATTTCGACAGCTACAATTAATAATTGGATGTCGAAATTTAGCATTCATATTCTTTTAAGTAGTGCCGGCCCCGTGGTGTTGGGGTAGCGGGCCTACCTCACCCGGAGGCCCCAGTTCGATTCCCGGCTCCGTCAGGGATTTTAGAAACTGACGAGAGGGCTGGAACGGGGTGCACTCAGCTTCGTGAGGACAATTGAGTAACTGTCTGACAGTGAGGCAACGCCCCGATCACGAAAACCAAGACTTATGGACGAGGGGACCCCATGCGCTGATCACGCGTGACCACGCCAAATGGTTGGGCAGTGGTCGCTTGGTAGGCCTAGGCGCTCACGGGCTGAAGTGCCAGGGGTTATTATTATATTATATTCTTTTAAGTAATACATTATTTAGGATACATACCGTAGTATGGCCATGAAAACAAACTAGATAATTTAAATTAGTATCAACACACTTCTAATTTTTAATATTTACAGTTAAATTTCAAATCATGAAGCCAGTAGACACCATGTAAAAGAAGCAGATATTTTTAATTTTAGCTTTGTCACATATTGCCATAACAATGCCATTTTGAGAGTACTGCATTTGCAAACAGGTGCAATTTTGCACATCACTAAAGTCTGCAATGGCCCTTCTATAGCCTAGAATACTAGGTGGTTGTTCCGCATGTAAGAGATTTATGTTTTCATGTGACTGGTAATGTGCATAGAAAAAAATTATAACATTGTAATTTTGGAAAAGCAAAGAAATGCCAGATGATGTGTGGTCAATCTTTCTACGACATTATTTTGATTTTTTGTATTTTGCAGCGTGCTACCCGTGTCCTGTTGCTAAATTTCTTGTAATTGCGTTGCATTTACTGTGTCAAAATTTAAGTCATGCATGTTTCAAAATAACCTTCTCGTTTTTTTTTTTTAAATTTATCCTACACATTATTCAAAAGAGAGATTGTCAACTACAGTACCAATATCATATTGTTTAAACTAAGGACCGAATGTTTTAGAAATTAAAGGTAACCAAGTAGATTGATATTTTTTTAATCTTTTTTATTTTCAAGAAATAGTGGCTTGAGACATTGTACCGAGAATGGTGCTATCGCCATTAGTCCAGTCAAATTAGACATAAAAAGGGGCCCGACCTTGCAAAAGGTCATGTAGTTATAATGTAAACGAGTCGTCCAGTTGCAAAACGCGTTTAATCCACTTGTGAATAACGATCATGTCGTAAAATCATTTAATTATTTTTACAGTATAACCCCCTCAAATCCAAACTAATTGGGGCTGTAGCCTGTTCGGATTAGCAGAAATATATCCATAACATAACGACCAGCCCTCGTTACGGTATAGGACTGTAGCCTACATTGAGCGAGGCAGGCTGGTTTGGCGCAAACAGCGAACATGAAATGGTGATTCTGGTCCAAAGTCAACTTGAGGGCAATGTAGCTAATGATATGATATGATATTTATTCAATTAATTCCAAAGAGCCATAGGCTCGTACAGAGGAATTGTACAGTAATATGTGTGTTTACACACCAAGAAGAAAATTCTGAAGGTAACACAAATTGATGAATAAGGGCATAGGCCTATTAGTAAAGTTGATACTATATCTAAGATTGTTTAGACCAAGGTCTCTTAAAATGATAAGCACAGGATTTTTGAGCTTATTTGATGTATTACGATGCATCGAATTTTTCCCACAATACTTTCGTAGTTTTCCTCTTAAATACTGACAAAGTTGGTGCACTTTTTACTTCATCGGGAAGTTTATTATATAACTGTGATGCAGAGAACTTGAAACTATTTCTACCGTATTTAGAAGAGTGAATGATATATAAGGCTACGTCCTTCGCATGCCTAGTTCCATAAGAATGATTGTCCGAGTTCAAGATGTAGGGAGAGCTATAGAGTATTGTGTTGTGTTTAATTTTGTATATTAGCATAGCTGCTCGGAGATCTGCACTTATGCTGAGGGGTAGAATTTTACTTCTGATGTACAGATCTTTTACTGGAGTGCAGTAAGGAAGGTTAAATATGTTTCTAATAGCCCTATTCTGAATAGTCATTAAATCATTCAGTGTGGATTTCCTGCAGTGAGCCCAAATAACATTTAAATATTGGAGCTTGCTATGTACAAGTGAATAGTAGATTTGTTTTACAAGGTTTAGGGGAATAAGATACCGAAGTTTCCTTAGGATCCCTACTATAGGTGAGAGTTTCTTAGCAATTCGTTCAACGTGTTCAATCCAGGTCAGGTGTTTGTCGATGATTAGACCTAAATACTTTGCCTGATTAACCTCTTTTATTTCAATATTATTTATATATATTTTGTCATGTGTGATTTCTTTCATGCTTTGCTTTGAAATTACCATGTAATTGGTCTTCTGTAGGTTCATTGTTAATTTATTGGCCTGGAACCATTGTGAGAGAGTATTTATATCTTGTTGCACATTTTGTATGATTTCAATTATGTCTTTCCCAGTGTAGAAGATATTTGTATCATCTGCATACAATTTGATATGCCCTCTCAAATTACATTCCACAATATCATTTATATAAATTAAGAATAATGTAGGTCCAAGTATAGATCCTTGTGGAACTCCATGAGTTATATATTTTCCTGAACTTATGCATTTATTCAAAGCTACATGCTGCTTTCTTCCAATAAGGTAGCTTTGGAACCATTTTAGTGCTATACCTCGGACACCAGCATTTTCTAATTTTGATAACAGTATTTTATGATCTACTGTATCAAAGGCTTTTGTGAGATCAATAAATAACCCAACTGCCATATTATTTTTGTCAATAGTTTCTTGTAGCATTGTTATTAGGTCAATAGTTGCTGCCTCAGTACTAGAATTTTCCCTGAATCCATATTGCATATTATGAAAGAATGTATTCTTGTTCAGAAATGAAAGCAATCTTGTTTTTACCACTTCTTCCAGAATTTTTGAAACTACCGATAAAATAGAAACAGGTCTATAATTATTTGGATTTCTTTTGTCACAACCCTTAAATATAGGAACTACTTTGGCCACTTTTAAGTCATCTGGTATCATGCCAGTAACTAAGGACTCATTAATCATTTCAACCAAGATTTTAATAAATGATTGTATATTGTTTTTAATGAAATTTGTCTTGATCCTATCTAATCCACAGCTCTTTTTATTCTTTAAATTTGTGATGATGGACTTGACCTCTGCTTCATCTGTCGGATATAAGTAGAGAGACAGTGAGAAAGAAGAAACTTCGTCAGACAATATGACTTATACTGAAGTTGCATCTGCTGTTGACATCCCATTGCGCTTCGTAGAACAACACGCAGCAGCCACGCCAAACTATGTCATCTTAGTGCAACGCTGGCGCGCAATTGCCTCCGCGGGAAGGTTTTCGTCACTTCTACAACTGAAGATAACTGATTTCAAGTGAAAGATTAAGTGATATTTTGTGTGTTTCTATTGCTATTTCATTGTTTTAGCAAAGTGATTACCTACGGAATAATAACCAACATTTCCGTTTCTCAATCCTGGATGGGATAAGTAGGCCTAGTCTATGTAGACACTTTCACACTATGCTAACTGTACTTCTTGTTAACTCTTCAACTAATTATGTAAAATGCGGTCATAATGCAGAGTATATGATTGTTTTATGACTAAATAAATAAGTTTCTCTTTTTTGCATGTATTTTTTCAAACTTCAAATTGTCGAAAGATCCTCGTTCGGATTACCCGGGATTTCGGATTTCTGGGGTTCGGATATGAGGGGTTTCACTGTCATACCTGCCAACCTCTCAAAATGAAAAATCGGGAGATTCGACGCGGCGGCGGAGGGGGAAGAGCGGGGGGGGGGGGGGGGGGGGTGCAACATAATACATACACAAGCTAAGACATTACAGCAAATATATAAGTTACACTATTAAACTGTACATGACTAATATGATATGACATCCCAGTTTACAAATGTACTTGAGTAATTTTAAATTCTAACTAGTCTATCAAGCAAGCATACATACCTTTCTTTCGACCACACTCAGGCATACAAAACTAGTGACGTATCGAAGATCATATTATTGGTCGTTGTTGCAGGTGACTGTGGCTGATTTTGCCCTCTACAAAAAGGTCTTGCTATATTCTTGCTCAAAACACTTCCCTTTCTGAAGAGACTTCAGAGTTATAAGTTTGTCCAAAGTCTTGTCGGAGAGAGATGACCTGAACTGCGTTCTTTTTTTTCTGACAAGACTGAACATCCTCTCACACTCGGCATTACTTTGCGGAATGGTCAGAATGGAAAGCATAACTTTAGACAATTTGTCATACTTGAGTACCCCACCACTACATTTCATTTGGCCTACCAGTGCCCACTTCACATCAATTCTCTCTTCTTCCTCAATAGATGTTACATCTTCAAGTTGGAAGTTAAAGAATTGGGAATGCACATTTCTGCAAGGATGGCCGATGTTTCAGTTCTGGCTGAGCCATATCTCCCGGCAAATTTTGAGTCTGGGAGCATCTTCCTAAATAAAGGACCAGCATGATCGAAACAATTGACAGGGAGGTTATGTTCAATAATAAACGATGTGAACAATACTTCTGCACGTGTTATACTGTCAGTGTCTTCCTCCTTACACTTGAAATTATCAAGTTTCTTGTTTTTTTCCAACACATTGTACATTGTCTTTATGTTTCTTTGAGCGCACATGTTTTGAAATGTCCCCCTTTCCACCATGCGAGATGCTGAAATCACACCTACAGACACTACAAAATGCAAATATTGCGCCTCTTCTTGACTCAGTTGGGTGCGGAAAGTTATCTTTGTGCACACTTTTAAATGTCACATCATATTTCTTCGCCATATTACCGAGGAACAGACGCAATCACTCAGATCGAAAAATCACAATAGCCTACCGGCATATTATCGCCAACAACATCTAACAAAGTTATACACAAATCATATAATGTCACGTGTGAAAGAGATACAATATTCCGCAGCGTACAACAAACTACCTTTCACCCACAGGTCGTTATGCAAAACATCTAGGAACAAGCGCTGAATTAACCATCGACTATTTCAAACAAAGACGTATTCGAAGCTAACTTTTTATAACAGCAGGACGCGACGCGGGACTCGGGAGTTGTCGATTATCGATACAGAGCAAAACTGTGGTATCGAGATATAACTTCAAAACACGTAAAATCGATCCGTTCGATAGACGATTGGAGTGTCATCTCGCACATTCAATCCGAAATTACGCGTGGAAATTTTGAAAAATCGGGAGATTTAATACGTTAAGCGGGAGGGCGGGAGAAATGGTCTGAAATCGGGAGTCTCCCGCCTAAATCGGGAGAGTTGGCAGGTATGCACTGTATTTTGTTTTGTTTATTATTTTATTTTGTTTTATTTTGATTTTGTTTTGTTTAATTTAATTTTGTTTTATTTTGATTTTGTGTATTTCATTTGAGTTAATTTTATTTTGTTTTGTTTAGTTATATTTAGTTTTATTTTGTTTTGTTTTATTTTTATTTTGTTTTATTTGGATTTTGTTTTGTTTATTTTGTTTTTCTGGAAAACACACCCAAATCAAGAATAAAAAACATGAAGCAAAATTCAAAAGCAAAAAACAAGAAACACAAAGCAAAAACCAAAATTCAAAAAAGCAAAAGCAGAAACACAAAGTCAAGAAAGAAAAGCAAAAAGTATAATTCAAAAGCAAAAGCACAAAGCAAATACAAAACCAAAAACACAAAGCAAAAAGAAAAAAAGTAATAAACACAAAAGATACGCGAGGCAAAGTCCAGAGAAACGTTTCTCATGAAAATGATTCTTATTCGCAAGTGGATTAAACGAGTTTTGCAACTGGATGACTCAAATCATCACTTCACAATAGACATCAACATTTCATATTAAATGCTGATTTATCGATGGGTAGCTGTTTCTTGTCATTGTAGAAAATATACAAGGTAACTTCAAAAAATAAGGTAACAAAAGCTTTCACGGGTGACATATCTCCCGTCATGTCTAAATTTTCCGCCAGGGCTGAGGCAAAAAAAAACACAATTTATCATGCAGTAGTTAGATGGTGCCACATGTAGAGTCGGACCTTGCAATATCATTTGAAAAATGGCTGCATGGAAGATGATCAAATGTGGAATTGCATAGTGTGATCCTCTAATGCCGATTTTCAGCCTCAAAGGTGCCTCAAAAGTGGACATTCATCAGCATCTTGTTGAGGTGTACATTGTGAATATTAAGTCATGGAAACTGGTTTAGCATTGGTGCATCAAGTTTGATAAGGGAAGGGTGGATATGCAAGGTGAACATCAATCTGGCTGGCCGACGTGTCCATCATGGATTTCCATCTCGTTGGACTAAAGTAGAAGCATCTGTATGTATATGATTCATGCCATTCAGCATGACATAATGGTGTGGTGTGTTAGTTATTGTTGTTTTAAGGGGTGGAACAGCGAGGTCATCTTCAGGGACTGGATGCAGATGATTTCCATACTGGCATCTATACCTTGCCTTATACACACATCAAAAAAAGTTTTGCATCACCTCGGTTCCAAGAGTTCCGGAACCGTTAAATACAAAGGGAATAGAGATCAACACAAACAACATTTCAGCTCGTTTTATTGCTCATGAGACCCACACATTGCATGTTGTACCATCATACAGCTAGACTTTCAGCATTTGTGGTCCAGATTGCAGTACACACCACTACCTCTAATACCCAGTAGCACGTCCTCTTGCATTGATGCATGCCTGTATTCGCCGTGGCATACTATCCACAAGTTCATCAAGACACTGTTGGTCCAAATTGTCCCACTCCTCAACGACAATTCGGCGTAAATCTCTCAGAGTGGTTGGTGGGTCAAGACGTCCATAAACAGCCCTTTTCAACATATCCCAGGCATGTTCGATAGGGTTCATGTCTGGCGAACATGCTGGCCACTGTAGTCGAGCGATGTCGTTATCTTGAAGGAACGCATTCACAAGATGTGCACGATGAGGTCGAGAATTGTCGTCCATGAAGACAAATGCCTCTCCAATATTCTGCCGATATGGTTGCACTATGGGTCGGAGGATGTCATTCAGGTATCGTAAAGCCGTTTCGGAGCCTTCCATGACCACCAGTGGCGTACGTCGGCCCCACATAATGCCACCCCAAAACATCAGGGAACCACCACCTTGCTGCACTCACTGGACAGTGTGTCTAAGACGTTCAGCCTGACCAGGGTGCCTCCAAACACGTCTCCGACGATTGTCTGGTTGAAGGCATATGCGACACTCATCGGTGAAGAGAACGTGATGCCAATTCCGTGGGGTCCATTCAGCATGTTGTTGGGCCCATCTGTACCGAGCTGCATGGTGTCGGGGTTGCAAAGCTGGACCTCGCCATGGACGTCGGGAGTGAAGTTGCGCATCATGCAGCCTATTGCGCACAGTTTGAGTTGAAACACGACGTCCTGTGGCTGAACGAAACGCATTATTCAACATGGTGGCATTGCTGTCAGGGTTCCTCCGAGCGGCAATCCGTAAGTAGCGGTCATCCACTACAGTAGTAGCCCTTGGGCGGCCTGAGCGAGGCCTGTCATCGACAGTTCCTGTATCTCTGTACCTCCTCCATGTCCGAACAACATCGCTTTGGTTCACTCTGAGACGCCTGGAAACTTCCCTTGTTGAGAGCCCTTCTTGACACAAAGTAACAATGCGGACGCGATCGAACTGCGGTATTGACCTTCTAGGCATGGTAGAACTACAGACAACATGAGCAGCGTACCTTCGTCCTGGTGGAATGACTGGAACTGATCGGCTGTCGTACCCCCTCCGTCTAATAGGCCCTGCTCATGCATGGTTGTTTACATCTTTGAGCAGTTTTAGTGACATCTATGAACAGTCAAAGGGACTGTATCTTGGATACAATATACACAGTCAACGTCTATATGCCGGAGATCTGGGAACCGAGGTGATGCAAAACTTTTTTTGATGTGTGTATATAGAGCATATGTTTGGACAAGAATGGTGACTATGTTGAATAGTAATGTGTATCAGTGCTGTATTACTGTGTATCCTTGTATCTGCCCACCCTTTTCTGTGCGAGCCCTCGTTACCGTACCTTATAGTCCAGTCAATAGAGGCTCAAAAAGGGGGTTCACCTTACATCAGATGGGGGATCGTTTTTTATTTTTTGATGTTGTTTAGGACCATTAGGTAGTTATTTATCCAAGTTTCCGTCATCCCCACCCCCTTGCTTCGTCCGCCATATTGAAAAAACTGTCAGAAATCGACACTTTTTTCAGTTTTTGGCCTCTAGCTCATTCCCAGTTCGTTTGAAGATATGTCTAAATAAGAAAATGTAGATTACTAAATTTCCAACAACGTTGATGGGGAAGTTTTTTTGTAGGACCAAGCGTATTCCAGCTACGAGAAGGCGAAAAAGGTAAAAAATTGGCGATTCGTCAAATTTTTCACTTTCGCTCCACTTTCCATCGCAAAAACAGGGGGAAGACTTGATCTCAGCAAAAAATTTATTGAATGAAAGTTGTAGAGAATTTAATTTCCTTGGAAACTCGTGTATCAAAAAAAAAAAAACTATTACGAGCAATGGGTAGGAGTGGGGGTAAATTTAAGAAAACTAGAGGAAATGCGTTTTTTTGTGATTCAGCACTGGAGCGCCGTGTTGGTGAAAGTTTTTCGTTTTCATTATATTACAACCATTTTTTGAACACAGCAGTGCATCTAAATAATATTTTAACCATTGTTTGTATAAATGTAACCACACACATACACTTACACTCTCTCACACACGCATATATAATTGAATCGGGCATTGTTAGAAGGAACTAATTCATTTTTGTAAGAATTGAGATAATTGACAAAAACTGTTTCTCTCACTTAATTGTAAAGCAGAGGACCAACAGCTCAGCTCTGGGTTCAGTACTATAACATGGTGACTCTTGTGAAGAAATGTATACTTTCAACTCCACTTGGACACTACCAAGATGATGATAACATTTTTCCATGCTGCTGGACATTGGCCTTATGCAAAAAGTGCACATTTGTGCCTTCAAGAATTGTCCTGTTTGGAAGACAGAATGAATCCTATCGAGTTCCAAAAATTTACAAAAGAAGGTTATTTCACAATCCGAAGGTCAGACAAATTTTGGTCAGGCGTTTGGACTAACATGACAATTGAACAGAAACTCATGAAAGATATGAAAGTTTGAGGTGGCTTGACTAGTGGAAGGGGAATGACAGATAGTACATTGTTGAAGTGGACTCTTGGAATGACTTCTCTTCAGGATATAGCTCAACAAATGGAGCAGTACACTGAAGTTACAGCATTGTCTTCAGAACAACATGTGGAGCTGAGGCCCAGCAGGATCACACGGGACGAACAAGATGTGCAACGTCCGCTCGAATGGTTTTCAACCCCACCCCCACTTTTCCCTGAAGCAGAGGAAATTACGAGCATCAGCTCTGGTAGTAATTGGAAGTGAGCAGGTGAACTGCTACAAGGCCCAGCAAGTCGGTATGGCTGGACTCTCAAGAATAGTGGGAACAACCTTCGGTGAAGTGTCCTTCAAAAAGAAGGACAAAGTGATATCTTTAGCAGCTGAAAAGAACATCTTGAAAGTTGGGGAGAAGAAGATTGCTGTGGACCCACTCACACTCTATCACAGCAAAAACATCCCAGGACGACCTTGAGGAATACCTCTCTTATGAGCTTGCACTGTACCCTATGTCGTTGTTCAACGAGGATGGCATGCGCAATGGCACAAAGTCTGCTTTATATGCAGCGTTCACACCCCTGCCCATAGATTTCGAGCTCCTCTCAAATCACATCACTGTCATCGATGGTGGGCATCTG
Source organism: Meconema thalassinum (assembly GCA_946902985.2). NCBI lineage: Eukaryota > Metazoa > Arthropoda > Insecta > Orthoptera > Tettigoniidae > Meconema > Meconema thalassinum. The sequence goes on along the minus strand of OX336388.2, from coordinate 471,938,652 downwards.
CTCCACAGTTGTGTGGAATCTAAATTCGACACCACCATCGATGGTGGGCATCTGCTCCACAAAGTTGTGTGGAATCGAAATTTGACTTTTGGGCAAATTTGTGCCGATTATACCAAGTACATCCACCAGCATTATGGGACAGTGGTGATGGTCATCTTCGACGGGAACCGAGAGAATCTTCTGATGAGTACCAAGACTGCTGAAAGAGCAAGAAGGCGCAAGCTGAACGCCTCAGCAGATGTGATATTTGTTGAAGCCACAGTTAACACAACTCCTCAAGACAAATTTCTGTCCAATGAGAGCAATAAAAAACGATTTGTTGCCCTCCTCAGAACAACACTTGAAGCGTCCAACATCATGAACAAGCAAGCTGAGGAGAATGCTGACGTGCTCATTGTGACCACTGCAACATCGATGGCTTCTTCGTACGACGCTGTAATTATTGTGGGGGAAGACATCGATTTATTAGTCATCCTCACTGGGACAGCAAATACGATGAACAACGTGTACCTTTAAAAACCAGGAAGAGGCAATTCACCTGATGTCATGTACTCCCCCTCATCATTTATGTATGACTTCACCGAGAACCTGCTGCTCATCCACGCCATCAGCGGGTGTGACACAACGCCAATCATTTATGGGTTCGGTAAAACCAAATTTTGTTCCCTGTTCCGGAGGAATCCATTATTGTTGGAGATAAGTGATGTCTTCATGGACCCAGAATCCACATTAGAGGACATCTCCAAAGCAGGAGAGCAAATATTGGTCGTCCTCTATGGTGGGGAAATCGACCAATCACTTTCTGACCTCCGACACACAAAATTTGTTGCCACCACGACAAACTTGAAATTGGAAAAGCTGCCCCCCAACTTCCGATGCAGCGAGATACCACTCCTTGAGAATATACCACCAAGTGATGTCCTGGATGAGCAGGAAGAAAGACCCGATCATCTTTGGCTGGACAAGAGGAAGCAGGGGCTTGATTCCGACAACAACCACCAGAGGTGCTGCTCCTCGTACCCTGCTGAAGACTATCATGCAGGTGTGTCACCGGCTGTTCCGCAGAATGTGGATGCAGAAAAGCCTGTCTGCATTGCTCCACTTTCTGCAAATTCTGCTGCGGCGGAAAGTCCTGCGACAACCATACCTTGATAGCCGCTGACGAGAAAGAGCAAAACATCGACGACGTGTCCATACCATTCAACGAAGACCCTGCCAAAGAGTCAGCCCTCCCGACCCCCCTTGCGAAACGTCTTCGGTTACTGTAGCAACCCCCCCACCTCCCATCTATTTTAAAGTTTTTATTTTAGTGTTCATTATTTCCTAATAATTAATATGTAAATAATTAATATATAAAACGCATTGTATTGTAATCTATATGTTGTTAATAGGCTACACACTAACTCTTTTAAATGAATGTGTAACGAATTTGTTCTCTCCCATCTATTCATATTTATACAAAAATGGTTTAAATATGATTTAGATGCACTGCTGTGTTCAGAAAATGGTTGTAATATAATGAAAACGAAAAACTTTCACCAACACGGCGCTCCAGGGCTGAATCACAAAAACGCATTTCCTCTAGTTTTCTTAAATTTATCCCCACTCCTACCCATTGCTCGTAATTATTTTTTGATACATGAGTTTCAAAGGAAATTAAATTCTCTACAACTTTCATTACATAAATGTTTTGCTGAGATCAAGTCTTCCCCCTGTTTTTGCGGTGGAAAGTGGAGCGAATGTAAAAAATTTGCAGAATCGCCAATTTTCGCCTTCTCATATCTCGAATACGCTTGGTCCTACAAAAAACACTTTCACATCAAAGTTATTGAAAATTTAGTAATCTACGCTTTCTTATTTAGACATATCTTCAAACAAATGAACTGGGAATGAGCTAGAGGCCAAAAACTGAAAAAAGTGCCGATTTCTGACAGTTTTTTCAAGATGGCGGACGAAGCAAGGGTGTGGGGATGATGGAAACTTGGATTAATAACTACCTAATGGTCCTAAACAACATCAAAAAATAGAAAACAATTCCGCATCTGATGTAGGGTGAAGTTCGTCTATTGACTGGACTATTAGGATCTCCTTTGTATAAGTGTGTATCCCTTGTTAAGGTCTATATTTTAGTATCTTCCTTCGACAATCGGGTAGGTTTTAATGTTATATTTTTATAAATAGGTACATAGGTATAAAGTTCAGCATAACATTTTCAGTATTGTAGTTAGGTTAGGTTCAAGTTATTTTAGTGGTTTGGAGGTGATCTGAAACAAACTTAATTTATTGATACAGTATTAGGAAATGGAAATTTTAGACTATTTAAACTGTCTTTGTGTAGAGTACTCAAATTGTTAGTTTGCAAAGTATGATTTAGTAGAAGGATACCCCAATCCACTCATATCATCCTGTCAACTCAGTGAAAAGACACCGGTAAGCAGGATAGCATTAATAATTAATTCTATTTAATTAGATACTGATTTCATTATGCAGCAGTACTCCCCTCATGATGTGTATTATATGAACGTTAATCAATACTGTTAACTTATTTTAAGGTTGTTGTGCTTACATAATTATTATTGCTGGGAGGGTAAGCGAATCAACAGACTGTACAAAACTATGGGGAGAGCAAATTTGTTAATTATTTGTGTAAGGAAATGTGTTTCAGCTTGGTGGGGGGGATGTGTTTGTAAAGACAAAATGGTGCTAACTTCAATATGAAAAAGTTTTTTTTTTATAGTCTTAGCATGGCAAATGGTTTTATTTTTCCTGCCTATCTTTAGGAATAGCTTTTTTTTTAAATTACCTCCATACTCCTTCCACCAGGTAGAATAAGGAAAGATGTAGAACATTCATGGCATTTGTAGACTTAGAAAAGGCTTTCGATAATGTTGATTGGACTAAGTTGTTTGATATTTTGAAAAGGATTGGAATGAAGCACAGGGATTGGAGGGTATTCTACAATTTATACAAAAACTAGATGGCAGCTATTCGAGCCAAAGGGTACGAGAGAAGCTGGTATTCATAAAGGTGTATGGCAAGGCTGCCATACTTTTCAATCTACAGTATATATTGATATTTTTTTCCTATCAGCTTCCTCTTCGGTTAAATTTGGCCAGTCAGTTTCTGAATAATTCCATTTATAGTCCCTACATTGACAACAAATTTAATAGCTAGGCCTACCTCTTTTTGTGTAATGGCAGCATTCTGAAATAATGCTACGATCATACAAGGAAACCTTAATATTCCTCAAAAGTGAAACAAATCAATATACACACACATTTAACCTAAAACAAACGTCATACAGATTAATTGCCAATGAATAATGGTGCAAACAATACGTAGAGAATAGATCTAAAGCATAATGTGGAGCATACTGTTGCCAACAATGTTGATAATATTTGAACACATTTTTAAATGTATACCTTGTGGTTTAAGTAGTTTTTTTTTTTTTTTTCATCCTACTAATATTTTTCTTAGTTTTGTGTGTGTTCATTTCAGTGTGTCCATTTTATTGAAACATGCAAGACTGGAATAATGTAATGATAATATGCAGGGGAACATTAATCTACAAATTTTCTGTAAATTTCAATTATGTACAAGATTATAAACATGCAGATCATAAATACTGCACAAAAACATGAATGGCTTTCTTTTCTTTTTAATTGAAAGTTGTAAAATAAAAAATTTGCTAATGCTCTTTATTATACAAAGATATGTAACACATATTGTGACATAACTAGAGGAAGAATCTGTGCGAGAGTACATCTTCATTGTAGAACTATTTTTTCTCTTCTGTTTTCCATCACAGTTTTCTGGAAGTCGCAAATGTGGAAAAAGTAAATAAATGTGTGTTCATCATAAAACTCAAATCTTGAATGAAACAGTATTAATGTATCTTGTATTAAAATCAAATGCATGACTCAAATTGTTTCCTGTAATTTCATGTCAGATGTACTGTAAGTAAATGTTCAATGCATCGAATGTGAAGTGTTTTTTAACTAATAAAACTGAAGGATTGCGGGCAGTGGATGGTGTATGATTGATACAATAAGGTACTAAATTGCTATATTAATTTAAAAGTGTAAAATCTTGTAATATACATTTGTAACAATTTAATGTAATATGCTGTACTATTTTTGTAGTTCATGTCATAACTGCTGTAGAATAAAATTAATCCAGTCAATAGTATATTCCTTGCCTCTTCATGTAGTGTTGAGATGTCAGTCTGAAGCACACTTGGAGTATTGCTAAATGCAGCCACATACACCTCTTTTCCTGCAAGAAGGGAAGTGATGTAGAGAAAAATTGAGAAGGTGTGCAATCTGATGAAACTGACAGTATACCCTGATCGATGCTCTTCAAAGCATGAGCTAAGTACCAGTAATGTTATAGGTTAACTGAGTTAGGTCTGGTGGGCACTGAAGCCATTGGACCCCCAAGATAAGGCTATTAATCTACCGACAAGCAAAGTGAGCATAAGGGGTTAGATGTTTTGAGTCAAGTCCTACAGTAACCTCATTGAACTTGCTTCATGAAAGTAGGTCTACTATCATATAGTAATTGGTGGCAAAGAGCTTTCCTAAGTTTGTTACTTTACTGAATTAAATCAACACACTTCTCTTAGTAGACAGGGTGGTCGGAAAGAAACTTGAATCGGGCATATGTGCATTAGAGAATTGGCCTTACTGATGAATAACCCCTGGCACTACGGCCCGTGAAGGGCCTTGGCCTGCAGATATTGGGGTGACGTGTGATCAGCACATCGGGTTCCCTCGGCCGTTAATCTTGGTTTTCGTGATCGGGGCGCTGCCTCACTGTCAGACAGCTACTCAATTAGTCCTCGTGAGGCTGAGTGCACCCCGTTCCAGCCCTCAAGTCAGTTCTAAAATCCCTGACGGAGCCGGGAATCGAACCTGGGGCCTCGGGGTGAGAGGCAGGCACGCTACCCCTACACCACGGTGCCGGCTCTTGCTGACGAATACTTTCAAAAAATTAAGTCTGTATCTTGAACCGGTGTCATTTTAACGGCTGCTAAAGTTAACCAATCAGATTGCTTCGTGGGCAAATTCAAATGGGCTTTGTGGCACTCTCAAGCTGGTCTTGAAACACATGCCGAGTTGGCAATATCGCCCCACATAGCCCATTTGAATTTGCTGGCGAAGCTATCTTGGGCTAACTTCAGCAGCTGATAAAACGACACCGGTGCAATACATAGACTTATTTTTCAAATTATTTATCATGACCAATCGTCTAACACTCGCATACCCAGTTCACGTTTTTTCCGATCACACTGTATAATTGTGAACTGATTTACATAGTTCTTTTTAGAGCATACACACACATTATACTGGGCACTACCATGAGGAGGGGAAAGTCATCAGGGTTTGATGAACTCAGCTCTGACATGTTGAAAGCAGCTGGAACACCGGGATTAAATTGACTGTATCGAGTAGTCGATCATCTGGAAAGAGATCAGGATCCCGGAGGACTGGAGGAAAAGAGTGATCATCCCCCTTTTTAAAAATGGAAATAGGAGAAAATGTGGAAATTACAGAGGCACATTCACTGAAGTACCTTGAAAAAATAACAGAAAAGAGAATAAGGAAGATAGTAGAGCCACTTCTAGAAGAACAACTTGGATTCAGGAAGCATCGAAGTACAACTGACCTCGTCTTTGCTGTGAGATTGTTAGCAGAGAAGTATTGGGAGCGTGGAAAAAACCTGGTGATGGTATTTATGGACATTGAAAAGGCTTATGATAGTGTCCCAAGAAAAAAGATCTGGGAATGTCTGGAAGATATGCATGTGCCAAATTACTTGATTGACAAAGTGAAGATGCTATATCAAAAGTGCTATAGTTGTGTCCAGATAGGATATGGAAGATCAGAGTGGTTTGAAACACAGAGAGGAGTCCAACAAGGAAGTGCCATATCACCACTTTTATTCATCATATTAATGAATCATATCCTTAAATCTATTAAGGAAGCTGACAGTGAACCAAACGCCCTTGTATTTGCAGATAACGTTCTGATATGGGGAGAAACGGAAGCTGAACTACAAAAGAAGCTACATTCCTGGAACAACAAGTTTAAGGAGTTCCAGCTAAACATCAGCAAAACCAAGACTGTAGAAATGACTATCAACAGAGACGGTACCAATTGAGGCAGTGAGTGAGAGAGGGGGCTATGCCAGAGTTGGATGGAACTGAGATATTTGGAGTTTTATGTTCGACCCTCACTATTATGTGTTTGAAAACTGTATCATAATGATGGTCATTATAACACCGTTTTTCATTACGATACAGTTTCTCCAGCCAATCAGAGCTCGTTCATTGACCAATTAGGTAACGATAATTTCGCGCATGCGCTCAAAATCCAACATGTCGGACATAAACACAACATCGAACTATAATAAATTACCGACATGGAATACCCACCGTCCATATGTTCGCGTAAATAAACTGGCGAATATGAGACATGAAATAGCACAGTACCTTAAAATCACTAATTTCTACACAGCGCATTGTCTTCAAATGACTGCGGTGACAATATTACTGAGGGACGGCTGATGTAAACATATGGCTCCATATGGCTCCATATGGCATTGCAAGCCCACAGAGCGCATGCGTCGGCCGTTCAAAGCTCTTGAAAGACGAAGGTATAACACCCAACGCTCGCTCTGCGATCACAAAATTCCAGTAGCTGACTCTCAACAGATATTTATGAATATTTATGTTAAAACATATAATAAAGTTATAATTATCGTCGAACATAAACAGTCGTATGCAACTCGCCTATAATGGTAATTAAGACACTCGTATGGAAATTATAAAACTCGCATACGCTCGTTTTATAAACAAATACTCGTGTCTTAATTATAGCCATTATAGCCTCGTTGCATAATGTACTATTACGAGTTGCTGTCTCGCAGCATAAACGTGATTCACAGAAACTACATCTTCACAAAACAAGGGAAGGAGCCTGTGGATGTCTGTGATCTTATGCACTCTGAAAGATGAATGTATGCCCTACACCAGGCTGTTCCAGCCGAGCAGCTCGCCCGTGAACAGCTGAGTACTCGCCACCTTGTGTGAGTAAACCTGCAATATGCAATACAGCTCTGCTGTAGGGGAGGCCATTACTAAGCGGTGGTTACATCAAGACTAGCAGGAAGCGCATGGACTTGTACTATGACCTTCGCCCAGTGACATATTGGCTATCACCCCCAGTCCCTCTCCAACCGTGCTCCGAGCATTACTGCTGAGTACTCGTGTGTACGCATACTCAAACTCATGGATTTGGAACAGTCTGACCTACACAATGGTACCAATAACTCAATTTTGACAAAATCTCTGCATAGCACCCCCTCTTACTCGGTGCCTCAATTCAACATCTTTTTGGAAGGAACTAAATTAGACTCTGTCTTCAACTTCAAACATTTCGGAAGCACCATCTCAAAGGATAACACTGTTCAGCAGAAAGCGTCACATTTTTACAGTCGAGTGAGAAACCTACAATGGGACAGCAACATACCCCTGAAAGCAAAATTAACCATGTTCAATACTTACTTTGTACCAATTCTGGTGTATAGACTGGAGACATGTACTTGACTGGATAACAACAGATATGAAATTCATTAGGACCATGAATCAAAAGACCAGAAAAGACAAGATCAGAAACGAAACAAATAGGAAAGAAGCTGGGATACAGTAAACTTGCAAATGTTATAGGGAAGCATAGACTCCATTGGTATGGATATATGATGCGAATGAAGAACACTAGAACAGCAAGGGACTACTTCAATAGAGAACTGAAAGGAAAAAGACCTAGGGGAAGACTCAGAAAACGATGGATTGAGACCGTGAGATCAGAAGTGGAGAAAAAAAGGGCTGAAATGGGAAGAAGTTGTAGAGCAAAAGTTGTACAATGATAGAAAGCAGTGGCGAGCGCTTGTCTATCGCACCCGGGAAACTGGTGACGGAAAAGGATGATGACTACCAACAATATCATAAACTGAAGAAGATAAAGAAAAAAAGTTGCATCATCATAACAGATAGGATATAGGCTTTATTAAACATTTGAGAAATGCAAACTTACTTAGGTCTTAATCAATGGCATGAAAACTTCGAACAGATTTTCAGTGTGGAACCCACACCGTGCAGTACCAACTGAAGTATAGTTGTTCCTGAAGCAGAAGTTTCTACTACATCATCGGAATGTAAAGGCTAAAGGGTGTAATATTATACCAACTGAAGTGGAGAAGGTTATGGGCCAAGCTAGTGCAGAATTTCTAGCAGCCAAATTCAACAAATAATACATGGAAACACAGTACCATCACCATGACCCTTGACTTATTGATCCAGTGATCACGGACCCTGAAGACTATGTGCAATCTTTCAATTTGCCACCTCTTACTGCGATTCTGCACCATATGGATCTGGTTCTCACAGCCCCCCAGTTGCTGATTCACAGTATTTTACCCTCCCATCATTTTCTGGGTCTACCAAACAGCCATGTTCCTCAAGATCTTCCTAAAAGAACTTCGGTTCCGAGGTGGTCGGCCATGCATGCTACATATCCAGGCTATCTTTAACTTTAAGCCTTAATTCTTTGCGCAGTGTTGGGTTGATCCAAGAAGTCTTACAATTCTCGGTTCTGCCTGTGTCTCCGGGATTGCTTGAATCCATGTGTCTCCAACCATTCAATTCCTGCACACGTCCAAAGATATTCATAACTTTGCTCAAAGATCAGTTGTTCTCTTCATCGTATTTAGATGTGCTTAGTCTCCTTTCCATATAGCAGTACCAGAAGGTCATTATATTCTTAGCTTGGTCTTGCTTGATAATGTGTGGAATGTCCTCATATGCTTCTGACAGTGGAACAATGTTTGACATTGCCTCATGATGCCCAAGATGTTTCAGAATGAACTGACAACAACAAATGACATAGTTATACCAAGGGTTTCCCTACACCACATCTTTGGATCTAGTTATATCTCATCAAGGCAGACCGGGTTTGATTCATTGGAGATTTTCGAAAAGTAATAACCAGTAGTTTGGTTCTGTGTTTAAAAACAGAAAGTGAAATTATGGTTGTATTTTCTTCCAGTTATATCTCCGGGAGGAACTGACCCCCCTGACCCAATCAATATTTTAGGGAAAATTTTAAATCCACCATACCTGAAGCACTTTTCATAGGATTATTATAACTGTTAGAAACGAATAGTAACTGTGACCTTTGTTATATGAAATCGGAGAGAAATACATTAGAAATATTTTGAACATAAAAAGGACCCAACATTCAATTTGTTAATATTTCCTATAACAAATGTTATTTTATGTTCGACCCTGTACTATAATGAGGTTCTAAGCTTTGACTAAATGTTGATGGGAATATCGGCCTATTTATACTGGTACAGTACTAACACACATTTTAAGCATTGTCCTTTATATGGATGGAATGTAAAATAAATTTTCATATATGATATAAAAATCAAAGTATACCAATAAACATAAATTTGATTTCATATAATTGAGTGGTTTATGACATAGCGTTTCGATACCTTGTGTTGTTCTGTGGCAGGTTAGTCGAGTGCTTGCTATATGAAAATATATATACTGTAGTCGTACTGAATTGGAGACAAACGTATCAAGTACCCACCGGAAAAAATTCAGTGGAGGGAACAGTGATTGTAGCGGTAAGTTCTTTACGTCAGACATATACTAATCGCCAGACATATCAAATATATCCTAAGTGTTCTTCTATAAATAGTATGTCTAATGGTAGCTTCATTGAATAGATATTGACATAATATCGTATGGCCTCGGAGCCGGGTGCAAGCTTTGTTAATTGACTCCAGAGAGCAGCTTGCATGTCGAATTTTATCACTCCTTGGAGCGCTATGGAAGTCAAGGAGGTTAGATATCTAATCTCCATGACACTATAGCGCTTTCTAGTAGAGAAAGGAGGAACGTTTTGTGTTGGCGGAAAATCCCGAGATTAATTTTGCCATTATGAAGATGACCCACTGAATTCAAATGGGATCTTAAGCATGCCAAAAACGTATGACATGCTACCGTGATTTTTGTCGCCTTTCAAAAATTACTTACCAAGGCCAGGAGCGAACCCACAAGCTTGGGGTTGGTAGTGCGACACGATAACCACTCACCCACCATGGCAAGCAGATATTGACATAAAACTCTTGAAGTCATGCATATCTAATGCTGCCACGGATTGTGCTTCAACTGTGATGTCACGCATACGCATTGTCGTTGACGCCTTCGACCCCACAGAATTCCATCTGTAGCGATATTGACATCTCTACCCTACCCTAGTAGAAAATGGAATGATAGCTTGTTTGTCAAAATCAAATATGTAACTAAAATAGGCTGTCGGATAATACCCTAAATACAATTAAATATTCATAACGAAGGAAGAAACTAATAATAAAAGGAAGAAAGCTTGTAGTTTAACGTGACCGTTAATCTCGCGATCATCAGCCACGGGACCTCCGTTTTACGTGGAATCCGAACCACAGGACATGGCATTTCACATCGAGAATCTCACATGCAGTGAGAAGTTAAATATCTGGAAACATTATTTTTTTTTGGTGTGGGGTGCTCATCTTGGAAACTACGAAAGATACAAGGGTAAAACTAATACCACTTTTGAAACTAACACTGATCTCCATGTTAAACACAAATTCATTATAAAATAATTCATACTTTGCTCATAAAAAAATCATGTGCAAGAAAAAAATTAGTTTTTTTTACTTACATGAAAAAAGTAAAATATAAAATAAAATGGATGAACTAATTTTGTTTAAAATGCATTTAACACAGAGATAAAGGCGACTGTTACAACAATATCAAATTTCACTGCTCTATCTGCAATACTTTGGAAGATGAGCACCCCCAAGTTTTACTAAATTAACATTGCTCGTATAGGGAGTACTTGGTCCCCTTAAAGAGAATGGATGAGAAGAGGATTCCCAAGAGGATACATGAGATGCAGATGCAGAAGAAACGACCAAGGGGAAGACCAAGAGATAGATGGCTGAAAGGAGTGGAGGAATGTGTCACGAAGAGAGGCGAGGACTGGACCAGAGTGACAGCGGAGAGGTGGTGGGAAGAAAGGACTAAGTGGCGAGGCTTATGTTCCAAACAGACCCAGCCCGGGGCTGGAAACTGTACAAGATGATGATGATGATGATACTATTAATACATTCATAAATTGCTGTCTGTGTAGATTTTTCCGTTCTGAATCCATGTTGTGAGTTTGATAATATTTTATTTTTTTCTATAAAACTTATCAGTCTCTTATACATGATTTTTTCCACAGTTTTTGCAATACCAGTTGGTAAGGTAATAGGACGATAGTTATCTAATTCATCTTTTGAACCATTTTTGTGCACTGGAATTACTTTTGATAACTTCAAAATATCGGGTAAGTTCCTGAGAGAATTGAACTGTTTATTAAGTGTGTAAGTGAAGCCTCCGTGGCTTAGGCGGCAGCACGCCGGCCTCTCACCGCTGGGTCCGTGGTTCAAATCCCGGTCACTCCATGTGAGACCTGTGCTGGACAAAACGGAGGCAGACAGGTTTTTCTCCGGGTACTCCGGTTTTCCCTGTCAAAATTTCATTCCAGAAACACTCTCCACTATCATTTCATTTCATCTGTCATTCATTTAATCATTGCCCCAGAGGAGTGCGTCAGGCCTCGGCAGCCGGCACAGTTCATATTCTCGCCGCTAGATAGGGGCTTCATTCATTCCATTCCTGACCCGGTCGGAGACTGGAAGCAGGCTGTGGATTTTCATTTCATTAAGTGTGTAAGTGGATTTATTATATTTTCTGCACACTTCTTTAAAATTGCATCAGGGATGCCATCAATGCCAGCACAGAATTTATTTTTTAGCTCTTTTATAACTATTCTTACCTCTTCACTTGTGACATGATCTATAAATAAAGAATCACTACATATATTTATTTTATTATTAGAGTTTAGTGTATTTACCTGTGATTTATTTCATAATTTTTGTGGAATTTCCAGAAAATAGTCTTTAAAAGTGTTTGCTATTTCCTCTGGATTATTAATCACTTTATTATTTCTGGTAGTGTAATGTTCCTTTGTATTTTAGCAGATTTTCCAGTTTCTTTCTTTATCACGGACCACATAGCCCTGTTTTTATTAGATGATTGGGAAATAAAATTATTATTATGCATTTTCTTTGCTAGTCTTATTACCTTATTTAATATGCTAGTGTATTTTTAGCCTACTTTTCACATTTTGAAAAAATGAGGAAAAAGTAGACTTATGAGATCGATCCGGGAAAATGTGTGTCTGTCTGTATGGCTGTGTGTGTGTCCCCCCCTATCAACTCCTAAACGGCTGCAGCAATCAAAACCAAATTTAGTATGAGTAAAGATGTGCACCGGAATATCTCACGTCCATATTTGTATTCTGTGCTGATAGTACCAATATTTAAATAATGTAACTTCTATACTATCAGTTGGAGTTCAACCAAATTTCGTATGTGCTATGTGTACCATAACAGATATGACTATAAGTATTGTTAAGAGCAATCAGGGCTGCCAACTCTTAATAAATGCTGTCTATATTTTTTTAACCCTAATATCAATATATCAGAAAGTATGCAAGCCAACAGTTCTATACTTTGCACACGTATAGCACCTGACATTCTAGATTAATTTGGAGTAATTAATACAATGCAGTGCTGCCAACATGATTCTATGCCTGCTGATATGTCCAATTTTAAAATACATGTAACTTCTATACTAAGAAACGGATTTCATCCAAAATTGGCACAACAAGATATCATAATATTTCAGATTATTTCTGACCAGCACACGCATGACATTGTTGGCAGCATGCTTTTACGCGTGCTGATAGATCCAATGTCTAACTGCATGTAACGTCCATTGGACTTCAACCAAATTTTGTATTCTGTACCTTAAGAGATGGAACTAAGAATATATTCAGTCACCAGGGCTGCCAACTGTAGTGCTCTATTAGGCTACATTTTACCAGGTATATTTTGAACTAATTAGATATTTCGATATTACCAACTTAATTTCGTCATTATTCTAGATAGGTTCATACACTGTAGAATAATCATTGGCATGAAAAGTAGGCTGTATAGTTCTTCACCGAACTTCTTGTTTGTAGTATAAATTGAATTCAGGTGTTGTGTGGTATTGTTTATATATTTTGTGAAGAAATTTCTTTCTTTGACATGAATTTATAATCCCTGTTGTTATCCAATTGCTAGTTTTGTTATTTTGAACAGTTCTTTGTCTAAAGGGGGATGCTGTTTCAAAATAGTGTTTTAGGGTACTGTTAAATGCATTAAATTTATCATTTACATTTTCTAGTTTATACATTTCTGACCATGTTTCCTTATCTAATAAGTCATTGAAATATGTAACATTTGTTTCAGTGAATGACCTGCACTTTGATTTTACTCCATTATCATTATTATTGATTTTTTCGGGTACTTCAAAACTCAGTATTTGTCTAGGGTGGTCACTAAAACCCGGACAATAGACTTCTATGTGCATACGTGTTACGTTCCAACGTTTTAAAATGTTACAAGTGTGTGATATAGTTGGTAATTGTTTATGTAACATATGCGATTTGCTATTTCGTGCTCAAGTTCCTAGTTCGGTTAGAAATGCTGGTGACGAACACTGGATTAAAAATAACGCACATTACCAATGCTCGTCATTTGTGACGAAAACTGGCACATGTCATTTCTCCTTTTAAGACCTAACTAACAGCGGAAATATACTTATAATGTAGTTCCGAAGCACCCTGCATTAATTAAATTGTCGTTTGATCGTGTCCAATAGTCGTCATAGCTGATGATCTTTAGAGCACATGCGTGACGAACACTAGTGCACGATAATGTTAAAGTTTGCGTTAATGTTTCAGAACCAATAGGCTTTACAGTGTGCTGTTATTATGTAGATCTTTCTTTTTGACGGCCGTAGGTCTACGCTGGCTGCGTGGCTCAGCGGTAACGTTCTCGCCTGCTGTTGCAGGATCGAATCCTGGCGCAGTCATCTGGAATTTGAGGGTGCGCAAATGCGAGGGAGCCGTGTCAGTAGATTTGCTGACACATTATAGATCCCCTTTGGGGCAAAATTCCGGCATCCCGGGGTCTCTAAAAGCCGCAGAAGTTAAAAGGGACGTAAAACAAATAACATTATTATTATTATTATCATCAGTAGGTGTAGGCCTAGGGGTTTTAGGTGTGCTAAAGAGGGTTAGCCTAGTTTTAAATTGAGATGAAAATATATTCTAAGACTAAATCTTTGCTTTCAAGCAATATGTTGAAACGCACATTTCTCAATTAGCCTACGATATTCTGCAAATGGAAGCTGCTATTAAGGTCATTGAGGAGGACGGCATTATTACAACTGCAGAGGAGAGGAATGGTGTTCCGAGAAACGCCCTCTTGGACAAAATTAAAGGAAAATCTAGAGAGAGGAAGATGGGGCCAAGTTCCTTTTTAACAAAGGGTGTTAGTTCAATGGGTAATCTCACTAGGAAAAGCTGGATTCCCAGTAACAAAGGATGATTTGCAAAATAGCGTTCAGTGCCTCACAAAAGAATTGAAGAGCGACTCTCCTTTCAAAGAATGGCGGCCAGGGAGGAAATGGTGTGAATCTTTCCTAAAAAGAAATCCAAGTCTGTCTTTACGAACCCCTCAAAATTTGACAGTAAACCGTGCTGCAATTACAGAACATCAAATTAAAACCTACAGTTATTTGGTGGAAAACGACTTACAGTCTATCTTCTCAGACCCTCGGCGATTGTTCAATGCAGACGTTATGTTATGCCATGGTCTGGTCTCACTTTTCATGTGACTACGTCTCCCATCCCCCGTCAAAAAAAAAAAAGCCCAGAAAATGACCATTCGCTCTTGAACACCGGTCGGGGAAGCCTTGTGGTTATATTGTTCGAATTTCAATTATTATTATTGTTGTATTTCTAATGCATTTTAATAAATACAAAAATAACTTATAATAAATGTGTTTAGAGCAGAATTACGATCTTTCCATGCCCGTATGTCTACCCGCCATTCCCGATGCCGATTTTTTCTTTTTTCCATTTTTAAATAATTACTGGTACTGCATTATTCGTAAATGTTAGCCTCCATGTCGATAAATTGGTGCCTTACGCAACAATATTGACAGAAATGCATTATAAACAGCAGATAAGGACAACGAACAATGTGACAACAATTGGTGCAAACGGGTGATGAATATTGGACAAATCTAAATACATTGTGAAGATTACTAGCGAAGTACAGTGGGGACTTCGTGTGCCCCGGGACCGTTACGGTAGCTGTGAAGGTCCTACAGGAACCCTGAAAAGTGACGGCTAACGGGGCTCTGGTGAAGCTACGATAGGCCCAGCAAGCCAGTAGTGGATAAAACCAAATGCTTTCAAAAATGGAACGAGCCTCGGACAGGATGGATTTAATAGACGACGACACGGCTGTACACACGGACTAAGATTTGGAACTTTAAACCTAAGAACGCTGACGGGGAAGGTGGAGGAGATAGTGGATATGATGGAAAGAAGGAAGTTGGATTTATTGGGATTGGCAGAAACAAAGTGGAAAGGGGAAGGAAGGAGAGTACTGAGAAAAGGCTATAGACTGTACTGGAGTGGGAACGAAGAGGGAAAGAGGAATGGAGTGGGAGTAGTAGTACGAGATGGTTTAAAAGAAGAAGTGAGGAGAATAAGTGATAGGATGATGAAAGTGAAAGTAGCACTGAGGGGAGAGACCGTAGAAATAGTGCAAGTATATGCTCCACAAGTAGGCTGCGCTTCTGAAGAGAAGGAGGAGTTTGAAGAGGAATTGCAGAAGCAGCTGGTAGGAAAAAATATGATTGTTATGGGGGACCTCAATGCCCATGTAGGAAGAGAAAGACAAGGTTATGAGAGTGTTCTAGGACCAGAGGGTTGGGGTGGAAGAAATGAGGAAGGAAAGAGACTGTTGGACTTCTGCCAGAGGAACAGCCTGCTAGTTGGGAACTCCTGGTTTAAGAAAAGAGAGAGCCACACAATCACATGGTACAGTGATGACTTGACCAGGAAGTCGGTGGTCGACTATATACTGTATGAGAAAGAACTAAATAAGAACATCACGGACATCAAGGTTATACCATCGGAGAACCTGGATAGCGACCATCGATTACTGGTAATGAACCTGAGAGGGAGTAAGGAGAAGAAAGGGACTGAGAACCAGGAAAGACGTATAAGGATATGGAAACTGAAAGAAGGGGATAGAAGGGTCGAGTACCTCAAAATGGTAAAGGAAGGAATTCCAACAGATGAAGAAAGAGGGGTGGAAGAGGAATGGGCTAGATTTAAGAAGACACTAGTGGGTGCAGCAGAAGCAGTATGTGGGAGGACAAGTAGTAAGAAGAGGTGGAAGGAAACACCATGGTGGAATGAGAAGACAAAATATATAGTAAGGGAAAAGAATAGAGCCTTTAGGAGGTGGTATCAAAATAGGACGGTAGAGACAAGGGAAGAGTACCAGGAAAGAAAGAAGGAGGTGAAGAGAGTGGTGGCTGAGGAGAGAAGGAAGTGGATGGAAGAGTGGACAAAGATGATGGAGGAGGATAGTGAAGGTACAAAAAAGGTCCTGTATGGGATGGTAAAAAATAAGAGGCGGAAGGATCCTACGGATTATGTTAGAATGGTGAACAAAAGGGGACAAGAGATAGAAAATACGGAAGAACTGAAGAAAATGTGGAAAGAATATTTTGAAGAACTTCTGAACCCAAATGGAAAAGATGGTGAGGAGGAAGAAATCGGGGAAGAGGAAGATGAACTACAAACAGAAAAGGACTTAACATGGAAAGAAGTGGAAGATGCAGTGAACAAGATGAAAGGAGGGAAGGCACCGGGTGTGGATGAGTTGAGTGTGGAGATGGTGAGAGCAGCAGGAGAGGTGGGGATACAGTGGCTGTACCGAGTGATGAGGACAGCATGGAAGGAAAGAAAGACCCCAGAGGACTGGAAAAAAGGAATCATTGTCCCGATCTTCAAGAAAGGTAGTAGAACAGATTGCAGAAACTATCGGGGAATAACACTGATGAGTCATTGTACAAAGATCTTCGAGAAAGTTTTGGAAAAGAGAATTAGGACAAGGATAGAAGGAGGGATGAGGGAAGAACAACATGGCTTCAGAGCAGGAAGGTCCACAGTGGATTTGATTTTTGCTGTAAGGCAGTTACAAGAACAGCACTATGAGTATGGAACAGATCTACTGATGGCCTTCCTGGACATTGAGAAAGCATATGACAGTGTATGCAGAAACAAAGTATGGAAGTCCCTGGAGGATAGAGGAGTAGAGAAATGGACTATAAAGAGGATAAAGGAGATGTACAAGGGAAGCGTGAGCTGTGTGAAAGTGGGAGGAGAGAGATCTGACTGGTTGGAACAAAGAAACGGCCTGAAACAAGGAAGTGCACTGTCACCGTTACTTTTCATTGTGGTGATGGATGACATAATGACCCGAGTGGCACAAGTAATTGGGGACGGAAAGATGAAAGCAATGGTGTTTGCAGATGATTTGATGATTTGGGGAAACAAGGAGGAGGAGGTACAGGAACAGTTGGACGTGTGGGAAGGAGTAATACAAGGATATGGGATGAAATTTAGCATAAATAAGAGTGAGATGGTGATCACAACAAGGAAGAAGGAAAGAACCACAACGGGAATAACAATTGGTGGGGAACAGCTGAAGAAAGTGGAGAGTTTTAAGTATCTGGGAAGCCTGATACAAGATAATGGAAGAAACGATAGAGAAATAAATGAGCGGGGGAGGCAGGCAGAAGCATTTCGGAGGAGTGTGAGAAGCATGTTATGGAGCAAGGATGTCCCTCAGAACAGCAAAAAGATCATATATCGGACGTACTATGTCCCTATCCTGACGTATGCCTCGGAGACCTGGGTTATGAAAGGAAGGGAGAGGAGCAAAATACAGGCCAGTGAGATGAGGTTCTTGAGAAGCAGTATTGGAGCTACAAAGATGGACAGAATAAGAAATGAGAGGACCAGAGAATTAATGAAGGAGGAACCATTACAGGATGGTATAGAGAAATCTAGACTTAGATGGTATGGACATGTAAAACGAATGGAGGAGAAGAGGATACCCAGGAGAGTACATGAGACGAAGTGGGAAGGAAAGAGACCGAGAGACAGGTGGCTGAAGGGGGTGGAAGAAAGCGTGAAGAAGAGAGGAGAAGACTGGACAAGGGTGGAGGCTGAGAGATGGTGGGAAGACAGAAGACGTTGGAGAGGCTTGTGTTCCAAACAGACCCGGCCAGTGGCTGGAAACTGTGCAAGATGATGATGATGATGACAGTGTATGCAGAAACAAAGTATGGAAGTCCCTGGAGGATAGAGGAGTAGAGAAATGGACTATAAAGAGGATAAAGGAGATGTACAAGGGAAGCGTGAGCTGTGTGAAAGTGGGAAGAGAGAGATCTGACTGGTTGGAACAAAGAAACGGCCTGAAACAAGGAAGTGCACTGTCACCGTTACTTTTCATTGTGGTGATGGATGACATAATGACCCGAGTGGCACAAGTAATTGGGGACGGAAAGATGAAAGCAATGGTGTTTGCAGATGATTTGATGATTTGGGGAAACAAGGAGGAGGAGGTACAGGAACAGTTGGACGTGTGGGAAGGAATAATACAAGGATATGGGATGAAATTTAGCATAAATAAGAGTGAGATGGTGATCACAACAAGGAAGAAGGAAAGAACCACAACGGGCATAACAATTGGTGGGGAACAGCTGAAGAAAGTGGAGAGTTTTAAGTATCTGGGAAGCCTGATACAAGATAATGGAAGAAACGATAGAGAAATAAATGAGCGGGGGAGGCAGGCAGAAGCATTTCGGAGGAGTGTGAGAAGCATGTTATGGAGCAAGGATGTCCCTCAGAACAGCAAAAAGATCATATATCGGACGTACTATGTCCCTATCCTGACGTATGCCTCGGAGACCTGGGTTATGAAAGGAAGGGAGAAGAGCAAAATACAGGCCAGTGAGATGAGGTTCTTGAGAAGCAGTATTGGAGCTACAAAGATGGACAGAATAAGAAATGAGAGGACCAGAGAATTAATGAAGGAGGAACCATTACAGGATGGTATAGAGAAATCTAGACTTAGATGGTATGGACATGTAAAACGAATGGAGGAGAAGAGGATACCCAGGAGAGTACATGAGACGAAGTGGGAAGGAAAGAGACCGAGGGGAAGACCGAGAGACAGGTGGCTGAAGGAGGTGGAAGAAAGCGTGAAGAAGAGAGGAGAAGACTGGACAAGGGTGGAGGCTGAGAGATGGTGGGAAGACAGAAGACGTTGGAGAGGCTTGTGTTCCAAACAGACCCGGCCAGTGGCTGGAAACTGTGCAAGATGATGATGATGACTAGCGCAAAAATACATTATTTTTAAAAATACATAATTTTTCCTAAAACGAATACTTTCGACATTGAGAGTTTCCTAGTGTTTGAGTAGAGTTTGAGGTTAGGTACAGTGGTCTTGTTGATTTAAATTACCAAAAGGTATAGGGTAGCATATATATATTTTCTTGACTAAATCAGTCTTAACATGACGACTATTGGTGCATTTACCTTACGTGATAAGCGCTTTTATTTTTCGATGTCACTGAACTACGACCTATATTGTTTTACGTCTCGGCATGATGGGTTAAAATCACTGACTGGACTATTAATTATATTATCATGGAGATGCACGTGCAACGAATTCTTGTCAAACGTAATTTAAGAATGGCGTGGTGCATGAAACACAAATCCCCCTTCCGTCCAATCTTAACTTGACTGTGTATTTTGCGGAACGGAAAGTTCACAGGCGAAATGAAGAAGCACTTCCAGGGAAACTCCAAACACAACCACTCGTCTCTGAAGGCTTAACTCAACACGACTCGACAGTTTGCTGCTGGCTGTATCTGGGATAATAGGCTCGTCTGCTACCTAGGCTGTAACTGGGGTGATGGCTCGCCCCTTGCTAGCTCGTAAACTGTGGAGATTGTTGGAAGAAATGAAAACGAAAAAACCCTTATATTGGGCGATGTATTGAAGGTAGAGATATGCTCTCGTGAACTTTTTTTGTAGAACTTTTCATACTGAACAATTCTTACACTCATAGTATATTATCTATTTAACGGTTTGCCCAGCGTAAGCTTAAAAAGCGCACGGCCGCCAGGTTTTTTGTTTCCCCGACCTTTTCACTAAATTCGTTATTTGCTTGGCTTCATTTGATCATAAATAAATTATTTTCTACCCTTCCTCGAGATATCCTTTATAGCATGGTGAAAACCGCATCAAAATCCATCCAGTGGTTCTCGAGATTACCCATGACATCCAAGAATCGGGGGACTTTGTTTTATACTAAGTAGAGATATAAGAAGGCCTAAGAGTTTATATAAAGATGGTTTTTAATTTTTAAATGATAAATTGCTGAAGACGAGCTAAAAAGCAAGCTCAAAACATGTCCAAATAAAAGATAAGGATAAATAAATTGTATTGACTGGGCGGACAGAACCTAACAAAATTGTTTCATAGCATTTGTAAGTCAATACGGAACCAATTATTGAAGTGAACCATCACGGTTTATTTTAAAGCAGTGGTTCTGAACAAATAGAAGTCTGCAGACCACTCAGCCTGAAATTGAATCATGTACGGACCACCCGCCCTCCCCCCCCTCCTCCCCCCAATACACGTAATCAGTTGTATCCTTTTCTCAATAACACTTATTTTAAAGTTATTTCAATTCAAAATCTGATAGTCATCGCCACGGATACATTCGGGCGATTCTCGTTGAACGCACATCGTTTTCGAAATCCCCATTTATTGCCCACTTTTTTATACGTGCCGGTGGACACTTTTCTCCTAACCACTGTTTCAAAGCCTTTACAAGAAATTTTTCACGATCAGCAGATGGTGCTACATTGTTACTCTTCTACTGTATTTACCTTGGGATAGAGCAACATTGTAAATTTTTGCTGAAGTGCTACAACCAAAGACAAGTATTGTCAGTTTTCATTTGTTGTCATTGGAATCAGATATAAGCATGTATCTCATCACCCACCAATTTGTAGCTTCAGTTAACACATAGTTTCATCCTTTGTTCCTATTGGTTCATATGTACTCTCCTAAGGCACTCTCGCTGAGACACACTAGCTCAAATATAACATAGATACCCTAAGTGCAGAATCTATCTACAGTCCAGAACTGAGAAATCCAAACCTTAAATATGAAAACTTTTAAACAAGTGAATCAGTGTCTCATTAACTGTGCTTTTTGTGGAAAAACTGCTACTACCATACACCTATAGTTTACAAAACAAGTGTAAGACCTCTGATACTTCTTCTTCCTCCTCGCCTTTTCCCGTTACAGAATAATCACTCATTGCCATCAAACAGTAAGGAAAGATCGATGTGGCAGAAATACATTCCTTTCAACTACTGTGGCCATTAGACTTGCATATTCTAAATTGGATATGTTAGAGTTAAATTTTGTTACATTATTTTTCATAGAAAATAACCATTTTAGTATAGCCTATAAGTATGTTATCTTCATACAAGCCATGCTGACGATGACTCCAACGAAGGGTTGAAAACATGTTTCAATAAACATTAAAGTATTAACAGGTGTCTCATTATAAACTTAATTTACCAGTGTGGATTTCTCTATGGGTATGTTTAGATGCAAACAGATGATGTCTGGCTGCAGTGCGTCAGTGAAAGTAGCGATTTTGTTGAATCCTTGAGTTTCTCAAAGGCAATATGCAGTCTCTTGTGTGGGGTTTCGCCTAGGAACACCATGATAGGCTCATCAGCGGGCTCTTGGTATCGGTGCCCAGAACTCCACAGGAGTAGCGAACTGTGCGCACCTAAACTTCTTTACTGCGAGAGCTAAAAGCTCAAGCAGCCTTTCACCGCTCTATCAAGGCTTCCAAAAAGATAGTATATTGGTTTTCACGTCCAAGGAATTCGGCAATTTTTCTAGGTTTATGCCGTGTCTTGTGGGGTTTCACCTAGGAACACCAAGATAGACTCATCAGCGGGCCGTGAAAGCCAATATCCCAGTAAAGAAGTGCAGGTGCGTTTCATAAGGGAGGTAGTGCACAGTCAACTACACCTGAGGGGGGTCTGGGCACGGACACCAAGAGCCCGCTGGTGAGCCTAACTTGGTGTTCCTAGGCGAAACCCTACACAAGACACGGCATAAACCTAGAAAGATTGCTGAGTTTTAATTCCTTGGCCGGAAAAGCCAATATACCAATAATAATGTTAATTGTTTTACGTCCCTTTTAACATCTGTGACTTTCAGAGACGTCGGGGTGCCGGAATTTCGCCTGAAAGGGGATCTTTAACGTGCCAGTAAATTTACTGACACGGCTCCTTTGCATGTGAGCATCCTCAAATGCCAGGATTCGATCCTGCAACCTTGGGAACAGCAAGCGAGAAAATTACCGCTGAGCCACGCAGCCAGCCGCAGTGCATTAAGGAAAGCCCTGTATTTCTGATATTGGACAATTTCAAGTCACTTTTAAGCGTTCTGTGTTCCAACAAACTACAGCAATCCCAAAATTGTGCAATTTTGCCTGGAACTGAGGAACAACACCAAATAATTTAAAATCTGGCTTTAGGGCAACAAAAATTGTAACCTTCAACAGGGATATATTTTCTGATCAGGGCTTCTTGTCTTCTGCAGTGTCTGATCATCCCTTTTCAACAGCAGCCATTGCCCAAGCATCTAATGAACGTTAGCCTACTCAGTTGCTGAAACAACAAACGCTGTGGCAATTTCTTCAAACTCTTTGCATTAGATGCTGTCTCTCGGGATGTGTAAGATCTCTTCCCAGTGGCGTCAGGAAAGGGGTTTGACAAAAGCAACTGCGCCAGTAGGTAAGGGGGCTCGGTGGGGAGGGTTTGGAGGTTCAAAAAATTAGTTGGGTGGATAATAATGAGGATTTTTAATGGCTTTCATAATTAATAATTCGCCTTTTCAGGGTCATTATGTGTGTGCGCGCCAGTAAAAATGGCAAGCTACGCCGGCCGTGACTAGCGCAGATTGCAGCCGCGCACCCGGTCCAGCCAGCGGTTGGTGTGCTCCGTGTGCTCCACTCTCGTATCGATAGTTCACACGTGTTTTGTCATTCATATGGGTGTGTATTTGCAAAGCTTAGACGTTAGTGTTGCACGTTTAGCGAGTATTGTGATTACTGTGATTGTTGGTCATGCCTAGACACCAATTCACATTGCACAAACGTGTGTATATCCATAATTCGTATATGAAAGGCAGAAAATCTTGTTCTGAAACCAGACGAAAATTTTGAATCAAGTTTCCAGGAAGACCTGTGCCTAATTCCAGTAGAATTAGGAGGCTCGCTAAACGATTCAAGGAAACAGGCTCTGTAAATAATAAAAGAGTTGACAGACATTCTTTCATCAGGAGATGTCAGGTGTGTGTTACAAGAGAGGGAGGACATTTTCAGCATCGCCTATGAGCTCTGTAAGTACACATTATTGAACATGTTTGGTAAAAGTGTGATAGTGGGTGCCGGCTGGACCGGGTGCGCATGGCCGCGATCTGCGCTAGTCACAGGCGGCTTAGCTTGCCGTGTTTACTGGTGCGCACACACATAATGACCCTGTACTATACAACTGTATCTTTGAGACGTGGATGCCAAGGTTCATCTTTTCAATTGTAAGCTTCATTACAAAAATTTACTCTTTTCGGTATGTTAAGATCTAAATGTATAACTGTATTATCTGGTCTTCATATGATTGACAACGGTCACAATTTAAAAAAAAACTCAAATGTAGCCTAAGCTACATTGAAAATGAAAAATTCATTCTGTTTTAATTGTTCATGTAAACAGTTCTAATGTAATTTCCTTCAATTTCTGCATGGTTTAAATACATCACTTATTCAAATCTGTCTGTTCAAAATCCCCTTGAAGTGTCCAATTCAACTCCACCTATAGACTAGATTAGACACTTGACATCTGTCAGGTTTTCTTGTCTCAAATAGTGACAGCAAATATGAGGTCAATTTTTCAGGCTTAAATGAATAGTGCACTTACAGAGCAATTCTATGTTGTTTAGGCCTACTTCATTGGAATAAATCAAATACCGAGTCTAAAAATTGTCTGATCTATCCTCGATTCCCCTTCCCCCTCTATACTTAAAATAAAAATCCACATCTACAGCACAGTACCTATCTTCTTTGCTACAGTATCACAAAGGTCAACACGCTCATTGTACCATACACCTTCTACGGAGAGCGCCATAATCATTTATGTTATCAGCCTATCTCGCATGATAAACGCGTCAGTCAGAAAATATGCATTATTTTCTTGCACCTGTCGGGGGTCAAGAAGAATAGTTTGACATTAGCATGGGATCGTTTAAATCTTCAGATATTGTAATCCAGATCAGATGCTTTTCAATCGAAATGTTGGTTTCCTTTTTAGCGCATGATCCTTGGCGCACACAGTAAGAGAAATGTGAATATTTATTTTTTCAAAATACGTACATATGGCAATCAGCCGGGGATATGAAGATAGATTAGTAAGAGAAAAAACATTACAATAAACGTATGCATATTCCCTCCAACCGTTGAGATAAGAAATACGTTGGAGCAACAGAAAATAAGCTTAAATAAATAGAAGTATGAAACCAACATCCAATTATAATTTTAAATTAAATTTCCGAGTCCTAAAACCGACATTGGTAACAGTGCCTCAATTACTATCCCAAATTAGGTTGGTAGTTCTTAATATATTAACCCATGTTGCAAAAACATGGCGACTACGTGACTTCCAAATACAAGAAATAACATTAATACTGATGAGACATAAAAAAATATTTTCTGTACGTGATCTTAAAGTGGTAAGAATTCAATACAAAATAATACACTATCAACAAAAGCCTCAGGATCCAAGTTCCTAGCTGACATAATTCATTGCATTATTCTGATGTGCGCAGGCCTCGAATGCAACCCTTCGATCGCCATATTGCCTTCTTGCCTTGAAACAACGCCCTCACACGCAAAATCTGGAGTTAAAGGTATGTTTGGTGAAATCGGTTTTACAACAGTGCTTTTTCGTGATTTAATTAGGAAATGCATTACTTGAATAAGATTGTTATTTCACTGCAGAAATCTTTGGATGCGAAGCGTTTTAATCTACATAAGCGTATCAAACACAAGTCATGGGACGATCACCGAAGTTTCTTCAATGGACTCCATGTTGCTGACAGCGCCAACAGTGCCAATTTGGAGCAATTTTTGCCGTTAATGCCCCCTGTATCCCAAAATCGTAAGTAAGAAACAGTGTTAGAATTGTCCCGATAGATTGCGTATTGTTAAGACGACTTGAAATTAAAGACAATAACTTTTGCAAATGAAAATATGATGTGACCTTTATCATACACTTCGATCCTATTGCTACAAGCTATATGACTTTGTAGTAATAGCATGGCGTGTAGTTATTTCAGCACCTTTACTATGGCTCCAACCTGTCTGATGAAAGTTATGCCTTTCATGATTTTCTAGTGTGGAGGGTTGATGCATGTTATCCTGTATGCTAACTAAATACTCTTTTTAAGTGGCGAAAGGCATATTCCTTTATTTTTCACAAAATGGCTGCCGAATATTTATGTTTTATTTGGCGCATGTTACTTTGTTGACAGCGAGCACCATACCAAAATCTCTAAGCAAGGTTAGCTGGCGACCCAATCCTGCCCGCGTTATTTTTGCTCCCTCATTTTACGCTGTTGTCAATATCTGTTATCGTTTTGCGTTGAATTCAACTCCCTGTTCGTATTCGTGCCCTTTTGATTTCGAAACGAATTCATGTTAATTTCTTTTGATTCATAATTGCCCTAGAATATACATTTTTAATGAGGGTGGAATGTTTTGGCCTACCTTTCATTTTCATTAAGATTTTCTTGCTGTCAGTGCTTGAATATTTAGACTATAATCATTTCACAATTTTAATTTCATTCAGATTATTAAGGATTGATATGTTAAATTTTCAATTGTTTGGTGCCGAGAGTCATTAATTACAGAATTTCCTGTTACACTGTCACATACTTCGACTTGTTTGTACTGTAGCTACAATATAATAATAATAGAGAAAAGATTCGCACAATGTGCAAAGAAAACATATACTCTGAATTACCAATAAAGCTCGCTGACAGCTGTCAAAGCTAGCACTTGGGGAAATGCTGCGGTGCCACTGAGGCAGATCATGACTCATAACATTCCAAGAGGCTTGCAGGAAGACACAATACTGGCGGTCTAATGACCGTGACGAGTGAAGACACACTGAGTCAAACCATGTGCTTACTGCTGTGTCGGCAGACATTGCAACATTGCTCACTGTTGCCATGGAGACCGTTACCCCTCTCGTCTCCTCTCCTCACCTCACCCATCAAGCGAATGACAGCTTTCACCGAGCATCTTTTGTAAATCAGATTATGGTTCTCAACATCGAGACAGAATTTAGTCAGCGACACTAATCCTTTCCCGCAAAACATTGCGTGGTACCTCTCACAGCTTCTTCCGCACAATATAATAATGAACCACTGTATTGACTGCCTGCGTACACATGACTCAGGCTAGACTGCTTATTTTATCCCAGGTTATAAGACAAATTCTACACACACTAAGTACATGGGGAGAAATAATCACTATGTCCAAAGTTTAAAATGGAACAACTATTTCATCCCCCAGCCTCCCACCAATATAATTACAAAATCATATGTGGTGTACACATGCATGAGTATCATTATAAGGTCATTAATACAAGTAAATGGTATTGATATTCATGTAACGTACAAATTCCAGTAAACTAAAAAATGCTTACTCGTAGAAAGTACATCCTACAGATCTGATTAGTTGTATTACAACTATGTCTCTATTGAGTTGAGTTTCACTTGTGGTATTTCTGAGGTAGGCCTAGGTAAAAATTCGAAGGGGGATTTCTAACCCCAAGTAACTTCCCTCTGGCTATGCCACTGTTGTAGACAAATGCACTACAGCTATGGATTTTATCAACTGTAGTGTACGTCACTATAAACATGCCAAGGGAATGTGGAAAATCGAGGGACAGATGACCCAGTCAAAAGTTACAAATTCACTTTGAACCAAAATCAACATATTGGCTAATCTGATTATTCAATAAATAAAAATCTTTTAAAATAATTGTAGCTCATACACTAGTCTGACATGCAATGGTGCTAACAGGCAAATTACTGCAGAAGCTTAGTATATTCCAATATCTTCCATTAAGTCACCCTTCTCTGACATTAAATATTAAATTTGATTTTCTAGATGGGTTAAGAAACAGCCAAATTTTTGGGGGAATAATGATGTGGGCAACTGTTGACAACTGAGTGAAAATTATTGACGTATCGCTTGATCTTAACATGCACACCAAGAAAATTCATGACACCTTGTGTGCCGTCTGTCAGCTTGTAATGCCACTTATGTGCACAATATTTTGTTTTATTCAACTGCATTTGCCAGTGAAATGCCGTTCCCACTAGTCAGCTTCCAAAATATGATAAGATTACACAAAGCCACACTTTTGAGACGAAAGAAGTGTGTGTCAATTGTTTTGTAGAATCTGGCTGTTATAGGTCCAATATTTTTCTCACGTTTGCTGTAAACTTCGTAATTTACAGTGTGCAGCAAGTAGGCCTATGGTTTCAGAGAATAACATCTCTTTAAGAATACAAGTTTTTCGGGCTTGTAGGCATTATCAAGGGTTCCGCTCCTTTCCTTGATAATGCCGGATGCAGTTTCCGGTGACACGTCTGGAGATATCCTGTCTGGACCACGGCCTACAAGCCCGAAAAACTTGTACTTAATTATGAACGCCGGCCGTGAAAGCCTAAGCTGCTATATCTCTTTAAGAGTTGGGACTTAAAAGTGGTTCATAAGTAAGCACTATAAATCATGAACTAGGCTAGGTAAAGAAAGTTTTCGTCTTTGGGAGGGTAACTTACGTGGAGAAGCACTACAAATGGAAATTTGATGAAATCATTCTTTAATTGGATGATAATGTAAATGTTCAAAATGTGCACCAGTAGGCAGTGTTCATGACAGTCTAGCAGATTTTGAAACAGCCTGGTACATAGGTTGCTGCAGATTCCTGTAAAAAGCGAGATGATCTTCTCACGTAATGCAGGCACAGTTCTGGGTGGATCTGTACAGCTGAACAGGGGAACGTGGTGTGACGGGTAGTTGAACTCAATCCCACAGGACGTTTTTCGTCCTGGAAAGGATTTTTGCTGTACGGCTAGAGACAGTCAAGCGGTGTGTGTTACAGATCGCCCGTTCCTGTTTAAACTACTGTCTATCCAGGCAAAGGTTCCCGGCACAACAAAATCTTCTTAGATCCTGAATGAATGGCCTGACTACCATGTTCCTATAATGTTCCTGGGTAACAATGAGAGGTATACCATCCTCATCTTGTTGCCTGTGGGCCCACTATAGTTCCATCGCTGCATGTAGACTATTTGGCTCTGGAAGTATGGCTACCGTGAAGTGGCAATTGCAGCTAGCTATTAACCGGGTTGACAGGTTCAGCAGCGAAAACTTCCGTCGTCCATTTTTGTCGGCTCCAGATGCTACAATTACACCATGAACTACATCCAGAGATGCTGCGTTGCCGGTGATTGACACATATCGCTTCCTGGGGTTCTATTTTTACATCAAATTATCGTGGCAGCACCATATATGGCTACTAAAAGCGGGGTGTCTCAGGAAACTGAACATGCTTAAATTTCTTAGTGGCACTACATGGGAGGCTGACCGTGCGGTTTTGCTATGATTCTACCAAGCCCTCGTCTTGTCCCGGCTAAACGATGGTTCTGCGGCATACTGTTCAGCAAGGCCGACAACCTTGAAAATGCTGGACAGTATCCACCATAGGGGTGTTAGGCTGGCTACCGGGGCCTTCCGGACCAGCCCGATTCCCAGCATACTCGCTGAATCGGGTGTTCCACCTCTAAATTATAGATGCCACCATATACTGTCATCATCATCATTAACCGTCTCCAGCTTCCCGGGTGCGGTATAAGAGCGCTCTCCATGTTTGTCTATTCAGGTATATTTCCTCCTCCTCTACCTGGTGCCAATCGACACCTCTTCCCTGCAGGTCTTCTTTTATTTGGGAGATCCAGCGTGTCCGTGGTCTGCCTCTTGGTCTCTTGCCCTCCACATCTTGCTCAAGCCATACTCTTGCCGTTCTGCTTGGATTCATCCTCTTCACATGACCAAACCATTTCAACCTTGATGTTGCTATTGCTTCATGAAGTGGTTTCACTTGAATCTCTGCACGAATCTTCACATTTCGGATCTTGTCTCTTCTGGTCTTCTGAAGCATTGTTCTCAGGAACTTCATTTCTGTAGCCTGAAGTCTGCTACTATCTCTTCTGTTGATAGTACAAGTTTCAAGTCCATACGTCATTATAGGTAAGAAGTAGGCCTGATACATCATTTTCTTGGATGTTAAAGGAATTTGTTGGTCCCAAAGGAGGTTCCTGACCTGGTGATAAAACTGAGCTCCTTTTTGGATTCTGTTGGTGACTTCAACAGAACATCTGTTATCTTCAGTCATAATGCTACCGAGGTATTGGAAATAATCGACTTGTTCTAATTTCGCTCCATCCAGCTCAATGCTTGTATTCAACCTCTGTCTGCTGACTGCCATTGCTACTGTCTTTGTATGACTGATTTTGAGGCCAAACTCCTTAAATTGGTGGTTCCAAGCATTTAGATTCTGCTGTACTTCATTTTCTGTGCAACCCCATACCACTACATCATCTGCAAAAGCAAATGCCTTGAAATCATTTCCAGAATTCTGTTTCACCCTTTTCATAATTTCATCCATCACAGAGATAAATAGCAGTGGTGACAACGCACTGCCTTGTTGCACTCCCTTAGTTGTGGCAAACCAATCTGAATACCCATCTCCTATTTGCACACAGCTCTGGCAATAACTGTACAGCATTTTCACTTTCCTGATAAGAGTTTGTGGGATATTTCTGTTTGATAGACATTCCCATATCTTTTCTCTAGGCAAGCTATCATAGGCTTTTTCTATATCTAAGAAGACAAAGATGATATCCCTTCCTTTCTCCCAGTATTTTTCCATGATCATCCTTACTGCAAATATGAGGTCGGTGGTTGCTCTGTTGCCTCTAAATCCATATTGCTCTTCTTCTAACTGGGGTTCAAGGATGTTCCTTATCCGTTTAGCAATAATCTTCTCCATTAGCTTAAGTCCATGTGATAAAAGGGTGATTCCCCTGTAGTTGCCACAATGACGTCTACTTCCCTTTTTGAAGAGAGGGACTATAATACCCTTTGTCCAATCATCTGGGATTTTTTCTTCCTTCCAGATAGCATTCATAACTCTGAACAACCAATGAAGTCCATGGATTCCTGCAGCCTTTATCATTTCTACACTCATTTGGTCTATGTCAGGTGACTTGCCTCTACTCATGCTGTTCAAAGCGGTTTCAACCTCTGACCAAGTCAGAGGAGGCTCATATTCCGTACTGCTGCTCTGATTTTCTGGAGTGTTGCATTCCTCCTCCATTACATCCTTACCATTATATAGCTGGAGAAAATATTTCTTCATTTCCCTTCTTACATCTTCCTCTTTCCATACAATGTTTCCATCTTCAATTTCTAATGCTTTTATTGGGACATACGGGTTTCTTTTGTTTTTCAAAATTCTGTACAAGAGCTTGTTATTGTTTCTGCTGTCCTCTTCTAGTTTCTTAGTGAATTCTGTCCAACTATTTTCTTTTTCCAATTGTATTAATCTCTTCGCTTTCAGTTTAAGATCTCTGTATTTCTGGTTCAATTGTTCCAGTCTGATTTCATTTTTGTTTGTATCCTTCTGGTTTTCTTTGTCCCGTTCTTTCCTAGCTATATTTCTTTCTTTTATAGCTTTCTGAACAGCATCGTTCCACCAGGGGGTCTCTTTCTCCCTTACTTTGGTGCTTGTTTTTCCAACAATTTCTACTGCAGCACCAACCATTGTTTCTTTAAATCTTTTCCACTCTTCTTGACCTGTTCTTATTTCATCTTTTGGGATGTGGTCACTGATTTTCTTCTGATACTTTTTCTGTTTCTCCGGCTCTTCTAAATTCCAAACTTTTATCTTGGATATGCGTCTTGGTTTTATCTTTTCCCTTGGGACATTTCTTAGTGTGGCAGTTAGTAGTCTATGATCACTCTCTAAGCACTCTCCTGGGAGGACTTTTACATCCGTGATTAGGGTTCCAGCTTATTTGTCAGAGATAATGTAGTCAATTAGGGATTTCACTTTCCCATCCCAGTTGTACCTTGTGATTATGTGACTGGGTTGTTTCTTGAAAAATGTATTTTTAATCATGAGATTATTTCTGAGGCAGAAGTCCAATGGGTATTCTCCATCTGCATTTCTGTTTCCAAATCCGTTGGGGCCAATCACATTTCCATACCTTTGTCTTTCCACCCCAACTTGTGCATTAAAATCCCCCATCATAATTATATTGTCCTCTTCTACATGTTCTTCTAGGTCTTCAAGGAATGCATCTTTCTCCTCCTGAGAACATCCAGACTGTGGAGCATAAACTTGTACAATGGTCAAAATCTTTTTGCTTGTTTTCCAACGCAGTTTAATTATCCTCTCATTGGTATATTCTACGTCTGAAACTGCATCTACATTCTTGCTGATGAGGAACGCTACACCATTACGGGCTTCTTCCGGATTTCCATGCCAGTAGAGCTTGTATCCTTTCCGTAGTGATTTTACACCTTTCCCTTTCCACTTAGTTTCACTCAGGCCTAGTACCTCTATCTTTCTTCTTTCCATGAGGTCAAGGAGTTCTTCACCTTTAGCAGTCAGGGTCACGATATTCAATGTTCCAATCCTTGTTTTGTTCTGTCTCGTTCTGGTTTTTGTCTTTGTATATCTCTGCCTAACATCAGGTTGTTGGCCTTCATTCCTGGCTGAGTTATGCAAAGACAAAGTCACTTTAGGGGTTGTTTGGTATCCGAGGCTCTTTTCAGTTTTGAAAGCAATTACAACATTTCTCTCTTTGCTGACTTGCTAGGCCTAACGCTAGAGAGGATTTTCTTTTGGGGTTTACTCCCTTAGCCTTTGGCAGTCCCCTGCCTCACTGCAAGGCAGCAGCTGAAGAACGGATTTTTAGTCCGAAATAATTGCCTCGAGGTGTTATCTGGCTGTGGGTAGGCATTTCCTCCTTACCCCAAAAAGATATGGTTTTCCCGCCAATACTCGGGAGGCTGATTGCAGTGGTTTCCCACTGGGCAATGGGGTCGCCACATCCCTACGCCAATGTGCGTCAAATGCCGCAACATCAGAGCTATCGAGCTCTCTTCAGTACCTATTACCACCAGAGGTATGCCAACCAGCCTCGTGGCACCTGGCCGGTTTCTATTAGACTCGATAGCTCGTGTACTGAAATAGGAGTGGCTGTAGGTCCCTGTGTTATTCGAACACCTAGCGAGGTGCCTCCGTGGCAAGTCCTGCGTCCGGAAATTCGGTTAGATCTACACCAATGTCCTAAGTTGAACACGGATGCCTCCGTTTATTGGAGGCAGTTCCACAGCATTGTTCACCAATTTCCGGACGCTGGCATTTTCTACATGGATGGTTCGAAGGTGGACAAGAAGGTGGGTTGTGCGCTTACATTATCATCATCTGTTTATCTGCCTGATGGCAGGTTTCCTCATGGTTGGTCTCTCCACCTTATCCGGTCTTCAGCAGCATGTTTCATAAGATTTATCAATCTTGATGGAATCCAGCATCTGAAACCTCCTTCTTCCTCTTAGGATTTTCCCTTGGACTATCCCTTCTAATGCACATTTCACCAAACCATCTCCTCTTAGGCAGTGTCCAATCCAATTCATATTTCTTTTCCTATCTTCTTTAGCATCATCCTTTCTTTTCCTACTTTCTTTAATACTTCCTCATTTCTCACTTTATCCTTCCAAATTATTCTCTCCATTCTCCTCCATAGCCACATTTTGAAAGCCTCTATTCTTCTCTCATCTTCTTTCCTGTGTCCAAGTTTCCGCGTGATACATAGCTACACTCCAAACAAAACATTTCATTTATCTCTTCCTTAGGCTTACCTTCATTGCTCCACAAAATAATTTTCTTTTCTTACTGAAGGCTTCTTTTGCTATTGCAATCCTTGTTTTTATTTCTTTAGTGCATATCATTTCTTGTGTAACCCAACTTCCTAATTATTTAAAACTATCTACGTGTGCAATTTCATCCTCTAATCTTATTGTAATTTTTTCACCATTTCCACCTATGACCATTCATTTTTTTAAATTTATTTTCATCCCATATATTTTACAAATTTTATCTATGTCTTTCAACATTTGTGTTGCTTGTCTTTCACTCTCACCCATAACCACCATATCATCTGCAAAATGCTTGCCACGGTGGGTGAGTGGTTAACTACCAACCCCAAGCTTGCAGGTTCGCCCCTGGCCGTGGTAAGTGATTTTTGAAAGGCGACAAAAATCACGACATGGATGTCATACATTGTTGGCATGTTAAAGAACCCATTTGAATTCAGTAGGCCGAGTTCAATGGCAAAATTGATCTCGGGATTTTCCGCCTACACAAAGTTCCTCCATTCTCTACTAGAAAGCGCTGTATTGTCAAGGAGCTTAGATATCTAACCTATTTGACTTTCATAGCGTTCAAAGGAACGGCGAAATTCAACATGCAAGCTGCCCTCTGGGTGCAATAAACAAAGCTTGCACCCGGCACTCGAGGCCATACGATATTATTATTATTATTATCTGCAAAACGATACACTCAAACCTTTTACCCCCTAAGCAAACACCTCTTTTTCCATCAAAGCGTTCTTTAATAATTTCTTCTAAATATATATTAAAAAATAGGTGATAAACAACATCCTTTCCCCAGTCCTATTTCTTCTGTCATTTCTTTTCCAATTTTCACTCTTACTTTTTGGTTTAAGCCTAAATATCTTGAATAGGCTACTGTTTCTTTCATTCCACTTCACTTCCAGGTTTTTTGAGTATTTTCATTAATTTTTCCTATCTCACACGATCGAAAGCTTTTTCTAAATCTATGAATATTGCGTATACCTTTTTTCTTTTCTTTTTTTCATTTATGAAAAAATAGGCTTATGAGATCACCTTTTGTCTGTGTGTGCGTGTGTGTGTCCCCCCTAATAATATTTAAACGGCTGGAGCGATTTCAATGAAACTTGATAAGTTCATAGCACTATTCCGGACGACTCCGACCGTGGCCTTCAAATTTTGTTACGTCTCACCAATCCAACATGGCGGCAGTGCGAAATATTTGACCAGCATTCAATATCTCCGAAACTATCACCGATATCACCCTGAAATTGTGTATGGTGATAGAAGTTCACCTATGTGACTTTTGAAAACCTGGTAACTACAAAACCAACATGGTGGCCAAGTGAATTTGCGACTTTTAAATAGACGTTTCTCGCTATTTAACCAACCAAACGCAATGAAACTTGGTACAGTATATGTTTACACACATTGTAATGCACAGACATCTAACTTCGTTCAATTGTTTACATAACCTCAAGATGGCGGCTGTGCGAAATATTTCTTCGGCATTCTATATCTCTGACACTATTACCGGTATCACCCTGAAATTTTGTACGGAGATAAAGGGCACTACTGGAAGTTCATCTATGAGACTTTCAAATACCAGTTAACTATAAAACTACTACTAACTACAAAACAAACATGGCGTCCAAGCAAAGTTGAAAGTTATAAATAGATTTTTCTCGTGATTTAATGATTAAAACGCAATGAAACTTGGTACAGCAAATGTTTACACACATTGTAATGCACTGGTATCTAATTTAGTTCAATGGCGGCTGTGTGAATTTTAAAATTAAGTTCTTATTTCTTTTGGCGTAATCATGTGATCGAAATGAAAGTTTGAATAATTAACCTACGCAATAATTTTCCTTTAATGGTACATGACTCTATGGCCTACACATATAACAATCCAATATGGCGACCATCCGAAATATTTAGACGGTTCTCAATATCTTCGAATCTATTACAGCAATCAAATTGAATTTTTTTATGTTCATAGGAGCTATGAACATAATTTCACCTATAGGACTTTCAATAACCTGGTGGTCACAAATCCAACATGGCGGCGACCCGAAGTATAAATATTCACATGGACGTTTCTCGCAATTTAACCATCCAAGTGCAGTGAAACTGGGTACAGTAAATCCTTATACAAATGTTAATCCACTGGCATCTAATTTATTTCAATTGTTTCCATAACCACAAGATGGCAGCTGTGCGATATTTTAAAATCTTGTTTTTACTTATTGTGTCCTAATCATGCGATTGAAGTTTGAATACTACACGTACACAATAATCTTCATGTAACAGTACATAACTCTAAGACCTACATATATAAAAATCCAACATGGCGACCATCCGCAATATTTAGTCGTTTCTCAATATCTACGAATCTATTACAGCAATCAAACTGAAATTTTGTATGTTGTTAGTGGCAATTAACATAAGTAGGATATATGGAAATAGGCTTTAGTTCTTCACGGAACTACTTGTTCTATATATATATTTCCCCGATTATCCTTAACAAACCAATAGCATCCCTTGTTCCTACTCCTTTTCGAAATCTGTATTGCTCCTCAGCCATGAAACCATCCAATTTTCCATACAATCTCCTTTGTATAGTTCGTAATAACATTTTTGCTGCATGAGATAGTAACCCTATTGTTCTGTATTCTTCACACTTTTTCGTGTTTTTCTTCTTTTTAATTGGTATCATCACTATTTCTTTGAAATCATTCGGCCATGTACCTGTTTTATATATCTCGTTGCACAACCTAATTATTTCTATTTTTCCTTCCTTTCCTAACGCCTGTATTAATTCAATTTGGATATCATCACTTCCAGGAGCTTTACCATTCTTCATTTCTTTTATACACTTCTCTATTTCACTTTCTAAAATGCTATATCCTAATTCATCCTCTGTTACTGATTCTTTTTCTTCTAATACTAACTCTTTATCATGTGGTCTCTTATCCCATTCATATAGATCTTCTTTATATTCTTTCCATCTATCCAATATTACCTGGAGCTCACATACTCTCCTCCCGTCCTTATTTTCTATTTCATAAGTATTATTATTATTATTTTCTCTATGTATCAGTGTCTTTGCTTCTTTATACATTAAATCATATTTCCCTTCCTTTTCTAATTTTTCTGTTTCATTACACTTCATCTTATACCAATTTTCTTTAGCTTTCTTCTTCTTCCTCTTCTTCACCTTTTGAGACCACATAAGATCACTTTACCCAACTATTAGTTCGCCGACTTGTAGGAACTGTACGAGCCTTGTGGTCCTCCCAGTAGGCTACTTCTTCATGCGTATTGATCGTCTTGCCCTTTCTTGGGGGTAAAATATTCTTGTTTTCTTTAGCTTTATTAGTTCGTTATTAAATCTTTTGTAAAACTTTCCCCCCTCTTCCGTGTTTACAGATTTCCATTTCCTCTCTTCTTCCATTTTGTCAACCATTTCCTGAGTTATGCTTTCTTTTCTTATTCTTTATCTTTCCTTATTACCTATAGTTTCTTTTTCTGCCTCTTTTAAACTATCTCTAACACTTTGCCATCTCTCATTTACGCTGCCTTTTAATTCTTTTGTTTTCAGGCATTGAACATAAGTTTTCTAAAATTCTTCCTTTTTCCATCTTCTTTTAACCTCTGAATATTAATTTTATTTCTCTTTTTACTCTTCGATTATTGATGGTGAAAATACCAAAATCTCTTTGCCTAAGGCCTATAGTGTGTTTACTGCGGAGCTCATTACCATCTATGAAGCTGCAGTTCGCACTACAGGATGCACGAATCCACTTTCTCGTGCGTACCGACTCTTTGAGTTCGTTGCAGTCAATTGTTACATGATTCCTGCAACACCCACTAGTGCATCGAATCCATGACCGGGTTGTGCAGCGCTGACACTTGAATCACCTTTCTGTTGCTTCCAAACCACATGGGAATTACGGGAAATGAGTTAGGAGATCAAGCTGCAAAAGAGGCAGTATCACTACCACCTCGGGCCAATGGGGGTACCCGCTAGAGATATTCGCTATCAGTTACGCCGACAAGTACTGTTTTTTTGGGAGAGTCAGTGGCTAGTTGACCCAATGGCCAGTAAACTGAGAGCGATCAAGGGAACTACTCGCATGTGGCCTCTTTTAAACTATCTCTAACACTTTGCCATCTCTCATTTACGCTGCCTTTTAATTCTTTTGTTTTCAGGCATTGAACATAAGTTTTCTAAAATTCTTCCTTTTTCCATCTTCTTTTAACCTCTGAATATTAATTTTATTTCTCTTTTTACTCTTCGATTATTGATGGTGAAAATACCAAAATCTCTTTGCCTAAGGCCTATAGTGTGTTTACTGCGGAGCTCATTACCATCTATGAAGCTGCAGTTCGCACTACAGGATGCACGAATCCACTTTCTCGTGCGTACCGACTCTCTGAGTTCGTTGCAGTCAATTGTTACATGATTCCTGCAACACCCACTAGTGCATCGAATCCATGACTGGGTTGTGCAGCGCTGACACTTGAATCACCTTTCTGTTGCTTCCAAACCACATGGGAATTACGGGAAATGAGTTAGGAGATCAAGCTGCAAAAGAGGCAGTATCACTACCACCTCGGGCCAATGGGGGTACCCGCTAGAGATATTCGCTATCAGTTACGCCGACAAGTACTGTTTTTTTGGGAGAGTCAGTGGCTAGTTGACCCAATGGCCAGTAAACTGAGAGCGATCAAGGGAACTACTCGCATGTGGCGGAGCTCTTTCCGGTCATGAAGAGAGTCCGTCATTTTGTGTAGGATAAGGATAGGCCATGCAAGATCCACCCACTCCTACCTAATGAGAAAGGAAGATCGCCCACTTTATATACAATTGGAGCCGTATTCGCCGTGGCCCACATTTTAACCGAGTGTGTGGATCTTGCTGACTTACGAAGAAACCTTGGTTTTTCAGATGACACTCAAACTTATATTAACTTAGCCGATGACGTGATGACTGCTGATCGTGTTATCCGCTTTATAAGTGAGAGTAGGTTAGGGCCAGCAATCTAAATTTTCCAGTGTACATTGACTCATTCTTGTTTGAATGCTAAATTTTGGTTTTCCATAATTTTTGTTGATATAATTATTAGCTTTATTTAATTTTTTTATTTTATTAATTTTTGGTCTTTTAAAATTTAGGTGTCCAGCTCTAAATTTTAAATCCCATTCCAAATTTGTATACTTTAACCTGTGTTAAGAGGGGTGGATGGCCTCGTAGTTCCGCCCCTTAACACAACAATAACTTACTAACATCATCACCTTACTCAATTAAAAATGGACCTAGTACACTGTTTACACTGCACACCATATTATCACATGCTCACTATGCAGCAGTTTCTGTACAATAATGTCTGGCCTCTCAAAACCAAGAAAACAAATTGTTTAGCGATTGATGAAACCATTCAAGCAAATGTGACTTTGTCGGAGAACCACACATTGAGCAATCTTGATCCCTGTACACCATAGCCCAAAATCTAGTACAATACACAATCCTGGCATGCATATTTTGCTCCATCAATCGTTGTCCAACCTGTAGGCCTATTCGGTACGGAAATCCACCTATGTCTTTAAGCAATCGCTGATGCTACATCTGCCGATATACAGTTTCAAGGACGTTTGTCGAAGACTTTGATTTGGTGACTCCAACACCTGATTGAAGACATGTCCATGATTCTCATTTGTGGACACAGTTGCTGGCCTACCAGTCCTTCCCTTCCGTTGACACAAAACAGTACCAGTATGATGAAATTTTGCAGCAATTGGCAGCACAACTGTGTTGCTTGGTGCAGCCTTACAGTATTGAATTGTTTGTGATATTGTCCTGCCACTAACTTCAAATTCAGCCTGCCTTGATAACATTTCCATATGAATGAAAATAATACTACACTATGTAAACCTTTTCCTACATCTTGCGACCCATTTTCAACCTCACAGCACAATGTTCTCTGCACTACTAGGAACACATAATGCTGATGCAACGAAACACAGACGAATGGACATGAGCATGAGAGCTGCACGAAATCCAGTCTATATTTTGGTGCATGTCACACTTCCAAAAATTTGACAATTTACAAATACAATTCAAACTGATCTCTACGTAACTCAGGGGGATGCGATCTAACTATGTATGACCCAGAATTGCACAAAAACCAGAACTAATTTTAGAGAGGTTATTTTCTTTGAAATCTAATTACTGTAGCACTCATTAAATTCATTTTTGCAGCTTTTGATTTATGTGGGTTCTTCTCCACTTCCCGAATAAACCTAACTTTATCCTCTAACGAGTAAGTTATTCTCTTTCTGTCACCCGTGGCTGCTGAACAGAGATAGAAGAGTTTTAAAGTGAACATGTTGGTTGACCAGCTCCATACTCTATAACTTTGTCTAGACCTTGGGTCTGTACTCTCTAGGGAGGAGGAGGGCGAATGTGTCAACGGCTAAATTCTGGACGAGAGGGGCGGGTGCAGCAGTCAAGCTGTTGGCCTCTCACCATGGTGGACTGGGTTCGATTCCAGGTCAATGCATGTGAGATTTTCGAAGTGATGGCATGTCCTGTGGTTTGGATTCCACGTAAAAAGGATATCCCGTGGCTCATAATTACAAGATTCACAGTCACATAAAACTACAAGCTTCCTTTTTTACATTCTGAACGAACGTCACAATGGCAGGCTTTGTGGTTGTTCGGACTGACTCAAGGTTAGCAGTTTCGACTTGCACCCTGTGAAAAGACATGTCATAGGCCAGCAAGGCCAACTGTGCAGTCTCTTATTACACTGTCAAAGATAAACCAATTAACTTTTGAGTTATATTAGATTTGTGCCCTTCTCATATCTTGCTGTATCTCTTGAAACTTACCCTTCATGGTGTTTGTTGGTATCTCCATGTCTTAATCTCACTGCACTGTGGTTGGCATGGAGAATAATAATTAAAAAAAAAGCCATACATAACTACTGTACGCACAGTTCATTCAAACTTTAAAAAAAAAAAACCTCCATATAAAGGAGAATTACGTACAATTCAGTTATGCATAAATCTGAGAGATATTATACTTAGTTAAATGGCGTACGGTATTCGTTGGGACTAACGTAAAGCTATTTACTAACAAGAACTATGTACAACTGGGTTATGTATAAAATAGTTTCAACTGTAATTATCAAGACATAAGTGGCCATAAAGCATATGAAATACACCTGCATTACGTATATTTAATTAGTATTAACATGCAGGGTTTTCAAATTAAAACGCTGCTGTTCATGGGACCTGTCACTGAGCCAGCTCTTCCTGGTCGACATAGCAAGTGGCCTCAGGATACAGATGTACTGGAAGAGATAGCATTACAAAGAATATTTTAAGTAATAATTTAGTACGAATTGACGATAACAGAAAAGAATGGAATCTAAATATATTGAACAAACCATTGGAGAGCTACGAGGGTCCTAATAGCCCCCCCCTACTGTTCAATATCGCTACCATGGATGTAACCCAAATTATAGAGGATGAAGACGTTTCCATCTACATGCTGACACCATGGTATTGACATCCACATTACTTGAGAGTTTACAGGCAAATTTTAACAGACTGACAAGCTGGGCTGACAAAAATGAAATCAGATTGAACGAAAACCAAACAGTATTCATCACTTTTCAAAGAGGAGGCAGACTACCCATCAGTCATTATGTCATCATCAGTTTATCTGCCTAATGGCAGGTTTCCTCATGGTCGGTCTCTCCACCTTATCCGGTCTTCAGCAGCACGATTCATCAGCTCATAAGATTTTAATCATTATGTACTATTATTATTTAGGCATTCACTCGTGATACAAGTATGATTGTCTTTCAAGGTAATAGAAATATTCGCTGTAAACCAATATTAATCATATTGCATGAGTTCTTTGGCGACTGTACAGTCCAATCTGAGAACCACAGACTCTTCCACAATATTGCCACACAAGGTCTTGAGCTGCCAATGGATCTTGGGGGTTGATTCTGCGATTCATGCATTCTTTTCTGGCATTTCGTTTTTCAGCCTGAAGCTTTCTCCTCTCTTGTTTGAAGAGTAAGTGGCCTTGATTGACGTTGCAGTGTTATTCTGATCGGTTGGATGCGACAGCCTCCCAGTTTGCTGTAGGCTATCAATTTGACATTTCTTCATGTTGGTCTTCAGAACATCTTTATAGTGTTTTTATTGCCCACCCTGCTTTCTCTGATCGACATTCAGCTGGCAATATAAGGTGTGTTTTGGGAGGCGGGACTCAGGCATGCAAACTACATGTCCCATTCATCGAAGTTGGTGTTTGATTATGAGAGTCTCAATACTAATAGTGTCAGCTTCCTCTAATACACTTGTATTAGTGTGCCGGTCTTGCCATTTAATACCAAGAATTCTCCTAAGGCATCTTTGATGGTATTTTTCCAGAGATAAGAGGTGTCTTCTGTAAGTAACCCAGGTTTCGCAGCCATAAAGCAGAGTGGGAACTACAACAGCTTGACAAACGTATAATTTTGTTAAAATGCTGATGTCATGGTTGTCAAACACGCGAACGAGCATACGACCAAAGACTCACTGCCACATTGAAGACGGTGTTGAATCTCAGAATCAATGTTCGCATTTGTTGGTAGGTGACTACCCAAATATGGAAAATGATCTATATTCTTTAATTTATGTCCATCAATCATGATAGCAGGAGCATTAGCCCTGTCATGTGGTGTAGGCTGATGAAGAACCTGTGTTTTATTTGTGTTTATGTCCAGACCAATGCTTCTGTATGCATTATTGAACCCATTTGCTAAGATAACATTGTCATCAGCATACTGGAAATCGAGAACGGATGTAGCTGACACTTTAGTTTTTGCACGCAATCTGTTGAGATTGAATAAACCTCCATCTGTCCTAGATATAATTTCCACATCCTTGGAAATCTTATCTTGGACCAAATTTAGTACAACACTAACATATATTGAAAAGTGTGTGGGGGCAAACACACATCCCTGTTTGACACCTGTTGTAATCTTAAATGGTTCTCCAGGGCCATTGCTGTTAAGGACCATGCCATTCGTATAATCATGTAGTAATCGAAGAATCTGAATGAATTTTGTGGGGCTGCCAATTGTGGCTAGAATCCTCCATAGCATTTCTCGATTGACCGAATCAAATGCTTTAACAATATCTATGAAAGCTATATATAGAGGACGTCCTTGTTCTCTGTATTTCTCCTGCATTTGTCTGGCACAGATGATCATATCAGTTGTGCCTCGATTAGGTCAAAAGCCACACTTAGTTTCAGGCAGTATTTCTTCGGCCAACGGCTTCAAACGGTTGGATAAGATGTTGCCAGGATTTTACCAGCAACAGAAAGCAACGATATCCCTCGATAATCACCACATTGTGTCCTGTCACCCTTTTTCAAGATGGTTATTATCAAGGCATCCCTTAGTTCGTTAGGTATGGTACTGGTAGTTCATATTTTAACTATGAGGTGGTGTATGTGATGAACTTTAACAGTATTCACTACTTTAAAGAGCTCAGCAGGAATCTCATCAATGCCTGATGCTATATAGTTCTTGAGCTGACTGATGGCAGATTCAATTTCTGATAGAGACGGAGAATCATCAAGGCGGTCTTTGGGAGGTGTCTGATGAAGTCGGGTGAAAACATTATCATCAACCTGTGTGTCCCTGTTGAGTAGTTCTTCAAAATGTTCTTTCCAACGGGAGCTAAGGAGTTAGTGTCTATTAGAAGTTCAGTGCCATCTTTAGACTGCAGAGGATCCAAACCATGACAATGTGGTCAATACATAGCTCTTGTTGCTTTGAAGAAAGCATGAGTATTATTCATTTCGGCTAGATGCTGCATTCACAGGTTTTGGAGATCCACCATTGATTTTTGAAGACCACCCTAATTTTTCTTTGGACTTCAGCGTTTGCGTCATTATACAGTTGCTGTTTGGAGATAGATGTTGTAGAATACAAAGGAAAAAGACTGAAATCAGTGAATAACTTTTAAGTATTTAGGAGTAGTATTCGAAACACAGGGAGTTGTATTTGCAATACACGTGCAAGTCAAAGTAGACACAGTGATGGTGGCAATGAATGATATCAGACAAATTGGAAAACTGTTGCTCGATACAGCAATGGCGCTGTTAAGCTTGAAATTACTCCGATTATAACATACGCATATGAAAATATATGGAACCACCTGACCAAGACAGACCTGATGAGAATTGAAAGAATAAAGGCAGTATACTTAAAGAAGCTACTCAACTCTCAAAATACACCCCCTATTGCCTTGTGTATGTACTGGCTAAGCAACAATTTTATATAGAGAATCTCGGGAGTCAATGGATTCTGCCTTGCACTGGAGCATATGATATACTACTGAGAGAACTTAACGACAAGGGGGAGGATATCTGGAGTAATTTTTACTGTACAGATGCCATGACGACCTGCGAGTGGATGAACACAATTTATGAACTCCGCCATATGATTACGCGACCGGTAGTGCAGGACTTCCACCATAAGATTTGTGTGAAAAAGAAGTACCATCAGCTGGATTCGAACTGTGTGTGTGCTGTGTGAGAAACTCTGTGTAAGATATGTGTTAATTTGCAGTGAACGTAAGATGCCTTTGTAATGAAATTCTGTCTTAATTAATGCACATTGTGCGACTTCCTCATTATTTGACTACTACAGGCTCAGTTCTACAGATACAGATAAGCAACATGAATACCTTACAAAAGGTAATAAGGGATGGTTTTATTTTCCTAAACAAATCTCACAATGCTTGTACACATTGTGAAAAGGATGTTGGGAGTTCTTCTGGAGAAATCCTTTCAACCTCATGTCAAATGTTGCGTTTCAGTTCTTCTAATGGAAGGGTGTTTGATTGATACACAAGTATGGTAAAACTCACATGGTGTAAAACTGGGGCTTCATTGGGGTCGCAAACCTTTTTATCAGGTTATCTTCAAACGCTTCACATATTGCGGTTACGATGAGCAGAATCAACTTTAAAGTGTACTTTGCATAGAAATACACCAAAGACAGATAGGAGGCAGGACACATTAGTCTGTCAGCACTCTGCTCACTTAGCGATAGGTGATCGCTGGTCTGCACTTGCTGTACTGGAG
The DNA here is from genome assembly GCA_946902985.2 of Meconema thalassinum. Taxonomy (NCBI): domain Eukaryota; kingdom Metazoa; phylum Arthropoda; class Insecta; order Orthoptera; family Tettigoniidae; genus Meconema; species Meconema thalassinum. The sequence continues at coordinate 471,894,246 of OX336388.2, read as the reverse complement.
CATTTGCTATGAGGCCTCTGCAGTGGTACCATTTTAATTTGAGAACCCTGTACATATATATGTAACATTTTACATAGTGTAATGGAGCATGCTCTTAATAAAAGGTAGCCTATAGGCCTCGCACAATAATGAAGTTTTTAAAGACTCAGATGGAGTTTATAATTCCACTCTTAAGAAAGAGAAGAAGCTTGAATGTCAGCAATTTGTACACCTACTGTATCTTGTCAAAGAAAAAGGTTTGATATAAATATCATCATTGTGCTGAACAGAGGTAATTATGTACCGAAGGTAGAATGATATTGTATGAGAGCTTCAATAAAGCATCTTTTAGGATTTTTAACTTATGGTATTCAACTGTGATAAAGTTTTTCACTTGGTTTATTTTAACTGAAAAATGAAGATTGTACATACATGCTGAATTTTGTCCAACTTATTCAATATCCTAATTTTATAACACATTCGCCTTCAACAAACTGATACTAAGAGTGTTAATGTGGAACATGTTGCAATTTATTTAACATCTTAATCACACACTCACTAAAGGCAAATAGTAACAGCTTCTTCATCTTGCACAGTTTCCTGCCACTAGCTGGGTCTGTTTGCAAACAGTTGTTGTTGTTGTTGTTGTTGTTGTTGTTGTTGTTGTTGTTGTTGTTGTTGTTGTTGTTGTTGTTGTTGTTGTTGTTGTTGTTGTTGTTGTTGTTGTTGTTGTTGTTGTTGTTGTTGTTGTTGTTGTTGTTGTTGTTGTTGTTGTTGTTGTTGTTGTTGTTGTTGTTGTTGTTGTTGTTGTTGTTGTTGTTGTTGTTGTTGTTGTTGTTGTTGTTGTTGTTGTTGTTGTTGTTGTTGTTGTTGTTGTTGTTGTTGTTGTTGTTGTTGTTGTTGTTGTTGTTGTTGTTGTTGTTGTTGTTGTTGTTGTTGTTGTTGTTGTTGTTGTTGTTGTTGTTGTTGTTGTTGTTGTTGTTGTTGTTGTTGTTGTTGTTGTTGTTGTTGTTGTTGTTGTTGTTGTTGTTGTTGTTGTTGTTGTTGTTGTTGTTGTTGTTGTTGTTGTTGTTGTTGTTGTTGTTGTTGTTGTTGTTGTTGTTGTTGTTGTTGTTGTTGTTGTTGTTGTTGTTGTTGTTGTTGTTGTTGTTGTTGTTGTTGTTGTTGTTGTTGTTGTTGTTGTTGTTGTTGTTGTTGTTGTTGTTGTTGTTTGAGTCTTCAGTCTTTTGACTGGTTTGCTGCAGCCCTCCATGGCTCCCTGTCCTGAGCTAATCGTTTCATCTCTACATGGCTACCACACCCTACGTCCGAGGCAATCTGTTTAACATATTCTAACCTTGGTCTACCCCTACAGTTCTTATCCTCAACCCTTCCTTCCATAACTAAGCTTGCTATTCCTGTCTTAGTATGTGTCCTACCAACCTACCTCTTCTCTTCATTAGCAGTCGCCAGAAACATCTCTCCTCTCCCACTAGTCTTAATACCTCTTCGTTTGTAACCCTATCTACCCATCTGATCTTCATCGTTCTCCTGTAACACCACATTTCAAACGCTTCAATTCTAATTTTTTCTGCTGCACCAATAGTCCAAGTTTCACTTCCATAGAGTGCCACGCACCAAACTGTAACAGCTGCATAGCATAAATGAGGGATTACAAGGTATGCACTTTAATAACCAATTTTTGGAGCTAGGATTGTGAAATTGGATGCCATTTCAGTGCTAACATAGGATTAGCTGTTGCAAATTCATTCTTAAACCTTATGGAGATTCACATGTACTCATGGGAGGATAGAGGAACCAGGCCAATGATAAGCTATATCATCACTGGTTTTCAATTTAGATAATTGATAAGGATTTGCAGGGTATTCAGAGGCTTTTTTTATTTTTATGGAACAGATGACAAACTGATCTATTGTGAGTTGAGCATAGATAGTCCTAAAGTGCAGAAAGTGAGGTCTTTTTGCAGATGGATTAGGGTTGGAAATCTCCAGGATAAGGAAATTCCACAGAGGTGATGCCTAAGATTCACAGGACATTGAAACAGAGTGGTCAGGATACAGGGATCAAGTACTGGAAGTATTACTAAATACACAATAGTATTTAGAGCAAATCCACCAAAAGTCATTATATTCAGTACTAGAAATACTAGTTTCTTCCCCAATACCTTTTTGTTTTAGGCTTTCCCAAACTCTGTCTCTAATCATATGCCTTTTCTAAGTCAATGAAGGTCGTAATTCCTCAGTAGTTTCCACACACCTTCTCGTCTCCTTTCTTGAATATTGGTATAATAATCCCTTTTTGCCAATCGTCTGGAGCTTGTTTTGCTCTCCACACACTCTTGAATACTTTGAAAGTTCAGGATATTCCAATGGGTCCCACAGCCTTTATCATTTCCACAGCAACTTCTTCTATTCCCCCAGCTTTTCCTTATAGAACTAAATAAAAACTTATATATAAAACTTATTTACTATATTTATATTTTGAAATGTTCTTAAAATTTAGAAATGTAAAAAATCAGATCTTTTTCAATGGTAATCTTATTATAAAATACGCTAAGGTGTATGTTTCACAAAACTCAAGCTCCTAAACCAGTTTGAAGGTGTGGTTGGTACCAAAATCTTCCAAATTGTTTCAATAGTACAGGAAAAAATCTTGCATTTCTTGAAAAGTCAACGGAAAGATATTGATTTGTTTATAAAGTGCTTTTAAACAAATAAACATGATGGTAGCCCCTGGCAGAACGTGTCGCGTACAGCCGCATAGCACTAGAGCCAGGCGGTTAGTCTGCACACATGGGACGCACACAACCGATTAAAGAGAGTTCTCGCACGGGTCTGCTAGTTAAAGAAAAATTATGCACAAAATTCTTGGTCCATTAAGAACTACAGAGTTTTGGAAATTGGGAAGTAACGAAGAAATATATCGGAACATTGGAAACATAAGGGAGACAATAAAGAAGAGGCGATTGTTATTTTTTGGACATTTATATAGAATGACTGATAGCAGGTTAACCAAACAGATTTTTAAATATATTTGGAAAAAGAAATAACAACAGCCTGGTTTCAAGAAGTAAAGAAAGATTTAGAAAAAAACAGTGTAAGAGAAGAAGATGCAGTAGAGAGAGATATTTTCAAAAAAAAAAGGTATTGGGAATGGATTAAACACACAGAATAATGGAAGTTCATGATCTGTAAATATGTCTACAATAATAATTTTTAGACAAAGTTAATAAAAGTAATCCTTAACACGTGTTCTTAGTTAATTATTACTGATTAAAAACAAAATTGTTTTTTTGACCCATTCATGAAATAAGCTGGTTGAAAAAACAAACACAGGGGATGACATGTTTTATTCATCACGAAAAACATCTACAGAATATGTCCGAGATATCCACTCATTTTCCATAGAAATTATCTAGACTGTCAGAACCATCTATTCGGCCACTCAGCCATTGATCTAAAGTTCACAAACTAGGACATGACTACAGTTATCCAGATCCCATTCACTAAACTATAGCTAAGAAAACTGTGGAACTAGAATAACCTGGGTGGTGGCCATTTGACTTTGCTCTTGCCAATGTTGTGTATTTTCAAATTAGCACTGAATGTACCCTCTGAAAACCACATATTACAGATTTTCCACTTTGCCCATGGGGAGTCCAACTATGAAGGTGCAAGGAGATGCATATTACCAGGGTGAAGTAAAGACAAAAGTTTTTTTATTTAGCTCCAAATTGAATAAAGTTTTAAAAAATAGACAGTACAATGGAGTTTCAAATTACTTAAAAACTGCAGATATCTGAGAATCCAAATCTTACTGATAGCAGTCTGATATGCCTCTTACATAGTTTCCCAGTACGTGTCCTGGTCATCAAATTGTATCATCATCATCATTCCCCCTTATCCAGCTCCTGCCGGGTTGGGGTATTTATGACACTTCTTCATTTTCCTCTTTCCTTCCACCATTCTTCTTCCATGATCTTGTTCCAGTCCAGATTTCTTTTTCTTATGCTGTTCTTCACTGAATCAATCCACCTTGTTCTAGGTCTTCCCCTTGCTCTCTTACCCTTACACTTAGCCTCCAGCATCTGTCTTGGTATTCTATTTTCCTCCATCCTCTTTACATGTCCAAACCACCTTAGTTTATTCTTCTCAATTCTCTCATTTAGTTTTCCCATCCCAACTTCCTTCCTAACATCTTCATTTCTCACTCTGTCTTTCCTTGTCTTGTATATGAAAATATATTGCGAAGGAAAGCTGAGGTTCACTCTTGTCCAAAGAATATGTATCACCATATTGCCCCTCTCAACAGAGTACAGTACACTGAAGGGTCAAGTCATCATCCAAGTAGATCTATAATTCAAACAATTGAATAAGAGAGTAATCATTGTTAGGAAGCTTGGACGAGTGAATTACAAACTTAGCTTGTAGACAATAGAGTCTGGCTGTAAAGTTGTACCACGTGCATAAAGGAATGGCACGTGTCTATCAACTTGGTTGAAGCTGAAAGAGTGTCAAGACTGCCTGTCCACAAGTACTGTAGTGAGAAGAGATTGATCATGTTCTCCACACCCAAACATTGTGCATCCCAAGGTATTGCCGCTCTTCCTGCATGATAGTTGGCCACTCTACAGTTTGTGGCATTTCATGACAAGAAATAGAAACACTAGCTCTTGTTAAATTACATTATTTTCATACTTGATAGTAGTATTATAACCATCTCATTGTTAGTTTTTTCCTTAGAGTTTCACTGAACCTGTGAATACCTGGTTTACTCACATCATAACAAAATCAGGCATTTGCAGAAAGCAGTGTTCCCTCTTGCTACTTACTTCACCATGCCACAACTTTGGTGTGTCAGGGTGTATGGTTATGCATTTGAACTGCGTGATGAGCTATGGAAAGCAAAATACCATATAGCAGCTAAAATTTCCAGTGGACACACAATTCATGACAAGAAATAGAAATACTAGCACTTGTTAAGTTACTTTGTTGGTAGTTTTTTTTCCCCCCCTTTGGAGGTTCACTGAACCTGTGAACTCACATTGAAACAAAATCAAACCAAACAGACCAATAAACCAATTCATTACCTGTGATACTCTGCAGCGGGATACTGTGCCCCTGTATGGCTGGATAGTGCACATGTGCCTAAAGTGGATACTAAGTTGAATGTAACCATGCGCTGCATAACTGGTACTGTAAAGTCTACACCTCTCCACTGGTTACCCGTTCTTAGTCATATCCCACCACCCTACCTTAGGAGAAAGGAAGCTCTGCTGAGAGAAGCAAAGAAGATCCAGTCGTCTCCCTCATTACCAGTTCGTCAGGAATTTTGTTACCCATCGCCACAACGACTTCGATCTAGGAGACCAGCAGGGGTATTGGCCGACCGACTCTTGAGGGACAATTTTAACCTAAACCGGAGCTGTCTGGAAGAGTGGTCAAATTCAATATCTGGTACTAATGCTCATGAGTAAATCCAACTCGGAAAATGAATGGATTTGCCCTCCCAAGAAAACTATGGTGTCGCCTCAACAGACTGAGAACTGGGCATGGACGCTGTAATTTCTTGCGCCATAAGTGGGGCTGGATGGATTCTCCAATGTGTGAATGCAGTGAAGAGGAGCAGACCATGGACCATGTCATCCTGCGCTGCCCTCTTTATGCTTACTCCGGAAGCCCCAGCGACCTGTTTCATCTTTCAGAAAGTGCTGTTGTGTGGTTGAAAAACTTGGACCTGGACTTATGAATTCCTTGTTATTATCACCATACGATTAAATAAATTAGTTCATTACCATTGAAGCCAACACTGTAATTACAAAAGGAGCCCAACTACACTGCAGATACCCAAGAACTACACATAAATACAAAATCCTAATGATGATGATAACACTTATAACTCCTGGCTGTCAGAATGTACAAGAAAGCATCAGCACTGCACTTCATGTTCTTACAACCAGGTCTCCAGTATAAACTTAACTGTGTACGTGACTTCCACGTAATTGAATCCTGTCGTGTCTTTTTATGACTTTTAGCAAATTTAGTCTAAATGATTCATGTAACCTATTAACTGAACAATAATAGTGAAAGATGACACTTTTGCCTGACTCTTTGGCACGAGTTCATTCTACCATCCATTGCACTACAGCCTCATTTTTCAGCCCGAATATCTTTGAATGCTTGCAACAGTTTTTTTTACGTCATTGTAAAACATTAGGATATTCAGCTGTTAAATTGATTTAAAATATTTATTCAGTTTTTATTTGTAGTGGACCTCAAAACATAATTAATGGAAACAATGATTGAAAGAAGAATTTTTAAATTTATCTGTTTTATTTATTTACTAGATGACCCGACAGATGTCGTTCTGTCAAAATTAATGCCAATGTATTGAACTCTAATTCAGTCTGTACTGCACGAAAAAATCAGAATAATGCAAATCACTACATATCAACGTCAAATGAGTTAATCTTCTACTGCTACCAAATGTTACTAAGAAACTATGTGTTTTCAGTAGCTGCAATATTAATATCTTCATAGTGACTAAGGAAATGCTCGAAAAGATATCAGTATATCACTACCCAGAAATAAGAAACTGTGTGGTTTCAGTAGCTGCAATATTAATATCTTCATAGTGAATAAGGAAATGCTCGAAAAGATATCAGTATATCACTACCCAACCCAGAAATAAGAAACTGTGTGTTTTCAGTAGCTGCAATATTAATATCTTCATAGTGAATAAGGAAATGCTCGAAAAGATATCAGCATACCACTATCCAGAAATAACCCTGACTGACTGTTGCTTAGATGGAAACTATTTGGCAGGTCTTCAAATCCCTCACTGAGCCATAATTATCCCCCGTTGCAAATCAAGTAATTTGATAAGTTGATGCCGTGAAGATAATGTGCCAAAACGTAATCTTCTTTCTTCGGGGGCAAATAATTATCATAGCAAACACTGATTCCAATCAACACTATGAAGATAAAAATTCCGTTAAAAACAACTGCTGTTTTCACTGGCGTAAGAGTTTTCCTTACACGATCACAATCTTGGGTGTGACTAATAATTTACTGCCACATAATGAAATACTTCTTGCACATGTAATAATACTAACTAGTTGTAATGCTTTATGGAAAACAATATTTTTGGTTTGATTACCTGTTCCGTAAACAAAGTTGATGGTTTTCCAACACGGGAACAGGCCATGTGAGAAACAAGATTTTCAAACAAGGTTTACAAGATTAATGCCACAAACACTCAATAACTGCCCCTGTGATTTATTTATGATCATAGCAAAAGCACGCCGCACTGGAAACTGCAGTCGTTTAAATTCAAATGGTATGTCAGTGGGAATCGTTGCTTCAATCACGTTGTTCATTAATTTTTTCACCGCTAGTTGTGTGCTGTTACAAAGACGCGGTTGGTTGATATTTCGCAACATTGTGACCACCGATGCGACCTTTAATTGAAGATTGTGAGGCGGCAATCCTGTCAAATCGAATGAGTTAAAAAATTCGGGTTGATAGTTGACGACATCATCTTGGTTGGTAACGGAATCCTCAAATCACCGGCAATTTCATTTTGAATTTTGAAATTTAATTCATTTACATCCATGTTTTTGACAGCCAAAGTAGCTCGTTCGCTCAACCAAATATGGTCTCTGTAATTTTGAGCAACGTTTGAGAACACCTTTTGAATGAGTTAGTTTTTTGAATCAGTAAACTGAAAAAATTGTCAGGAAATATAATGCAGGCAGTCAAAACATTGAACAGAATTTTCCCTTTCTAATGTCAATGAGTTGTTTTGAAAATATTTCTCCAGATGGATCATTTTGCAACTCTACACTCATATTCTTGCTTAAATTTGATCTGTTTCCATAAAATGGAGGACTTTAAACGTGCATTGAGTTTGTCAGTTGGTATTGACCGTGGAATCGCTGGCAATGTTTGACGAAAATCTCCTGTTAACAAAATCATCGCACCACCAAATCGGTTTTGATTGTTCCGCAGATCTTGCATGGTTTGGTCTAATGCCTCCTAAGACTTTTTATGTGCCATCATGCATCCATTCCACACTATCAAATTTACATTACTGCAAAACCTTTGGCATTGCAGAGTTCTTTAAAATGTTGCAGGTCGGAGTTTCGTTGCTTTGCATATTCAACGGCAATTTTAGCGCTGAATGGGCTGTTCGAATGCATTCCAACAATGTAGCTGCAATGCCTGATGAAGCAAGTGCGAGTGCAATTTCATTGTGTGAGCGAATGTTTGCCTAAGTCAATGAAATTAAAAAAGTTTTTCCTGTACCCCCGGGAGCATCCAAGAAGTAAATCCCTACAGTTCTATCATTTACAACTTTCAAAGTAGTATCAAATACATACTTTTGTTGTTGGTTCAACAGCGGAAGATTTTTTCGAACTGATTCTCTTAAAGCATCGAGATCATACATTTTTTCGCGTTGCAACTCTTGATTAAAATTGTTGTGCATCGGGCGATTGGGTGCGGCCATGCCTAATTTAGATAATACTTTGTTTGACATCATCAAGCATATGTTCTCAATTGATATCAATGCCTCGTTGTACATTTCTTCACTGATTTGTAAATGTGGACTTCCTGTGGTAATGCACATTTGATGCAAGATATCGTCACACATATCATCTTTGTATTTTATCCTTAAATCAATTGGTTTTGATGGGAAACATGTTGATATAATTATAGAAAACAATGTTCGTATTTGATGAGGTTGTGAAGAAATCACAGCATCATTGAGAGTTTGATCCCAATGAACTTCATTTTCTAACAGTTGCAAACGTAGACAGGCTTCTCTGTAAGATCCACACAATTCACCTTTAACAATTCGTAAATGTTGGAATGATGTTGGTCCTCGAACATTCACTAAAATCATTTCGAGTTCTTCGACCAAAATTGCTCCGCCCGCGTCTTATAGGTGGCACGAGTCTTAAAATGAGTATATGGAAACACACACAAAATAAAACAATCAACCAAAGATAAATCGATGCAGTTGTTTGTTGGTTGAGAAGTGAAACAAAAACTGTGGTCATGGAGACTGATAGCCTCAGTGAAAACTAAAGTCTTTGGATTGTCTCTGCCCGTGGCGGCACCTGTTGGCAGACAAACTGTATTACTGCTGCCACACTAGTATCTGAAAAATAGGATTTTTATGTTTATGGGCAATTTTTCCAATTGTTCTCTTCATAAAATCTTCTTCGGACTTCAACAAATATTTGAAGAAAAAAATTAGCCCAATTGGTCCAGCCATTCTCGAGTTTTGAGTTAAGGTACGATTTGGATCCTCGCCGCCAAGGCGGCGCGCTGCCGCTGCCTGGGCAGTTGTGGTGTTTTCGTTCCTCGCTGCCTGTGCAGCGCGGCAGAGGTTCAGTAGGCTGTTTACATTGAGGTAATTTAATAGAGGTCCGATCATCATGTGTAGTGCCGCTACCAAAACGGGAATTAAAAGATTATTGGAGGAAGAGGAAGACGATTACAACTAAATTCTAGCCCTATTGGTGAGAAAAAGAAAAAGGAAAGCCACAAAAATAGATCTACAAAACCCGAGAGAGCGAGGGGTGCTTTAAAATATAGATCGAAATATTGCATCATACAAAACTGGGTACCTATTTGGATACAAACTCAACGAGTTTTTCGTCATCTGCTGCTAAAGACGACATTGTTGATACAAAGCACTCGGCTGGGAAATGTACGCAACAGGACAACAATTATAATAGAAGTAAGTTAATAGACGCGATATAAAGCATGACAACAAAAATCTACTGCAGCACACCTAGTGGTATGGCGGTCAAGTATGAAAATATTGGCCCCCAAGCATTGTAAAGTTTTTATTTTTATTTAGGCATAACCGGGTCACTCCAATCCATACGTAATTTAGCCTAAGGACATATTTCCGTTACATAAAATTGGCCTAAAATTAAATTAAATGCAATTTAAAAGTTCTGTAGATGCCGTATCATTTGAATAATTAACTTTTTCGGCCTTAAAAATGGCAAAAGATGCAATTATTTTCCAATAATTGGTACGGGAAAATTGGCGACAAGTCGAGACATCTAGTGGACTTTTATGAAACACCATTTTGGATAGCAGTTTTATGCTCCATTTCCGGGCTTTGTATAATTTTGTTGCCAACAGGCGGCGCCGCAGAGCCGCCAGACCGGTCCTGGCGCGGCTGGGCGGCCACGCTGCCCATGCGGCGCTGCATGGGCAGCGGCGGCGGAGTTCGAAATGTATCCCATCTAAACACACGTGGAGCGGGAGTGAGCTTCCGCCGCCATGGCAGCACGCCGCCTTTGCAGCGGCAGCGCGCCGCCTTGGCGGCGAGGATCCAAATCGTACCTTTACCAACACATTTAGCGATCATTTTTATTATATAGATTTATTTAATGCCATATTTAGTGACAATATTAATAACTGGGTGAAAGGTAAACTTTAAAAATGTAATGAATGATGTGCGCAGAATAATTGATTAACCAATATTGGTATAAGTTATTGTAGAAGTTGTAGAGTATAACAGATGAAATGCAAGAACAAAGGTAGAGGGAAATTAAAGGGAAATTAAAACTTATGATGCTGAGAGAAATTAAAACTAGCTCAAAGTTGAAGCAAATAGAGGGGTTTTGAATGGTGCTACCACATTAGTGGCGGGGAAGGAGATGGTAGGAATCACTATAGAAATGTTAGAAGTCATTTTTCAGTGTTGGCTGTATAATCATTCAACAGAATTGCTCTTCAGTCGGTCATCACAAGAGTGCCCAAATAGTTGGACAGAAAGTGATGATTATTTTATCACCCTATTATGTTGATAGTGATTTACTATTGGTAAAGAACTTTTTAGTAACAAAGAAAAAATAAACTAAGTTCTGTGCTGCTTGCCACGGTGGGTCAGTGGTTAATGTGTCGGTCTACTAACCCCAAGCTTGCAGGTTCGCTCCTGGCCATGGTAAGTGCTTTTTGAAAGGCGGAGAAAATTTAGGACACGCTTGTCATACGATGTTGGCATGTCAAAGAACCCATTTGAATTCAGTAGGCCGTGTTCATAATGGCAAAATTCTCGGGAGTTTCCGCCAACACAAAGTTCCTAATTTCTCTACTAGAAAGTGCTTAGTATTCAGGGAACTTAGATATCTAACCTCCTTGACTTTCATGGTGCTTCAAAGAACAACGATATTCGACATGCAAGCTACCCTATGGGTTTCAAATAACAAAGCTTGCACCCAGCACCCGAGGCCATACGATATTATTATTATTATTAGTGCTGTGCCTTAGAGAAAGTAGTTAGAAACAAATGATATTAAAAAGAGAGAAATCATACGTTCAGGTGGGAGTATAAAACAGATGGTTGAATTTTAAAAACATGGCTTAGTGTTTTTCTCAGTTGCTGTCTTATCTTTCAGTCGGTTGTTATTGTAATAATTCTAGCAGCCGTTTTGTTACCATCTGACAGAGTTCCTTGCATGCTGCATGCATAGTAGAATACTTGCATATGCATCCTTGCTGACCTGGTAGATATTTCCTGGTATATCGTATCTTGTATGCACAGCCTCCTTCCTGTATTATGTTTGTGTACTCTGGGTGACTTGTCTCATGGTGGAGCATGCTAGAACTCTAAATTATCCTATCGGTTGGTAACATTATCCAATGCTAGATTAGCAGTTTCTGACCTCTGGATGTTCTTATCCTAGGTTGGTTTTGTGCAAGGGATGGTCTTACAAATCATGATTTGAATCAAACTTTTGGCGAGAGGTGGAAATTGAAGTGTTATACTGAGTTGACGTAAAAACAAAAAATTACTACAGAATAAAATAAACTTCAAACATCTCTTAGCACCAGTTTACATTAGGGTGACCAGATTCTGATAATGAAAAAAAGGGAGACTCAGGCATGTCACGTCAATTATTGTCTGTCGAGAAAGCGGATCCTATAATTGGGCATTTGTGCAATATTTATATTTAATTTCAAAACAAATATTTTATACACTAACACATGATATAGTATATTACATTTCTTAAATCACGTCTATATAGTCACTCTCAAACATATTCTAAAAATTATACAACCTAACAGATAAATTTTAAAAAAATATCACTTATAGGCTATATTGAATCCGTGACCAAGAAAACCGATTCACATCCAATATCTGGGTCAGTCTTCTCTTTTTATATACTTTAAAGAGTTATGAATTTCCTTCAAAAGGTTTGGGTATTCTAACAAAAATTTATAGAAACTTGAGCAAGATACATCACGAAAATGTGTCATGGTCAAGATCATTGCCTTAACAGTTTTAACATTAGCCTGTTCTTTTCATCTGACCACATACAATTGATAATTGAAAACACTCTCTCTAAGGCTGCATGAGTTCCTGGAATCGTCAAAGCAAAGGTCACAAGACACGCAATAAATTTGTATTCAATGTTTTCCCTGTCCATAACACTAAATATCTCAACCCACTTATCTTCACTTGCTGTACCATTTATCTTCCAGGTTTCACTTTTTGCTTCAAAAATGTTTTGGACATGTCTTACTGTCAATTTCTGCAATCCACTGCACACACTGCTGAACCTCATTCCACAATGGAGGACTATTCAGCTGAACCCACTGAAGTTCTTTCAGTTTATTGAAGGGTAGTGTCCAGTTCTCCATGTATTGAAGGAAAGTGACATAAAAACTGTTCGCCGACTCCATAAATTTATGATCATTGATCAAACCACCATCTTCTAATTGCTTTAGTAAAGAGATCATTATGGATGTTCGAAAATTCTGGTCCTTCCTGCACACAAGCTTATTTTTCAAGGCTTGTAATTCATTAGCAACTTCACTGCCATATATATTGTCTTTCTCAATCCTTATTGTGTTTGCACACACCTTGAGTTGTGAATTAATAAAATGAAGCCAAAGTAAGGATTGTGGATTACTGAAAAAGTCTTTTAGCACTCTAGAACACTTTTCTTTTGAATGAAAATAAGACTTGAGACTATCAAACATATCAATAAGTCTGTTAACAGCTGGTTGTAAAGAAAGCCATCTTGTTTTTACACTTCCCAATATCTGCTTGTACTCAACATCCACAAACTCACAGAAGCTCTTCAATTCAGCCACTCGAACAGCATAAATGTGAAAATACTGGAACACTTTATCAACAATTGTGTCAACATGAACAGGTAAAATGTCTGCACTTGTCTGCATAGCGTTGTGTACAATGTGGGCAGCACAACCTATTCCAAAAATGTTTTCATTTATCCCCTGTCTTAACTTAAAAAAAAACATTGTTGGTGCCTTTTCTTCCAACCCCACCAAAGTTGGTGTTGCAGTTATCACCACAGAAAGCAATTACTTTGTCAGTTAACTTGTATTGTTCCAAGATGTGAAGAATGTGGTTTGTTAGCATCTCTGCTGTTTCCCCTGAAAGTGCTTGAAACTCAAGAAATTTGATTTGAACGCCTTTATTTGGTACGAAATACAAGTACTGGAACTAATTTCAAGTTGTTGTGGTTTGAAGTATCAACCATAACTGATACATATCTGGCATTTTGCAAGTCACTGGTGGTTTCGCTTAACGCAAAAGGAGCTATGACATTAACTACGATGGCCTCACACTTGGTTCTCACACTTGTAAACTTCCTTTCAAATAAAGTACGCACAAGAGTTGATGTGCAATCCATCGATCTGAAGGAGTGGTTATGTTTAACCGTATGAAAAGTAAACACATCTTCTAAAGCAGCAAGACGTTTCCCTTCTTCATCCTCTTTCCCTTGTGTTGTCATGAAGGAGGTTAATTTATGGCTTGAACTCTTAGCCGCCTCTGCCACTTTATGCATCTTCTTTTGTATATGTTGGAAAATGTCCGATCGACCGCCATGTTCGATAGAAAACGCACCTTTACATAAAATACACACTATTTTGTCTTGATCTTCCTTAAGAAAAGGAAATTCTTCCTTTAATACATCCTAGAAATTACACTTTCGTTTCGGCATTCTCAACTATTGATAAAATATTGCGGATCAACTCGTCACGATTAGTAACTATAGAGTAATGAAAGACGCATGCTTGTAAACAGTCATATTCAAACAACAATACTCCACTACTAGCCGTTACCCATTATTTCAAGCCTCTTCCTCATTCCACTGCTGACCAAGGAAAGGAGCGGAACCCTTGATAATGCCGGACGCAGTTTCCGGTGAAACGTCGGGAGATATCCTGTCTGGACCACAGCCTACAAGCCCGAAAAACTTGTATTTAATTGTGAAGTATTATGTATCATTACTTATCATTACCATTACTTACAATAAAACAAAGTTTCCCTCGCACGCAACGATGGTATTCTGTTATAAATTTGTTTTTCCGCATGCATCGGCATGTATGCCAACCACAGCCTATAAAATTAACCCTATGAAAGGGAATTATTTGCGAAATTACCCTAGGAAAGAGAATTATAGTGTTGGTTGATTGGCGATACTTTCTACGAAGTATCTCTCGGATAATATTTGAATCTTGGGATACAGAAAAACAAATGAATTAAGTAAAGCATGTACGCAAAACTGCGCACACATTAAAATATCTCAAGAAAACGGGATTTAACGGGACGAATGTTAAGAAAACGGGACATTTTGCGTCCCGTCAAAGATTTGTCGGGACAACGGGACCAACTACTGAAAGAAGGGACAATTCCGTTAAAAACGGGACGTCTGGTCACCCTAGTTTACAAAGCAAATTATACCACCTTCACCACCACCAATCCTTTTCCAAAGTTTTTGCAAAGAATCGAAGATGAGCATGTCTTGGTTCTTTTCTTTGAACTGACAAAAAGTTTTCAAAGTTTTCAGTATTACTAAGGTGTCACTTGTAAGTTGTGTCCGGCCCAATGGCGAATTGGTTTGAGCGAAGTTTCCCGGATTCGATTTCTGGCTGGGCCGTCAGGGATTTTAATCTCCTGGGTTTAATTCCCGTGGCTCGAAGACTGGGTGTATGTGACGTCGTCATCATCACTTCATCCTCATTACAGCCCACAGGCATCAACTAGAAAGACCTGCACTCAGCCTCTCAGGAGGCCACACAATCATCATCACTTGTAAGTGGTAATGTATTCCACAAGGGTTCAATTTTTGATCACCGAACAAGATTGCTTGGTTTTCCTCCTGTGGCTACCACACTCGATTCAAAACTTCAGTCTTTAAGAAATGAATTAGCACTGGATAACCCTTCATTCATTTTGTACATTAGCCATTGAATAAGTTGTTGCTTGAAAGTTATGAATAATATTTCAGCGTTCACAGTATGTTCAGAGATGGTATACCCTCGGAATGTTGTTTTTGCAATGCTCAACATTTTTGGTGCCTCTACTCGTATTTTGGCCTTGCATACCTTCTAAGCAATGGACTGGATGACGCCACTGAATCCCCTCAACTAATATTGAATGCAAGTGATTGTTGACTTAAGAGGCAGAACATTGATTCATCTGTAATACCTTACTGAAAGTTAGCTTGCCCACTTTCCTTATTCAATCATATCAGCTGTGATGTCCTCCGTAATGAGGATGAGGTGATGATGAAGACATCACATACACCCAGTGATTTGCTCCTTTATTTTAGGTGCTTCCTCTTCATCAGCAGCTTTCCCAGTTCTGTATAGAGTTATTTCTTACCAGTCACTTCCATGCCCAGTCTTGAATCCACATGTGATTCCAACTGCTCATTCTACTCCACCAACTCCTACCATTTCTTCTTGAGCATTCTTTTCCTATTTTCCATGTTTAACCCCATCTCCCTCTTTCCTGTCAACACATCTTCTTATTGCATGCCTTCACCATCAGAACTTTCCTTCCTGAATCTTGCAATTTTCTTGAATACTTTGCCATATTTCATGATAAAGAAAAATATTTAACATAATTTTAGTACAAAAGAAAGTCTTTTTGAGTTTACTGTGTTAAGAATTTTTTGGGAATATGTTTAAAATTTGTTTTTGTAAACATGTAGTCTGTGTGTTTCTTGTAGGACCATCAAGTGGTGTAGTGACTAGCATAATTGGCAGTCACCTCTGAGGTCAAGGTTCGATTCCTGGCTCTGCCAAGAAGTGTATTTCTGTACTGTGGGGTGGTTATCTGACCTATTCCTAAATGTTTTTTAAATGCTGGGGTACTTACTCCAATCCTTAACTACAATAATGTTTGAATATTACAGTTAAACACTTGACTGTCGTACTACAGTAAAATGGGTTAGTAGACAAATACAATACACACATAAGTAAGTGGGGCTGATGACCAAAGATGTTCCAAGCCTGAAGCAACAATATGTTAATAGAAGGATTAGTAATGCTTGTGTTGATCAAGTTTAGTTTCAAAATGGAAATTCTGCAGACAAGACTGTAGGTTTTGGTATTTTAAGGGATGCCTCTACAACTCGTGCCCCTTTGGTAAGGGTGTCCAATGTTAGCTCAATTCTCGATTCCGAGCTCACTCCGCTACCCGTTTGCTTGTCTTGCCAGGCTTGCTTTATTTGTTAAACACTGAAGTTCCTTGCCTTGTCTTTCCACCATAATTTATCTAACTTTCTCAAACTAGGCAGTTGCTTGACTCACTCATAGATCAGCAGCTCTGAGCTGTCCGGCTCTGTCGCTAAATGGTTAGCGTGCTAGGCTTTGGCCCAAAGTGCCCCAGGTTCGATTACTTGCCGAGCTATCAGGGTTTTAAATCCCCTGGGGTTAATTCCCGTGGCTCGGGGACTGGGTGTATGTGCTTTCTTCATCATCACTTCATCCTCATTACGACGCACAGGTCGCCTACGGGCGTCAACTAGAAAGACCTGCACTCGGCCTCTCCGGAAGCCACACCATCATCATCAGCTATGAGCTATTCAGTGAGCAGGTATGCTGGAGAGGCATGTTTTAATAGGTCTTGCTGCATGTTTTATCAGTTCACTGTAGATGTTAGCAGTTAGTATGATCATTTCCTGGAATAAACTGTAGATGTCTCTTCAGTATGGATGAATGAGACATGTATTACATCTGATGTTTATTTCAACTTCTGTTTTATTTTGGATTTTTCTCCCATTGTCAATGAATATTTTAACCCGGGTGTGGTGGTGCGGGGTCTTTTGTGACCTGGCGCTAATTTATTTTGTTAGAGTGTGCTTGTTTCTAAACTTAGAGAACTAGCCTGCCACATTCCTTGCTGTTAGTCTGAGGTCAGTAACATTGTTGTGAAAGGTGTTCATTCTTAGAAAGAGGGATTATTGTCAAGCGGTGCATGTGATTTATTGAAAGCCTGTTTTTTGAAAGTTTTGTTGGTTGGTTGGTACTTAACCCTCCGTTACACGCGTGCCTAGCCGTTACACCACTACACGCTTGCGGACTGACAGTCCGCAACTGTTTGTGTGGTTCCTTCCGTTCCTCAATCTGGTTTACAGTATAATGACCAACGTATGACTATATGTTCATATATTGATACATAATGATATTTTCATCAAGATATTTAATCACAGAATTTAGCAAATTACTTATTGTAAGTCAATCCAAGAACTGATTTTACGTTATACAGTAAAAAGTACTTGACGTGAAAATATTCTACAAAATTAGAGAGAGACGGTAATTTTTTATGTATTTAGAAGAATGCAGGTTTGTATCCTGCCTCGGCTGATCTGAAAAATTGTTTTCCGTGGTTTCCCATTTTCAACATCGGGGTAATGCTGGGTCACTGCATTTGAAATAGGCAAGAGAAAATGGCATCCCAGAACCTTTGCCTGCACATCCTTAGGGAAAGCCATCAGTCTGAGTGCACACCATAAAACAAATATGGAAAGAATGAGAAGGGTACAAATAGCAGGGAAATGTAAAGTCACACTCACCGGACAATGAGAGGACAATTTATGAGTCACCAATACACGCTACGGACTGAGACTCCGCAAGTCTGCACGTGGCAATATAAACCTCCACCATCAACAACTCGATTATTATTGACACAATATCACATTACCAGAGTGCTTATATTGTTGTAAAACGAAGCTAGTAGAAGTCACTCTCTTCCAACTCCCTTTTTAGCCTTCTGGTAGCAAAAAAAAGTAAAGTGCGGGCTCACACTCCAGGGCGCGTGTAACGGAGGGTTAATTTAACTACTGGGCACATTGTAATAATTAGCTTCGTGAAATCATTGGGTGTATAAAATTTGTTTCATAACCTGTGCTAGTGTGGTATCTATGGATTCATGTACAGTATATTGTTTGGTAACCTTTGCTGTGAAGCTAATATGTGTTTATTTTCAATAAAATATCATGCAATTGAGTTAATAAACCCAATACCTCAATGTATGATACATATAACATAGTAATTTTGTTATCAGAGCAAGTTCCGTCATAGGGGTCAGAAAGTCCCCCGCGCCACCTCTCATGTTGCATCAACGAGCGCCACCTTTCCAGAGTTAACTCTCCTCCCACCCTAATGCTTGTATAACATTTATTTTAACTTGCAGGTATTTGTAACTTTGCAGTGCATGACTAATTAGTTGCATTGATTGCAGGATGATTGGCTGCTGCAATCATGAGCGATGATAAGAGCAAAAGACCGGGTAAACATTTTACTTTTTTGTTACTTAATTACATTTACTATAGGCCGGTATGTTTGGTTTTTCATTTTATTTAATATTAACAACATCCGGTTTTCCTCTTTTCCTATTTTCTTTCACTTTTTTCTTCAGTGTTTACATTTCTTGAGTTACTGAGTGTGTACTTTATTTATGTTTTACAGCCAGTGCCCTTTCTGGCATCCAAATTAAAATGGAGGGGCAAGAGGGTGCAGAAACAATTACCGACATCCAAAACTATCTGGAAACTTTCAACAAAGAGATAGAGGGAAATGACCAGGCTGTTCAACATGTGACAGGTATATGAAATTCAAAATAATGGTTGCATGGTACTTGTATATTTTTATGTTGCTTCGGTGGCATAGTTGGTAGCATGCTGAACTGCTGTGCCCAAGATCACGGGTTCAAACCCGGCCGAAGTCGTCGGATTTTTTAAGAGCGTTAAAATCCTTCAGTATGCCTTCCTTCGGAGGGGAAGTAAAGCCGGCGGTCCCATGTCATATATTTATGACATGTGAAAGATCCTTCCACTAACTAAATTTGTAGGTTAGATTTCGTTGAAATGCTCTATCAAAGTTCCAACGTTCACCAGTAGGTGTAGTGACATCTGGTAGCGAAAGTTGGAACTACTTGAAATTGAATGGAACTTGTAGCTCACCCCATGGGTGTCTGCTTGAAGCAGCCGAACATGTCCTCGGACACGACCGGCACTAAAAGCCATATGCTAAATAATAAATTTTGCTAAAATTTTGGTTAAGCTGATTTTATATTCTAATATTTACATGTTATACATCTAATATGTAATATTTTAAAATGTATCATTAGATTTATTGTACATTATCTCGAGCATTCATATCCAGTAGTCATTTACTTGGTATCAATATCAGAGCTTTACTTCATGGTGGCCGATCAATGGGATAGACAGGATAAAGCTAATGCAGAAAAATAATGTAGAAACCGAGAAGTAACTGGAAATGTTACTTGGATCCAACTTTTGTTTTCTTTCACTGTACTGTATGTTAAATAAGATTGTAAACTAAGCACATAATGCATAGATTGTTATATTCTCAAGGGCTCGAGAAATTAGCTTCACGGGATGTTGAAATGCATTTACAGTATAGATGGTGGAGTTAATACATTTTTATGTTCAATGCAGAAACAGTCATTCCTCTCTATTCCTCTAGATAAAATCAGGTTTTTACATAAAAGAGAATAATGTTCAAATGAATTTCAAATGTCATTATATGAGCTATTCGTTGAAAATCATACAAAAATGTGGGCTCGTAAAAAGAAACAGAATTATTTTGCACTTGTTTACAGGTGTTTTTCCACCCTGCTCTGTTCATGTTATAAGTTAAAAATAATATATATCTTGTACATACGCTTAACTCAAAAATAATAACACACCCGTTTTGGCAGAAGTTCAGCAAGTTGTCACGGATGATGGTACTGATGAAGGCACCTACTTTGTGGATCAATCTGGCCACTATTACTACCAAGCAAGCTCTGATCAACAGCCCGTTATGACTGTAGTATCAGGTAAGTGGATCAAAAAATGATTTAGTTTGACCAAATATATTAACTGTCTCAATATATCAAATAAAATTTAACTTTTGAATTAAAAGTGATCTTACTTTTGTATTTACATAATTTAATTACGTGTATATTGCAATGTTTTAAATCTTATTACCTTTCTTCTTGGTGTGCCATCTTCTAACGAAGGTTGGTGATCATCATGGCTATTTGTGAGTTGGATACTTCCACATGGAAAAGTATTCCCAAGGTCGTCTGATATCAGTCTTTGAGGTTCTGAAACCAGGAAGTTCTTTGGTGGCCAGGTCCCCAATGTCCTACTACCGGGTCATCATTTTATTTCCCGCATGTACGCGCCGCTAGGCCGGTGAAGGTGGCCTTGGCGTTCTCCCCGCAATGAACACGTGCGCTGCGATCGGCAATGTTGCAATAAGCTGTCAGTATCTCCGGCGTATTCAAGCTCGTGAAGTGCTAGTTGATTTGACCTAACATACAGTGCAGTCTCGGGGCAATTTTACAGTTTATGTGTTGCCTTAAAGTGATGTTTTCTATACAACAACGTGTATTCACTGTGCTTTGTTATGCGAAGTGATGTTTTCTATAGAACAACGTGTATTCATTGTGCTTTCTTATGTGAAGTATTATTCTGTTAGAGAGTGCCGTTTTCGTTTCATTCGGAAATATCCTGGTATCCGTCCTCCATATAAGCACACTATACGCGATATTGTAAAAAAAGTCCCGCTTCAACGTCACCCAGGGAGAAATTCGCCGTGTGTCTGGAAGCTTGTTTACGAGGTGCCAGGCATGCTTGCGAGCTGACGGACAACACTTTGAACATTTCTTGTAAAACCAGGTAAGTTTGTAGATAATTATTTTCACTAGAAATTGCTATTAAATGACTATGTTGACGCGAAGTAGTGGGGAGAAGTCGCGCACTTTTTACCGGCCAGAGAGCGGGTGTCAGCGCGAGTGCTTGCCGCGCCGTGATCGGTATCGGATGCGAGACTTAAATTGATGACCCTGTATTTCTCCCTGTATCACCAGATATAGGATCCTGTACTTATCGTTTTGGATCATGTGCTCAAAATATTCAAGCTTCTATCTTTTAATGGATATCAGTACTTCTGTACTTTTAGTTAGCCTATCTAACACCTCAGTATTTCTCACTTTTTATGTCAACGAGATGCAAAGCATTCGCCAGTAGACCCACATTTTAAAGGCTTCCACTTTCTTGCACAGGGCCTATGTTAAAGTCCACCCCTCCATTGCCACCCTGGTTCTTCAGTTGCCTCATCTCCTCTGATAAATCACTTTCGACCCTTTGGAAAACGTTGGTATTTTTGATCTTGCTGATACCAATCCGTGCAGTTCTAGGTCTTTTGTGAATAGTCTAGAGTCTCAATTTTACAATATCGACCACAGGGTTCTGGTTGAATGCGATATCAGCTCCTGGATATGTCTTGACTGATTTGACGCTATTTTGAAACCTCTGATTCACTTATATATATTGCACCCATTCATATAGAGCCTTCTAGGACAGGACTCTGCCTCGGGGTCATGTTCAGTACACTTAACATTAAAATAAAACTGTCCTAAATGTTTCTTTCCAGAGATCATAGGGACCGATTAATAACACACATGGGTATTTTAACATAAGTTTATTCAGCTGTACAATAGTTTAGTGGACATGTTTCTTCAGTACAAGAACAATAACAACTTATATCGAAAATATTACTCATTAACCAAAGACATTTATCATTGTTGAAACAAGGGAGTGCACTCTCACCATTGCTGTTTATACTGGTGATGGATGATATACTAAAGGCAACAAAGGAAGCATACAAAGTACAAGAATGAACATAATCCTATTTGCTGATGATGTTCTGTTTTGGGAGAGAATGAGAATGTGGTACAAAACAGCTGGATGTGCTGAAGGAAAATATTGAGAAATGGGAAATGAAAATCAGTGTAGAGAAAAGTAAGACAATGGTAATGACAAGAGGAAAGAAAGAAGGAAAAGGGATTGTTAAAATTGGAGATGTAGAACTGGAAGTACAAATATTTAGGAAGTTAATTGACGGCAAATGCAAGATTGGATATGAAGTTAAAAAGAGAGTGATTTCTACCATCAGGATCGGAGTGTAATTTGAGATAAAGACATACCACTGAAGACTAAAGAAGTGACGTACAAGTGATGTACTTACCAATAATGTTGTATGGAGTAGAAGGCAGTCCACCGTGTTATTACCCTTTCACGAATTGATTGCCGGCGGTCGAGATGGGAACTATTCTCTGTTTACTTGTGTCACACGTCACTCTGCTTCGTTGACAGGTACAGTTGCGCGTGTAGGATATGACTCAGCTCCAGTAGCTCTCCGTGGTGACATGAGCTCTTGTGACGCTTATCTGTGCTTCTAAGACAGGTAGCGCGTGCAATATTGCTTGGCTTATGTCCAGACTGCACTGCGTCATCAATGTATCCTCCTCTTTACCCCGTGGGGCTCCTGCTACAATAATCAACAAACGGTGGCGCAGCCATGCTCAGCGGCAATCAAATTTTAATGGGTAATGTCTGATATTGCTGTCTATTCCAATACAGTACACATCACGGGTTTTGATCGGGGGTTCTTATAACTGAACTCACGCTTGGCTGCCGGTTCGAATACGGTCATGGCACGCAAATCATTCCAAGTCCCTTACGCGATCATATACCATTTATCTGATTGCGATTAAACTTTAGTGAATTGTTGTACACACTCCAGGAAAGGTTTTTACAATATGTAGAGATTCAACAAATGAGCGACGGCGGGTGAATCGTTTCAATCAAGTCCCGCATGCGTTCATATACCATTCATCCAATTGCGATGAATCTTGGGTGAGTTGTTGTGTTCACTCTAAGGAAAGTTTCTGGCTTAGTAAATTCATTTCACAGTAGGTAGCGCACGAGTAGATTCAACAAATGAATGTTGGCCAGAGAATCGTTTCACGAGTAGATTCAACAAATAAGTGACGGCGTGCGAATCGTTTCAACAAAGTCCTGTATGCGTTAGTATGCCATTCATCCGATTGCAATGGAATTTAGGTGAGTTGTTGTGCACACTAGCGCAAAGGTTTCTGAATTAGAAAAACCATTTGATAGTAGGTAACATACGAGTAGTTTCAACAAATGAGTGTTAGCCAGCGAATCGTTTCAGGAGAGTCCCGTAAGCGTTCATATACAATTCGGCCAAGTGCAATGAAACTTTGGTGAGTTGTTGTCCACACTCCCACCATTGTTTCTGAATAAGTAAATCCATTTTACATTAGATGGCGCACGGGTAGTTTCAACAAATGCTCACAAGGTCAGCTGTATGTGGCATGCTCACACGTCGGATTTATTTATATACGCACCAGACAGAAAAACAAAGAATATTGTTTATCCAAAGGCACTTCAGTAAATGAAATTACAATTCAAACACTTCTTTTTATTCTTTCTTTCTATCTTTCTTTCTTGGGCTGGCTGCGTGGCTCAGCGGTAACGTTCTCGCCTGCTGTCACCAAGGTTGCAGGATCGAATCCTCGCACAGCCAGTTGGCATTCCAAGGTGCGTAATTGCGAGGGGTCCATGTCAGTAGATTTACTGGCACGTTAAAGTTCCCCTTCGGGCCAAAATTCTGTCACCCCGGCGTCTCTAAAAGCCACAGTTGTTAAAAGGGACGTAAAACCAATAACATTATTATTATCTTCCTTTCTGTCTTTGATTGGCATTGCAATGCATGCCGGGTATAGCTATGCACGCCCGCATAGGTTTCTGAATTAGTAAATTGATTTTCTTGAGTCGCTTTCACAAATGAGTGTATTTCATACATTTTTGCGTCAATGCATGTGTTTTCTTTGTATGAGTGCGAATGATTATAAATCAAAGATCACTTAATTCCGCTCGGTCAGTACCATTTATAAAAATGCGTGAGTTAATCTCTTGTCATTTAACATAGGTACATGTTTCGATGCCTTATCAATATTGGCATCTTCATCAGCCTCGTTGAACTGGGCAGCACTTAGAACATTACACTTTCAAAGGTTGGTAGTAATAACCTAAATATACATAAAAGCATACACAGGCCACAATATATGCACTTAACATTAAAAAGTTTTTAAAATATTTTGTTAAAAACTCGTTGAAAAAACCACCCCCATGATGCTTAACAGTCTTTCTTAAAATAGTTCACAGCCCGTTCTTGATGTTGAATTCAAATGTCCAGGAAAGGGGTATCCATTCCCAACTGGAAAGAAAACCGGAAGCTATGTGTAGGTGAAATACTAAGCTGAATTAAAAATGTAAAAAGTTACCCGTAAACACTTATGTAAAACCTTGCGTTGATATGCGGCCAGGAGTCGACAGAGCCGTGCCGTGCTGGTCGGAAGCAGTGCTATACTGGTTCCGTGTGCCCGCGTGGAAGTGATAAGCGAGACGGTTAGGGGGAGTGTGGAGGGGGGAGGGGTAAGGAGTGGGCTGAGTGAGTATTAGCATACGGGTGGGAAGATGAATGAGGAAAGGTGAAAGAGAGAGAGGGGGGAGGAAAAACGGAAAAACAGTTTGTGGGCGAATTCTTAAGGTGGTTTATATTTCGTTCTGTAATTAATTAACGTTTCAAAAAGTACATTATTATTCTCGAAATTGATCTTATTGAGATTAGTTAGGGGGGCAGTTCTTTGGACAAAATCGATTTCAAATTCTTCTGAAATGTTCATTGTAGTTCCCTTGTTTGCATGTTGTAAGATTTTCATATCGCTGTTGATGTCTGTGAAACCATGTTTAGTATCCTGCATATGATTTGCCATGGCGGAAAATTTGTTGTATTTAATGGCATTAAAATGCTCTCCATATCTTGTTGTAAATGACCTACCTGTTTGTCCTCAATAATTAGCGTCGCATTTTGTACATTTCAGCGTATATATACCTGATTTACTGAATTTATTCGTAGGACAGGTAGTCTGTACACATGGGGTGCACACAACCCATTGTGCATTGAAAAGAATATTCAAACGGAATGATTACCCGGAACAGTGACTAATTGCACTCTGATTTCATAAATATCGACATTTTGTTTAACCCAGGAAAACTCACACTTATATTTTTTCGCCAGAACTCACGCGCATTTTTATCGACAGCACAGAATCCATCGGACATTATTTAATGCATAAATTATTTTTTCGAACACAATACACCGAAATGTCATATCATAGCTTTGTTACACAAATGTATGTCTAGTCAGCTGAGAAAATAATCTACAAGACACAAAATAAAGAAATATTCAGATCACTTGACTACTTTGAACGTCTGTCCATCATTACTTCTGGTTACCGATGTTTAAAGATTGAACTCTGGAAATGTAAAATGCAATCAATAATAAACCTTAAAGAATCAAAACCCACTCAAGTACCAATGCACCAGTCATTAGTAATTTTCATCACCTAAGGCTGCTTCAAAACAACGCTCGGTAAAAGTGTGTTCTGGGAACTTAACACTGAGTGCAATACAGGAAACCCGTTCAAAACTTGCCAGATCTCACCAATGCTGAAGAATTTAGTCATCATCTCCCACCTCCTCCACGATTTCAATACTTTTCTCCGCGCACTTGACACATGATGGCGATGTGTGCTCTTTACATATGAAACGTGAACATGAAACGCATTTAGTTTTGGTTTTCTGGTTCTTCTTTCTATCACAATAATCACAGCGACCATTGTTTGTCTGATTTACAGTTTGATGACGTTGGTCCTCTTTTGCAATACCGGTACCCAAAATGCTGCGCAAACGCATCTTTACATCAGGAGCAGTGCAGTCAATCGATGCACGATGAATCATGTAACCATTTCGTAGCATCATTGAGAGCTCCTTCAAATATTTCTGGCAATTTATGCCACTTCCGTTAGGCTTGTCTCTAAAAATAATGATACTGTTGATTGCTGCATGTAGAACAATGTTAGGGGCCAGCGATCGCTGATTCTAGAGACGGAGTATTCAGACTTCATCCTGTCAACGACATCAACGCCCCGTTTCGTGAGATTATAAAAAGTAAGCATCTCGGCTTTGTTCGCTTCTCCTGACTCTGGGTTGATGTTATCTCCTTCATGCATCGTAGAAAGGTCAAGTACATTTTTGTTTTTTCTGGGAACATAATAATGAAAGAAGTGTTTGCTGTCCTCTATACGGAAACAGGCTAGTATTTGCTTTACGAGGCTTGTTTTGAACAAATATTGGAGGAATTTGTGGTTTATTTTTCTTCATTGTTCCCACGATTGTAAGATTTTGATCGTTGAGCAACGGTACTGAGGTGTACCTATTGTTCATGGTAATGTGTCCAGACCCGGAAATTGATTGAACTAGCCGCTCAACTACACGCTTGCCACTGTTGTTAACTTTATAAGGCCCTTCCGTTTGTTTTCCTACATAAACTTCCATGTTATAGGTGTATAATGTTCTGGCATCTACTATGGAAAATACTTTGATGCCGTATTTATCCTGCTTATTTGGATTATATTGCGTGTGTGGGCAACGACCAGGAAGCCCCTGTAACATCTCATCAATTGTGAGATATTCACAAAGTGAATAATATTTCATACATCGGACACACAGTCCTCAAAGATCTTCCTGATGTGAGTTAATTTATCAACTATCACTCTACTACCTCGATCATTTATATCATCAAATCTGAGTGCACTTAAGATAAACTGGAATCATGTTCTGGACATTGTTAGGCGAAAAGCTTCAACACCAGTCCCATCTGTAATAAGTCCTTCAAGTTCAAATGTCTTGATTTGACTACACCTGCCAAATAAAGAAGGCTAATCACAGCCTTCATTTCTACAATATTTATATTGGCAGCATCACATGACTGGTTATACACTGACCGGCATGAAAAACGCAACACTTCAATTTCTTACAAAAACTGAAATTTATTTTAAATTTGACACTTTTATAACACTTATCTACTATATGATGGTGAAATATTGTAGTACGGTCCCATGTATGTGTCTAACAATGGAAAATAAAAGATGATTATACACAAATTTAAAAATTAAGCCAGTGATGCACACTTCAAGGAAAGAGTGCTAAAAGAGCGGGACATTTTGAGTAAGGTCCTAAAGGTCCTCACTTCTGTTTTGATTTTATACATTTCACACATTACTTCACAGACCTCGGAGATGATCTCGGAGACCTCTGTTCGCATCTTTAAAAGCATGTTTTGCCACCTCTTGTACCAATGACGGCATTCAACCTTTCAGGGATGCTCCTGATTAATGCTGTAATGTCCTGTTGAGGAATCATCTCCCATTCTTCCAGGAGGACATTCCGTAGGTCCTGTAGGGTCTCTGGATAGCACTGACGGGCTCTTCTCCCCAGCCGGTCCCAAACGTGCTCAAGAGGATTCAAATCAGGGCTTCAAGCAGGCCAAGCCATAGCATGAATCCCTGCTTCACCCAAGAACTTTCTTAACATGTGGGCATGCATTGTCTTACATTAGTGTGAAATCATCACCAATAAATGGAGCGAAAGGCACAACATGCTCCAGAAGGATTTCCTCCTCATACCGATGTGCAGTGAGGCTCCCATTCTCCACGAAGACCAAATCCGTCCTTGCAGCCATACTGATTCCTGCTCTCACCATCACACAACCACCTTGAAATGGCGTCCTGGATGAGAATGTGCAAGGGGAATACCTTTCCTCTGGCCTTCTACAGACCCTCTTTCTTCCGTCAGGTGATCGGAGGCCAAACCGCGACTCATTGGCGAACAACACTTGTTCCCATTGTTGTACTGTCCAGCTATGATGTTCCCTTGCAAAACGAAGTCGAGCTGTGCGATGTTCTCTGGTAGGTTCTGGGTCTGTAACTGGTCTTCTGGATTGAAGATTGGCTTCTTCCAATCTTCTTCGGACGGTTTTCTCACTAGCATCGACCCCTCGAACTTGGTGGAGTCGATTTCGTGCTTCAATGGCGGTGGAGTGACGGTCGTGAAGAACTTGAAGTTGTAAGAAGCGGACATCTCTCTTCGATGTTGTTCTTCTCGGGCCTGATCCTGGTCTCCTTGCAAAGCCTCCAGTTTCCCTGTACCTTCGTACGGTTCTGGAAATCGTGGAAGCTGTAATCCTCAACACTTCTGCAGTGTAATGCATGCTGCGACCATCTTCCACCAAAGCAACAACTTTTGCAGCTTGTTCAGGGCTTAAGGGCATGTTTGCTCCAGAAAGCTAATTACGACAATTACAGAAAGATCCCACAAACATATGTGATTGAAAAGGGAACAATTGAAAGTACAACACTAAGCGCTATAAGAGCGGGAACACATTATTGGGTTACATCTAGCGATGTGTTTTCCAGGTTGCGCGGGAAAAATCAATTGAGGCTAGTGCAATCAACAATCAACACTTCATTGTTTGCTTGCAAAGCAACACCAATAACATACCCCGTCTAAAAAAATAGGTTAAAGTGCTTCACTTTGATTAAATAGATAAATTACACAATAATTTCACATCATTTATTGGGTGTTGCGTTTTTCATGCCTGTCAGTGTAGTTAGGCCGATTTTTTTCAATCCATACATTAGTATATGCTGCAATTTCCTCCAGTACACCGTCAGGGAAATACAACTGCCAGGCTTCTCATGAAGATTGGACATGTAATGCCTCCCTTATTGCACCTGGTAAATGAGAAGGTTTCACTATATTCCGTTTTCTTTTACGGCCTGTGTTACACGTTACATGAGCATCCCACTTTGTTTTATTATCCTTACCGAGCAGATATGGTACTTGATCAGGCTCCAAGCAAGGATTGTCTATTTATCTTCAGATTCGCCACTCCTCAGTTTCCGTATCATGTTCACTTTCATTCACTGAATGATTCTCGTCATCAGATTCTCTAGTGTCATCAAACGGTTCACAATCACTATCGTCATCATCAAACAAATAGCGCCTTGCAGTATGCTGTTGTTGAAGAGCTCTGTTCACTGATTCTTCTTTTTCTACGCTTCGCAGAAGTTGATCAATTCTCTCTATTTCCTTCAGATCCATGTTTTCTAACACGAAAAATAACACTACATGCAGAAAGAACTATTAATACTCACAGTACGGAACACAAACAAAAGAACAACATGAAACGCAAGATCTCGCGTGCGGTGGAAAAGACCACAACTTATGTTGAGGTCAGAGTTTTCTTCCTCCCGGTAACAATGGATAACAAATTTAGATTAACTGTCACTGTGCGAGCGTTGTCAACTCTGCAACGGAGGATAAGAGAAGGAAGAGCAAGACAAGATGTAAGCTCATTGCAAATTACAAATGAATAAATGAATGTGTGGTCGTAAAGACCGTGCGGCGAGTTCTCCTGGGTTAAAAAGTGTGTTTAAACAAATAAACATATTTATGGAAGCCCGCATAACAGTAAAGCTGGGCAGGTGGTTAATGAACATGCGAGATTTCTCGCACAAGTCCCCTAGTTGTAAATTAATGCAAATGACCTATGAGTGCTCTGCTGAGATGATGGTAAAAAGCTAGAACTGTCACATACAAAACGATAGTATCTACACCTTCATACTGTAGATTAGTTGGTGGAGTGAGAATGTTTGTTGATGAGATTGTCATTTCTCAGTCTTGCAACATAGTAGGTACTGTACAGGATATAAATAGTTCTTTTTTTGGAATGCTTAATGCTTTAGTATTTTACCAGTAATAGTTGCCCCACTTTCTAAGTTTTTGATGTTCTTTTTTGGTTTTGGAGGGCAGTTACTATTTGTGCGGGGTTGGTAGTGGAGTGATTTTGCCCTGTATATATTTGGATCTGATGCTCGCTTGACGAGCAAAACATGTCATCCCTTAGTTTTCTCCCTCGTTTGTAGTCCAAAACAAATATATATATAAATAGCCTATTTTTTAATCACATGCATTTTTGTTTTTCTGGTTATTTTTCACTTGTCCCAGTAATTGGGTTACATTGTGTTGACCGACTGAAGTTGTAATGTCATTTTTCTAAATCTACAAATGCCATGAATGTTCTCTTATCTTTCCATATTCTATCTTCCAAGAACAGCCTTAGACTTAGTACAGCTTCCTTTGTTCCTGTGTTTCACCTGAAACCAAACTGGTCTTCACCCAACTTGGTTTCAATCTGTTGTTCCATTCTCTTGTAAATTATTCTTGTCAGGATTTTTGAAGCATGAGTGATCAAGTTGATTGTGGTATAAGTTTCAGATCTGTCAGCTCCTGCTTTCTTAGGTATAGAGATGATTAACATTCTTCTTAAAATCGCAGGGTATGGTACCTCACTTATTTCATAATTCCCACATACTGAGTGAAATAACCCGATCAGAACTTCATCCCCTATGCATAAACATTTTTCATATGAGGAGCATCAAAACAAAAACCGATAAGTTCAGTAAAGCATTTATTAGAGAATATAATAGGCTAAATACTGGTAACTTGGTGCTATTTCAAGCAATTTTTAAGGTAGATTAAGTGGCTTTTGATAGAAAATTTTTGTAGCATCATATTAGAGATCATATTTACCCAATACTCCCCTGGAACCACAAAAGCAAGAATGCAGAAAGAGTGGATTTATTGGTTTTTGTTTCAACTTCTAAAAGTATTGAATAGGTGGACAAATTGAAAAAGTCTTATTTTCATATCACTGTCAATACGGAACCTAAAATGAATATTATTTCTAATAAGCTCCTCATCTATGCCTGGTGCTTTGTTCCTGCTTAGGCCTTCCAATGCCCCATCAAATTCGAATCTCAGTATTAAATCTCCTTTTTTATCTCTATCAATTTCTTCTTCCCATTCCAATACCCCTTACAAACTCTCGATGTATGATTTCCATCTTTTCTTCTCTGTCTATTAGAGGTTTTCCACTCAAGTCCATAATATTACAACATATAAGTAGCCTTAGGAGTTATTTAGATGACAAAAACCATCATATGGAATTAAATGAGAGTTGCAAGGAAGGAAAAAGTCTGAGGAACATATATTTGTTAATTAAATACTTTTTTAAAATGCTTGAGAAGAATTTCTAAGAATTAGGGGTAGCCTATTGTTTGTAGTCCTGCTAACAGTGTAATTCATTTATTGACCTTGGGTTTGGCAACACTGCATTGTTGTTTATATGGAGGAGGGGTAAGTTAGTCTGCTGTTTCATTGTTGAAGTTGCAGGAAGCATGCACAGAAGGTGCTAACATCTGGGGTAGCCTATCTGATGCTGACTTAGGAATTAAGTGGCTGGAGTACTTCAATTAATACTTTAAAATTGTGCTTTCATATCAAATGGAGTGTAGTTAAGATGATTTTATTGTGATCCTTCAACATTGTGAATGGTTTTCTTTGATATTGATTCGAGATAAGGCTATTGACAAGGTGAGTTTTAATCATAACCATGTGCTCATTAAATAATTGTTTCATTGATGACTTGTAAATGTTGAATTAATATTATGGGTAATCACATTCAATACCTGCATTATGGATGGAAGTTTCTGTTTATTTCATTGGCATATTTTTATAACTGTAGCCATTTCAAAAAGCTGATTCATAACTGCCAGGCCTATTGAACTCTTGTTTTAAGGGCCAGAACTTCGAGGTTATCTGCCTATGACCTATTGAATTTGAACACTAGTAGGTTCTGAAACATTTAAAATTCAAAAATCAAATTTAAAAATCAAACGGTACTTAGATGGTGATTGTACATTTTCTTTCCTTTTAAGAGATCCTACTTTGTTAACAGGAACTAGCTAATCTAAAATACGAATTTAGTGAAGTTATCTCTGTCCAGTATAATGTTCAGTATTATTCTTTTTCAATTTTCAAAGACACTGATGATGAGTTCTTTGAGAAATATTGGATTTTGTTTGTTTTTGTTTTAGGCCTAGGCTATGCAGTGAAATGTTTTTAATTTTAGAGGTTTTATTTCATTGTTGACTATGTTGGATCCGGGTTTAGTATTTCTTGAATACCTATTTTTCTAATAAGTAAGTCAAATTCATACTTGTTTTTATAGGCCTCTGTTCCCCTGGCTGCTTAAAATATGTTGTAGCCTAATGGCACTTTAGGTAAGAGCTTTACAATAGGGACACCTGACTTGATGTTATTTAGAAGCTTGAAATCATGGTCATTTCAACCCCATATAGGCTACATGGGTATAGGTATGGAATGTGTCTGATAACCTGTGTTATTGCAGTGTCTGTAGACATGTGTGTATGTGTGAGTCTAGGGTTGGGTAGGAGGGGACTGTGGCCTTAACCCTTTCCTTGTTGCATTTCCAGGCATGATATCCTCAGAAATCACCCTATTATTTTAGAATATGAAGTAGGCCTATTGTGGACATGGACACACTCGCACATAGCAGGGGAACTATATAATATATTTAAATAAAATCAAGTTTTACACGTGAATTACCAACAGTAATTGACCCACAGTAAATCTCACTCACCTGGGGTCCTTGGTTTGAAGTGTGCCCTCATATAATCTGGTCACAAAAACAATTTTAATATATAAGATGATCTGGCCACATAAACAATTATGAAACTAAGTTTAAAAAATGTGTCAGTAATGGAATTTGCACAGTTTACACAAACTATACACACATTTACATTGTTTACCGTCATTTCATTTCCTTAGGTCCCTGGTTCAGAACCACTTCAGCATCTTTTTATTTCTTCTGGAATTAGTCACATTGGCCCATACTACAAAATTTGCCAAATCCTTATTTAAATATGCTAATATAGGGTATTCGTCTCGGTAGCCTGCTCCATGGAGTCCTTAGTACCTAATGTTTACTCCCATTGCCAGAACATACCTGGGCGCTTTAGTAGGGAGCAGTGAATTTCATATCCGGGAGCATTCGGGCGCTTTGAGAAGGAAAGGGTTAAGTTATGGACCATCCCATCATTTTCTTAAGTTAGAAGTGGGGCACATCACTTCTTAGAAGTCGGAGGTTGGAAATGAAGCCACCTTTATGTGGTTTTGCCTCACAAGGATGAATGTATGCTATTCCAGCCGTCAGACAAGAATTAAGTTTTTTGGCTGGCTGGGAATTAAACCCGGACCTTGGGGGTGACAGCCAAGAATGTTAGCCACTAACCACGTGGAGAGTCCCTTGACTTTGAAGTGCTTGGTACATGCTATTTTATTATCAGTGAGGGGCAGATGACCAATTTCTTAAAAGAACCATAATCATTGTCATTTCAGTAGGGTTAGGATGTTTATGCCTTAATAATATAGCCGAAAAAACAAATACATACATATTAAAAATTAATGACACAAAATTTGGCTGTCGTGTCGTGAACGGTGTCCCTTTTTAATTTTGTTATTTTTAGTAGTAACACACTGAAAATTGTTTGTACTTATTGTGCCATGTTTTATCGAAGCTAACTCCTGTTAAGAAACACCTAATTCACACTTTAAAATAAGGAAGTTATCAACATTCACTTTGAAGTAATAAACTGACGAAAAAACACGTCACCCTGTTGGATAAGGCTTGTATTAGGCGATGCTGTCAACTTCACTTCACTGCACTCCCCTGTAACGAAGTTAGACGACTGTCTGGATGAAAACTACTGATGTACAAAAGTGGGTGAGCCAAAAGCCATTGGTCTCGACGTGGTTAGACGATAGTCCGGAGAAAACCATTGGTCGCTACTTGGCTAGATGCCTGTCTAGACAAAATGGTGGCGCTACAGAACAGGCGAACATGTGTTTAAAAAATTGTAAGTAATGAAATTGGCCAAAATAACTGTAATAATGGTATCTGGAGATGCTATAGTAATAGTTGTTCACTCGACCTTTGCCGTAGACCCACCAACCCCCCCTAATAGAGGCACGACTTAAATAGCTGAAATTGCTGCTCTGACGGCCATCTTTGTGAATGTTTGTGAAGGAGTCCATAATGCCAACCCCACACATTCGGTACCAATTGTCTTGACTAGACCAATATTTTCGTCCAGACCAATGGAGGATTGATGGGCCGCGTTAGCCAATAGATAACACCCCTGGTTTTCGTCACGTACAGTGGGGGAAGTCATGCATCAATAATCTTTATCCAGGCCAATGGTTTTTACTTTTATTTCATTTTTCATGTTGGTAACGTGTCACGTGGGTATGATGTAGTGTCCGGTGTGATTGTTAAATGGCCGACCTTGTTCAAATGAACACGACCAATAATGCTTTATTTACGTTAAAAGTAATTATTTCCGGTGCAGCAGTGGCAATTGAGAATGTGAAACGACTCCCAACAACTCCGAGAAAGGTTCGTCAATCATAAATACTATATTTTTGTTGAAAGTTACCAAAAGGCTTGTTCTCCTGTTCTGTAGAATTAATGACAAAATTTACCCTATTGTACTACAAGCAAAGGGGTCGGTTCCCAGGTTAGGTTTGTGTTTGTATGTAAATCCTTATTCAGCGTTTACCACTTCCATGTTTTGAACTAAGTGGCAAAACCTGTGCCAAACAATTATGTTGGCACTGCTGAAAAAACTTCAATAACGCCCTCTAGCGATAGAATGTTCAACTCGTGTGTCTTAATCACACAGAAAATTTTTTGGATTTTGATGGCGGCGGCCACCATATACTGTAGTGTTGTTCCCAAAATTGCCACATTTAAAAAATATTAAATCACACTATTTTAACATTAAAATAGCCTGCTGGTTAGGTGTTTTTTTTATAACAGGAAGATAATCTCAATGTTCCACCTGAATAAAGAAACAATCACCATCACAAGTTCTATTTTCTCTGCATAATACTTTAAGCTTCCATATAAACTACATATTGTCATCTAAGTTTGTATTCACTCTGTTCACATTTCTGTTATTGTCAAGAACAATAACCTTATTAACCTTTTCCCGTCCGTATTTTCAGGTTGCCCATCCCCAGGTTTTACCCTATTATTTAGAAAGAAGTGAACCTAAGTACATTGTTTCAGAAAAAGTATAATATAATGAAAACGACTGACCATAATGTATTCAAATTTTCAACAATGTTTGTTAGGCGGTCTTTCATCACATCCATATCTCCCTTCTTGGAGTCCTAAGGTTGTTGGTTCAAACCAGTATCTTGGTAATACTGGAGAAATCGCCAGACGACATGTAAACATAACCTATAACTCTCACATAGTAGAGAATACTTTCATTATATTATACAACATTTCCCAAAGTGAGGAGACCGCCTAACAAACATTGTCTATTCATATCACGATACGTACTTTTCAGTTTTATTTATAATTGTCAAATACTAGAAATGGGGGCCCGCGCGATATAAACCAATACCGGTATAAGCATAAACTTATTACTCTTATTTTTTTTTAAGAATCGATACTAACGATTGGAATATTCCTTTTATTAGCACATCCAAATGAAACTACGAAATAATTTCTCCGAAAACTCATTCGTAGTAAAAAAAAACGAAATGTTTGTGTTACCTGAAATGCCGGGGCATCGCCATCAGGTCCGATTTCTTGGTCTCCGTTTTCACTTATATCACTATTATCATTGAAATTATCATCATTCTTCACTGCCTAAAAACTCACTTTCACCACTACTAAATCATTCTGCATCACTTTCTTCGCCTATATTGAGCTCAGTTTCATTATCTGCATTACTCGATCCCGTCATGTTTACGAACAAAACACCTGATCAGTGTGCACGGAAGTTCATGATAGATTTACGCTATTGTTTTGTTTTCACTGCCTTGTGGATTGTACTGCACATTCGTAAATGCTTTATAAACACTTTAGAGTTGAGAAAACTACAAACCTGACGCATAGATGGCAGACGTGTGCAGATAATGCGACCGGGCGCTTTCGGGCGCTAAGGACCGGAAGGATAAGTCAAGAGACGGGCGCTAAGGGCGGGATAGGGTTAAGCTAACTTTGGATGAACAATATTATCTATGTTGATTACAGTGGGACTGGCTGCATAGCACAGCAGCAGGGGCGGCTGCACCTTGTGTGCTGAAGTGCTGCAGCACATTGTTTTATTTCAAAATTAATTACTTAAATAATATTATCGACAATCAAATACAGCGCAGCCAAAGAATAGGACATATTCCAACTCCCCTTACGAGATATCAGGTCTTGCGGTCCACTCCGCGTCCGGCACTGTCTGTGTACATCGCAAGCGAAAATTTCTATGTTTATTGCCATCAAACATGAACTCTGCTTTTTGCGCATGTGTCCCCAACTTTCTCATTGTGCTGTTGGGACAACAGCCAAGACATCACGGCGATTCTTTCGACCACAGAGCGGTAGCACTGGTCACACGAAATGAGAACGTGGCAGGTGACATCTTCTAGAATCTAGTTTCTTCAGAATGTAAAACTCAGTGGAGAGCCTCTTAAGTGTTTTTGTGCGATAAATTATGTTTCTAAATATTTTTATTTTTTGGAGGGGGGCATGGGTTACAGCACACAACTGTTTTTTTTAATCAGCCACCACTGCTCATCAGTAACATAATAATTGAGCTTTGGCATATGGCAGAACAGCAAGGTCATCTGCCCCTTATCTTGAGGTATATTCACTACATGGACCACCTCATTGTGTAGCGACTAGCATTCTTGGCTGTTGCCCAGGGTTTGATTCCCGGCTCTGCCAAGAAATTGAATTGAGGGCTAGAACGAGGTATACTCAGTCTCGTGAGGCAAAACTGAGCAGAGTCACTTCAGCCATCCTGGAAATGGTATTCTGTGGTTTCCCACTTCTCCAGGCAAATTCTAGGATGGTTCCTAACTTACGGCCATGCTCACCTCCTTTCGAATCGTCACCTGACTTACAAATACACACAATTATACAGACACCACAATAACACAGGTTATTAGATACATTCTACATGCACTCAAGTACATGGGGCTGAATGACCACTATGTCCAAGCCCCTCAAATAAAAACAACTACTTCACCATATGGCAGCCATAGGTGCAGCAGTCAAGCTGTTAGCCTCTCACCGTGGCAGACCGGGTTTGATTCCTGGTCAATGCATGTGAGATTTTTAATGTGAGTTGCCATTTTCTGTGGTTTGGATTCCACGTAAAAAGGAGGTCCTGTGGCTAATGATCGCGAGATTGATAGTCACGTAAAACTACAAACTCATTCCTTACTTTTCCATAGGTCCAATGCACAGGTTTGCAAAGTGGAAAACTGTTGAATGATTATCTTGATGATCATCACGATTGTTGTTTTAAGGGACTGAACAATGATGCTATGGAAAGTAGCACATTCATGTTAACAGACTAAGAACCTATTCTGTTAATAGATTACCGTGCTGTTATATGCCCCTACATTTCTGTTTACTTATTTCAAAGCATTATTGGGTGGTTTTTGTGGCAATAGGTAGAACATCAAGGTCATCTGCTCCTTGTAAGTATTCTGCACCCTAGATGAAAATAATGTAGCTTAGTGGTGAACTGGGCAAAAGTAAGACATGATGTCATTAAATGTGAAGCCATGCCTATCTGCAGAAGACCCATGAACAATTTTTGAGATTGCTTTGTATTGTTTTGTATTTGGGGCTTGGGATATTGTGTTAGTTACTGCACATATGAAATCTGTCTGATAAGCTCACTATTGCAGTGTTTGTACTGGTGTGTGTTTTGTTAACAATTGGGCCTGTGATTGGGAAGAAATTAGTCACAGCTCTCAAGATATGGACCATACCATAGAAATTTATCTAAGTAGTTTTTAACCTTCATCGGCTAACGTCAATTTTTTAACAAGTTGGCTAACGTTAGCCGCAATTACATTTTTCTCATTGACAGTGCTATTATTGATTTTAAATGTATAATAGACATCAGGTTTCTTAAATAAATAGGGCATGGTTATGCAGCGTCAATCTGTATGCCTCTCACCAAAGCAGACCGGGTTCGATTTCCGGTCTATGCATGTGAGATTTTCGAAGTGAAATGCCATGTCCTGTGGTTCAGATTCCACGTAAAAAGAAGGTCCTGTGGTTCATGATCGCGAGATTAATGGTCACTTTAAATTACAAGCTTCCTTCTTAAATAAATTAAGTACTCTATTAAATAATTAAAGTTGTTATTTTTCAAAATGATCTCCATTACAACATATTTTAAAAGCTTAAACATTATCACATTTCTTATTGTTCTAAGCCATCAATTTTCAGTGGCGTAGTTGGTAGCATGCTGAACTGCTGTGCCCAAGATAGCGGGTTCAAACCCGGCCGAAGTCATCGGATTTTTAAGAGCATTAAAATTCCTTCAGTGTGCCTTCCTCCGGAGGCGAAGGAAAGCCAGCTGTCCCATGTCATAAATTTATGGCATGTAAAAGATCCTTCCACAGACTAAACTTGTGTGTAGCTAAATTGTTAGTTTAGATTTCGTCGGAACGCTGTATCAAAGTTCCAACGTTCACCACTAGGTATCATTGATATCTGGTGGCAAAAATTGGAACTACTTGAAATTGAACGGAACTTGTAGCTCACCCTAAGGGTGTCCGCTGGAAGCAGCTACAGCCTCTGGCGAGCCGAACATGTCTTCGGACCCTCCCGGCACTAAAAGCCATACGATAAATGAAATAAATAAATTACGGCTGTTAGTTCAAATTCTCATCAATAAACTGTCTTTTCTTTGTATGCACAATATCAAAAAATCATATAAACGTAATGAAAGTGAGAAGAAAACATGAACATTCAAAATATCTATTAGCTAAAATGTACCTGTCTGAACAAAACATACCTCAC
This sequence comes from Meconema thalassinum, assembly GCA_946902985.2. NCBI lineage: Eukaryota > Metazoa > Arthropoda > Insecta > Orthoptera > Tettigoniidae > Meconema > Meconema thalassinum. The sequence continues at coordinate 471,855,427 of OX336388.2, read as the reverse complement.
AAATTAAAAACAGCCATAACAAAATCCTTTTTAGTCACACTCTTGATGCAGAATCCCAGGATTGTAATACCACTCTTCCGAAGAAGCTCAACAAGCGGTTAGCTACTAAAGTAGTTGTTGGTGGTCAGGTTTCTAAAGCTATTCATCAGACACAAAGTCGTCCTCATTTTCACAAATTTCATAACAATTATGGTAGAACAATTTTGAATGTGTTTGGTAAACATTTTTTTGGCATGTGTTGCAGGAGAGCCGTGCTCGATAATTCTTGTGTGTCCCACAAATATAGCAAATTCCTGGCCGTACCGGCGTTTCTCTTGTTGAGCAGGTTTCTTGTAGTCTTTCAAAATTAGAGCTAACTCTTTAGGAAGCCTTGGTATTAGTTTGGCCCGATCTTGAAGGTTTTCTTGCATAAGTTCAAGGGCCAACTGGTGGAGGTACTCTTAATGCTTTGTCCGTAGGATTGTTCATCTGGAAAATATGCATTGAGTTTATTCCAGCTAGATCTAGAATGCAAAAGAAGTAATACATTGTCCATCTGAGAGTTTTCCTTGACTTAGTAATATGTGAACACATCAAGTCAACAGTGTCTACGCCTCCTTTTGTCGCATTGTAATCCATGATGTGTACAGATTTACCGGTTTCGTCGTCATTGCAGTCATGCATGGTGGAGAGTAAAATTACAACTTTGGGTGGCAAATTAAATCAACGATTTTTTTCCTGACACCCAAACAAGTGACTCCCTGGTAGAAGATTCTTGTTTTCAGTCACAAATTCTGGGGGGATAACTGTTATCCTTACATAGGGTCCCAAGAAATGTAATGCCATTCTTCAGGAGATACTCAGCAATTGGATAGCTACTGAAGTAGTTGTCGGTTGTTACTTTCCTATTACTCCGTTCTATTGGAGCACATAATCTTCTGTCAATGTCAAAAGGCTTGTTGGATGCTTCGAAGGTATTTGTTTCCCACTGATTGTAGGTATAAAATGTTTGGAAGTCACAAAGGGCATACATCTTCAGGCTGTACTTTGCTGGTTTCTTCGCCATATATTGAATAAACCCGCAACGTCCTCGAAATGCGACCAGCATCTCGTCGAGGGTTACAAACTCCCCAATGTTGTAGGCTTGTTGGCTATTGTCTATGAATTTATTTTGTAGATCTCTCACTGGAGCCAACTAGTCAGTTTCCTTCCTCTGTTCCCTAGTTGTTATGTCATCAAGCCTAATCCACCTCAGAAGACATTTGAACCACTCTTTGCTCAAATTCGCGCGCAAAATTGTCAATCCAGTACCGTTTGTCGCTAAATATTCTGAAAAATCAGCACGATTTCCCCTTTTCACACCAATTAAAAACAGAGCACCGATGACAGCTATAATTTCGGCGTTCGTCGTTGACCTGAATCGGCTCTCTTGAACTCTATCGTCTGCTTCATTTCTTTTGTTCTCATGTTTCTTGGTTGCAATATAAAGGTTGGTGAATATAACTTTATCAGAAATCATGTTGGAACTTATGATTTTCAGGAAACATTCAAGTGGTGTTGGCATTGTCAAGCTTGTGCCCCTATGCCCAGGAATAACCTTCACAATGTTCTTTGACTTCACCTTTGTCTGAGGCCTCAATACTTTACTTGACCAAAGAGTCTCCCCATCTTTTTCAATGAAGAACCACATTTCCTCCTCATCGTCCACTTCCATTGCTAAGTCACCATTATCCATGTCAGTCTCTGAATCAGAATTATGATGATCGTCAAGAATTTGATGAGGTTCGAAGTCAGGATCTTGGTCGTCGTCTAAATCCCACTCTTGTTCTTCTCCAGCAGCCCCTTCAGCTTTAGTTCCCTTAGAATTCCTTGGATGTCCTCGGGAGTGCTATATGTGGCCCTAGAAACCCGAAACCAAAATTACGCTGTACAGAAGCATTGGTTCTATATATATATTATATATTATTTCAGAGTGATATAGTAATATACTACTATTTGATAGAGTAATAGGCCTAAATTGTGCAAAGGGTCGCCGTCAGAAAGGTCAGACTTCCAAAGAAAGTTCATAACTCAAATACGTAAGGATGCTTATATTTTATATTTTATATTATGACACAAGTTTTATAATATGTACTTATTTGTGTTAGACATCAATGATATTGTAGTTGTTGTAGTTGAAAACACCTATTTACAAAGCAATCCACAGAACAAAATCATAATAACATACAGTTACATTGTGACAAACAGCTGAGACACAGTGGCTAACGTGCGGCAGACAGCCTCCGATGTGACACCTATGAACTAAGAAGGCACACTGGGCGCCATCTTGGCGTGGGAACTTCTGGAAACCGTGCCGCGGGGAAGGGTGTAACTTAGGAATACTAGCTCCTCCCATTACATTGTGACACGCCCAGACGGAACGGCTAGCTCTTTTCAAATATTGCGGCTGTTAGCCGATGAAGGTTAAACTATATAATAGCCAATATTTTCCATGATGGAGTTGGGCAGATGAACGAGAAATTTTATGACAAAAATGGAGGCTGTTAGCTGTTAGGTTGTGTGTTGTACAAAGTGTATAAGACATATAGATGGAAGCATGCATAAGTTGAGTCTTAAATCTCTGAGTTTGCAGACATTTTAACTCTACGTACTAAAATACCCTTATATCTGGATGATCCACCAAAATCCAAGGATGAAAAAAAAAAAAAAAAAACAATAGATTGTAGCATCTTGAAGTCCCAGCTGAAAACAACACAGTGCTACTTGGCGAAAACACTCAGAATAAGGAACAGGATTTTATCAAACTGAATGTGCTATAGTAACTAACTACAAAACAGTAGGATTCTCTATCTACTCAGGAAAGGCGAGAATCTATGAAAATCTCGGGCGTAAGGATGCGGATCAGGTCCCTCGGGAACTTCCACCCTACAGCACATTCCACTACCATTTAACTACAAAGACAATGCCAAATTTCTATAAAAGATCAGGGAATTGTAAAAACGTGCCTGTCATACTTATTGACATTAACAAATACACGTTTCCTAACAGGAGCATTGATTATATGCATTAATAACGTTCAATTAAATCATATGACGAAATGTCATTACTACTGTTACATTCAATACATGTTCGTTTCTTCTAGAAACTGATAAAATTATTTCTAAACGCTTTCATAAGCTCAAATAAAATAATGAAATAAATCGCAGCATGTAACTGCTGTGCCCTAGGTAACTGGAGTTTTATAACAAGATAAAATGTTATAAAGTTAAAGAAAATATCCCCAAATGAAATGAACCTACCCCTGACGTAGATCTCCGTCATTACAAAAACTATTCGTTACTCTATACAATTTATCTCCCATCTCCTATCACTTAAATCCTTCTCATAGAAGCGATAAAAATTCTCTACTCATATTTAAACTATAAATTAAACATTTTAATATGCGTAAATATAACTATGAACCTTTCTTTAAATTCTAAATATTATTTATATACAACACAAATATTAGAAAGAAAATAAAGGGATTCTGCCTTTTCAATACTTATATTGAACCTACTCACAGGTACATGTTTCGAAGGTAAAACTGCTTCTTCCTCAGCCTGTACATAAAAAAAAACAAAGATAAATTACCTTTATAAGAACATACGTTACATGAATAAAGATTTGTGAAATAAATAATAAGAAGTTCAATTGTTTCCGTTTCTCCTTGGAAGATCTTCTAATTGGATATCCAGGCCTGGGTGCATTAAAAAGCCGCTGAGTCAGGCCGGTGTTGTGAGTCGCTATTTGGTTGCGTCATCGTTTTTCGAACTAGTCTCTATGCTGCCCTTGGAGAACATCATGGCAAAGAAATCAACAGAATCCCTGTGTATGTAGTGTGTTTGGGCGTGAACAACAGCAGATCAAAAAACGTGTCTCAAACAAATATCACTCATTTGATTGTCCAAAGACATACTAGGGGAGAAGGGGAAAGGAAATGGAGGACGGGAATAAAAATTAAGGAAAAATAAATGTGGGTGTTTATGAAGTGCCGTTGGCTGTTATTTTGGGATGGATGAATGCGAAAAAATGAGAGATATAATCATTATTGAATTTGGAAAATAAATGGTATGAATGGTGGAATACAGCTGATCAATTTATCTATTACTATATAACGCGTCTATTAGTGTTCTGTATAAAATACTGGTTTCAAAAATTATTTCATTAAGATTGTGGGAAGGGTTAATATTAACTCTGTAATTCAGCAACGACTCAATTTAAAAAAATAGAATATATACAACGGGCCAACTGCCTTCTTCACAGACAATCTAGACATAAATTGTCTTCCTATTTCTTCACTACATTTCAACGTACTTTAGAAAATTATCATTCACCATACTATGTCTTATTCGTGAATTTGTTACAATTCGGGATTCTATAATCCATACAATTAAGTGGAGACATAGTTCATAGACCTCCTACAACTGGTTTGTCATTAAAATAAAAATACTTAACAGAGGTGCCAACTATTACCGATTTCAGCTCACGATTACGACATTACGGTCAAAGGGGAAATTATTACGGAAAAGTGACATCACGAAAAAAATAAATTTCTATGAAAAAAATAAAAGGAAAGTTGCAGGGTGTCTACCGGTAACGAAAAGTAATGAAAGTAACGAAAAAGTAGGTAATTTTACAAACAGGTAACGAAAGTAAAAATAGCTAATTTTTATGTCTGCATAGTTGGAGGTAACAAAAATTTGCCGAGGTCGGTTTAAACCGTCTTAACTCGCACCTCTTGGCTCACAGATTGCGATGGAGCCGATTGCGTATGTTATATTTCCCCGTGCCCGACCTCAAGGAAATGCAAACTGAGGATACCTTGAGTGGTACGAATCGGTCCAACGTATAATTTCGGTATCGAGAAGAGTTTTTAGTTTTGTGTGAAATATTTTTCTGTATTATTAGGAAACCTTACTTTCTGCGAGACGTTTATTCGCGAACATTTCCGAAACTCAGCAGAGACCCACTGAATTTGGAGACTATCTCAAATTGAAATCCAGAAATAACGCGAAATAATTTAATGTCACAATCTTGCAAAATTATACAGTTTCGAAAAAAAGAATCCCGAAAATGCTTTGAAATACATTTATTTAAAAAATCTATCCGTGTCGAAAATTTGCGACATCCAGTATGGTTAATTCAAAATTCCGTTATGTTGACTTTTCCTTCGAACTTTGGTTCCATCGGATAATTTAACTGGTTATTTCAAAAACTTGTATAATTCGTGATTCGAATTCGAAAGAAAATGTGCCCTCTTGTCGTATTATTCATGCAATCCTATCAGAATAATTCGTAATATTCGATACCTACCTTCGAACGTTCATCCTCCGAACTCACATGCTCAAGACGGCCGGCTGACTGCACGACTTGCCTGCAGGAATCTTGTCAAATGGACCGAGATCGATGCCCGTTGCGTAAAATCATAAAACCCGTGCCCAATCGTGAACTTGTGACCACGAGGACTGCGGGAATCCTGTCAAAGGTGATTGGGCGTCCATCACGAAATATCCCGAAACCTACTCGCCATTTTTCCCATGACCGTATACTTAAAAGCGTACGGGGAGCGAGAAGTGCGTCAACCCGTTTAGAAATTACAGTCTACGTAGCATCGCGATATTCATTTCTCCTCGTGATCCACCGTGAACTCCCAACCACGGCATAGGGATAGTGGGAATCACGGCGCTGACCATACAACATGTCCATAACTGCTCGTGAGTTTTAACCATGCCCAACCTCGAGCTTGCCTCCGCCATTCTGCCCGAACAGATAGACAGGCAGACAATCGTTGAACTGACGGATGCGGCGCCGATTGCATATTATCGCGTTCTCGGTGACCAACCGCGAGGACATCGTGATTCTCGTATAACGACCGAAAGCGGCAGCGATTGCAATACATCACGATATTTCTCCACATTAGATGACGAGAACAACTGGATTCTTGTCAAACGTACAGCAAGTGGCACAGATTGCGTAATTATGCTATAATTTCCCGTTCCCACATCAAGGGCAATCGAAATATCGTCGATCGGCTAAAAGTGACACCAATTACGTAAATAGTGATTTTTCTCCATGTTCTATCGTGAAAACTACGGGATTCTCGTCAAATGGCTGAGGACAGCGCCGATCGTGTAACATCTCAATATTTTTCTTAGAATGAAGGTTTCCTATTCATCTCTTGATTATTTTGTTCAAGGATTCCCAAGTTTGGTCAAGGAAAGTGAACATGACAAACTTGAAGAGGAATTTGCTGTTCATCAGTGTGATACTTTTCCTGAATATATTTTACAAGGAACTAGAATTGATGTAAACTGGGGCAAAATTGCTGAGCTTAAAAACGAAAGAGGATAGTTTAAGTATAAAACTTGCAATATTATTTGTCGACTACCTCACAGTAACTCTCCCACAGAAAGAATTTTCAGCGCTATAAGGAAAAATCAGACAGAATTCAGACCTACATGAAGCACATCTACACTGAAATCGCTTATGATTCACAAGGCAAAAATGTCATCATAGAGGGAAGTATGTTGCAAGAAAACTTTCACGGAAAACCAGTTACTGAGAGCAAAACACGCTACAAGGAATTTTTGTTATCACAGAACTAGCAGTTTATGTGCAAATTTTATTGTGTAATGTATTATTCTTTACTATAGGTTGCTTCCGGGTAGGGCAAAGATGGTGTGGTGTCATTATCAAGAAGGGAGGAGCATGCTTTGGATTTGATGTTAAAATAATTTTTCAGTAGGGGGGGGGGGGGGGGGGGGGGGCAGTATAAGAGATCACTGATAACCCACTGCAAAGGTTGGCACCTCTGACTTAATAAAAATATGATCTTCCAATTCGTAGAATAATTACCGTAAATTCAATATCTGATTAAGAACCATTTAAATAGAGCTCAGTTTACTCTCATTTTCAACAAAGATCCATTGATCCTATCATTTCTTTCAGATACAACTTCATCTAGGATCCGCTGTCCTAATGCTTTCAAGGAGTTTCAACTCTAGGAGACTATTGCAATAACTTCAAATATTAATAAACATCAACAATACTGCTTCTTCATATAACATCCTATTTCAACATCAAAATATGCGCAAGTCTGTCACTACAGACATTCCTTCAACAATTGACCAATGGCTTCACAATGCTCATTGTCACACAACAAATACCTCCGTCTGCTAGGGGAATAAATAAATCTCTCACTTAGAGATGCTTCGCAGTTTCTTCCAAAAACATATTATTCTGAACTAACTTCTCATTAACAAATTCTTTTCGTAGTTTCAACATCCTTAATAAAAATATGTAATAAAAATACTGGTTCTATCGATGAATTAATTTAACAGGTATCGTAATACAATAAAATACTAGTTTTCTAATAACAATATTTTTTCTTTTTTATCACTCACATTTCCTTAAAGCTTCCAATTAGCTGTGATATTTCCTTTAAATGCTTTCTTCAAAATCTTATTACTTCAAAAATACGCTGTAATTTGTATTTATTAATTCACATTTCATTCTTTTACCAATTCTTTCTTTAATATTTCTCATAAACTTTTATACTTTATGTTTGTTAGTCACCAAATATTTATAACCAAATCTGTCTAATAAGTTATCAGATGTGACTTTACATGGATCTCTACATAGGATCTTTAAGAATTGCATTCTCTAAAATATACTTCCGTATAACATTCTTTGAACAAATTTCCATTATTTTCATCGTTGTCAAAAAAAGATATCTTACAATACAAAAACTGACAAAATGTGATCTAAACACATTTAAACTTGACCATACTAATATTCTGAACTAAACTGTAAAATCTCCTCATTCAAATTTCGAAAGTCACAAAATTCCAAAAATTTAAATTAAATTCTAAAAAGTCAAAAATCGACGAAAATCGTGAATTAACATCCGCATGACGTAGTTATGAAAATATAACATCGAAAACTATAACAATATTATTTAAACGTAGAAAAATGGCATTAATAAACAGTTGTCGGATATTCTTAAAGGTTTCTACAATACTCTACAAGATGGGATATATCGTTGGTCCTTAGACTACCTTGTGTTGCGTTATAGATGACTAGAAGTGGGCTTTCTTCGCTATCCTTCAGAAACGGATTGTTTCTAATAACGCGAGACTGCATGATGTCGTGTGGGCTCCTATGGTCTCCTACAGAAGTCCCCATGCGGTCAGGTACGGGATTTGAACTCCATCATCTTCGTGTGGCCGTCCTTTCTGCTGGTGAATCTTCTTGTGTGAGATGGGATACCCTTTCTCGCTTAATGGCGCTGGGATAACCCTAGCCGCCCTCGTTCGTGAATTCTTCTGTCTTCTTTCGCCAAAGTTCTGATATATGTATTCGTCATTTTAGTTGGTGAAATGACTTGTAGATGTAGAATAATATCGATGGGAGAGATGAGATGTTAATATCCCCCACGAGATGATGTTATGTCGTTTCGAATACTCTCGCTGTCGTCATAGTTCTGTTCCCAATAGCATCTTAGTCGGTCATTATAACTCCTGTAGATTCAGTCGAATATTCCTCCCTCAACTTCAGTAATTTCGACATGGTTAAAAATGTAGATTAATTTCAATAAACTTTTAAATATCGTATGTTGTCTTGATGTATGTTTGCGCAAACTGAGTGCCTTCGTTTGCTAATATTCTTTTTCAGAAATATCGTAATCTCTATCAGCTTGTTATATTGTTGAGTATTTCGTTGAGACGTCCTTCTCCCATGAAGTTGTAAGTATTAAGAGCCTCGATTCTCTTCTCTCATCCCCCTCGTCAATGCTCAAGTAAGCGCCCTTTTCGGAACATGGATCTCATTGGTTGCTTAATATCGGTGATAGTAATAATCCTTAATTAAACAAATAATTAGCCGCATTGTTAATAAATAGTTCTTATTTATTATTAGCTATGCTCATTACATTGCTTGCTATTATGTAAGTAAGGTCGCTTCTCATTGGCTGTGCGACACGCGTATCCCTTGAGTCACCCCTACCATACTCGAGACACACTTACGGCGCGTGCGGGGAATGGGCTCGCTTCGGGAGTCCTCGATTATCTCCGCGCATCATAATTCCGTCTTTGTTCCTGAACTACGCAGTCCAGTCCCCAGTCTCCCACGTGACTGCTAATTTTCTCATTGGCCGGCTCGGTTAACTAGCAAACTCGGCGAGGTACAAACCGGTCCTGTGGTTAGTTTCCAGAGTCGCTATATTTTATCATGGGACAGTTTAGAAAACTTTTGAAGAGATGAATATTTCCAGGCTCATATCCATGTATATGCCTTGTGCACTTCTACAACACATGAGCTAATAGCTGAAATCCTCAGAAGAATTTGGCCCCTGAACTCATCCCATAGGAAGCAGAAGAGTGTGAAGCGATAGATTTGTTTTGGATCTACAGTAATTTCTTTCTAGGGGCAGATGACCTTAATGTTCTGCCCTTTTGAACAATTACTAATGACTTCCTTCCTACAGAACAAGCTGTAGATCTCAGCTGAGATACTTCCATACTCTTCCGACATCACTTCAGTTTTTTAATGAATTCTAACATGCAGGGTTGCTGGTATGCCATTGCCTTCTTAGCAAAGGTTACCTGTATACTAATTTAATGAAAACTTTCTGTTAGGCATTGCAGATCCCTCTTCTGAGGTATTGGATGGTGCTTCTGAGGCAACTTATGTGGCAATGCAGCCACAAGATGGGCATCAAGTGGAAGAAGGAATTGCAGCAATAGATCATTCAGATGAGGTGAGTTTGTACCTTGATCAAAGGATTCTGAAGTGAGCCTCTGCTGAATGTTTCATTTGCAAATGGATCATTTAGGAGGAGGTAGTGTGAGAAATTAACTACAAAACATAGTTCACAATTAAAATTCTTAAGGATATCAAGTTTTTTTTAATTGCATTCCTTACTTCTTGCTTCCTTTTGTTGCATACTATTTAATTATATTTTCATTACATTCACATCAAATGCTACAGTTCAGAATTGACTGTCCTTTTTGTACAGATTTTAATAATGTGCACAAATTATTGTATTATTATTCATGTTGTAAAACATGACCTCTGTTGTCCTTAATCAGTTGAAGTCAGCCAGACTAATTAGTTTTGTGAGCTATTCTTTTGCATATGAAAACCATTTTTGTGCTAATCCATTTTAGGGTGTGGCTGGTGCAGCAGATACATCTGGGATGATCCTCAATGCTTCAGATGCTTATCAAACGGTAACGATAGTACCTTCTGACACTAACCCTGGAGAAGTGAGCTATGTGCTCATAGTCCAGCAGCCTGATGATAAGGATGATAAGGGTGAAGATCAGGATCTGACTGTTTACGACTTCGATGAAGGGGAAGAAGGTGGCATTACTATGGTATGTGTAATTTTCTTTGCCTTAGGGTTTGTTTTTCAATCTCTGGATAAAAGTGATGGGCATCTACTCCTGGAGTAACTTGGCCCATAACATTTATTCCTTCGGCATTAGAAACATGTTTTTCAATGCAAAGTTTCTCCTTGAGCTATTACAGTATTTACTCTCATATAATGTGCACATTTTTGACTGAAAATAGGTGTGAACATTTTGAGTGCGTGATATACAGGCATACCTGCCAACCCTTCCGATTTTTCACCTCGTATTCCGATCTTCTTAATTACTATTATTTCTTCCGAATTTCTGTCCCCAGTGATATATTGTAAAAGAAAAAGGAACTGCAAATAATTTCTATTCTCAAGGAGATTCTCTCGTAAGTCGTAATTGCTTTTGTGATTGCGTAACCTTGTTTTTTGTGTAAGTTTTTTAAGTTCCTCGCTTGGCAGTGAGCTCTATAGCTGCGATCTCGGAATGGTGAGTCAGCTGATCGGCCTACCGCATACTGATTGGTGGTATTTCACGGTCAAATAGACGTCAAGCCTACGCTGATTAGTCGAGGCTGGCCACGTGACTGTGCAGAATGGGTGAAACCTTGTATGCTACGCGCGGTGATTGTGATTTCCTCCGTTTGACGCCACGTGTTTATACTCTGCTAGCGTCACGTATAGTGCATTTAATTGAGGTATTAATGTGTGCGTCGGTAGATAATTATTTCAACGAGTTGTGTCGATGATTGTTCTGTGTCGTGTGTTTTTCTCGTCACATTATGGCGACAAAACCTCATAAAGGTTATCTCCAAGTGTTCAAATAAAGCTATAAAACTGAATTTCCATTCATTTTACAATCTAGTAGAGGAAACCATTTTGCCCTTTGTTCCGTGTGTCGTTGCGATATAAATATACCTCATGGTGGAAAAACTGACATTGTAACTCACAGCAACACTTTAAAACACAAGGACAGTGCTAGTTGTTTACAGAAGAACAAAAAATTAGGTACGTTTTTTGTTCACGGGAATGAAGACAATGCTGCCATTCGAGCAGAATGTTTGTTCACGGCATTCGTCGTAGAACTTAACCTCTCGTTATCATGTTCCGATCACGCGGGACAATTGTTTAGAAAAATGTTCCCGGATTCGGTAATTGCGAAGAAATATGCCTGTGGCAGGACAAAAACATCCGCCGTTGTTCATGAAATGGCACGTGACGCCGATTCAAAAATTATTAATATTTTAAACTGTGGGCCTTTCGCGATCTCCACTGATGGTAGCAATTATAGAGATAGTAAGCTGTATCCTGTCGTCGTGTCATTTTTCAACAAAGAATCGAAGATGATTGAAAATCGTTTGCTATCCATGGAAAATTTGGAAGGTGACTCGACTGGTGCTAACATTGGTAATTTGCTTCTGCGTCTTCTGGAAAGACATGTCATTCCAATGGCAAACTGTATAGCTTTAAGTGCAGACAATGCCCCTGTTATGATAGGGAGGAAAAATGGTTTTGCTGCAAAATTAAAAGAGCAGTGTAAAAACATTATTGTTGTAGGATGCCCATGCCATTTAATTCATCTGGCTGCTGAGAAAGGTGCTGATTCCCTTCCTTTGAAAATTTATGAGATAATGATTGATATTTATTATTATTTAAACAAAAGCTGCAAGAGGAAAGATCATCTGAAGTTATATCAAGCTCTTTACCAAACTGATGTTAGGAAAATACTGAAGCATGTGTGCACGCGTTGGTTGTCCTTGGGTAAATGCTTAGAAAGACTGATTTCACAGTGAAAGCCACTGCTGAGTTTTTTTAAGGATGAGGTGAACCAATCCACTGGCACTAAAATATCTCTCAAGTATTTTCAAATTCTCAAATAAAGGCCTGCAGAAGTGGAATTTGGTGTTAGTGTGAACAACAGAGTACAAGATCAAGAACGTGTTATCATTGGCAAAAGGAAGTTGGAGAGCAGTTCTTCTGCTCCGTCTGTAAGGAAAAAAGTGACGGAACCAAGTCAAACTGTTGGTATTTCAAGAAAGGAGAGACTATTTCTTTTTCTGTCATCTAAGTTAAATGAGACATTTTGCTTGTTTCTGGCATTTACCATCCCTACATTTGAAAAATATAACAAAGTTCTTCAATCGCAAGCACCTCACATCCATGTCCTAAGATCCATACTGATTGATTTGCTGACGGAAATTCTCTGTAGGTTTGTTAAGCCAGTGGCCATCAAGAAATATTGAACAATTTTTGAAGTGGTCTATCACACAAGAGAGAATCAGAAAGCTGATGATGATTTGGTAATTGGTTCAACAACATCTAGTTGTGTAGAAAATCTGGCTTCTGAGGAGAAGAAGGTCTTTTATTTGCACGTCAGGAACTACTTCACTGCAGCCTCTGATTATATTATTGAAATGAAAATCCACAGCCTGCTTCCAGTCTCCGACCGGGTCAGGAATGGAATGAATGAAGCCCCCAACTAGCGGCGAGGATATGACTGTGCCGGCTGCCGAGGCCTGACGCACTCCTCTGGGGCAATGATTAAATGAATGACAGATGAAATGAAATGATAGTGGAGAGTGTTGCTGGAATGAAATTGTGACAGGGAAAACCGGAGTACCCGGAGAAAAACCTGTCTGCCTCCGTTTTGTCCAGCACAGATCTCACATGGAGTGACCGGGATTTGAACCACGGACCCAGCGGTGAGAGGCCGGCGTGCTGCCGCCTAAGCCACGGAAATTTGGACAGTGAGTTTTCTGTTAATGCTCAAGTGGCACAGATAAGGTCTTTGTCTACTGCTTCCTTTAGTGCCATGAAGTATTATATCTCTAAGTTTCCAATTATGTTGCCAAAAAAGAACGTGAAGGTGAGCACCAAGCAATGGATGCATTACAATGCCAGTTTTGTGCTCTCCAAATCGAGGATTTGCCATCTTCTATTGTGGAAGGAAAAAGAGCAGATTGTTCTTGGTCTGCTATAGGGGATACACGAGGTGGAGATGGGGGTCTGAAATATGACAGACTAGCTAGAGTAATGCTGTCAATATTAACAATCCCACACAGCAACGTTGAATGTGAGAGATTGTTTAGTCAGGTGAAGAAGACAAGGACACAATTCCGATCATCTCTGAATGACGAAAACCTCAGCAAACTGTTAGTGGTTAAATCAAGCCTAAGTGGAAATTGCTATGAGCAGCAGTATGACAGGGCATTTTTGAAGAGAGCAAAGTCGGCTACAAGGTCTGCATTAAATCAGTAAGCAGTCTCAAGATTACCATCCACATGTATATACGTCACCTAATCTTAATTAGGTAAGTTGTCCATGGTAGCCTAATTAACTTTAGTTTGACAGGACTTGAATATGTGGTAGCGAATGCGAAGTGTAATCCATCAGAATGATTGTATGCATTTTCTTTAAACACACAATTGTGTTTTCTTACGTTTAAATATTTGCCATACATACTACTCGATGATTGATGATTGTTTAAATTTTTGTGAATTTTATGCTGAATTCATAATTTGCCAATAAAGACATGTAGGTTTTTTGTGTACCCTCTTTTGTCCACGCCACTGTATACTGCGCATGATGAAATCTATAATTTTAAAAAATCTTCCTATTTTTGACTTCCGAAGGTTGGCAGGTATTTGTGTGGTGAAAACGGGTATTCCTGAAAAGATGCATAATTTGCATTATTGAAACAATGTCCGTTGACACCATAATCCTTTATTTCCACATACGCGGTTATGTGAGCAGAAGGCAGGAAACGGATTAGCCCTGCAATAAGTATAATACTTCAAGGACCAATCAAAAGTTGTCTTTGGATATCGCACCTGTACCATATTGAAGCTACGGAGTTAGGCTGGCTACCGGTGCCTTCCGGACCAGCCCGATACCCAGCCTACTTGCCGAATCAGGTGTTCCACCTCTAAATTATAGACGCCAACATATGCTTTTAGCATATGCTGCCAATGTGCGTCAAATGCCGCAACACTCGAGCTATCAAGCTCTCTTCAGTACCCAATACCACCAGGAGTACGCCAACCAGCCCCGTGCCATTCGGCCAGTTGGTATTAGACTTGATTGCTCGTGTACTGCAATAGGAGTGGCTGTAGGTCCTTGTATGATCCGGACACCTAGAGAGGTGCCTCCGTGGCAAGTCTTGCGTCCGGAAATTCGGTTAGATCTTCACCGAGGTCCTAAGGTGAACACGGACGCCTCCGTTTGTCGGAGGCTGTTCCACAGCATAATTCACCAATTTCCGGACGCTGGCATTCTCTACACGGATGGTTCGAAGGTGGCGAGAAAGTGGGTTGTGCTTACGTTATTGATGGTGCAAATACCAAGATCTCTTTGCCTGAGGCCTGTAGTGTGTTTACTGCGGAGCTCGTTACCATCTATGAAGCTCTGCAGTTTGCACTACAGGATGCTCGAATCCACTTTCTCGTGTGTACTGACTCTTTGAGTTTGTTGCAGTCATTTGCTACATGTTTCCCGCAACACCCCCTAGTGCAGCGAATCCACGATCTACTAGCCGGGCTGTGCCACGCTGACACTCGAATCACCTTTCTGTGGCTTCCAAGCCACATGGGAATTGCGGGAAATTAGTTAGCGGATCAAGCTGCAAAAGAGGCGGTATCACTACAACCTCGACCAATGGAGGTACCCGCTAGAGATATTCGCTCTCAGTTAAGCCTACAAGCTCTGGCATTTTGGGAGAGTCAGTGGTTAGCTGACCCACTGCCCAGTAAACTGAGAGCGATCAAGGGAACTACTCGCATGTGGCGGAGCTCTTTCCGGTCTCGGAGAGAGTCCGTCATTTTGTGTAGGCTAAGGATAGGTCATACAAGATCCACCCACTTGTACCTAATGAGGAGGGAAGACCCCCCCACTTTGTACCTTTGGAGCCGTTTTCACCGTGGCCCACATTTTTACCGATTGTGTGGATCTTGCTGACTTACGAAGAAACCTTGGTTTGCAGATGACACTTAGACTTACATTAGCCGATGACGCGGTGGCTGCTGATCGCGTTATCCGCTTTGTAAGTGAGAGTGGCAATCTAAATTTTCCAGTGTAAATTGACTCAACGACTTGTTTGTTTTTGAATGATAATTTTTTATTTTTCCGTAATTTTTGTTTATTTTTATAATTATTATTTTTATTTTATTTGTTATTTTATTAATTTTAGGTCTTTTCAAATTTAGGTGTCCACCACTAAATTTTAAATTCAATTCCAAATTTGTATTCTTTAATCTGTGTTAAGAGACCTCGTAGTTCCGCCCCTTAAAACAACAATAACTAACTACAAATTAAATCCCATGAATCTGTCCGCATCTACTACAACGAACACGGCCACATTGAATGCTTGGATCGCATATGTTTATTCTTTAACCCTTTCTACTCGTGTGTCGACCTGAGGTCGACAGCTTCACTTAGCGTTATAGGTTATAGGTTCTAGGTTACCTGGCATGCCAGGGCTTTTGTACTTCGTTTGGTAAGTGCTGGTCCCTTCCGGAAACTGAAAGAAACCAAACAGGAGTGTTTTAGTTTCTCTTTGCTCGGCAAAACTGCTCCGTTTCCTTGACATGGAAAGCAGTCGCGGTGAAGCAACATTGCGGCACCTCGTTTCTAGGTTATCAGCCATGCCAGGGCTTTTGTACTTCGTTTGGTAAGCGCTGGTCCCTTCCGGAAACCGAAAGAATTCAAACAGGAATGTTTAATTTCTCTTTGCTCAGCAAAACTGCTCCGTTTCCTTGACATGGATAGCAGTCGTGGTGAAGCAACATGGCGGTGCAGGGCCTTGTTTCTAGGCTGCCTGGCATGCCAGGGCTTTTGTACTTCGTTTGGCAAGTGCTGGTCCCAGAAACCGAAAGGAACCAAACGGGAGTGTTTTAGTTTCTCTTTAGTCGGCAAAACTGCTCCGTTTCTTTGACATGGAAAACATTCGCAGTGAAGCAACATGGCAGCGCACTGTCTGACGAAAGCTGAGATTCTGGTGTCTATTTCGGCTGATTTTGATGATGGAATTTTTGAATCTGGCGATGAAAGTGATATATCCGTGAGTGATTCAAGTGACGATATTGATATCAGCGTCGCAAGAAATCATGGAAGAGGCGGTAACATTATGAGAAGCAATCAGGGTTCCATCCAGGCATTTGCTTTGAACGCTTTCACACACTCAAGACATACCATTCAGAAAGTTAAAAACAATGTTTTGTGTCATGTAAATACCATACATTCATTAATTTTGTAGTTCCTTCCTGTATATATTGTTGCAACCAGTACTTAACACCGGGTTTTAAAATATGAAGAATGCTGACGGAAATAAATATGAGTTGGGAGAAATCAGGACTTATAATAATTCGAGAGGAAAGGGTTAGATCAGGTTTTGTAGCAAAAACACAAGTTGTTCATAGTTGTTAGTTATTATTGTTTTAAGGGGCGGAACTACGAGGTCATCTACCCCTTGTTCATAGTTGTTCTAGGAGGCTGTGTGATATCATTGCATTCCAGCTAATATAATTTTTAGTTTCACTGTGTTTAGCCTATTATTACTGAAATACAATATATTCTTTGATTGGAAAGAATGGATCCTGAAGTCAAAAAGAAACAGAATGTTTTCAAATAAGTTCCCGCATATTCTGTGGTAACGTCCGCACCTCATTCAGCGTCAATGGAAACATTGTGACCTTGAACATTTCAAGTTCCTTCCCTCCATTGCCACATGAAAAATCGCATGTCTATATAACCCAATCACACAGGAGTTCAACTGATGGCCTTCTTATTTTGCCTTCTGGCATCAGCTTATCGTAACGACCATATATCAGATCTCGACGTGTCCAAACCTAACAACCACTTGTTTAGCGCGCAACAAAACAGCTGACACTCACACTCCGTATGGTGGTTACAGTGTGTTGCCACATTTGAATACATCTTACGTATTTGGTTAGTGGTTTTTAGCATGTCTTTCTGCTTATGCCAGTAGCGAACATTAAATTAAGTCACACTGAATTCTGCATTTATCACTTCGAGTTTGGGAATCTATATAAATAAAGATCAATGCTACATGATAGTTTGTATGTATGTCCCCTATGCGTTTATATACCATTCATCTGATTGCGATGAAATTTGGGTGAGTTGTTGTGCGCACTCCAGGGAAGGTTTCTGGCTACAAATTATTTATGTAACACAAAAGGGTGAGGGACTTAACAGAAAGCTTTAAGTCCCACAGTAACCCAATTGCACAATCTGTATACTTATGACACCGCCATGCAAGGTGTGAGAAAGGCTTGCTGATTGATCGCGAGGTGACATGCTGTCTCACCACAGCTCTAATAATACAGACTGTAAGATTGTCTATCACTCACTCCACACTGATTATCATTTATTTTTATTTTTAGCAGCTGGCGTGGGTCAGTGGTAAAGTGCAGTTCTTAAAACTGAACTCAACCTCGGCTGCCGGTTCGAATTCGGTCATGGCACAAATGACCTAGATGTTACGTAATTACAATTAAAATCCTTTTTTTTTTTAATTCTTTCTTTCTTGGTCTGGCTGCGTGGCTCAGTGAAAACGTTCTCACCTGCTGTGACCAAGGTTGCAAATGCGAGGGGGCGTGTCAGTAGATTTACGTTAAAGATCCTCTTAGGGTAAAATTTCCATCACCCAGGCGTCTCTAAAAGCTGCAGTTGTTAAAAGGGACGTAAAACCAATAACATTATTATTATCTTCCTTTCTTTCTCTGTCTGTCTTTGATTGGCATTGCAACGCATGCCGGGTAGTGCTAGTACAGTATCAATATTGGTGTTATGTCCCTTTTAACTACTGGAGACACCAGGTTACCGGAATTTTTCTCCGAAGGTGATCTTTAATGTGGCATTTGCGTGCCCTCAAATGCCAAATGATTGCACCAAGATTCGATCCTGCAATGTTGGGAACAGCAGGTAAGAATGTTGCCCCGGCACCATGCAGCCAGTCACTCCATAACTTAAAGATTGACCTACACAAGGAAACAATCACACTTTACTGAGAAACAGCTACTTGTCAACAATGCAACAGATGGACAACAAGTACCGTGAAAGAATGGAAAACAACCACTGCCGATACGAACAATAACATCATAGGCAGGATGTGTGAAGTTCAGTGGGGATGGGGGTTCGAACTTAAAATGACTACATTCATCTTTATGATGGTGCTAAAAATTAATGCGAGTTATGTGCGAGAATTTGTTTCCTCAATATAAAAATTTTAAAATGCGGTGCGAGATATGTGGGATGACGAGTTACATCTGAGTAAATATGGTACTCGTCAGAAGTATGAACGAACGGCAACAGTACAGGTTTTGTGAATGGTCGAAATTTAAATCCAGCTGGCAGGTGAATGCCTATTACTGTCATGTGTACTCTGATGTCAACTGATTAAAACACAAACCACATGGGCTCAGTCTTTGTATCGGTATTTAAATGATATTATACTGTGCTTCAATACAAAACATAGTAACTAAAAAGCTTTAAAATAAACCATGATGGTTTACTTTGAAATTGGTTCTGTATTGTCTTACAAATAAAACAATATATTTAGTCTGTCCCCCTAGTCAATACATTTTATTTATCCTAATTTTATTTCATTTGGACATGTTTTGGGCCTTCTTTATCGGCCCATCTTTAGCATGTATCAATTAAACATTAAAAACTTTTTACACGAAAAAAAAAAGATTCAGTACAATGAGAACAAATTCATGATACAGATCACAAAATGTTCACAGCTGGTAGAAGAAAAACAATGAGTAACTAGGGAGTATCGCTACTCCAAATATTTATCCACTATCCAGCACAAATAGCACGGAGTGAATATGGCCACTTGCCCTCCACATTTATTCCATTAGCAGTGCTGCCTAGCGATTGAAAAACACAATATGGCGTTTTATGCTGGGAGTATGCTACTCTGAACTTGACCCAATGATATAAAGTCAGGCCCTTACTGTTGTATGCTAGTGATTGATTTGAATCAATAGTCATTTTTTTATGTTGTTTAGATGTGAGGTTTCATCATTCTAAACCTCAACCTCCTTCTGTAGGCTATTTCTTGCCATACATTTCTTTTGTAAACCCGTTCTTACAATCCTCAATTAAATGTTTACTGGTACTTTTACAAGGACTTCACTGGAAGTTCATTCTTACAATGTTCGGTTAACAGATTACTGACAGTAAAATAGTCCTTAACTGGCTGTTGCTTTCCAGAGCCCTTTGTGAGATGTTAATTGCCGGACTAACAACCACACTTAAAATATTCACCATGCTAAAGAATGGTAACAAGTTCTATCAGCAGGATTTGGTGGAGACTGTGTTGCAAATGAATCCAAAGCAAATGGAGGTCTGTGATATCTTATTACTCTGCTGGTGGTGCTTTGGAAAAAACAACATTAATGTGTTAGGTGTTTTTGGGTTACAGCATATTGTCAGCTTATAAGTGAAATAAGAATATGTTTTTACATGTATGCTGGTGATGTGATGTCTGGGAATTCTTATCACTAGTGAAGTTCACTGTGGCCACTTGTATTGCAACAGTCAATGAACTATTTAATTCTTTTATTTTTCCCCTATGTTATGATATTAGTAATAAATGGAAAATTCTTTTGTTATTTTCAGGAATCAGGGGATGAAGATGATAAAACAAAAATAATTAAAATACTACCTAAGAAATCTCAGACTGTCACTCAGGCCCACATGTGTAATTACTGCAACTATACAAGTCCTAAAAGGTAAGATGCCTCATCATCGTGAGATTAAGGTTACGGTGAACTGGAAGCTACCTTTATAGTGTGCTCAACAATTTGCTTAAGTTACATGCTATCCACTGTCTACCTAAGGTCATGTTTCCATTCAAATGTGCATGTTCTTGGAAATGTTGTACCCAGGGGATGGCGCCAGAACCTCCCTCTTCTCTGTCGCTGGCTGCAAACGCTAACATTTAATGGCTTCTATTCAGTGGATGGGCTGCTTACTTGCAACTACTGAATCAATGTTCGTAAGGACTAGTGAAAAATGTGCCCCCTCAACCTGTTTCTGGGTGAAAATGAATGCCTTCATGAATATGTAAAAACAAAACAAATTCAATGTCTTACTTCATACCGTTCCCTTATTAGTAGAGCTCTGCGCGTATAAACAAAACATTCGCATCCGAATCTACTGGCATTGCAATAATATTTTAAATGTATTAAATAAAGCATAATGTATTAAAGCAACATATTTAGACATTTGAGGAGAAAGTCCCTTAGGCTATGTATGCCTTGTGCTTTGTTTAAAATGAATGTTTGGGTGGTAGTTGGTAGGATGCTGAGCTTCTAAGCCCAAGATCGCGGGTTCAAACCCGGCCGAAGTCGTCGGATTTTTCTAGAGCGTTAAATATCCTTCAGTATACCTTCCTTCGGAGGGGAAGTAAAGCCGGGCCCATGTCATCAGATTTATGGTATGTAAAAGAATCTTCCACTAACTACAATTCTGTGAAGCTTAATTTGTAGGTTAGACTTTATTTACGCTCAATTAAGCTCCAACGTTCGTCTCCAGGTGCCAGTTGTGGTGGCATATAGTAGCCAAGTTCACAGCTAGGTGTTGTTGATGGTAGCATTTGGTAGAAAAAGAAGGAACTACGTGAAATTAATCGTCTGCAGTCCTTACCTGAATTACACTAATACAGCCATCACAATTAACACAATCGGACAGATTCTACACACACCCAAAGTACACAAGGCTACATAACAGCATTGTCACAGCCCCTAAACCAATCTAAAATAAATGTTATACAGCCAGAATTGCAACCTTTTTCAGTTCGGAGTGTTAATTGTGCTTAATGACTTAATTTGAATGAGGTTAGCTTAAATCATCATACATTTGCCATGAATAAAAAACCATAACAGAAAATATGTCATCAACATCTGGTCCTAGTAATGTTATTCAACAAATTGGGATTGTATTCTAAAAAATATCCGCTAATTTACTCCATACATCATCCGCAGCTTATCCGCACAGCCGTGAAAATTATATCCTCAAGGCAAAAAATTTTGTGGATATCCGCATGCGCAGAGGGCTTCACTTATTAGGTGTGTGGTTATTTATTTCAACATTTATTGGTATTGTAGAACTCTTTTTAACGCTATGAACTATAAATTATGCATTTTGACCCAGTTTGACTAAAAGTCTTACACTACTTTTCCATGATTTTATTTATCACCTTTTATAATCCCTTTTCACGTTTGATTACACCTAGGGCCCTTTTGAAGGTTTATCTTCTTATTTTCCAGTTTCCAAATTAGAACATTTTAACATACTTTTTCATTTAGTGCCCCTTTAGTTGGTTGGTTCTTAAGTTTAGGGGCTGCGACAACGCGGTCATGTAGCCCCGTGTACTTTGGATGAGTATAGAATCTGTCTGATAACCGGTGTTAATTGTGATGACTGTATTAGCTGTTTTTTTAATTTAAGTACAGACTGCAACTTAGAATTTTTTAAATAGTTCCTACTTTTGCCGCCACCGTCTACGACTACTAGGCCAGGTTCAGAACTTAGCTACTCGACGCCACCACAGTCGACTCTTGGCAACGAACGTAGAAACCTAAGAGCATTGTTTACATTCTTAACCTATCCAATTTAGCTTTACACAGGTGTAATTAGTGGAAGGTTTTTAACATGCCATAAATCAGTGCCCCTTTACTTCCGAATTTATGAACCCTATAGAACCTAAGAGCTAAATTGGGCTGAAGGGCCTAAAAGGGGATAAAGAGGAGTTCTGGTGAAAAACTAAGAGCTAAAGAAGACTTTTTGCAGAAAACACAGTTTTTAAATACATCTTCTGAATTAATGCCAAGAAAAATGAATATGTGAATTAACACATTTTAAGAAATAAATTTATATTCCACACTGAAATTAACAATCTGTATGGTGTTTTTTTGCTTGTCTTAGTAACTCGAGGATGTGTCCACACGCTGTTGCGTCGGGGCCATTGTAGACCCAGTCCTTACTTCTCTGCTGCCTCGCCTTCACAGGAAGTGAAACTTGAGCAGTCTGGAATACTTTTAAATCTGCAACTAAGGCGGTGTTGATTCAATTTTAAAATGATTTGCCACCCACAATAGAGAAGTATATTAAGGGAGCAAATTGGTGATACTCAAGTCTACTTACTTTTGTAGTTTGAAAGTCAAGTTGCGTGGTGTATTGACTCACATTGACTAGTGGTCTTAAGATAGTTTCATATGCCTTGGTGGATAGCCGAGATTGCAGCAGCCATTAACGGTCGTCGAATTGCTTTCAAATGCTATCAGAGGCAAACCACCATGGCCAACCTTATCACCTTCAATAGGATGCGTGCTAGAGCCCGATATCTGATTTGCGAGAGTAAGAAAACGACATGGGAAAAGTATGTGCGTCTGTGATATACTCCTTCATCTCAAGTGTGGAGTAAGCTTTGTCGGATCTCCAGACTTCCGACATCACTGACAATACCTGGAATCATCCACAGACCATCTCGCCATTGCCAGCAGTATTGGATTGCTATTCTCTGATGTATTCTAGATATGATCCAACATTTTTGACTCAGAAATGGGAGACAGAGGCTCACCCCTTGTTTTTTGCCCCTGCTGCTTTGGAGTTTTACAATGTACCATTCTCAGAATGGGAACTGCGCTTGCACTGTGCGGGGATAAATCTCCTGGACCGGATAACATCCATAAACAAATGCTGAAACATCTTAGCGATTCTAGTATCAAACAACTGCTATTCCTCTTCGATCATATGTGTGCGTGCATAAGAAAAGGGACCACTTCTCGGTCAACAGTTCATGAGATAATTGTAAAAAACCATACATCATCATCTTGCACAGTTTCCAGCCACTGGCCGGGTCTGTTTGGAACACAGGCCTCTCCAACGTCTTCTGTCTTCCCACCATCTCTCAGCCTCCACCCTTGTCCTCTCTTCTTCACGCTTTCTTCCACCCCCTTCAGCCACCAGTCTCTCGGTCTTCCTCTAGGTGTCTTTCCTTCCCACTACGTCTCGTGTAACCATACAAGGGAGTAAAATGTTAAATTTTAGTTTTTGATGTCTATGTGTTGATTAGACAGTCATCTACTCACTGCGTGAATTTAAAAGCCCTCTGACAATAATCACTGCTAAAACATGAGGTTTATTTAATACTAAGAAAAGGGACCACTTTGCGCATGGTAAGCGAGGCTTTGACACAAATCTACACCGCTTCATCGATCTGAACCAAGTTTTACATACTTACCCTTTGGAACCCGACGAGTAACACTGTCCACTTCAAATTTCGGACAGACCACTCCATTCCCTGCATTTAGGCCCTTTGCCTCAAATCTACACTGCTACACCGATCTGAACCAAATTTTACATACTTACCCTTTGGAACCCGACGAGTAACACTGTTTACTTCAAATTTCTGACAGACCACTCCTTTCCCTGCATTTAGGCCCTTTAGTACAAATCTACACTGTTTCACCTAATTGCAACGAATTTTACATACTTCCCGTTTGAAACCCTGCTGGTAACACTGTCCACTTGATATTTTGGACAACCCTCTCCATTCCCTACATTTAAAAGGAACTTGAAAACCACGTTTTAAGGCCCTAGAACCATTCATGTCCGTGGTAGTGTAACTGTAAGAATATTTTAATAAGTCCATTGTTGGCTGGCAATGTGGGCTGCATCACACCACATTTTGCTCATCCCTTGGGGCAAGGATGGGTCATATCAAAAATTATTTTAGACAAAAGTTTTAGGTAATTTTTAGAGGAATACTGACCATTTTAAACGTATTTTGATATTGTGTCTATTAAGAGAGAATGTTTTTAATTCAAAATTTAAATTTTGCACAGCCGCCATCTTGAGGTTATGTAAACAATTGAACTAAATTAGATGCCAGTGAATTACAAAGTGTATAAACATTTGGTGTACCATGTTTCACTGCGCTTGGTGGTTAAATCGCTAGAAATGTCTACATAAATGTTTAAAATTCGCTTGTCCGCCATGTTCGTTTTGTACTTACCAGGTTTTTGAAAGTTACATAGGTGTACTTCTAGTAGCACTCTTTATAACCGTACAAAATTTCAGAGTAATAATAATGATCATGTGGCCTCCAGAGAGGCCGAGTGCAGGTCTTTATAGTTGATGCCCGTGGGCGACCTGCGCATCGTAATGAGGATGAAGTGATGATGAAGACGGCACATACACCCAGTTCCCGAGCCAAGGGAATTAACCCCAGGAGATTAAAATCCCTGATGGCTCGGCCGGGAATCGAACCCGGGACACCTTGGGCCAAAGCCTAGCACGCTAACCATTTAGCCACGGAGCCGGACATTTCAGAGTGATATCAGTAATAGTTTCGGAGTTATCTAATGCCGGTGAAATATTTCGCACAGCCGCCATATTGGATTTGTGAGACATAACAAAATTTGAAGGGCATTGTCGGGGTTGGACCATATAGTACTATGACGTTACCGAGTTTCATTGAAATCGCTCCAGCCGTTAAGATTTTATAAGGGGGGACACACACGGACAAAAGTTGATCTCATAAGCCTATTTTTTCATAAATAAATAAAAATAGACTAAGAATATATATTCATCTACGTCAGAATATGGTGAACATGAAAATGTAAACGCCAGCGTAACTTCCAAATAGTTTAGTAGTTATTTGTGTCATGAAGTAACCAAATTTTTAAACAACCCTACTGAAAAGTTATTAAATCTTATGTTGTAATATTACGTGCTAATTTAAGGCCTTAATTTCTTTTGTAGGTGTTCAATTCAATAACATGATATTAGTTACATACTATGGAACACGACAATACCTTGATATCAATACCTGACATGTGATCCCTTTTCATATGCACGCACACATATATGGATTGAAGGGGAGTTTCTATCTCAATGGCGAGAGGGAATCGTGATACCGATTCCCAAGGCTGGATAGGATCCCAAGCTTGCTAGCAGCTATAGGCCCAGTTGTCTCACAAATGGTCTATGTAAGCTGCTGGAGAAGATGGTTAACAGTCGGCTGGTGTGGTTCTTGGAAGAGAGATACCTCTCGTCTGAGTAAGGTATAGTTTCTGCTCTCATAGGTCTACCACCGACCGTCTGGTGAGAGTGGAGAGCACCATTCAGGAGGCTTTTCTCCGAATGGAGCTCCTAGTTACAGTTTTCTTCGATCTTGAGAAATTCTATGACACAAATGGCGCTATGGGATCCTTTCCACCCTTCACGGGTGAGGACGCCAAGGTAATCTGCCAACTTTCATTGCGAACTTTATGTCCTCCCGACTCTTCCGAGTCCTCTTCTTCAAGAGAATGGAGTTCCTCAGGGTTCGGAGTTGAGTGTCACCTTGTTCGAAATTACCATAAATGGCATTGTTGCCAACACTGGGCCCACGGTAGTTCCATCGCTGTATGTACGATTTGACTCTACAGCTGTGGAACTATGGCAATTGCAGCTAGCTATAAATCGAGTCAACAGGTGGGCTCACGACCGACTAAAAATGGGAATTCTCAGGAAACTGTACATGCTCAAGTTTCTTAGTGGCACTATGTGGAGGCCTGATCGTGCGGTGCTGCTATGGTTTTACCAAACCCTTGTCTTGCCCCGAGTTGACTATAGTTCTGCGGCATACGGTTCAGTATGGCCAGCAACCTTGTAAATGATGGACAGTATCCACCATAGTGGCGTTAGGCTGGCTACAGGTGCGTGCTGGACTAGTCTGATCCCCAGTCGACTCGCCAAATCGGGTTTCCACCTTTTAGTTCAGACGCCAGAAGCATATGCTGCCAATGTGCGTCAAATGCCGCATCATCCGAGCTCTCTTCAGCATCCAATACCACCAGAGGTGTGACAACCAGCCTAGCGCCACCCGGCTGGTCAGTATTAGACTTGATAGCTTGTGTAACAAAATAGTAGTGGCTGTAACAAAGTAACCCCCGGCACTACAGCCCATGAAGGGCCTAGTCCTACCAAGCGACCGCTGCCCAGCCATTTGGCCTGCAGATATTGGGGTGACGCGTGGTCAGCGCATCGGGTCCCCTCGGCCGTTAATCTTGGTTTTTGCGACCGGGGCACTGCCTCACTGTCAGACAGCTACTCAATTGTCCTCACGAGGCTGAGTGCACCCCGTTCTAGCCCTCACGTCAGTTTCTAAAATCCCTGACGGAGCTGGGAATCGAATCCGGGGCCTCCAGGTGAGAGGCAGGCACCCTACCTCAACAACACGGAGCCGCCCTAGTAGTGGCTGTAGGTCCCTGTATGATCTCGACACCTAGCAAGGTGCCTCCGTGGCAAGTCCCAGGTCTGGAAATTCGGTTAGATATATACCGAGGTCATAAGGTGAACACGGTTGCCACTGAAGATCTAAGTTCTACAGCATAGTTCACCAATTTCCAGACCTGGCATTCTCTACGTGGATAGTTCAAAGGTGGACGAGAAGGGCTATTTCATGAAAATGTGAGACTAAAAGCCCTTTTTAAAACGTGCAATACCCAGGTCCTGTTAAATAAAAACTACTTTCTCAGATTTCTATCTTTCTATAAATAAATTGTAAGGCATCAATACTAATCCAAATGGCTTCTTTGAATACTACATATAGCCCAGGCATATTAAGTTTTAACCTAAAAAAATAAATAATGAAAAGCTGAAATTTGGCATAGATGTTCTCTAGTACCCTAGTAACAAATCCTGAAAAGTCCCCATCTATGCGTTGTCCGCGTCATAGTTTTTGGAGAGTTCAAAAGGGCTTAAATGGGGCCTAAGTGCCAAAAACAGCATTTTTGCTTCCTGCGTTCAAAATATTGATCCAAAATCAGTTCTAATGAGCTTTGTTAGTAATAAGAGAAGGACTGCGTTAAATATAACGCTCTTATTGGTGGTAATTATTGCCATACATTTAATCCGATGAGTATTCAAACATTTTTAGCTCATCTTTTCTCACGAAAATTTAGCTAATTTGTCATTAGCCGGGACTTATCGTGTAAACAGCTGCTGATAGCGACTAAAGACCCGAAGTAAAAGTTGTAAAGCACACTTGTAGCTTTAAAACAATACATTGCCCATGTTGATCCAACAAACAGCAGCAGAGATACAGTTACAAATATAAAAGTGCAAGTGTGGCAGTCGCTTTCCGAATGAACGCTGGTGGGCTCCATCTATTCACCTTTGCTGACACCATTTTGTATCTTTGATCAAGAGCTTTTAGGATGGTATTCCTTTGAATCCAGGTAAACTAGCAGAAACAGTTAGCATAGAACAAAACAAGTTTAATGCAGTTAGCAGTTGTACATTCACAATATCCATAATGCAAATAATTACAAAACAAAGCTTAAAAAGCTTTCTTTAGACAAAGAACACTTGCAAAACAAAGCTTACATCGGACTCAATCGTCCTCCTCATCGTCTGAGCCATCAAATGTGACGTTGCCACACTCTTTTCCACTGCAGTGTCCACACATTAAGGAGCATTCTAAACCGGAACGTACACACTCACACCGGCTGCCACAAGAGATCTTGCAGTTGCAGGACACCAAATTGAGGAGATGATCTGGAGCAGCTGGAAGATGAGTTGTCACTGGTACTAAAGCTGAGTGTTGGATTTTCCATCCCCCATTGGGTCGGGTCCAAAGAAAATCCTAACCATTCCTGAACTTGCAAATATACCCGCAGTGAATGTTGTTTGCATGCCGCCGAAGTCGGCGGAAGTGAAGCCAGCTGAATTGATGCTGTGACCAGTTGTTTGGCAATTTTTTGGCTGTATTTCACTACCCAAAGTTCGTTGAGGCTTTTGCACTCCAATTTGGCACTATCGTAGAGACAAATGGTGAACTTCTCTCCAGCTGATATTATGTCCTTTTCATCCGGAGCCGTATAGACGAATACCTTAATTTCCTCGCGTAAAGATGCGGAATTCTTCAATATTTTCCAGGCTTGCTGTTTGATGTACTCTACCCACAGCTTGGCTCATTGAAGAAAATGTGTCATGAAGCGACTCTTTGAGACGTTGAAGGCAAGGTTAGGATAGCAAGTCGTTGGCGGTGCCTTCTTGGAATGCGGTAAGCGCCTGTATTTCGTCCTTGTCATCCTTCAGCCCGTCGTTCATGTTGAGTAACATTGCCCCGACATCCTGTTTTGTCAGAAAATGCGCTCTGTGGGCCCTAGAACATGCACAGTTTCGCGTTATTGATACATTTGAAATAGAAGGCATAACGTAATCATTAACAGCGAGCTAATTGCAAGCCTACCTAGAATATGCGTGTCCAGACATCATGTGAGTCACTGACGATTTAGCGTATATTTCCGCCCAGAGCTCCTCCAAACCACTTCCATTCGTCACGTTGCCGATTGCCCCAAGAAACGGCATCAGAAGGTGAAATCCGCCTAGACGAACAACCACGTTTTTGAGTTCCTCTGAAGTGTCCGATGCGACTATCTCTGCAACTTTCGCGTATAGGGGCTGGTCAAAGGTTACGAAACAAGTGCTTTCTTTCAGTTCCGCGCACTCTCTTACGGCAAACTTCAGCGCGGAATACATAGTTGATGGATAGCTCGGTTCCAAGTTATGAACGGCAGGGCATCAACTGACGTTGTCTGGGAAGCTGGTTGAGCATGAGCAGACAGTGACGTCTTCATAAAGCCGTTCCACGAAGTAGGTAAATTAATAACCTGACCACCGTCCAGATAACCACAAGGAGTCCATCATCGACGCAATAGCCACAGAGTTTGGGGCTTCCACAGTTAACTCCTTAATCTTGACGTCATTTGAACCAGGAGAAGAGGGTTTCCGATACCACGAATTGTTGAACTTTCCCATCGCCACAATCACACCAGCATTAGGAACTTCTCGTGTACGTGGGAGTAGAGATATTTCACTGTCATGCGCTAGACCTGTGCACTTGATGCCTCCCTTGCAGTGAAATGTGTTTCGCCCGTCCAATGTCCTTATGTTATAATTAGCGTTGTCAAAGCAAAACTGCGTGAACGCTCCAGCATTCGGGATTGGACGTTCTTCACGAAGCGCTGAAACTTCGTACCTGTGGACTTCCGCCACATTTACTGAAAATCCAAGACTGTTTAGAAGCTCAATTAATTGTTTCGAGTATTGTTGGCCTGCTCCGACAGGCCGAGCGCTGTCACCTAGATACGCGATCGGGTGCCTTTTCAACAGCGGTTATGCTTTGGGACCGTAACTCGGTAACCGTTTCTCGCATAGACATGGGTAATGTACCAATGTAAAGCTAAAAGTATGCTTTATAACTTTCATTCTGGGTCTTTAGTCAATATCAGCAGTTGTTTAAAAAAGAATGACCTGCTAATGACAAATTAACCAAATTTTCGTGTAAAAATTGTGCTAAAAATGTTAAATTAGTCGTTTTTTTTTTCCTTCATCAATAGCAATAATTAGGCCTGATAAGTCCGTTATCCTACTGGTTCATTTTTATTAATTGCTAAAGCTCGCGAGAACTAAATTTGGATCAATATGTTGAACGCAGGAAGCAAAACCGCTGTTTTTGGCACTTAGGCCCCATTTAAGCCATTTTGAACCCTCCAATAACTATGACGCGGACACCGCAAAGATGGGGACTTTTCAGGATTTGTTTCTAGGGTACTAGGGAACATCTATGCCAAATTTCAGCTTTACATTTTTTTTTTAGGTTGGCCGTGTTTTTTGCATATAATGCCTGGGCTAATAGAAAATACAATATAGTAATACTGAAGAGATTTTATTGTTTTACAGGTATCTACTCTCGCGGCATATGAAATCACATTCCGAGGAGAGACCCCATAAATGTAGTGTTTGTGAGAGAGGTTTCAAGACATTGGCTTCTCTCCAAAATCACGTTAACACACATACAGGAACCAAACCACACCGGTGCAAATTCTGTGATAGTGCATTCACTACTTCAGGTAAGCATTAAAAGAGCATCTGTAATTTTTATTTTGTCCTCTGTGTGTTGATGGTTTTTTTTTTTTTTTGCACCTTTGTGAACTACCCTTTCTCATTCAGGATCATAATAACAGTCATTGCATTGAAGAAAGAATTGAGAGAAAATACAATTGGTCAGTGCACGAGTTTTAATTTCAAATGCTTGGCACTGAAAATGTTCACCTTCACTATCGGATTTTTCACGAGCATTAAAAAATCTCTCAGTATGCCTTCCTTCGGTGGGGAAGTAAAGTCGGGCCGATGTCATAGATTTATGGCATGTAAGGAAACTTCCACTAACAGCATTATTGCCGCCGCCGGGCCCACGGTAGTTCCATCGCTGTATGTTGACGATTTTGCATTACAGCTCTGGAAGTATGGCGATCGTGGAACGGCAATTGCAGCTAGCTATTAACCGGGTTGACAGGTGGGCTCAAGACCGGGGTTTTCGTTTATCAGCAGCGAAAACCTCCTTCGTCCATTTTTGTCGGCTCCGGAGGCTACATTTACACCCTGAACTACATCTCAGGGATGCTGCGTTGTCGTTGGTTGACATTTATCGCTTCCTGGGGCTCCATTTTGACAGCAAATTAACGTGGCAGCACCATATACGGCAACGAAAAATGGCGTGTCTCAGGAAACTGAACATGCACAAGTTTCTTAGTGGCACTACGTGGGGGGCTGACCGTGCGATGCTGCTATGGTTCTACAGAGCCCTCATCCTGTACCGGCTAGACTATGGTTCTGCAGCATACGGTTCAGCAAGGCCGGCAACCTTGAAAATGTTGGACAGTATCCACCATAGTGGCATTAGGCTGGCTACCAGTGCCTTCCGGATTAGCCTATATCCAGCCTACTCGCAGAATCGGGTGTTCCACCTCTAAATTATAGATGCCAACATATGCTTTTACCATATGCTGTCAATGTACGCCAAATGCTGTAACATCCGAGCTATCGAGCTCTCTTCAGTACCCAATACCACCAGAGGTACGCCAAGTAGCCTTGTGCCACTCGGCCGGTTGGTATTAGACTTAATCGCTCGTGTACTGAAATAAGAGTGGCTGTAGATCTCTGTATCATCCGGACACCTAGCGAGGTGTCTCCTTGGCAAGTCCAGCGTCCAGATATTCGGTTAGATCTACACCGTGGTCCTAAGGTGAACACGGATGCCTCTGTTTATCGAATGCAGTTCCTTAGCATATTTCACCAATTTCCGGACGCTGGCATTCTATACACAGATGGTTCGAAGGTGGACGAGAAGGTGGGTTGTGCCTACGTTATTGATGGTGCAAATACCAAGATCTCTTTGCCTGAGGCATGTAGTGTGTTTACTGTGGAGCTCGTTGCCATCTATGAAGCTCTGCAGTTTGCACTACAGGATGCACGAATCCAGTTTCTCGTGTGTACCGACTCTTTGAGTTCGTTGCAGTCAATTGCTACATGTTTTCCGGGACACCCCCTAGTGCAGCGAATCCACGACCTACTAGCCGGGTTGTGCCGCGCTAACACTCGAATCACTTTTCTGTGGCTTCCAAGCCACATGGGAATTGCGGGAAATGAGTTAGAGGGTCAAATTGCAAAAGAGGCGGTATCACTACCACCTCGAACAATGGAGGTACCCGCTAGAGATAGTTGCTCTCAGTTACGCCGACAAGTACTGGCATTTTGGGAGCGTTAGTGGCTAGCTGACTTACTTTCAAGAAGGGAACACTCCTCGGACAGGACGGATACAATGGACGACGACCTAGCTGTGTTCATGGACTAAGATTTGGAACTTGAAACATACGAACGCTGACGGGAAAGGTGGAGGAAATAGTGGATATGATGGAAAGAAGGAAGTTGGATTTATTGGGATTGGCAGAAACAAAGTGGAAAGGGGAAGGAAGGAGACAACTGAGAAAAGGCTACAGACTGTACTGGAGTGGAAATGAAGAGGGAAAGAGGAATGGAGTGGGAGTAGTAGTACGAGATGGTTTAAAAGAAGAAGTGAAGAGAATAAGTGATAGGACGATGAAAGTGAAAGTAGCACTGAGCGGAGAGACCGTAAAAATAGTGCAAGTGTATGCTCCACAAGTAGGCTGCGCCTATGAAGAGGAGGAGGAGTTTGAAGAGGAATTGCAGAAGCAGCTGGTAGGAAGGAATATGATTGTTATGGGGGATCTGAATGCCCTTGTAGGAAGAGAAAGACAAGGGTATGAGAGTGTGCTTGGACCAGAGGGTTGGGGTGGAAGAAATGAGGAAGGAAAGAGACTGTTGGACTTCTGCCAAAGGAACAGCCTGCTAGTTGGGAACTCCTGGTTCAAGAAACGAGAGAGCCACACATCACATGGTACAGTGATGACTTGACAAGGAAGTCGGTGGTCATAAAAAATGAAACCAGGCAAACAAAACCGGCAGTAAATAACATAACGTTGTCAGAAGACTCCAAGAAGATCAATGACCCACAAAATGTCTCAAGAATTTTTAATGAGCATTTTGCTACCATAGCTGAAAAACTACTAAATGTAAACAATATACAAGCAATAAAATCAACACTCGCGAATATAACATTTAATGGAAAATCAATGTTTGTTGAAAATGTTACAGAAGCAGAAATCCTCAATATTGTAAAGAACCTACAGAATAAACATTGCTCAGGAGTTGATAACATTCCTGATATACTAATTTAAAAATGTATCCAAAATATAATTACCCCCTTAACACACCTCTGTAACCAATCTCTCATGTCAGGAATATTTCCAGATATCTTTAAAATTGCAAAAGTAATTCCATTATTTAAAGGGGGAGATAGAGAAAACGTAACCAATTATAGACCTATTTCTTTATTGTCGATATTTTCAAAAATTTTAGAGAAGATAATGTACAACCGTCTAATTAGCTTCATAAACAAATATAAATTGTTAACTGACTCTCAACATGGCTTTAGAGAAGGAAAATCTACAATGTCAGCAATTTATGAATTTTTAAATCCTGCTTTTGAGTCACTTGATGAAAGGAAGAGTGTATGTGGCCTGTTTTTGGACCTGTCTAAAGCTTTTGATGTGATAAATCATCAGATACTAATTGATAAACTCCATCAATATGGTATCAGGGGTATCGCTAGTAAGTGGTTTCAGTCATATTTAAATAATCGCCAACAGATCGTCGAACAAAAAAGTTTAGAAAATACCACAAACATATTTAAATATTACCACTCAGAT
This sequence comes from Meconema thalassinum, assembly GCA_946902985.2. Taxonomy (NCBI): domain Eukaryota; kingdom Metazoa; phylum Arthropoda; class Insecta; order Orthoptera; family Tettigoniidae; genus Meconema; species Meconema thalassinum. Next base: position 471,821,899 of record OX336388.2, on the reverse strand, counting down.
CCTATGTTTTTGAAGTATGTCATTCCGCAGGGGTCTGTTCTAGGGCCACTACTTTTTCTCCTTTACGTAAATGACTTACCATCTCAGATACCTGCATTTAAAACTGTACTATTCGCAGATGATACAAGTGTTTTGATGAGGGGTGAAAATGACACTGAACTTCAAAAATCAGTAGAGGGAGTAACAGGTCAGCTGTCCTTATGGTTCAACAATAATGGATTCCTTATCAACACTAGTAAAACAGTGGCTCTTAACTTTCACACAGCTCAGAATAAAAGTATTAATTCTCCCTCCATAATCTTAAATGACCTTAAAATTGGTAACGCCTCTTCTACTAAATTCTTAGGCCTTTGGTTGCAGGATGACCTAAAATGGAACTCTCATACCACTAAACTTGCCAAGAAACTAAGCTCAAGTTGTTATGCATTAAGAGTATTAAGACAATCGACTAGCTGGAGAACTGTTCTTAGTACTTATTTTGCTTATTGCTATTCGCTTATGAAATATGGAATCATATTTTGGGGAAATTCACCTGCTGCTCACCAAATCTTTATTATCCAGAAAAGAATAATTAGAACAATGAAAGGAACTACTAGATTGCATACATGTAAGCCTCTGTTTAAAAAACTGAAAATTTTACCTTTGCCATGTATTTACATCTTTGAACTTCTATTATTTGTCAAACAAAGCTTAGGAAATGAGGATATCTTTGAGATGAATTCAAATATACATAACTACCAGACCAGACAAAAGAACAATCTTCATGTACATGCTGCAAATACAACACTATGTAAAAATGGTGTATTCCATGCAGCTATAACGCTATATAATCATTTGCTAAATAATATTAAAAGTACAGCAAATTACATAAAGTTCAAAATAAAAACTAAAGAGTTCTTGCTGGAGCACTGCTTCTACTCAGTTAAAGAGTTTTTAGAATATCAATAGTTATGTATTCATAGGACTAAATGATGTAAGGTTATCCTTGTGTAGGCCTATATTATTATTGTGATTGTAAATTAGTATTAGTATAATTTGTGAATTGACGTGTCCTATATCATTGTACAATGTAGATTATATGATTGAATGGATGAATAAAAAATACAATACAATACTATATTATGTATGAGAAAGAATTAAATAAGAACATCACGGACATCAAGGTTATACCATCGGAGAATCTGGATAGCGACCATCGATTGCTGGTAATGAACCTGAGAGGGACTAAGGAGAAGAAATGGACTGAGAACCAGGAAATACGTATAAGGATATGGAAACTGAAAGAAGGAGATAGAAGGGTCGAGTACCTCAAAATGGTAAAGGAAGGAATTCCAACAGATGAAGAACGAGGGGTGGAAGAGGAATGGGCTAGATTTAAGAAGACACTAGTAGGTGCAGCAGAAGCAGTATGTGGGAGGACAAGTAGTAAGAAGAGGTGGAAGGAAACACCATGGTGGAATGAGAAGACAAAAGATATAGTAAGGGAAAAGACTAGAGCCTTTAGGAGGTGGTATCAAAATAGGACGGTAGAGACAAGGGAAGAGTACCAGGAAAGAAAGACGGAGGCGAAGAGTGTAGTGACTGAGGAGAGAAGAAAGTGGATGGAAGAGTGGACAAAGATGATGAAGGAGGATAGTGAAGGTACAAAAAAGGTCCTGTATGGGATGGTAAAAAATAAGAGGCGGAAGGATCCCACGGATTATGTTAGAATGGTGAACAAAACGGGACAAGAGATAGAAAATAGGGAAGAACTGAAGGAAATGTGGAAAGAATATTTTGAAGAACTTTTGAACCCAAATGTAAACCACGGCGAGGAGGAAGAAATCGGGGAAGAGGAAGATGGACTGTAAACAGAAAAGGACTTAACATGGAAAGAAGTGGAAGATGCAGTGAGGAAGATGAAAGGAGGGTAGGCAGCGGGTGTGGATGAGTTGAGTGTGGAGATGGTGAGAGCAGCTGGAGAGGTGGGGATACAATGGTTGTACCGAGTGATGAAGACAGCATGGAAGGAAAGGAAGACCCCAGAGGACTGGAAAAAGGGAATAATTGTCCCGATCTTCAAGAAAGGTAGTAGAACAGAATGCAGAAGCTATCGGGGAATAACACTGATGAGTCATTGTGCAAAGATCTTTGAGAAAGTTTTGGGAAGGAGAATTAGGACAAGGATAGAAGGAGGGATGAGGGAAGAACAACATGGCTTCAGAGCAGGAAGGTCCACAGTGGATTTGACTTTTGCTGTAAGGCAGTTACAAGAACAGCACTATGAGTATGGAACAGATCTACTGATGGCCTTCCTGGACATTGAGAAAGCATATGACTGTGTATGCAGAAACAAAGTATGGAAGTCCCTGGAGGATAGAGGAGTAGAAAAATGGACTATAAGGAGGATAAAGGAGATGTACAAGGGAAGTGTGAGCTGTGTGAAAGTGGGAGGAGAGAGATCGGACTGGTTGGAACAGAGAAACGGCCTGAAACAAGGAAGTGCACTGTCACCGGTACTTTTCATTGTGGTGATGGATGACATTACATACCTCCCAACCCTTCCGCTTTATTCGGAAACATTCCGAATTTTCACCTCGTCTTCCGATCTTCTTAATTACTATTATTTCTTCCGAATTTTGGGCCCCAGTGATATATTTTAAAAGAAAAAGGAACTGCAAATAATTTCCATTCTCAAGGAGATTCTCTCGTAAGTCGTAATTATTGTTTTTGTGATTTGCGTAACCTTGTGTAAACTCCTCGCTTGGCAGTGCACTCCATAGCTGCGATCTCGGAATGGTGAGTCAGCTGATCGGCTTACCGCATACTGATTGGTGGTATTTTACGGACAAACAGGTGTCAGCCTACGCTGATTAGTCGAGGCTGGCCACGTGACTGTGCAGAATGGGATTGTAACCTTATATTCTACTCGCGGCAATTGTGACTTGCTCCGTTTGACGCCACGTGTTTATACTCTGCTAGCGTCACGTTTAGTGCATTTAATTGAGGTATGCGTCGGTAGATAATTATTTCAACAAGTTGTGTCGATGATTGTTTCGTATCATGTGTTTGAAGTTTCTCTCGTCACGTTATGACGACAAAACCTCAGAAACGTTATCTCCAAGTGTTCAAAGAAAGCTATAAAACTGAATTTCCATTCATTTTCCAATCTAGTAGAGGAAACCATTTTGCTCTTTGTTCCGTGTGCCGTTGCGATATAAATATTTATCATGGTGGAAAAACTGCATTGTGAAATCTGTAATTTTAAAAAATCTTCCTATTTTTGACTTCCGAAGGTTGGCAGGTATGACATTATGACCCGAGTGGCACAAGTAATTGGGGAAGGAAAGATGAAAGCAATGGTGTTTGCAGATGATTTGGGGAAACAAGGAGGAGGAGGTACAGGAACAGTTGGACGTGTGGGAAGGAATAATACAAGGGTATGGGATGAAATTTAGCATAAATAAGAGTGAGATGGTGTTCACAACAAGGAAGAAGGAAAGAACCACAATGGGAATAACAATTGGTGGGGAACAGCTGAAGAAAGTGAAGAGTTTCAAGTATCTGGGAAGCCTGATACAAGATAATGGAAGAAACGATAGATAAATAAATGAGCGGGGGAGACAGGCAGAAGCATTCCGGAGGAGTGTGAGAAGCATGTTATGGAGCAAGGATGTCCCTCAGAACAGCAAAAAGATCATATGTCGGACGTACTATGTCCCTATCCTGACGTATGCCTCTGAGACCTGGGTTATGAAAGGAAGGGAGAAGAGCAAAATTCAGGCCAGTGAGATGAGGTTCTTGAGAAGCAGTTTTGGAGCTACAAAGATGGACAGAATAAGAAATGAGAGGACCAGGGAATTATTAATGAAGGAGGAACCATTACAGGATGGTATAGAGAAATCTAGACTTAGATGGTATGGACATGTAAAACGAATGGAGGAGAAGAGGATACCCAGGAGGATACACGAGACGAAGTGGGAAGGAAAGAGACCGAGAGGAAGACCGAGGGACAGATGGCTGAAGGGGGTGGAAGAAAGCATGAAGAGGAGAGGAGAACACTGGACAAGGGTGGAGGCTGAGAGATGGTGGGAAGACAGAAGACGTTGGAGAGGCTTGTGTTCCAAACAGACCCGGCCAGTGGCTGGAAACTGTGCAAGATGATGATGATGAGTGGCTAGCTTACCCAATACCCAGTAAACTGAGAGCAATTATGGAACTACTCGCGTGTGGCGGAGCTCTTTCCGGTCACGGAGGGAGTCCGTCATTTTGTGTAGGCTATGGATAGGTCATACAAGATCCACCCACTCGTACCTAATGAGAAGGGAAGACAGCCCACTTTGTACCTGTGAAGCCGTTTTCACCGTGGCCCACATTTTAACCGATTGTGTGGATCATGATGACTTACGAAGAAACCTTGGTTTGCAGATGACACTCAAACTTATATTAGCCGATGACTCGGTGGCTGCTGATCCGGTCATCCGCTTTATAAGTGAGAGTGGGTTAGGGCCAGCAATCTAAATTTTCCAGTGTACATTGACTCAACAACTTGTTCTTTTTTGAATGTAGAATTTTTGTTTTTCCGGAATGTTTTTTTATATTATAATTATCATCTTGGCTTACAGGATTGAGCCGCGTCGCATATCGGTTATTATTTCCCGACGTTTCGGCTGACATTGCAGCAGCCTTAATCATGGGTGGGTATGAGTTGGTGTCCGTACTCAAACTAACGGTTATTGCTGTTAAGTTCCAACATTCGCCGCCAGGTTCTGGTTGTGGTGGCATCTAGTTTTTCACCTAGGTGTCATTGACGGTAGCATTTGGTGGCAAAAGTAGGATTTACTTGAAATTGACTGTCTGCAGTCCTTACCTGAATTACAGATAACACACACTAATATAGTCATCACAATTAACACCGGTTACCAGACAGATTCTACACACACCCAAAGTACACGAGACTACATGACCACGTTCTCGCAGCCCCTATCCTGAGCAATCAACCATCACTATCAAGAGAAGGTAGCAATCTGGAAATATGTTGGCTTGATTAAACATATCATTGTTGCCACGACAATACCTCTTATGTGTGAAGTTCACATTTTTCAGGTGCAGCTTCGGTGGCGTAGTTGGTAGCATGCGGAGCTTCTATGCCGAAGATCGCGGGTTCAAACCCGGCCAAAGTTATCAGATTGTTTAAGAGCGTTAAAAATCCTTCAGAATGCCTTCTCTTGGAGGTGAAGTAAAGCCGGGCCCATGTCATAGATTTATGAAACACTGTTTTAATTATTTATAATCCCATATACTACCTAGTCTTACCATAAATACTGTCCCAACTTTTGAGGGTGGCTGTACTTCCGCCCGAACGAGGGAGCGGCTACAAAACCGGTATCGTGAGGCGTGAGTCATTGTTCGTTGAACTGCAGAAGTGTTCAGTTGTCAGTTTGAAGTTTTCAAGATGGAATGGGGGGAGTATGAGAATGGTGTGGCAGTGATAGCGTTACACAAGGTAGGGCAATCGCTAGGGAGATTTTCAAAACCCTCCAGAAGCTGAAAATTAGTAAGAAATTTGTTTACTGCAATATAAATCGATTTGTTGAGGCTAGAACTGTGCGAGATCGCCCGCGGCAAGGAAGACCAACAACAGTACGAACGCCAGCAGTGGCAGCTCGTGTGCGACAAAATCCGGTAAGGAGACAGTCAGTGATGGCTCGTGAGTTACAGATATCAAAAATGTGTATGTCTCGCATGTTAAGCATTGACCTGGGACTCAGTGCTTACAAACGACGCAAAGGACATCTCCTGACAAATGAACTGAAGTGCCAAAGGCTCCTAAAATCAAAGCGCTTACTTAAGCGTTACGCAGCTAATGGTCATCGTCGAATCCTGTTTACGTATGAAAAGATTTTCAGTGTTGAGGAGACTTTCAATGCCCAAAATGACAGGGTATATTACCATTCCTCTAGAGAAGCTGGTGAAAAGGCTCCAAGGATCCACAGGGGTCATCATCCCTCATCAGTTATGGTGTGGTGGGGTGTAAGCTTCGAGGGCACAACGGAGCTCCATTTCTGTGAAAAGGAGTCAAAACTTAAGCTAAAGTGTACCAGGAGACAGTACTTGAGGGACTGGTCAAGAATCTCCACAACACCCTCTTCCATGGACAGAACTGGAGCTTCCAGGAGGACTCAGCCCTAGCGCACAAGGCACGGACAACCCAGCAGTGGTTGGAGGCAAATATTCCTGATTTCATTTTCACTTCAGATTGGCTGTCTGCAAGTCCAGATTTAAACCCTTTGGACTACAAATTGTGGTCCAAGCTTCAGGAGATGGCTTGCAAGAAAAGACATTCCAATATTGAAAGCTTAAAGCTGTCTCTTCGGAAAGCAGTTGCAGATTTTCCAGTTGATTTGTTGCATAATTCCATTGATGAGTGGCCACAAAGACTTAAGGACTGTGTGCATGCAAATGGTGGTCATTTTGAATAATTTATTTGTGGTTATGGTTCATAATGCATCTGTGTAACACTTGTATTAGGATATTAAAATATCTAACCATTTTGTGTTTGGGACAGTATTTATGGTAAGACTAGGTATATTTATCTCCTGTACAGTCAAATATCAACATTCTATCTTAAAAAGTAAAGGTAGGACATAATTGTTAACGAAAACTTGTGATTTTATTACGCTTAGCTTGTCATCCGAAGGGTTAAGTAGAAATAATTATTTTAATTAACACTGTTATTTTAATGTACTGTTAGGCCAATATTACCGTGTTATTTCAAGCTTTAAAGTCTGAAACATAAAAACGTTCTCCCTGATAGGTAGGCAACCACAAAATAAATTTCAACCCCCCAAGTTTGCAAGGAGTTTTCCTCCCCTGATGCACGGGGCTGGAGGCCATCTACTGCTGCATTCTCAGCACCTTCCTTTTTAATGACATAAAACCTCCTCGTTTTCCTGGGGAACACTTCCAACATAGACAGCTTCTCTCTTGGCTTCCACCCACGAGCTAGTCTTGGTCTTCCCCATCCCTTCCAAACCTTGGTAGCTGAGGTCCTCTGAGAAATCATCTAATATTTTCTCTTATCCCATAATCCTTTTTACAAATTTATAATCTTGCAAAACAAAGTTGAGGGGAAGGTATGAATCATACAAATCGCGTGGCATACTAAAGAAAACGGTATTACCAATTACTAGGGACTGGAAAAATTAGCATCTATTTGTTTCAAAATTAGCATCTATTTTCTTCAAAATTAGCATCTATTTACAAAGTTAAAATCATCACATTGTAATATTATTTTAACGACTCCAAGTTTATGAAGTGCAGTTATAGTCCTCGAACGAAAGCATTGTCAGTAGTTCAGCATTGCTTACTTTCAAATTGCACCGTCTGTCTAACCACTGTGTTGTAATGGGACAACACACGCTCGCTATCTATATTGTTCCTTGGGGTTCACAAAACAGTATTTAGCAAATATGCTGAACTCGTCTGAACTGCAGTTAATGCAAGCATGATATCACATTTTTCACTTTCTTTCATTTGGGTTTGAATTGCATTTTTCAGAGAACAGTAACCAGACCAGATTTCGTTTTGTGAGAGCATTCCAAAAAATTTCTCAAACTCAGCTAATTTATCAATGTTATTCAAAATTATATTTTTTTGGATACAGAGAGTGCTTATGGTTAGGGTCTTTAGCTTTCAATGTGGCTAGCTTGCACTTCGAAGAATGAGCAGCTTTGACAAATGTGTCTCTACATGCAGCCTGTTCTAGAGGAGTGAGCTTAATCAAAGCACTTTTAGTTGCTGCAGAAAAATTCCCTGCACAAATTAAGGTAAGACTGTTGTCAAGGTTATGCAATTTGGGGTAAAGGAGATGAGAGGTAGGATACAGAGACCCTTCAAGTTCAGTAAGGAGGTCAACCAATCCAGCTGCATGATCTGTGACAAAAACCCTGTGGGAGTGAAGTCTATTCACTTCTCGGTCAGTCAGATCAGTCGGGTACTTAATACCACAGTTGTTGATGTCTTTCATGTCAGATATCTTGAAAAATGTAACAACATCTGTAAAGTAAGCATTTAAATAGAAGACAGCCTGAAACCAGCTATTCCATCGGGTTATGACAGGTGCAGGAAAAGCTTTGCCATACTTTGATTTTAAGAAATGTAAATAATTATATTTTCACTTTCTTGTGTTCAAAAATGCAGACTTTACCATCGCAACCACATGATTTAAATCTGTCATCACTGCGACCCAACAATTGCCAACCAAGCTGATCTTATGTGCCCAGCACTGTACTTGCATTAAATGATCCCCTATGACCACTCTTAATGTTTCATAAAATCGGGTCATATATGGGACACTGTCACTAACAAACATTTGAACCGCATCATATTGTACACTATAACTCCGCAGAGCTTCTAAAACCGCACGGGAGCAGTTTGTAGCATTTCCTGCATCAAGGTAGTTCACAGAAACAACGTGCAGCTCTCTTTATGATCCGGCTGGGACTTGGTATTTGATGATAAAAACACAACGGCCCATTCTATCTGTAGTTTCATCACAGAGTATGTTGATGTTCTTCCCCATCAGAGACTCTGCTGTTCTTTTCTGGTGGTACGATGCAACTTCTAGAAAGGAAGAAAGACCTCAAATTATAACAAAATAATTTAAAATTACTGGATCAATTGGGTACGGGTAGGATAGTTCGATACGGAAATCACGCTCAAATTCTGTCTCCTTCAATTCTGAGTGCGGTTTCGATGTCGTAATATCTAAACCGTACCCGATCAATGAAGTCGAAACTAACCTGGTAAATATAATTCACGTAGAGTTTTCACACATCAGCTCTTCATTTGAAAACTCTGTAATCCAGGCTCTTAGCTCTTTGTTTTCGAGTGTTTCCAGAGGTATATTTGCTTTGGCAAATACTTTAACTGTGCGTTTCGAGAAGTTATCTCTGGAAATTTTTCATCGTTTACAACTATCCAACTGTGTAAGCACAGAAGTTTGCATTCCTTGAGACGTACTAGCAGCAAGGGTTGAACTTTTGTTATCGCGTCGCTTACCCACCTGTTTTTCCGACTTAACATGTTTCGCAATGCTATCCTTTTTTTCCCACGCAACTCAGCAGTTACAATATTTACAAAACACTGTCACTGAACCTATGGCATATAAAGCATCCTTTGCATACTACTGAGCCCTTTCGCGCGCAGTTATCGTCGTGCGCCCCATAACCTAAACAATCGCTTGATTTTCTTCTCTCCACTATTCACATGCACCTTACACGAAAACAGTTTCAACTTTGAACGAAGAGTATGAACAATAGGTAAACAACGCTTCGTCTATTTCATTTTTTTACCGTGGCGCTCGATTTACTTTTCAAGAATAATCAATACATCCTATTCCCATTGTAAATATCGATTAAAGTCAGTAAGCAGCGATCAATCTACTACTTTTGTATATATATCGATCAGAGCAGTCGAGAGATTTATGTGCCATATTTGCAGTATTTCTCATGTTTTCGCCGAAATAAGTAGTTTTCGCCAGTAAAATAACACATTTTCGCAGAATTCGCATCAAAATCGCATATTTGTACTAATTTCACATTTTGGTCAAAATTCGCATTCTGTCGCATTTTGAATTTAGGTACCACAGTGCTTCAGAACAGCTTATAACTATTTAAAAATGGTTTTAACACATATTACAAAAATTCACATTTATCGCAAATGCGAATTTTTCCGGTCCCTACCAATTACCATACCACCGTTGCTACAACAATACCTTCTATGTGTTGCCCACTCAAAATAGGCAATATCTCCTATGTGATGTAATTTATTATTATTACAGTCCTCTGTCCGCCACCTGGGGATGCGCTCTCTAGAGGTTACAGGTTCCCTTGAGAGTATGTACCCCTATATATATATACAGTATATTTGTCTTTTCAACTTAGTCTTGCTACCCTTTATTGTTCAAGCACTTTATCAAATGCTCTTTAAGTACAAACTCTGTTTTATATATTTATTATGGCTGCTACTGTTACTCAGGGAATTTTCTGATTTATGCTGAAAATATCAGGGAATTGTCAGGGAAATCTGTTGGTTTTGATAAACATCATGGCAGGCACCCACCTGGCCTCCCTATAACCAACACACAGCCATCTCTGGCACCAAGGCAAAACCGGCTTTCATCGGAAAACACAACGGATCTCCACTCTATCCTCCAATGAGATCTCGCTTGACACCACTGAAATCTCAGACGGTGGTGGTTTGGGGTAAGTGGAATACACTACCACTCCAATTGCTGCTGCAGACGCCGTCCGATGCCCCAAAGCCATACGGCGGTCCTACCTCTCGGTGGTGCCACGGGGACGTCCGGAGCCCGGTCTTCTTGCGACTGTACCTTCTCGTGACCACTGGTGACAGCACGCATGCACACTGGAGACATTCCTGCCAAGTTGTTCTGCAATAGCTCGGAAAGAAAATCCACCTTCATGTAGCCCTATTACACTAGCGCCACGCTAATACGATTTGTGGGAAATTTGAATCAACATCATCTTTCAGATGTTTAAACACGCCTACCAACGTTCGTTAATCTAGCACAACCCCTTCTTGGTGTTGGGATATTTTTTTCCGTCTGTGTATTTCCCCATCGTTCAAAGAGTTAGCCATATTTATCACCACGTATCTTAATTAGCTCCGAGTAAGAATGTAAACTAACATAGCTTCAAAAGATCACACATGTGGGTAATCAGCTGACTGCAGCATGTTCAAAGAATACTATTTATGAACCCAGTTATTCACAGAATACAAACACATCGATATCCAGAGGGAGAGAAATTCCTACATTGTCTTGGTTACAACACTGATAGCACTGCTTGGTTAGAAATAATAATAATAATAATAACACATTGGCAAAAACAGGCCCATGGCATTTTTAGCAGAAGCGCCCTTGGCCGATATATCCCCTCCAGGCACTATAAGGGTTAAAATACAATATGCAATCAGAATATGAATACAAAACATAAAAATAATTGTCAACGTCGAGCAAAAGACCCGAACACTGACTGCCGTCAACCTTTGTTTACAAACTCTTCAGCAAGATGCGTGTCATCAAGCTTGTAAGGGTAGGTGGTCAGTTGACAGCAATGATTCCGTCTAATATTATGTCCCATCATAGATCGGAGATGGTCTTAAACCGTTCTCATCACCAGAAAACTTCTCTCTACAGAACAGCTTGAAGCAGGTACGACGAGCATGACACGGTCATCACAGTGACAAAGTAAAAACTTCACAAATTTAAAAGACGTAATCAATAAAGTTTATACAGAAACTGATGAAATGCTGGAGCTCCACCGATGTGGGTAAACACTGCACAAGCGTAACACCCAATGTCTAACTTCACGTGCGTCATTGCTTTTCGAACCTTGTTGGCGCAAAGCTCTGCACATGCGTAAGGTACGCTTAAAACGCAAGGGAAGAGTTATGCCATTTTTCCTTGTTTATTTCAAAAAACCACACGCACACTGTTGTTTCCGGGCAGGAGTAATAATTTTGTGTCCCAACGTAGTTTTAATCCTGAGCTCAGGTCAAATAATAGGTCGAAAATGCACCTTTTCGAATTGTCGTTGTAAGGGGACAAATCTCAAAGCGCCTCGGCTCTCGGCTCAGTTGGCACCCCGGCGGGAAACATGAGAGAGGGCAAAAACAGACTGTTTATTCGGTAGAATCGAGAAATTATGACTAAGCAAAGAGAAAGAGGCTTTTCCCATTTTCTGCTTAACATAGTATTAAATCATTTACATTATAGAATACTTTCTGGATGCATATGGTGCCGTGACTAACAACTTCATAACTTTGACAGTTGGGATGGTGATCGCTGATCAGTAATTGTGTTTCAAATAGCAATTAAAGTTCCTTTCGGCAACATGACCAGCATTTTTCTGCTTAAGTACTGTAAAACAGAACATACACATTAGAACTGGCTGCACGAACACGACAGGCTGGTATAGGTAGGTCAACTTGACCTCACATTTCTTGCTAACAAACCACTGCACCGTCAAATCGATTTAAAGAAATACTATCAGTGTTACAGAATATTGTAAAGATCATGTGTTCTGAAAATGGGTGCATATACTTGATATAAAGTAGATGTGGTCGTATCAGCATGCAAAGGTACCATTTTTGCCCTCCACACTTTGCAACACGAGTTGAGCAACTGGTTTGAGATGCGATTGTTTTGAAACATTAGTTGCTGCCAGGTTGGCAGATGGATCAAGTAAATTGTGACCAAAATGAAATCAGTATCATACAACCTATGTAGTTAAAAGACCTGTAGGGAGGTGGTTTGTCTTCTTGAATTACAGTAGAGCGTCGTTTATCCGGACTAATTGGAACCGAAAGTGCTCCGGATAACGATTTTTCCGGATAATCAAAAATGCGTTTATTTCATAGGAAAAAAACATGCACAGTACATTATGGTAATAACCACCAAGGTTCTAATTTAGCTGCAACGCTTTCTCACATAACCAAGGTCCAGAAATGGGATCTCCCTTACTTCTTGTGTGAATAAACCATAAGTACACTGCTTCTTCCAATTTTTATCCCCAGCTGATCTCATGGTTCTACTCTTTTTAGACCCTTCTTCACTGTCTAACTTCGATGCATAATTCAGAATTTCACCTTTCTTTTCTTCAAATCATAAATTGTGGATTTTCTAACTCTTAAGTTTTCATTAGACACTGCACACTCTCACCTTGATCCATTTTATTAATGATCTCCACCTTCTTCTCAATGGATAAAACATTGCGATTTCGTTTTTCTGTTTTGTCACTCGTGGAAGCCATTTTCACAATGTAATACAGTACTGTACAGCACAGTAGAATACAGTAGCCTACAGTACACACACTCACATACTGTAACACACTGAAACATTATAGAGTAAACAAACGGAAGCAGACAACAGAGACAACAATTGAAAACGAGAACCGACTCACTACTGTAGTGAGCGCGCGCGGCTCCGTCTTTTTCTTTCTTTCTTTATGCTCGTCCGGATAATTGACGTCCGGATAAACGACATTTTACTGTTATTAACATTTATGGAATGGATAATGTACTAGCATGCAGAATAGAATAAAGGGCTAAGAGAACGTTTAGTAGCTTTCTCTGAACAAACTGTTTGCTAGTTGAAGGTGCTTGCTTCCCTTTAGTTATGATGTAGGTAAATCTTGTCATCAAATATCATTGTTAATATAACCTGCACAAATGCATCTGTGTATTTATCTGCAAACCTTTATACTGTTTATGTTTTCTCTTGACTGACTTTTAGATGTAGTTAGCATCTATGAAATCCTCTTGTTGTCTTCAGTAAATTATGAGCTATGACTGATAACACAAAATAGATCCATTTGTCTAGCACTGAATTGTGTTTTTAGTTATAATGTGAAGGTTTCATTTGTGTAATGTTGTTGGTGTTACATCCTCACCACAAAGTATTCTTTTCCATCACTGTTTTGTATGTTTGCATTTGAATAGGAAGGTTTTAAGAGTGAATTAGACATACTGTATTGTTAATAGGAAGACTTGGAAGTGAATTTCAATGAACAGTTATGTCTGTGCAAAAAATTAAATTCCTTGTTTTAATTTTACTGTTCTGTTTAGTACTTGCTTATACCTTCTTTCAGTTATGAATTGAGAGTACTTTCAAACTACTACTTAACCATACAGTATATTTGCATGTGTGTTGTACCGAATATCTCAATATTGAAATCCGAGTATTTCCTTGAAAGTTGACACGCAGCGGTCAGCCCCACTCATATTTTTAATTCTGGTATACCAACTTGCTTTGATAAATGCTTTTCAAAAGGCTTTGTTTAATTATCTCATTCAGTGAATAATCCTAATAGACACAATCAAATGTTGTCACCTAATGACATTGCTCAAGCCTTTTGGTGATAATATCATATATAAAAGTACTTCCAAGACTACTGGTATCTTTTTATTTATAAAACTAAGGAGGATACTCCATTTCGGAAATAGTTTAAAAATTAAGCATTTGGCAATAACTAGACTTTGTCTTGCAAACATTTATTGAAAGAACAAAGCTAGTGGCGGTATATCGAGCAAGGGTTGACCGAAGGCCACTGTGTAAACTGTTACCCTTGGTGTCTTCCGCAGGTGAACTCGTAAGACATGTTCGGTACAGACATACACACGAGAAACCACATAAATGTACAGAGTGTGATTACGCAAGCGTGGAATTGAGTAAATTGAAGCGTCACATGAGATGCCACACTGGCGAGAGACCGTATCAGGTGAGCCAACTTTTCTTTTCTTTTTATCTTCCACAGGTGAACTTGTAAGACACGTTCGGTACAAACACACTCACGAGAAACCCCACAAATGTACGATATGCGACTACGCCAGTGTGGAACTCAGCAAAATGAGGAATCATATGAGATGCCATACTGGCGAAAGACCGTATCAGGTGAGCCACTCAAATTACTGTTCTGACTCTTTATTTCATTTTTACTTTACTTTACTTCACTTTACTTTACATTTCTTTACTTTAAGTTTCAAAATCTGAATTTTAAGCCCTCACACAATTGTGGAGTTTTCATGATGGAATTGAAGTGATTTTCTTCATGTGTCTTACTATTCACAGTTAGTGCTTTCAGTTATTCATATTTTAAACTTTTAATTATTATTTTTTAATGTGAAAATATCACATCAGGTAAGTCACTCATACTACCAAATTGATCCTTTACCATTATTTTTTTTCTTGCTTTACTTAAAAAAATATTAAGCCCTCACACATTTGTGTAATTTCATAATACAATTGAAGTGATTTTAGACCACCTCTTGGTGTAGCAGCTAGCGTTCTTAGCTATCAGCCCGGAGGTCTGGGTTCGATTCCCGGTTCTGCCAAGATTTAAAATTCTAGGCGTGAGGGCTGAAATGGGGTACACTCAGCCTCGTGAGGCAAAAATGAGAAGAGAAGGATTTGATTTCCACCTCAGCCATCCTGGAAGTGGTTTTCCATTGTTTCTCAACTTCCACTCCAGGCCAATGCTGGGATTGAGGCCGTTTCGTTCCCAATCCTATCCCCAATTAACAAATACACTCTAGTACAGCCATCACAATTACACAGGTTATCACATAAATGACACACACACACACACCCAAATACATGGGCCTATATGACCACAATGTTTCAGCCTCTAAAATAAGCAACAACAAAGTGATTTTCTTCATGTGTCTTGCTATTCACTATTAATGCTTTCAGTTATTCATAATTTCATTGTTTTTCATAAGGTACAAATATGAAGCAAACTTTATTATTTTCAGAAATGCTAGATTTTTTAAAAATTGGCATTTTTGAATTGTGATGGGAAGCCGTATGGAATACACTGGAAAGAACTACCTTTCTTCCCTGCTTGATTAGTAAGTGTCCGACTGTCCAAAATGGTTTTTGTGGTTTCCCCATTTTCACCACCAGGCAATTGATGGGACGATTCCTTTCAATAGGTCCACGGCCGATTTCCTTCCAAAATCCTTTCCCTCACCCGTCCTGAAAAGAGAAATACATGACCATTGGCTGCATTAATAAAATTATAGTAAAATTATTAGTAAGTGAAGCAAAAAAACAAGTTTATGAATATACAGTGGAGTGGTATATTAATATACAGAATACTGTATTCACTGGGATGTGTTTTACACCATTACATTAATAATTTTCTACCCACTCTGGCACACCATTATGTAATGACTTCACTGCCATCTGGTCCTGCTGATGGCTATCCTCTTTACTTCACTCCAGTGCCTCAGTGTTGACAGATTTTTGCTGCCTGTTGAGGCCCCCCTCTCTTGATTACCCTGTGTGTTTCAGTCAAAGGCTTCTTAATGATTTCTTCTTGTACTTTCCATGATGAAGTTCTTAGAATCAGTCCGGTTTCTTCTCGGTGGCATAGTCTGTAGCATGCTGAGCTTCTGTGCTCAAGATTGCGGATCCGAACCCGGCCGAAGTCGTCGGTTTTTTTTAAGGGTGTTAAAATCCTTCAGTATGCCTTCCCTAGGAAGGGAAGTAAAACCGGCGGTCTCATTTCATAGATTTATGGCATGTAAAAGAACCTTCCACTAATTAAACTTGTGTGAAGCTAAATTTGTAGGTTAGATTTCGTTGAAACGCTCTATCAAAGTTCCAATGTTCACCCCTAGGTTTCTGTGACATCTGGTAGCGAAAGTTGGAACTACTGGAAATTGAACGGAACTTGTAGCTCACCCCATGGGTGTCCACATTGAAGCAGCTACAGCTTCTGGCGAGCCGAACATGTCCTCGGACTCTCCTGACACTAAAAGCCATACATTAAATAAATAAATAAATCTTTTTTTTAATGAATAATTAATCTACTAACCTAATTCCAGTCAAGTGCCGGGACAGGGATGATATCTTATTTAGAGCCAAGGATTGGAAACATGCCTGCTGACAAGGCCTGTCACACTTCTCGTGTCCCATATGTATTCAATTGGTGAGAGGTCAGGGCAGTTGTAGTACATCACAAGGATCTCAATGCTTTACATCAGTCATATGTTACCATGCGCTGTCCTGTTGGAAAGCACTTCCTGTCAAAGGTATAGTAATACTGTACATATGAGCAGCCATTAAGCATATCATTTCAGCAGGCATTGTCAGCAATCATTCACCAATATGGGATTAACAATCTGTTTTCTCGTCCATGCACAAAAATCAAAGGTGACCATGAGTTGTAACTTATGCCTCCCCATACCATGAAGCCAACAGTGGGTAGCCTAGCCAGAGGCACACAAGATGGTAAATCTGCTGCATGCAGATAGTTCCCAGTGGTCTGTGCTGACACTCAAGGTGCTACATGTCACTGCTGCTTGTACAATAGGTAGATCTTGACATGCATCTGCATGTTGCAGCCATCCAGAACCTGGGCTGTGGGTGTGGGAATGTTCCACAGATGCTGCTTTCCACCACCGATACATTTTGACCAACATCTGCAGCAATCTGTCAATAGGTCCATCCAGCTTCTCACAGGCCTACAATGCGACCCCATTATAATATTACTGTAGTTGTGCTTAGGAACATGTACGCATTGGTGGGGCGTGGCTATACCCTACAGTGAATGTTGCAACAATCATTCACCTCTCACACCACCCAAGTGACTGTCATCAGAGTCACCACAGAAAGCACAAGACTGCGACACATGAATCACTACCACTACAACAACTCCTCAGTATGCAGATATCCCAGATGCCAATGAACATTTTTATTTTAAGCTAGAGTAATTTATAAAAATCACAAACAAGGGCTGAAATGCAAAGGACTTGCGTTTGACACCTTGTAGAGATACCTAACCTCCAAACTGTGACTGCTTACCAAAGCAAAGCCTCCCCTCCCCTCTTCCCATCAACCATACAGCTCCATGATTCTGCAACAAGAGGAATGTAAATGTCTCGGTACACATCCTTGCCCTTTCGGGCAACTACTTCTACTCCACTCCTGACATTGCTAGAGGCTACTCTGCCGAACTCATACAATTAAGTTACCAAATTACCCATGCCATTCATGCCTAGTCCACCCTGCCATTCTGCCCATCCTCTACCCATGTACTATCTGGGCCTGCTCAAAGACCACTTCTTTCACCTGAACCTCCATATCCTCTCCTCTTCCCTTCTCATCAGTTACCCCACTTACATACAGATGTCCACCCAAGTTCAAGTACTTCCTAACCCACCACTGGTGCTGCCAACCCCCCTCTCCTGTACCACTTGGTTTAGTGCAAACAACCTAAGCATAAAACTTGTGATATTCACTGGAAGTGTGTCATTTTTACCTCACATCACGACAACAGAGTTAATTCCATTTAAGATCACAGCGACTGCTCCGTCAAAAAAGTGATCAACCAGTCAGAATGCAATAGCTACTCTGCTTTCTGTGTTGACCTTATTTCTACATTTCTCTCCATCTGTATGAGCAACCGCAGAAGTATTTGGAACCCACAGCTGTTGTCTTCCCTTTCCAACTCTTGCTCTACCACGTAATATTGCCTTTGATGAGTGATTCACAGTCAAATTCATTGATACTCTTTCCCTTAACTTCTTCTCCTGCTCTCAGAGATTTCAAGAATACACACCAATTTATTCTTTCTCTTGACTCGACATTCAATAGCTTCTACATTCCACACCTCTGATACAACTTTTCTCCTTTCTCCCCACCTCCAGCCTTCAAACAACAGAGTACTACCCTTAGTAGAATTCACTCTTTAGTCTTCTGTCCATCTATGAAGTAGTCTATATACAGTATTTGGTGACATCTTGCTCTACGATGTGTGCATCTATTGTGTACTCACCCCAACATATCACTCTTCCTCTCTATTTTCCTCTTTAGAGCTTAATAATGTTCCTATGTATTTTTTTTTTAATTATAAATCCATAATAAATAAAGATGTGCTAAAATACAGCATGAGAAGTGGTGGCTAGAATGAGATGTGACTCGAGTTCGCTACCTAAAGGGCTGGTTTAGCTATGGCAATGATCGCTGAGAGCACTTTGTTGGCGATCTTCGTTGCTTTTGTTAATGCTCTGGATACCTGTCCCGGCTTTGCACGGGTGCAGTTTATAGTATAACCGCGTTTTTTTAGGGTCCGATCTACTGCGGTCTATATTTGATTTCATTCTTGGCATTAACACATTGGTGACCGGATGCCTGGACATGTCACATCTCCTGTGGACCGGACATTTTGCTACTGAGAATATTCCAGTGCACTAGATTATAAAAAAGTACATAATTGTGGAAATAACCTAGATATTATCTTTCTAGTTGATATGAGTATACACATACCCCTAGTAGTGCTCAAAGGGGTGATGTATTTGGAAACATGACACAATGTGCAGTGGCGGCTTACAGAAAGAGCAGATGGAGTATATTTGAGGTTAGTTTGGTCAACAATCAAAGTACGGTATTTTTATTACGTCGCCTAGAGACCTGAATATCACACTCTCATTCAGTTTCCACTAATTCACTATAACTTGTGCCATTTGAACGATAATATAAACGATAAATCTTATCATCTGATTATACAAGTCCTCCATCTTGTCATTGATTGAACCAACAGAAGGAAGTTCGATGTTTCGAAACAAAATCTAAGAATAAAAGAAGGCCATGAATTGACGGAAGATGGCACATATACATCTACAAATATCCTTCTCAATGTGCTAGACCGAAATAATTCAATACATGGCCAAGAGATGTCGCAGGAAGACTGAAAACAATGACGTGTATAAAACCGAGATTTCTCGGGGCCCGTCATCTACCGCTGGCGAGCGTACTACGAGATTTCTCGGGGCCCGTCTTCCATGAGTTAAGGGTATTAATGTCTTTATGTTACAATTAGTAAACATTTTTAACAAATTCTAACTTAAATCACTTACAAAGGCAACACATCTACTCTACTCGAACATTTTATGTGAATGTTTTCCCTGGCCTTGGCTGCCTGATTCGGGGAAAGGCTTGCTAGCTAGCTAACTCGCAAGACACTGGATATTATGCTGCGATGGCTTAACATTTACAGATACATCCATTTTATATCAATACTATTTTTCAGCATAAAACGTTCTATAAATAAGTCTGCGACAGCATATATCTATCTTGAATACATAGTCCACTGTAAGTGTCTTTATGTTGCAATTATTAGCAAATTATTAATAATTTATGAACATATTCTAACTTAAAACATAGAGAGGGCTTTGTATTTAGGACTTGGACTTTTTTTTAAAACGTTGTATGCTGAACAATAGTATCACATCATCAAATTTCAAATTTTTCGAAAAAGTGATCCGGTTAGCTCAATTCAGTATTGCCAGCATTTTTCCCCAGTATACTATTGGCTTTGTCAGTTGGTCAATAGTATTAATGAAATATTGATATATTTTTCACGGTTTAGCCAATGTAAGCTGAAGAGTCGCATGGACATTGGCTTTTTTCTTCGGCTTGCTTCCCTTAAATTGTTTTTCTTAGCTTCCTTTAATGATAGATGAATGTTACTAAATACACAAACCTTTGCCAAATAGTGCTTTATTGAATCGTGAAAACTGCATCAAAATCCGTTCAGTACTACTCGACATTAGCTCGGACAAATACACAGTCAAAATCAAAGACTATTTTATACTATGTATAGATGGTAAACAAATGAGGCTGGTTTCCCTACAGCAATTTGTGCCTGCGCTGGCCATTTTGTGAAGAAACGAATAATGATAAAGCAACATGACAGCAAAACAACATACATTTTGTTATTTATCAAGATTTAATTATGAGATTTTATTAAATTAAGTTCATCATCAAATTTCAAATATTTCTAAAAATTGATCCAATAAGCTCAATTCAGTATTGCCAGCGTTTCTCCCCAGCGTACCATTGTGTTTCTAATGATCCTGTTTTTTTATGACATCAGGTAAAGTATAACTGTACATAGAGGAGATTGAATATAATAGTGCATTAAACATTCTTCTGTATGCCTATATAATCAGCTGATTGGTGTTAATGAGATCATGTCGTTACCATAGAGAAAAGAGAAAAAAAGTACAATCATATTCTCTACTCCTTGAAGGATGATGGTCACTGGCTAAGGAAACCGCTTTTTTGATGTACGCCGAGCGATCATCGCCAGCAATGTGTGCCTAGCGATCATTGCCGTTGCAATGGAACCTACCTCCATAGCGAACATGTTATGTCAAACTTCATGTTAAGCACTTGGCCGCTGCATGTTTCAGGGAGCAGATGATCTTGTAATTCTGCCCCTTAAAACCTTAATAACTAACTTAACACTGCATGTTTAGAGATCAGGCCAGAGTGTGAAATATATGTCACTTTGTGTTGGAAAACTGTGCTTTAAAGTAGAATATCTCAGAAGTGGTGTGCCATCTTTTCAGTGTCCACATTGCACGTACGCCAGTCCGGACACGTTTAAACTGAAGAGGCATTTAAGGATCCATACGGGTGAGAAGCCGTACGAATGCGACATCTGCCATGCCCGCTTCACGCAGTCCAACAGTCTCAAGGCTCACAAACTTATACACAGTGGTAAGTAAAGTATATATGATTTGGAGAAAGAACAGTTTAGGTTTACCATACCACCAATGCTCAATGCCAATATCGTTTGTCATCTGAAGCCACACTTGTAGCTTGGATAAATTTGCTATTTTCGTCAGCAAATGGTGTGTTGTTGGCTTAGCATATTCATTAATTGTATTTGTGTATTTTCATTAGATCAAGCCCATGTAAAGGCCACAAAATTTAGC
This sequence comes from Meconema thalassinum, assembly GCA_946902985.2. Classification (NCBI taxonomy): domain Eukaryota; kingdom Metazoa; phylum Arthropoda; class Insecta; order Orthoptera; family Tettigoniidae; genus Meconema; species Meconema thalassinum. Next base: position 471,800,605 of record OX336388.2, on the reverse strand, counting down.
AGGAAGAAATTCAGAGAAATTCATGCAAATTGTTCAAAAGTCAGGGAAATGCATGTGCACCTATGTACAGTAAAATCTCTATAATTCGAAACTGGTTCGTTGAAAGTTTGCATAATATGTCTTTGCAAGTTTCCAAACAATTTACTAGTAGGATATTATCTCTATAAAACATAACAAAATAAGTTGAGCCCCCTCCCTTCAGTTGGTTTAAAAAATCACGGACTAAACAGCACACAATTGGTATTGGAAGAAACTGAAATCACATTTTCAAGGCTTACTCAACCGGTATGACAGTTCCAAATTTTTAACCAACACTTCTTTATGGATGTGAATGCTGGACTCCCTTCAGAAGGCGCATAAAATGCTTAGAGAAGTACCAACAACGTTGTCTGAGGAGGATCCTTAAAATCAGCTGTCAAGATCGACGAACAAACATCAGTGTCCTGGAAGACGCTAGCACTACCAGCGTGGAGGCTATGATCTTGAAACGTCAACTGAGGTGGTCTGGTCATGTCCTTCACATGCCAGATACGCGCCTTCCTAAACAAATTATGTATCCTCAACTAGCAAGTGGCAAGTGGCATCAGGGAGGACAGAGAAAGAGATTCAAGGATGCTTTAAAGTCAAACATGGAGAAATACTCGATTAACATCCCAAATTGGGAGACTACAGCAGCTGACCGTTTGGCATGGCATCGACTCGTTCACATTGGCCCTCGACGTTTCGAGCAGGACCGCCGGAGTTCTGAGACTCTGAAGCGAATCGCTCGTAAAGAACGGGAGTCTATGAGAAGATACAACCCTCAGCACCTTGGTGATGATAAAACTTGCCACCAGTGTGGAAGAGTTTGTGGCTCGAGGATTGGTCTCTACAGTCACCTGAGAACCCACCAGTGAATGATTTGGAAGACAATTTTATACACGTTCACGAGTGATAGCCAATGATGATGATGACATTATGTATGCGCAACAGGAAAATAAATTGTCCGCTGAGAGTTATAAGGAGCAGATATGAGTTGATGTGTGTAAATTTTAGCCTTGTATTTTTGCCAAATTATTAATAATGTTTTCAGCTAGTAAGTTCTCATATGTCAATTGGTGGGATTTACAATTTCATGCATTAGCACAACACATATTTTCAATGGTGTCTTGCACAATTGCCTGTTTTGAACTGTGGGTAGGCTACTGTGTCATCAGACAACCTATTAAGTTATCTGCCCCATTACATCAATTAATACTGGTGTGATGAGTTATCACAGACCATCGGATCGACCAATTAAAGGTCTCCATATCAGACGCATTTTGAGTGAATTCAAAATGGAACAAAGTTTGAGCGTTAAGGAACATGGGCTAGACAATATGACACAAGAGAAAAAAGAATAGAGAGAGCAGGTAGCTTTAACATGTATATTCATAAATCAGAAAATAAATTTTCATATCTTACAGGTTAACACTTTGAAATAACATAGTTTTCTTTACAACAAAAATAAGTTTGGAGATTTTTAAACATTAAGACCAGGTAAGCACAACTTAATTAAATTGCTTTGTGCAAGAGGAAAATTAGTGACGCATCTTATAAATAAAGCTGATGGCTGGCAGGGAGCAAATCCCACCATACCTAGGAAAAGAAAGTAGGGGAAACTGAAGAAGTTACCAAGAAAGACATAGCCTATAGAAGGGGCTAGTAACTAACAGGGGCCTAATCCTGCAGCACCTTATGAAATGGAAATACTTGAGGAGTTGCCAAGATGCAACAAAAATGTTTGCAAAGTAAATGCAATGGCATACACAGGAAGCGTGAACTGCATGTAAGTTAATAATTAAAGATTTCCTAAGAAATGGAGATGGCAGAAGCAGGTAGGCAAGTAGGCCTATTACCTGAAAGTGAAACATGAAAGGTTACAGGAAAAAGTACACAAGAAAAAGTGCAATGGCCGACGCATGTAGTCGTAAGAATTAAAGAGATTATTCCCAAAGGAAAAAATGGCTAAAGCAAGCCGATATGTTATACCACCTAGAAGGAGTGGGAAGAAGAAAGCCGAGATATTGAGATTGAGAAAACTTCTGTTGACTTGTATGAAGCTAACATGAGAAAGTAGAAAGTACATAATACATCAAACCGTACAGGTTATGTAATAATACTTAACTTTATAAAGAAGTGCAGGTGACAACCCACATGTGCGTAGAACACTTGAGTTCGAAGAAGATGACATAGGTTATGTCAAGTTGTGGTTGCGTTCACAAAAGTACTTAACTGAAGTTACGTAGAACACTTGTTGAGTAGTAAGGATGACCTTAGCTATCACCAAATGTAGAGACTTGTAATAAGCCGTAAGAAGACGAAGTGTTAATATATTCACTTGGTAATAACTTGTGTAGGAATAGTTTTCCGTAGCACTTGAAGATGTATAGTAGACATCTTAATGTTCATTATAGGAACATGTCGCAGGAACACGTTGAAGATGATATAGGTTAGATCACTATAAAAATGTCTAGAAGACTTGGCGAAGGTTTGTAAAAACACTTCTTGACACAGAAATTAAAGATGGTATGTTGAACTGTTTGAAGTTTTTTGTCCGGTAGCAAGACGTGTGGTCAGCATGATCGCTGACGGAGAAATCACGAAGAGGAAGGGTAGACCAGCCTCTTAAATAGTAAACAGGCCATTGTTCTCGAAGCATCGATGGCCAAGGATTGGAGAGTCTAGACCACGTTGTGAGGAAGAAGCGCGGTGATTGGCTGGAGCGAGGCCACGTCATGGTGACGGCCAATGAGCGCGTAGCTTACAGAGACCAGTATGCCACGAGGTTTCAAGTCGTGTAGAATGACCTTAACACTTAGAAAAATGTCTTAGAGGCGAAATGTGACTTATAAACTAACAAGTAAGTAATTATATCCTTTTAAATATATTGAGTTTAAACAAGAAAGCGAAATACAAAATGAACTGTCATGAGCACATGGTGATGAAAATGAGGTTATGAAAATCAAATTCTGGTCTGCCTTTTGTCATTATCAAAACTTACAAAATTAACAAATTAATTATACGCAAATGCGAACAAATACCAACGTATCAAATAGAAAAAATTTGGGTTTTCAACATTTCGTTTGTAGTTGCATCGTCTTTGTTTACGGGCCTGCAGATCATCATCATCATCATCTTGTATAGTTTCCAGCCCCAGGCTGGGTCTGTTTGGAACATAAGCCTTGCCACTTAGTTCTTTCTTCCCACCACCTCTCCGCTGTCACTCTGGCCTGCAGATAACTTAACCTAATTTTCTTGCACGTTGCTTGTCTTACAGACAGGTACACACATGTTGGTAGTAACTGCACCAACATTTGTCAAGTTGCTGTGATAAAAACAGGTATTTTCTCCAAAGCTACAGAGTATTGAAGTACTTCTTACGATAAGAATGGTTTCAACAACACATATGATGACAACTGACGAAACACTGTTTCCATTCCCGTTACTGTTTTTATTTTCGTTCGTGCTTATTGATGACCGCTATTCACCAAATCAAGAAATGTCACCAAATTCTTCGAGCTTGAAATGTGTTTTTGCACTAAGAAAATAACTATACAGTTATTGAATAGGAATCTTAACGGTTTATAGTAGCCTCACTTTCATGGTTAACGACCGGTGACTCAAATGTTAAGCATTAGCACGAGCCGACAATAGCCATTATTTATGGCTGACAAATACCTGACGGTTCTTGACCAATAAGTTGCTTCCTCCATCTGTCCACGAGAAATGCAGACAAGGTGTTGCCGCCAGTCTTGTCTACCTGCTCACCGGCCTTAAGCCGTGAATGCCTCGGCACCCCGCAGCTATGGAATGTAAACATCCGTCCACCTAGGTTTCAAAGACGAGCCAGTCGTTAACGAGGAAAGTGAGGCTACTATACTTCACTGTGATTAGTAATTTTCTGCACTTTACAGTTAGCAACTCTGAAGCCGAGACATATCGTACTGAGATCATTGCGGCAAACGTCAACGTAATAGGCAGCTTTTAAATACTTTGCCACAGTCGAAAATGTGGTGAGCTGATGACAGTTTAAAAATTTATTTTTCTAGCCAAAGCATGAATGTCTACCCCCTAATTATTCCCATTTTTCAACGGGGTCGGGGATGAGATACGATGAAAGTCTATGTGGTAGGTGTTTGCATTACAGCTGGATGCCTTTCCTGATGCCAACCTCATGAGAGAAGTTACCGTAATGAGAGATGAAATGAATGAAACTGGGCAATGAGATGAAAGGTCTGCGGCCTTTTTGAAGGTAACATCTCGGCATTTGGCAGGAGTTGAAAATGGGAAACCATGGATAACCTTTTCACTGATGGCCAACGTTGGGTTCGAACCCAGTCTACTGAGTCCACAGGTAGCTTAGTCTCATGGCCTAGCTTTTAGTGTTAGTGAGCGTAGCTACTGCTCTTTGTTATGATTTTAACCAATAATTTGTGCAAATGTGTCTGTGAGATACTTATAAAATACCATATACTAATGTTTTGAGCAAATGTACATTATATGCATTAATGCATTAATAACAACCGTACTTGTGAATCTTCCTAATCGTACATCCAATATGTACTTGCAAAGTTTTAATTAAACAATGTTTTATTGCCAGTAAGAAAAAGTCCAGCATTTAAATAGCAATTTCGAGACCCTAAGTGATGGACATATGTAATTCTCTTTCTAGCAATAACGTTTTGAAAAGTTATTATTTTCAACATTTTATGTTTTACTAAGTATTATGCATTAGAAGTTAAATGTTGTGTAAAATTATGTTAACTAGATGAAACCCGTCAAAACATGACGGACAATGGAAAACAAAATTACTGAAGAAGCTTCTTATATAAGTTACATTCTTTGTACGATTACTTTTTAGCACTATGGCAACTTTAAGGGCGTCAAAAGATAGCACTCTCTGCATTGCAATATATTGCTGGTCATGACTGAAAACGTGATTAGGTGATCATCATCTTGCACAGTTTCCAGCCACTGGCCGAGTCTGTTTGGAACACAAGTCTCTCCAACGTCTTCTGTCTTCCCAACATCTCTCAGCCTCCACCCTTGTCCAGTCTTCTCCTCTCTTCTTCACGATTTCTTCCTCCCCCTTCAGCCACCTGTCTCTCGGTCTCCCTCTTGGTCTCTTTCCTTCCCACTTCGTCTCGTGTATCCTGCTGGGTATCCTCTTCTCCTCCATTCGTTTTACATGTCTATACCATCTAAGTCTAGATTTCTCTATACCAGTCTGTAATGGTTCATCCTTCATTAATTCTCCGGTCCTCTCATTTCTTATTCTGTCCATCTTTGTAGCTCCAATACTGCTTCTCAAGAACCTCATCTCACTGGCCTGTATTTTGCTCTTCTCCCTTCCTTGCATAACCCAGGTCTCCGAGGCATACGTCAGGATAGGGACATTGTACGTCCGATATATGATCTTTTTGCTGTTCTGAGGGACATTCTTGCTCCATAACATGCTTCTCACACTACTCCGGAATGCTTCTGCCTGTCTCCCCCGCTCATTTATTTCTCTATCGTTTCTTCCATTCTCTTGTATCAGGCTTGCCAGATACTTGAAACTCTCCAATTCCTTCGGCTGTTCCCCACCAATTGTTATTCCCGTTGTGGTTCTTTCCTTCTTCCTTGTTGTGATCACCATCTCACTCTTATTTATGCTAAATTTCATCCCATAACCTTGTATTATTCCTTCCCGCACGTCCAACTGTTCCTGTACCTGCTCCTCCTTGTTTCCCCAAATCATCAAATCATCTGCAAGCACCATTGCTTTCATCTTTCCTTCCCCAATTACTTGTGCCACTCGGGTCATTATGTCATCCATCACCACAATGAAAAGTAACGGTGACAGTGCACTTCCTTGTTTCAGGCCGTTTCTCTGTTCCAACCAGTCCGATCTCTCTCCTCCCACTTTCACACAGCTCACGCTTCCCTTGTACATCTCCTTAATCTTCCTTATAGTCCACTTTTATATTCCTCTATCCTCCAGGGACTACCATACTTTGTTTCTGCATACACTGTCATATGCTTTCTCAATGTCCAGGAAGGCCATCAGTAGATCTGTTCCATACTCATAGTGCTGTTCTTGTAACTGCCTTACAGAAAAAATCAAATCCACTGTGGACCTTCCTGATCTGAAGCCATGTTGTTCTTCCCTCATCCCTCCTTCTATCCTTGTCCTAATTCTCCTTTCCAAAACTTTCTCAAACAACTTTGCACAATGACTCATCAGTGTTATTCCCCGTTAGTTTCTGCATTCTGTTCTACTACCTTTCTTGAAGATCGAGACAATTATTCCCTTTTTCCAGTCCTCTGGGGTCTTCCTTTCCTTCCATGCTGTCTTCATCACTCGGTACAACCATTGTATCCCCACCTCTCCTGCTGCTCTCACCATCTCCACACTCAACTCATCCACACCCGGTGCCTTCCCTCCTTTCATCTTCCTCACTGCATCTTCCACTTCTTTCCATGTTAAGTCCTTTTTTGTTTGCAGTTCATCTACTGTACCTCTTCCCCGATTTCTTCCTCCTCGCCGTGGTTTCCATTTGGATTCAGGAGTTCTTCAAAATATTCTTTCCACATTTTCTTCAGTTCTTCCCTATTTTCTATCTCTTGTCCCCTTTTGTTCACCATTCTAACATAATCCGTAGGATCCTTCCGCCTCTTATTCTTTACCATCCCAAACAGGATCTTTTTTGCACCTTCACTATCCTGCTGGTCATGACTGAAAACGTGATGAGGTAAATAGCCCAATACGTTCAAGAGTTTCTCCTTGAGCTTGATTGATTTTGATAAAGTAGGCCGAGCGTATAGGACATTGTTGCCTATTAAAAAAAAAGGAATTTTCCTGTAAGTGTTTTATCGGAAGGTGTTAAATCAAGTCGTAGGATTTGAGCTCTCTGCCTAATATTACTGCACCTATTATATCCGAATCCAAGCGATTTCTTACAATTAATATATTACCATATATGAGTCCTTGGGAAACGTTCAGATTTCTAAGAAGCATATCTACGGCTTAAACGTTCGAAGTATGTGGAGGCGAATCTCTTAATTCCAAGGAATTGAAAAATTCAATAATAGGGAAATGAAGTAGCTGGCTTTCATCTTCAGTATCCATGTTAACGCTGATGTATGTGTTTGAACTACTGGATATAAGTTCAATGACTTTTAAATTAATATCATTACATTGTTGCAGCTTGGCAAATATTTTATATTCCAGCAGATCAATTTTACCCTCACAACAGTAAAGACCAAAGTAACCACGCATAGATTTTACGCAAGAGAAATACAATGTAGAACAATGTTTACATTTGATCGTCAAGGACCTTACAGTACACTGTATTGCATAATATCTGGAATTGTTTCTGAAATGGCCTATTTATATTGGATTTTAAATGTGGCATCGTATTATTCGATAACACTATAGTGTCCTGTAATAACGGAGCCGCTAAATATTAAATGGCAAATAATACCTCCATTGCCGAAATCGACTACGTAGTTAGACTCAGTACTCTAAACAAATAATCATTAAACAATTGTCTTATACAATGAAGTTCAACATGACCGTCCAGAGACTTTCATATTCAAGTTGGCTGGTGAGGAGAATGCGATGAGACTGATCGCTTAAAATAAATTCCTTATAATTGTTCCTGCCAGCGATTTTTTTTGCAATAGCTTGAAAACGCAGCTCAGAATGACATTCTTCATTTTGTTATAAACAGTACGAAACTGCTCTAAATAAGCAATTTCCATCACCTGTTATAGGTTATGGCAGTACATTTTGCAGGGGAACATAGAATCACTTCACCAACTACTGGAATGACCATAGGCCTATACTCAATACTCACTTCGATAGTCACCCTAATGGAGGCAGTTTTTGAATTCTATGTCCCGTGCATGTCAAAAATCGTATTAACACATGGAGGCCCACCTATTCTTGTCTATCGCCCCGGAGACCCGGGTTACATTTCCTGCTCTGCCAAGAAATGTAATTCTGGTCTCAGGGCAAAATCGGGGTACATTCAGTCTCTTGAGGTATAACTAAGAAGAGGAAGGTTTAATTCCCACCTCGACAATCTTGGATGTGGTTTTCCGTGGGTTCCCACGGCAAATACCGGGATGGTTCCTAACTTAAGGCCTTGGCCGTCTCCTTGGCATTTACCACCTTAATTACAAATACACACAGTAATACAGCCATCACAATAACACAGGTTATCAGAGAAAATTTCACACATACACACCCAAGTACACGGGGCTGAGTGACCAAGATGTCGGAGTCCTTCAAACGAATTATATTTGCCAAGTGTCTCTCATGGCGAAAGCAATTGTGGAGACGCGCGAGTGCCTGGAAAACTACTTTTTTCTTTAATAATTTAAGAGTATATCGACGATGCATAATTATAACTTTTAGTCTAGGACGCTAATAACTTGACCACCGAAGCATTGGGAAGAAATTGCAATATTAAGGTACATAAACAACCTAGCCTACACATTCAACTGTCGGTTAATGTTCCTCAACATTTCCCTTCTTAAATATTCCCCTCCTTTATAATTTTCCATCACGTGAAAACATGCCATGTCTTGTGTTTTAAATATATCGATGCAATGGTGTTGCCATCTGCTGTCAGTTAATGGAACTATGTGGGCGAATTACTGCCACCTGTTGTCAGTTATAGGAACTCATTGCAGATATTTAAACGGCGTACTGCGGACAACAGTTTGCTCTTTTGATTACATGCTGCAATGCAATGGTAAAACGAAAATAAAACGTATTTAGAGGGAATGTAGAAATAAGTATCTTTAACAGACATAAATCCTTACTATTACTCCTTGATTAAACAATATTTCAGTGGTAAAAAAAAAAAAAAATACTGGCGAGGGTTGGGATCGAACCAGCGCTTCTTGGAACCACAGTCAGTCGCCTTAACCACATGGCTACTCTCGCACTCATGTTTAGCAGCAGACGCAGCCTTCCATTATATTCAAAAGCCGCTGTTTGAAGGAAATAATCAATTTCATTATCCAAATAAATCAATGTTGCACATTCGTATACGTTCATACTGTTATTATATTTTATTGTCAGAACTTGGTTAATGTATGTTTTCAATTACATGGAAGCTTATTAAATAACTTACATTTTAATGGACTTCTCACCGCCATTTTGTCATGACCCCAGGCGGATTGTGCGCATGCGTGAGGGCCTAGAATTCTGCTATTTTCTATATTAATTTAAAAATATACCGTAATATATTTGTTTATTTTAGAGACACTCTGCAAATCTGCATGCCAAGAGCTTTCGTTAGAATGTCTTGCGAAGCCAATCGGTTAAGTCGTTTTCACAATCTCGTGTGTACAAAAAACAGCTTAGTGTTTTAAATATATAGATACTGTAGTATATAGTATTTAACATCATAAACAGGAAGTACTTAATTGTATTCACAAACCTCTAATTGCCTTGATTTAGGGTTCAAAATTACAGGCCCTGAGGCAATTGTTAAATGGGGGTTTCATCCATTGTTGTCAAGTAAGGAAAATTGGTTTTGACATTTTTCTAGGAACCCTATATTAGCAGTACAGTAGGTACATTGCAGCCTTCTCTGTTCCTACACTTCTATCTCACCTTAAATTAGTTCTGCTAACCATTGTCTCACACACTCGGTAGCTGAGTTCATAGATTTTTAGGTAATCTCTCCTCCATTTGCATCACATGGCTTCACATATGAGCCTGGTTGTACATGTTAATTTCTCCTCAGTCTATGTAGTTCCTTGTCAGTGGGTAAATACACTGATATCAAAAGCCATGGAATAGCATTATGTAACTGAATGAATCATGGCGCCACTGCAGCAGATGTCTTTGCACGACCTACACCGGTTTCAGTTCTGCACAGATGATCATGTCATTCGGATTGACTGTTGATTACATGCACATGGCAAGGCAACATGAGTTATCAGAGTTTGAGCGGGGCATGATTGAGGATGAGTAAAGATACCAGAAAATAGCATTTTGAAATTAATTTTGTAGCAGTTTCATTTTGAAAAATAAAAATTAGCATTTTGTAGCATTTAAAACTTCGTCACCAGGTGCAAGAAAAATAGAACAGGTTCAAAATTAATATGCACGGAAACTAATTCAAACATGCGCAGGATTGGATATATTGGTGTTTCTAATGAACGGCATAAGCATTTAATATATAATGTGAATCATACATTTACCGGTACTGGTACTTAAACAAGTTATTAAAATAAATTAATGGAACTTGGCGTACTTGGTAGCATGCTGAGCTTCTATGCCCAGGATCGCGGGTTCAAACCTGGCCGAAGTCGACGGATTTTTTTTTAAGAGCGTTAAAAATCCCTCAGTATGCCTTCCTTCAGAGGGGAGTAAAGCCGGCGGTCCCATGTCATAGATTTATGGCATGTTAAAGAACCTTCCACTAATTTCACCTGTGTGAAGCTAAATTGGATAGGTTAAGAATGTAAACAACGCTCTTAGGTTTCTACGTTCGTTGCCAAGAGCCGACTGCGGTGGCATCTAGTAGCTAAGTTCTGAACTAGGCCTAGTAGTCGTTGACGGTGGCGTTTGGCGGCAAAAGTAGGAACTATTTGAAAAATTCTAAGTTGCAGTCTGTACTTAAATAAAAAAACAGATACACACATTAATACAGCCATCACAATTAACACCGGTTATCAGACAGATCTCCACACACAGCAAAGGAACACGGGGCTACATGACTGCGTTGTCGCAGCCCCTAAACTTAAGAACCAACCAGCCAAGAACATCATCATTTTCGTTATTCTATTTTAGGTTAGTTCATGTAAGTTTGGAATTTTTAATTTGTATTTTAATATTTTTTATCGCAGTTGGAACACAAAAAGTGCCCGTTTTTAAGCGTGTTTCAACCATGCGTCACATTTAAGAATTATTATTTCAAAAACCTGTCATCAGATCGAATCCAAATTTTAACACAATATACATTGGAATATTGTATAACTGGTTTATTAATTTCTAGATTTTGTGTGTCCAGGAAACAAAGTTATTGTCATTTTTGTAAGGTTACTTTTTCTCGTCTCGGGGTGGTTGGAAAATGTAGTTCATGGTCGCATTGTAATCCTTATACATCAAAAGGTTATGCTGTATGACTGTGAAATATGTAAATTAATTCACTTATTTTATATCGGTTTGTATTTATTTGTACGGGAAAATAAGACATGGTTCAGCAGCTAGCCGGTAGGGGGGAAAGCTGTACAGCGTTGCCGAGATGGAGCCCATCGCGCAGCATAGTGCGCCTCGCTCGGAAGTGATGAGCTCCATCTCTGTAACACTGTACAGCTTTCCCCGCATCGGCTAGCTGCTGAGCCATGTCTTATTTCCCCATACAAATACAAACCGATATAAAATAAGTGAATTAATTTATGTATTTCACAGTCATACAGCATAACCTTTTGATGTATAAGGATTTCAACGCGACCAAGAACTACATTTTCCAACCACCCCGAGCCGAGAAAAACTTACGTTACAAAAATGATAACAAATTTGTTTCTTCGGCACACAAAATTTTGAAATTATTAAACCAGTTATACATCACTCCAATGTATATTGTGTTAAAATTTGGATTCGATCTGATGACGGATTTTTGAAATAATAATTCTTAAATGTGACGCATGGTTGAAACACGCTTAAAAACTGGCACTTTTTGTGTTCCAAGTGCGATAAAAAATATTAAAATATAAATAAAAAATTCCAAGTCTAAATGAACTAACGTAAAATAGAACGACGAAAATGATGATGTTATTGGATTTTATGTAGGTCTATTGGTTACTTCACTAACAACCTCCAAACTCGGGTGCACATAATATTTTGGTCGACATTAGGTTCCAACGTTCGTCGCCAGGAGCCGACTGCGGTGGCGTCTAGTAACCCAGTTCTGAATTAGTAGTCGTTGACGATGGCGTTCGGCGGCAAAAGTAGGAACTACTTGGAAAATTCAATGTTTGCAGTCCTTACTTGAATTAAAAACAGATAACACTAATACAACCATCACAATTAACACCGGTTATCTGACAGATTCTACACACACCCAAAGTACATGACCGCGATGTCGCAGCCCCTAAATTGAGGAACCAACCAACCAACTTGGCAAGGAAACCACACAAAAGGATTTCATAGACATCTCACAGAATTTGAACCACCGAATCCAGGATAGACCGGTATTGTTGTCATTCCACCAAAAGCTACTGCACAGTCAACTTCATAAGACAAGCAATGTCGACTGACCAGGGCTCGCTTTATTCTAACAATCGGTACCTTGGTATCAGTGAACTAATACAATTCTTTGCTGGACCTCGATGTTCTCTCCATCTCGATTGTTATCGCACTGATATCACCAGCAGCTCATGGTAATTTGAGTTGCTGTTCATCGCCTGATATTATTGAGTGCCGATCTTTTCAACATAGCTCAGGTGCCCTCGTCTCACGTCATATAACCAACTGACAGCACTGGAGCTCGATTTTGTAAAGTAGCCAGGCTGATGCCTTTATTTTCAGGGATCTCACATTTCTGAAAAATGTTTGGTTTCTACATTTTTTTAATACTGTACTGATTTTGGGATTTTAGTACCGTATTTCCTCGCATAATCGTCGCCACTGCGTAATCGTCGCACCCCACTTTTCAAACACTAAAATAGGTTTATAAATATTCATCGCATAATCGTCGCATAGCATGTTCGTATTTGTGGGCCAGTTGGTTGCACATGCTGCCGCGACTTTGTCAGACTAAAAATATCTCGTCTTTATGCTCGCGGGCAATGAACTGTGACGCAAGCGGCAAGCTTCGTCGCTTAGCACATTCCGCTAGCGTATACTCTGGCGTAATCTTGCCAGGAGAAAGTAATCTTGTCTTTATGCCTGCCTGCTATGAACCGCCAGTGCACATTCCGCGACCTAATAGGCCTAATCTGGCGTGATCTTGTCGGCAGAAAGTAATTTCGTCTTTATGCCTGCGGGCTATGAACTATGACACGAACGGCCAGCGCACATTCCACGAACTTATAGACCTAATCTGGCATGAACTTGTCAGCAAAAAGTAATCTCGTCTTTGTGCCTGCTGGCTCTGAACTGTGACGCGAGCAGCCAGCCCACGTTTCGCGTGGTCTTGTCAGGAGAAAGTAACCTCATCTTTATGCCTGCCGGCTATGAACCGCGACAGCCAACGCATATTCCGTGAGCTTATAGGCCTAATGTGGCGTGATCATGTGAGCAAAAAGTAATCTCATCTTTAGACCTGCGGCCTATGAACTGTGATGCGAGCCCCCCGTGTGGGTGCGGGTTAGAATGCACCCACGGTATGCCCTGCCTGTCGTAGGAGGCGAGTAATAGGGCCGACATGGCCGAATAACTTGCCAGTTTTTTATTTGTTCAGACCCCCTGTGGATGGGGAGGTCAGAATTCATCCACGGTATCCCCCGCCTGTCGTAAAAGGCGACTTAGAGGGGGCCTTATAAAGGTCGACTTTGGTTTTCTGGTCCCAGCTCTGGTTTGACCAATAGAAATAAACATGCATGCTGTTAGGGGAAGGGCCACCAGCTTGGCCATCTGGCCAGAAAGCCTAGACGGTATGCCCCATCCCGTCAGGTGGGTGCGCCATGTACCCTACAGTAGTATCCGCCTTACAATGAAGGTCCCTGCATGGCCGAATACTGGAGCTGCATAAATCCTGTGCATGCTGAGGGGGGGGGAAGTGCCTGTTCGAGGCACTGGGACCCCTGGCAATATCTGCTATGCCAGGTAGGTATTGCCTTGGCTGGGTGGCGCCCACAGTGATAGCCCCCGTTCGGAGTGGGCAGTATTCGGGGAGGATTTCGTCCGGGATGCCAAGTAAGCGATCACGGACACCTGTACAGGGTGGCACCCTCAAAAAGCCGTCTCTGGAGTGTAGACCGAATCCCAAGGTGTATACGCCTTGGGATGAGGCATTTAATAAGAAGTTCCCTGTTGACAGGTCTCCTCGCTACCTGGTAGCTACCAGGACAGACGGGGGAGATTTTAAACAGGTAAAATCGATCCTATTTTCAGAGGAAATGAGGGGAAATATCGCGACCTTAACGGGATTTCCAAGCTCCGGAACGGGCAGCTCCTGCTGCATACCATTGACCGGCAGCAAACCGAAGCGTTGCTGGAATGCCCGCATTTCGGCGAAATTCCCGTTAAGGTTGAGAAGCACGATACGCTGAATGAGGTCTGTGGAGTTATATTCCATCGCGACCTCATTTTAAACAGCGACGTGGAATTGATGCGAGATCTGGGGAAGCGAGGCGTCACCAGGATTAGGCGCATCACCCGGAATATTGGAAGTGATAGCGTCGATACTGGCGCTTTCATTCTCCATTTTGAGGGTGATGTAGTGCCTAGGCTGGTAAGGTCACGTCGTACCATTGCGACGTTAGACCGTACATCCCTCCACCTATGCACTGCTACAATTGCCAGAAATTCGGTCATGTTTCTGCCAGGTGCACTGCCAAGGCGGTGTGTAGAGAGTGTGGCAAGGGGACACATGACGGTGTGGGGTGTACGCCTCCCCCGACGTGTCCTAACTGCCAGGGAAGTTACTCTCCGCGGTCGAAGCAGTGCCCTGAGTTTTGCAAGGAAGCAAAGATCCAAGAAATCAGAACATTGGATCGGCTTTCATATCACGACGCTCGAAAGAGATACCGTGATATGACTGCACCCGAATTTCCGGTATCTTTCACGGCTAAGGTGACGCCACCTATCACCCCTGCCACTTTCGTTCCCCATGCTGTACCCTCGACGACGAACTACTCTGAGCTCAGTTTTATTCGACTCCATAATGGAATCCATTAGGTCCGTATTGACAAGAAATGTTATGCCACAATTCGAGGAAAAACTCTGTCAATCAATACCTTTTATTTTTTAAAACAGTTAAATAGGGGACATGTTTCGAGCTACTCTACTTAGCCCTTCATCAGCCCTGACTTTAGTATTAGACAATCAAACCTTGTACATCTCATCATCAAATAAAAAATATACAAACATACTACTGACAAACATGTTAAAAAAACACTATAAAACATTAAAACACACTAAAAACACTGAAATAACTCTGTAAAGCTGCGTCAAGTTTGAGGAAGCTTATTTCCAACATTGCTTATTGTTCCAATGTGAGCAAATTGTACATTGTATCATTGATTAAGCCTACTTCCTGTGTTACATCTTCTGGATGGGGCAGTTTTGCCACGTAAAAATCTTAAAATATTAACAGCACTATAAAAATCTATTTTGACTATTGCGTCATGTGAGTTCTTGTAGATTGTCGCTCTGTTCTTCTCAATGCGGGCTTGATTGTATCAACTGATCTTGATTGGCAGAGGTTAATTTAACGGAGGTTTTCGTCATAGTTGGGACAGCCTGTGAAATAATTTGTGCTCTCCTTGCGCCCCAAGTGTTCAAGCTAGGGAGAAGAAGGAAACGGGCCTGATGACCAATCCCAAATCATCCTAAGATTCCTGCCTTGCAGTACGGTGTAGATTGTGCGGAGGTCACACCGTACCGCAAGGCAGGAATCTTAGGATGATTTGGGATTGGTCATCAGGCCCGTTTCCTTCTTCTCCCTAGCTTGAACACTTGGGGCGCAAGGAGAGCACAAATTATTTCACAGGCTGTCCCAACTATGACGAAAACCTCCGTTAAATTAACCTCTGCCAATAAAGATCAGTTGATACAATCAAGCCCGCATTGAGAAGAACAGAGCGACAATCTACAGGAACTCACATGACGCAATAGTCAAAATAGATTTTTATAGTGCTGTTAATATTTTAAGATTTTTAGGTGGCAAAACTGCCCCATCCAGAAGATGTAACACAGGAAGTAGGCTTAATCAATGATACAATGTACAATTTGCTCACATTGGAACAATAAGCAATGTTGGAAATAAGCTTCCTCAAACTTGACGCAGCTTTACAGAGTTATTTCAGTGTTTTTAGTGTGTTTTAATGTTTTATAGTGTTTTTTTTTAACATGTTTGTCAGTAGTATGTTTGTATGTTTTTTATTTGATGATGAGATGTACAAGGTTTGATTGTCTAATACTAAAGTCAGGGCTGATGAAGGGCTAAGTAGAGTAGCTCGAAACATGTCCCCTATTTAACTATTTTAAAAAATAAAAGGTATTGATTGACGGAGTTTTTTCCTCGAATTGTGGCATGAACTACTCTGAGATCGTAAAGTCTCCCCTCGCTGTCCAAGCGAGACCTGTCAGCCTGAAGAAGGTCAAAAAACCTTCTTCGGCCATTGTGAAAAAGGCGCCGGTTATACCATCTAAACCGGCGCAATCAGAGAAGAAGTCATCTTCCTCTCCGAAACGATCGGAGAAGAAGTCTTCCCCTGCCAACGAGGCAAAGAAGACTTCTGCGACCGGGGCTGGATCGTCATCCAGCCCACCTGATAAGACAAAGATAGTGGAGAAGAGGGAGACGGTTCGTCGCCGTCTCTCTCGCCCTCCTGCTGACAGGGTGGCTACTGTCTCTGCTGGCCTTTCCGCTCCCACGACCACGAAGGGAGCGAAGCCTGCTGAAGCCAAGCCCGTCCGTATGGAGGAACTCCCCTATAGAAAAGAAATAGATCGGCGAAGGAGAGGGGAACGGTTCAGCGCCGTTTCTCTAGAGGCAGGGCTGCTCACGTATCTGCTGGCCATCCCGCTCCCACCACTACCAGTGGAGCGGTGCCAGCAGGAGCGACCTTGTTTTATAAGGACCCGGCGTCTGTGGGGAAGGGACCATCTACTTCCCCAAACACACGTCGGCGCCGATCCAAGAAGAAATCTCTTTGGGACGTGTCGGGGACAGACACCCAGTCTTCGGACCGGGAGAAAGTACCTCGACACCGCTCTCGCTCTTCCCCAAGAGCGAGACTCGTGAGGTCCGACGACGACCGCGCGCAACCCAAGAGAGCGCCCGCTCCATTTTCTTCGTCTTCGGACGGAGATGCGGAGATTGAGGTGTGCTCTCCTACCCCATCATCTCCAACTAGAGATGGGGAAGGGTGGCAAGCGGTCAAGCATAAGTAGAAGACCCACTTCTACTTAAGTCCACACCATGGCACTATTACAATGGAACTGTAATAGCTATTCTGTTCATCTCGCTGAGTTACGTCATTTAATATCTTCATTATCGGCAACCATTGTCTGTCTTCAGGAATCCAGGCTTCGTCCTGGACATGAGACAACAATGCGTAACTACAAAATCTTCTCATAAGACCGGGTGGACGGAGCTGTGGCCGCTGGTGGCGTCTGCACTCTCATCCACTCTAGCCTCTTTAGTGAAGAGGTGCCGTTGCGTACTCAGCTAGAGGCAGTTGCAGTTCGTACTTCGTTGCCAGTAATGGCAACAGTATGTAACGTGTACATCCCGCCTGATTCTCAACCGGATTACAACCAGCTGGTGGATCTAGTCTCTCAGCTCCCCCCTCCTTTTTTCTCCTTCTAGGAGATGTTAATGCCCACGACACCATCTGGGGCTCCGCTACCACTAGCGGTAAAGGGAGAGATTTTGAGAGGCTGATCAGGCGGCTGGACCTGTGTTTGTTGAACACAGGGGAACCTACGCACTTCTTTATTGCACACGGTACTTATTCAAGTATCGATATTTACCTTGTGCAGTCGTGCGCTGGTTCCCCTGCTACAGCGGGGTGTACACGATGACCTTTGTAATAGTGACCATTTTCCAATTATCGTTACTCTTCCGAACCAGAGAGCCATCGAGTTACCAAGTCGATGGCTTCTCCATCGGGCTGATTGGCCAACTTTCACGGCACGTACGGTGTTTGCCGAAGATACCTTTGAGAGTGTCGACGATCATACCATTCTTATAACGAATGGTATTTTGGCTGCTGCTGAGGAAACAATACCTTCCTCATCCGGCAACTCACACCGGAAGCTTGTCCCTTGGTGGACAGCCGAGATTGCAGCAGCCATTAAAGATCGTCAACGTGCTTTCAAATGCTATCGGAGGCAAAACACTATGGCCAACCTTATCACCTTCAGAAGGATGCGTGCTAGAGCCCGATATCTGATTCGGGAGAGTAAGAAAACGACGTGGGAAAAGTATGTGTCGTCTATGACGGCGCATACTCCTTCATCTCAAGTGTGGACTAAGCTTCGTCGGATCTCCGGACTCCCGACATCACTGTCGATACCCGGAGTGTCCATCAATGGAGACATCATCACGGACCATCTCACCATTGCCAACAGTATTGGCTCGCACTTCTCCGATGTATCCTGCTCCAGGAGTTACGATCCTACCTTTCTGACTCTGAAGCGGGAGGCAGAGACTCACCCCTTGTCCTTTGCCACTGCTGCTTCGGAGTCCTATAATGTACCATTCTCTGAATGGGAACTGCGCAGTGCGCTTGCACTGTGCAGGGATACGGCTCCAGGACCGGATAACACACATAATCAAATGTTAAAACATCTGTGCGAAGCCAGTATAAAACAACTGTTGATCCTCGTTAATCGTATATGGATTGAAGGGAGTTTCCATCTCAATGGCGAGAGGGGATCATGATACCGATTCCCAAGGCTGGAAAGGATCCCAAGTTTGTGAGCAGCTATAGGCCCATTTGTCTGACAAATGGCCTATGTAAGCTGCTCGAAAAGATGGTGAACCGTCGACTGGTGTGGTTCTTGTAGGAGAAAGGTCTCCTGTCTGAGTACCAGTGTGGATTTCGCTCTCATAGGTCCACCACTGACCATCTGGTGCGACTTGAGAGCGCCATACAGGAGGCTTTTTTCCGAAAGCAGCACCTAGTCACGGTTTTCTTTGACCTCGAGAAAGCCTACGACACCACATGGTGCTACAGGATCCTTTCCACCCTTCACAAGTGGGGACTCCGTGGTAACTTACCGACTTTCATTGCGAATTTCATGTCCGTCCGACTCTTCCCTGTAAGGGTCGGTAGGACATTATCGCAATACTATACCCAAGAAAATGGAGTTCCTCAGGGTTCAGTGCTGAGTGTCACCTTGTTCGCGATTGCCATTAATGGCATTGTTGCCGCCGCCGGGTCCGCGGTAGTTCCATCACTGTATGTAGACGATTTAGCTCTGCATTACAGCTCTGGAAGTATGGCAGTCGTGGAACGGTAATTGCAGCTAGCTATCAACCGGGTCGACAGGTGGGCTCACGACCGGGCTTTCGTTTTTCAGCAGCGAAAACCTCCCTCGTCCATTTTTGTCGGCTACGGAGGCTACACTTACACCCTGAACTACATCTCAGGGATGCTGCGTTGCCGTTGGTTGACACTTATCGTTTCCTGGGGCTCCATTTTGACAGCAAGTTAACGTGGCAGCACCATATACGGCAATTGAAAATGACATATCTCAGGAAACTGAACATGCTCAGGTTTCTTAGTGGCACTACGTGGGGGGCTGACTGTGCGGTGCTGCCACTCGGCCGGTTGGTATTAGACTTGATAGCTCGTGTACTGAAATAGGAGCGGCTGTAGGTCCCTGTATGATACGGACATCTAGCAAGGTGCCTCCGTGGCAAGTTCCGCGTCCGGAAATTCGGTTAGATCTTCACCAAGGTCCTAAGGTGAACACGGATGCGTCCGTTTACCGGAGGCAGTTCCACAGCATAGTTCACCAATTTCCGGACGCTGGCATTCTATATACGGATGGTTCGAAGGTGGACGAGAAAGTGGGTTGTGCTTACGTTATTGATGGTCCAAATACCAAGATCTCTTTGCCTGAGGCCTGTAGTGTGTTTACTGCGGAGCTCGTTGCCATCTATGAAGCTCTGCAGTTTGCACTACAGGATGCACGAATCCACTTTCTCGTGTGTACCGACTCTTTGAGTTCGTTGCAGTCAATTGCTACATGTTTCCCGCAACACCCCCTAGTGCAGCGAATCCACGACCTACTAGCCGGGCTGTGCCACGCTGACACTCGAATCACCTTTCTGTGGCTTCCAAGCCACATGGGAATTGCGGGAAATGAGTTAGCAGATCAAGCTGCAAAAGAGGAGGTATCACTTCCACCTCGACCAATGGAGGTACCCGCTAGAGATATTCGCTCTCAGTTACGCCTACAAGTTCTGGCTTTTTGGGAGAGTCAGTGGCTAGCTGACCCACTGCCCTGTAAACTGAGAGCGATCAAGGGAACTACTCGCGTGTGGCGGAGCTCCTTCCGGGCCCGGAGAGAGTCCGTCATTTTGTGTAGGCTAAGGATAGGTCATACAAGATCCACCCACTCATACCTAATGAGAAGGGAAGACCCCCCACTTTGTACCTGTGGAGCCGTTTTCACCGTGGCCCACATTTTCACCGAGTGTGTGGATTTTGCTGACTTAGGAAGAAACCTTGGTTTGCAGACGACACTCAAACTTATATTAGCCGATGACGCGGTGGCTGCTGATCGCGTTATCCGCTTTATAAGCGAGAGTGGGTTAGGGCCAGCAATCTAAATTTTCCAGTGAACATTGACTCAACGACTTGTTCGTTTTTGAATGATAATGTTTTTGATTTTCCGTAATTTTTGTTTATTTTTATTTTTATTAAATTTTTTGTTTTTGTTTTATTAATTTTATGGTATTTTTTAAAATTTAGATGCCAACCTCAAAATTTTAAATTCAATTCAAAATTTGTATTCTTTAATCTGTGTTAAGAGGGGCAGATGACCTCGTGGTTCCGCCCCTTAAATCAACAATAACTAACCAAGACGCAAGCGGCCAGTGCACATTCCGCGAGCGTATAGTCCTAATCTGGCGTGATCTTGTCAGGAGAAAGTAATATCGTATTTATGCCTGCGGGCTATGAACAGCGACGCGAATGGTCAGCGCACATTCCACGAGCTTATAGGCCTAATCTGGCGTGATCTTGTCAGCAGAAAGTACTCTCGTCTTTATGCCTGCGGGCTATGAACTGTGACGCGAACGGCCAGCGCACATTCCGCGAGCTTATAGGCCTTATCTGGCGTGATGTTGCCAGAAGAAAGTAATCTCGTCTTTATTCCTCCGGGCTATGAACCAAGACGCGAATGGCCAGCTTCGTCAGCACATTCGGCGAGCGTTAACCTGTCGTGACCTTGTTAGAAGAAAGAAGCCTGTCTCTGACTGCGAATGACTGGCCCGTGCAGCAAATAATGGTACAGTATATTCTTTGAACTTAAATATTCTTTGCATAATCGTCGCACCCTGCTTTTTTCCACGAATTTTTGGCAAAAAAAGTGCGACGATTATGCGAGGAAATACGGTACTTCTAACACTCCCTATATATATTACAGTATACAAGAAACCAACAGGAGACTTAACACTGCTACCAATGCAACTTTTATAGACGAGTGTTGACAATCCTGTGAACTTTGTTACGCATCTTTCATGTCTACTCCCAAGATTTAAATGATCACATTTTATTAGTCTCAAAAGTTTTCTTAAGTTTAACAGAATATGCAAAAATGCAATTACTGATATACCTTTTCGCGACTCATAACTGACAATCTGTAAAACAGTATCCGACCGAATTCAAGGAGATTGCTGGACGGAGTGTTACATAACCTATGACTCACACATTGTAGAGAATACGTTCATCATATTAAACCACATTCCCCAAAACGTGAACGCCAAACAAACATTATCTATTCATATCGCGATATGTACTTGACAGTTTTACTGTATTTATAATGGTCAAATACTAGAAATTAGGGCCGGCGGGATAGAAAGCAATATAAGCATAACCTTTTCACTCAAATTTTAAAAAAAGAATCGATACAAACCATTAAACCATTCATTTTAATAGCACCATCAAATGAAACTGCAAAATAATTTCTCCCAGAACATCGTTTTATTGGTGATAAACAGTGGACACCATTCGGAAGAACAACAGCCACTTTCAAATGCATTTATTTTAACTAGCGTAATCGATTGTTTTCACAACAATCGATATTCGTAGATATCGATGATTATCGTAATAATCCATATATTTCCATTGCTAGGAACTCTCAAACTGCGGTGCGAAAAGGTAAACAAATATTTTCAATTTTTATCGGTGAATGGGGCACTTTTCGCATATATCACATTTATGGGGTAAAGAACCCTTGATTATCGCACTTTGTCGCACATTCAGTTTCGCAAATTCTGGGTATACATGGTCATAATAGTTGACAAATAGATTTATAAAACTAGAAAAAAGTAAACTGCTAACAGAGCAGGAACAATTGCTCCAAATAAGCCTTATTCAGTGCAGGAGGAATCAAACTTGTATCTAGCAGTTCCATACAACGTTCATTAGCTTCTATGGGATATGGAAGCACAAGCCCACCAAGTGCCCATGTTATCAGCATGACACCATGTTAACAGCATGACACAAATGATTGATGATCTCAGGAAAGAATACATGAGAAAATATAATTCTCATAAGTTTGCAGCTACCATGTACTTCAGTTTTCCTGACAAAGGCGGGATTTTCCATCAACATAATTTTCTGTTTCATCGAGTTGGCAGGTGTCCAAGCATTCGGGGGACTTCCAGCTAATGGAGTAGCCATCATGCTCCTTTGATATGAACCCAAGCTGTTATTTATGGGATGTGATGTAGAGAGTCATTCTCAACCAAGATCTTGCACCTATAAATAAATACCTAGGAACTTTGAGCAGCTATTAATAATTTTATTAATGCAGCCAATAGCCATTTCTTTTCTTTTCTGGTTCTGTTAGGGATGGATTTTTGGAAGGAAATCTGCTGTGGATTTATTGAAACGAACCATCCCTGCATTTGCCTGGTGGTGAAAAAAGGGAAACCACAAAAAACATTTTTAGGATGGCCAAGGTGGCAGGAGTACAGTTTAGAGTGCAAAAGTTCAGAGTCAGCCCAGTGGAGAGAGTTGAGAGGGACTGTTTAGAGTGGGAGTCTAGTCGTAACTATCAGTGTAGTCAGCAAGTGCAGTTGCGTTGAGCAGTTCAGGGAACATATTTGTCAGTGATGTAACCAGTGACAGTTTAGTGCTGTGATAGCTTTGGTGGAGCAATGTTCCGTGGAAGACGTGTAATGGACCTCGGTTTGACAAGATACGGGTAGGAGCTTATGAGAAGCTACCTCAGCGGAATTCTAGTTATGAATCCTGAAGTAGCAGTGGTGGTAAGTGCGACCTGTGGAGACTGTAAAGACTGCTCAGAAAAGTGAACAGTTAGTGTACTGTGGTGACCTGCATTCAGAGTGAGTGTAGTGTAAGTTTGCATCCTGTAAATACTGGTGTTCATAGTAGGAACAGAAATAAATTCAGTGTGAGTCATACACGCCACCAGTTGTGTGAGTTTATTCACAAGAGAAACCCGAAACCCTTCACTATATGCATATATTGCACAGAATATACACATAATGTGCAATTGGAAGAATGTTCATTGGTAAGTGTAGCAGTATAATTTTGAATTACAAAGAAAATGAAATTGTCTAAACTTCTCAATTTGCCAGCATTTTGCTCCAGTGTTCCGTGGGCTCATCAGTTTGTATGGTACACCACACCAAGATGCTGGTTAATACATGCTGAGAAAGCCACTGCAAGGCTCTTTGGAAATGAAGGAAAGTAAAAATACCAGAAAATACAGTATAGTTTTACTACCTTGTGCAATGCAGATTTCTCATACCAATGCAGAATTGCATGTTTAAAAAAAAGCTCTGTCAGCATATACCAAATACAGTACATACAACCTAAGGGTATGGGTAAACCTCCTAGCCCTAAAGATTGAGGGAAAGGAACAGTTACTTCATCGAAACGAGAGGATCAAAGTGAAAGTTATCATCATTCAACTCACTTTCTTAGGATTCAGATGATGATAATAATAATGTTATTGGTTTTACATCCCCTTTAACTACTGCGGCTTTTAGAGACGCTGGGGTGCCAGAATTTTGCCCAAAGAGGATCTTTAATGTGACAGTTAATCTACTGACACGGCTCCCTCGCATTTGAATACCCTCAAATGCCAACTTTCTGCGCCAGTATTCGGTCCTGCAACCTTGAGAATAGCCGGCGAGAACGTTACCACTGCGCTACTCAGCAAGTCATGGGATTCAGATGACTAGAATACCTTTGTTGGTTATCAGATTCTTCCAATGAAAGGCTAAAAGATTCAAAGCCTGATGATTTTTTTAAAAGTGAGTGCGGTGCATTAAGGATATAGAAAGCTTTGAAGCCATTTTTCAGTGTTACCTTATTCAAAATTGATATTGCAACTTCTCAGTCCGTCATATTGTGTTGACAGACTGAAAAATTGCAATATCAATATTACATTGAGGTTATTCCAGCAGTGAAAAATATGCACAATAACTATTCAATTTACTGAATCTAGCTGTTCACCAGTTACGGTGGCCGAGAGTGCAAACGCGCTACCTCGTGCCTCGCTGGCATCGGGAGAGCGGGATATGTGGGTTCAAATCCCACTTTGGCCATCCTGAAAATGGTTTTCGTGGTTTCCCAGGCAAATGCCGTGACGGTTCCTTTCAATAGGTCCAATTTCCTTCCACAATCCCTTCTCTGACCCGTCCTGAAAAGAAAATACGTGGCCATTGGCTGTATTAATAAAATTCCGGTATTATATCTAGCAGCTCAAATAATGTGCAACCTTAATTATGAATTATGATGAGAGTTCATATTTATCCTATTGAACATTTTCTTCTTATCGTCCTCTAAAATCAGTGGGTTATCAGTAGTTATTTAAGTGGAGATAAATAACAATTACATCACTTTTAGGAGTGATTATAAATGTAAAAGAAAATGAGTCGTTTTGTCTCCTCTGATTCCCCAATGCAGGTTCAATAGACACAAAAGAAGGCTCCCATGTCGATACACTAATATCACTGGTTGAATGCACATTTAATGTAAACTTACCTTTCTTGAATCTGGATTAGCACTACAAGGTAACTTATATTGGTTGATGTATAGTTCAATTTATTGAGCTGCAGAAAGTTCATAATCCAATTAATAATCTTATCAAAGTCAGATGTAGAGGACACAAATATTTTATAGTATGAAGTAAAATATTAAAAAAATATATAAAAAAAGCAAAACTAGAAAGTAACAGTTGTTAGATTTAAAAACAAACAAAAAATGTTGCTATGAGAAATCCCTTATTTATATAATATTGTATCATGGGAAAGTGTAAATAAAAGGTAATCTCATAAATTTAACAGTTTGACTTAACCACTTTGTGAATGCTAGATACGAGGGTCAGTCAAATATAACCGGGAATTATTTTATAAAATTTATTGCATGAACCAAAAAAAAAAGAATCACACATATAGATATCACTTTTCTACATAGTGTCCTAACTTCGATACACATTTTCTCCATTGGATTGGCAATTTTTTGATGCCATTCTGATAGAAAGAAGAGGGATGTGTGTGGAGCCAGTTGCGCACGAACTCTTTCTACTCTTACATCATCAGCAATCCGCTGTCCTCCAGGTTTTGTTTGAGCGGCCCAAACAAATGGTAGTCGCAGGTCGATAAATCTGGACTGTTCGGAGGGTGTTCCAGAGATGTCCAATTAACTTCCTCCAGTTTGTCCCGCGTTAAAGCAGCAGTATGCGGCCTTGCTATGTCGTGGAGAAGAATGCCGCTTCGGATCGGTTAGTGTCGCTTATTGCGATACTCTTGTTCCTATGGCTAAAACAATTTCAGAAATTTTTATGCGCCAATCTTCTTCAATAATGTCACGAATGGCAACAATGATGTCTACAGTGATGCTTGTTCACGGCATCCTTTCATGAGGTTCATTTTCCACAGCTTCTCCTTCTGCCACAAAGCCCACTCATACACTTGAGTCTGCGACAGTGTTTTTTCCCCAAACTGTGCACGGAAGCGTCTCAAAATTTCCGAAGGTTTGGTGCCCTCTTTTGTGAGAAATCTGATAATGATCAGGGTGTCTACCGGTAACGAAAGTAACGAAAAAGTAACGAATTTTACAAATGGGTAACGAAAGTAACGAATTTTACATACGGGTAACGAAAATTTTCCGAAGGCAGATTGAATCATTTAAACTCTAGGCTCAGAGATTGCGATGAAGCAAGTTTCACGCAAGCGGGCCGATTGCATAAGCTATTTTTCCCCGTGCCCGACCTCGAGGAAATGCATACTGAGGATACCCTGAGTGATATACATCGTTCAGCGTATATTTTCGGCATCAAGATGACTTTTTAGTTTTGTGTGAAATATTTATCTGTGTTATTAGGAAGCCTAACTTTTCGCGAGACGTTTATTCGCGAAAACTTCTGAAATTAATCAGAAACCTCGCATTTCTCGCATTTATTTGGAGACTATGTCAAATTGAAGTCCAGAAATAACGCGAAATAATTTAATGTCGCAATCTTGCGAAATGTTACCGTTTCGAAAAAGGATTTTGAAAAAGCTTCGAAATACGTAGGCTATAACTTAGTTTAAAAATCTGTCTCGTAGATTTGCGATATCCAGTATGGTTAATTCGAAATTCCGTTATATGTCGAATATTCTTTCGAACTTTGGTTCCATCGGATATATTATAATTTAACCGGTTATTTTGAAAACTTGTATAACTTGTGTATAATTCGTGATTCGCATTCGAAAGAAAACGTGTCCTATAGTCGTATTATTCGTGCAATCCTCTCAGAATAATTCTTAATATTTGTTACCTACTTCGAAAATTCATACTCAAGACGGCTGGCTGACCGCATGACTTGCCTGCGGGAATCTCGTCAAATGGACCGAGATCGACGTCAGTAGCGTAAAATCATAAAACCGTCCCCTATCGTGAACTTGTGACCACGAGGACTGCGGGAATCCCGTCAAAGATGATTGGGCACCAATCACGAAACATTCCGAAACCTACTCGCTACTTTTCCCATGACCGTATACTTAAAAGCTTACGGGGAGCGAGAAGTGCATCAACCCACTAAGAAATGACAGCCTACGTAGCGTCGCGATACTAATTTCTCCTCGTGATCCACCCTGAACTGATGAGCTCCCAACCTCAGCATAGGGACAGCGGGAATCACGGCGCGGGCCATACAACTTGTCCATAACTACTCGTAAATTTTAACCATTCCCAAGCCTGATATTGCATCCACCATTCTGTCAGGACGAATAGACAATCGTTCAGCGGCTGGGTGCCGCGCGGTATGCATAATATCGTGCGGACAACGTGAATTTCGTAAAACGGCCGAGAGCGGCAGCGATTGCGATACATCCCGATATTTCTCCGCATTCAATGACGAGGACAACTGGAATCTTGTCAAACGGACAGCAAGTGGCGCCGATTGCGTAATAATGCTATATTTTCTCGTGCCCGACCTCAAGGACAATGGAAATCTCGTCGAACGACGAAAAGTGACACCTATTATCTAAATCGCGATATTTATCCGTGTTCTATCGCAAAAACTACGGGAATCTCGACAAACGGGTGAGACCAGCGCCAATCGTGTAACATCTCGAAATTTCTCCGTAGGCCTACTTGACTGCGAAGACAATTCGGTTACAATCACTTCCCATCAATTTCTTCGTGATCTACCGCGGGGACAAGGAAATCTCGCCAACGGTCAAGAGCAGAGCAACCTCTTGGCACTTATAAAAACGCCTTGTGCACAAGACGACATATTAGCTGAAACAACTCATTTGATAATAAATATCTAGTATTTAGTTATTATTTTTAAAATTTTTATAACTCCCTAAGTGAATTGTATTTACTTCTTTAAACACAGTTCATTGCTGTTTTTCTTCACCGCGTGATGATCCCCTTTGCTTGCAGACCGCAGACGTATCTTGAATTCAAAGGTAACTAAAATTAACTAAAAGGTAACTAAAAGGTAGCTAAAAAGTAACTAATTTTTACTTCATCCTTACAGTAGACACCCTGATGATGCATTGCGCAACAAACGTGTGCACCTGTTGCTCACTTATAACGCACTGAAGCAGCCCAGCTCCCCGCCGTGCATGCGCGTGCAAACCCCTTCTTTAGACACCCCCACCAACATCCTTGCCAAAGCCCTGCCTCAGATTTATTACTAACAGCAGCATTACATTCCAATTCCCATTTATATTTGATCCACCCTCGTAATAGAAAGAGTATGTTGAGGCTATTATGGTATTGTGAAGGATTCCTAAAGTTCATTTGTAGATGCAATCTACATCAATGAGGTCAGTAACGTCAATTAGCCCATATTTGTTTAGAGTGCTTCAACTGTGTCCTCCACCATCTGAAGGCCAAATATGTTTTCTGGAGCAAACCAGGACTTAGTAATACTATCCCTTATCTCACATTTATGCCCTTGCTGGTTGACTAGATTTTCATTGTCCTTATGTTCTCGAGTTGCGGGTACAACGACAATGCTGGCTGCAACAGAGTGCAATTGGGAAATAGTTATTGTGATATTACAGTGCATGTATGCCTTGGTATTTTGATTCTAGACTTACATGGACCAATCAAAAATCCTTACACCTCGAAGCTTGTGAGTTCGTAATAAGTTATATGTTCTGCCAGCCATCATTGGCCTAGCTGCTTTCCTCTCACCATGTCGGACCAGGTTTGATTCCCAGTTTGTGAGAATTTCAGAGTGAAATATCACGTCCTGTGGTTCGGAACCACGTAAAAATGGAGGTCCCGTGGCTTATGATGACCAGATTAACGGTCATGTAAAGCTACAAACTTCCTTTTACTTCCATTGTCAGCCAAAATTTTTGGCAACTGTCGAAGTTTGTCTTATGATGTTACTGTGCACGCATGCTTCGAAATAGGGTCAGCGTCTTTTCCCATGAAATATAATTCATATCTAGTTTACAAAGTTTCTGTGAATTTCATGCATATTCACCATTGCTTGCAAACTTTAAAACTAGATAGGTTGCAAAGAGAATATTAATTCTAGGTTGACAGGGAACTGTCGATTGAGTCAATTAACTGTTTCCTTAAGTTTGTGACATTTGACACTTTAGACTGTTGAAGTTTCTTAACACTAAATCTAAACACATATTGTATGTGCTGAATATAAGTTGTGTTCTAAGAAAGTACAAGGTAAGTACCGTTTTGATATAAAATAAACTAATGCAATTTTGTGAGGTTTGAGGCCATTTTTTCAGTGTTGCCTTAGTAAAGAAGAGTTTAGTGCTTTTCAGTCGGTCAACACGAATGTACCCAAAAGAGCTGGGTTATGCCCTAATCCTGAAATAAATTACATGAGATTAATAAATACACTAGGATGACCAGTTTCGATCGTCAAGCGATCATCATCAGATCCATTACACTTACTTAGGCTATAAACTCTTATGTTTGAAAATACAGGTGAAAATATTTACAATATGCACAATTATTTAGTTGCAGTATTGGTACTGCAACTGTCGGTGTATGTTATATGCAGTATATATGTTGTTAGGTGAAATGCTAAATGGTGATAGATATCTGGAGTTTGTAATTTGGAGTGATTATATGGTTGTAAAAAATCAACTATGGTTAAACTGTAATATTACAGGCTACTACTTATCTGGTTGTCTTCCTTTCTGGAGCTACGCGCAGTTTTCGTGTTGGAGTAACAGTGAACACGAAAACTGCACGTAGCTCCAGCAAGGAAGACAACACCAAATAAGTAGTAGCCTGTAATATTACAGTTTAACCATAGTTGACTTTTTACAACCATATAATCACTCCAAATTACAAACTCCGGATATCTATCACCATTTAGCATTGCACCTAACATCATATATACTGTACCCGTTTCCTAGACCTCACGTCGGCCCGGAAATCTAACGTGATGTCCAAGAAATGGTACATGGTCATTACGAAAAAAATGTAGGAGTCCATGAAATGTATATCCGGAAAAACTAACAAAAGTCAACTGCAAACACGGGCAGGCAAGAGATCTAGCATCTCGGGTCGTTTAACAGGATAGGTGAGATAGGTTGCCTCAGATATATATCACTCAATCAGGTTGAAGTACAATCTGCAGGAATAATTTAAGATAGCTTAGAAAAATAAAATGGTCTCTTTTATTTAAGAGCAGACGAACACAAAATAAATATACCCTCCTAAAATCGAATTGGTTCAATCTTATGTTGGGATCGTAGATCCAAAAGTCCTAAACTGCCAATTCGACTTTCCTATTTCACTTGGGGTAATGTGATATGAAATAAAGTTCCAGTGTTCGTTGGTTTAGCTGAATGATAAATAAAATAAAATCGTTGCACTTCACTGTCACAGTTTCAGCTTGGAATGAATTGAAATAAGTTGTAAATTATAACTTCACATTCCCCTCAAAAATCTAACTTATCACACATTTTAAGGAAAAAGTTAATTAATTACAAGAATATTATCTAACAAGGATAAATCATGATTTATTTTTAATTGAAAAAATAGAATTAATTAGCAAATTTTATTTACATTCAGCATTCGACATTGTTGTGGAATACTGATCTAGTAATGTCCAATATCTTCCATATAGTAACTAATGTTCATTAATTACTATCCCAATCTCCAATTATATTACATCAATCTGCTAATCATCGTTAAATTCCAAAAATTCAGTTCCAATAAATTATAATCCATAAATTATTATAATATCTTCCATATATTATTATGAGGGTGATGCATTGATTAATTAATATAGCAAAATTCATTCATTAATTGGTTATAGATCACTTCATTTAAATGTTTTCCTTTTGAAGAGATGATCATATAAATAAGATTTTTAGGTATTATTAATATCTCTTAAGCTCCTATGTCATTATCCATTATTTTACAGCCTTTAATATATTTTTTTATTATTATTATTATTATTCATCGCATTCATTAAACATGCTTATCGCAAATATAATCTCAGGATTGTGTTCACAGACAACTCCTTAAATTCTTCTAATCACAAAAATCAATTGTGAAATACTTATTTTCAATGCCTACAAATGTGAAGTATTTCTATCATAATTATTGAATGGGCCACCTGACTCGCATTCAAATGTTGCCACTATGAGACCACTTACGTAAGAAGTGTCCACAACATAATTCTAATTACATGCATTCATGTACAAATAGACTGCTGTGTAAAAATATCATAAGAGAACTAGCTTGATATAACACAAAAAATCAATCGAATCAATAATTCAGAATATTCCAATACTCAGTTAATTAGTAGGAAAGCAATAAATTATTATCTGCAATAATTCTTCAATTGCTGTCATAAATTGCCATACAAATGGAATTATTATCGTTGATAATCAACCATCAATTAATAAATATGAATGTCACCTTTACTTAAATAAATTAGATATTATTATCATTATCATCATCATCATAATCAATTCAATTATTAAATTTATAAACCATCGATGTCAAAAGATCCGGAAATGTCGTTGACAATCGCATTCAAAAGTTCGTGGGAAAATATTCTTAAATCAAAAGAATTATTATAAAAAAATTAAATTAATTTAATTTATACAAAGAATCAAATAATTATTCAGTTATAATCATTATAAGAAAAATGTGTGAAATATATACTTGAGCAATGACTATCTCCTAAAGTAGCTCTTTTATGTTTGAAATGTCTTGAACTTGCTCGACCGCCGTTTAGTGAAATTGGAAAACCTCATCATCATCATCGTGCTGACTAATGATGATGATGATAATTGTTGTTTTAAGGGCCCTAACATCTAGGTTATCGGCCCCGTGCTGACTAAGTTGCTGTGTCTGCTGATCTTGGTGTTCATCAAAGTCTATAAGTTTCCCCTCATATTGTTTAAGCTGACATCATCTTGACTGCGTAAAAGCTTTCATAAGTTCCCACGAAGAAAGGTTTATTGTGTGTAATGAGCATTCTGGATAATACAGGTTCCCCAAATACAATTCGACTGTTCGCCACTGCTTTCTGAATGTTGCACATTTTAAGAGTCTTAAAATTCAGGCCAGGGGGCCGATCTATCGGCCCAGGGAGCCTCTGCTTAAAGTGCCAAGGGCCGATTTTTTCTAAACATAGTGTTCTGCTCGTCAATGTTTATTTGAAGGATAATACTGTGAATACTGCAGTAATAACTTCTTAATGTGTCGAACCTAGGACTTCACCTAGTATGAGTGCGTTTATATGTATTGGTTTGTAGTGTTCGTTATGGTTTTCATCATGAAGCTGTAATAGTTCCTTATGTTGTGTGATAACGTAAGGAATTGTTCTTCTCACATAAAATTCCATTTCACTCACACGAATATCATTGAATTTATCGCTAGTTTCCAACACTTGCCCGTTCGAGCGTTTATTTCAATTGAACACATGTTCACTTAGGCAATCTGATGCCGTGCGCGATTTGGAAAAGTCATAACCTCGGTTGAAATTAGGCTAGATGATCCCAGCGTGAACTCTCACCGAATAAGAACCATATTACAGGTAACACGATATCCCCTCCTTTGCTCACGTGGGGTTGTCAGGGGGGTGAATAGAGCCTCCCTCTCCTCTGACGTATTACGACGTGACTCAAATGGCTGTATGACACAGGTGATATTTAAGTAATATTCAGCTATTCGCTATAATATTCAGCCGTTAGTCGATTGGTATCTTCTTTTATAAATATCTGCCAATGCATGAAGGTACAGCAGTAATTAATGATGCATTTCCTTGCCGTGTCCAGCCCGGCTGTCGCTAGGCTAGAAGACTCACTCTCAAGTTCATTATGCACTGTCCAGTCACGAGCCTATGGTCCCGCTGACTCTGACGTAGAAATGAGCGCAACTCAATATGCGATTTCGGTCACAATACTGCATTTAGCATACACCGACAGTTGCAGTATTGTACATATTGTAAATATTTTCACCTGTATTTTCAAACATAAATTTTATAGCCTAAGTGTAATGGATCTGATGATGATCGCTTGACGATCGAAACTGGTCATCCTCTTGTATTTATTAATCTCATGTAATTTATTTCAGGATTAGGGCATAACCCAGCTCTTTTGGGTACATTCGTGTTGACCGACTGAAAAGCACTAAACTCTTGTTAATGCAATTTTTTAAACAATTTTATTTTTATATGTAAGCCTATACCTCAACTACCGTACTTCTACTTAAACTACTACTCAGCATAATGTCCACGCATATTAAGGCACTTATATCGTGAATCCAGCTTCGGAATTCAGTTTTCATGGGAATCTGTCACCTGATGTGCCAGTCACTACAGCATGGTCGTTTTCAGGTCATTATCATTATCGTTGCACTGACCTCCTAAATCCTTTTTGAAGTGCAGGAACGAGGGGTAGTCACTAGGTGCTAGGATCAAATTGTTCCCAACCAAATGAAGCAATGACATCTTGGGTTCTCTAGCTGTGTGAGGGCGAGCATTGTCATGAAGCAAAATAATCCTCTTTTTGAGCATGCCAAACCATTTATTTTGGATCACACGATGAAGTTTACTTAACCCTTATAGTGCCAGGGGGCCGATCTATCGGCCCAGGGAGCCTCTGCTTAAAGTGCCAAGGGCCGATTTTTTCTAAACATTTTAGCGATGTTTCCAGTACGCAGAAATTTTGCTGTTGTAACCAATACAACACCGGAATCATTCTCACTCTGTATATATCGGTGTGTTTAAGTTCCGTGAACAATTGAATTAATATTAAGCACTCTTTGATCTTGCTGTAGTCAGCAGGCTTGCCGCGCGTTTTATCTTTTGAAGTCGTGATTGTTTATGTTCTTGCTTGGAGCTAATTAAATTACTTGGTGATAAATATGGCTAGCTCTTTGAACGAAGAAGAAGTAACTAATGATTTAACGATGAGTGAAGTGTGTGAGTGTGAATTTTTGACTGACGACGATATTTATTCTGATGAAGACGGTGACAATTGTTTTCCGCCGAGTCCACGAACTGCGCGAGAGCAACGCCAAGGCCGAGACAAAGGAATACCTCTGCCACAAGAAGGATTTACGCCTGATAGTATCGGCAGTGATTCACCAGGTACAGATTCCTATGATAAATCAAGTGACACCTCAACCAGTGATTGGGAAGAGGTTACACGTGACACTGACAATCCACCTAATGCCACATTCTCTTATCAAGAAACTTGTAGAAACTTATCGTACTCGAAAACTATTTGATGGAGCTACTCCAAATTTGGAACATTTATGTAGCATTCCATGAGTAATAACATGTATATAACAAAAGATAGTACTGTATAGGTAGATGGTAGAGGCTGACAACATTTCATTAAAATTTCGAATATAATTAATTTTTTTTAAACATATTTTTTAACTCTTTGTTTAATGAACAAAATTAAGTGAAACTTCAATTTATTAGCATCCATTATGTTACAAATATGTTTACCTGCTACAGAAAAAAAATTCAACGTTCTATCTTGGTAATTATTAGTAGGAGATTAACTTTTTTTAAACCCTTGTAATTTCATTTAACTTGGCTTGGCATTCGTAGCATATCCACCCATTATTTATTATTTATTTATCGTATGATGGTAAAAGGAATAGATAAAACAATTATTTACAAATATATATACAATGATATACACCAAGATACACTTGATCTCAAGTTTGAAAAACTATAGTCCAAAATTGAACCGTTGAATCCAATCAATGGCTTCTTGGGACTGCTTGTGTAAGTCTTAGCAGCGTGGCATCAAAAGGGTTAAGGTCTCACAATAAGTCTCAGCATTTATAGTGTCACAACAGTGCAAAAAACTCCACAAGCAACACACCTTTTCTATCCCAAAACACAGTGGACATGATTTTGCAAGTTGAAATTGTTTGTTTGATCTTCACTTTCTTGGGTGATATTGAGTGTGTTCATACCATGGATTGCCGTTTGGATTCTTGCATAACATAAGCCATCCATGTTTCTGCAGCGCTTTAGTGCAACTAACTTTTTGATCCACCTCCGTACGTCACTGCTGCTACCAAGGAATACTTCAGACTTGAAAGAGAAGGGTGTCTTTTCTTGCAGACCATTCCCTCTAGCACTGTCGAAAGTTTGAAGTCCAGAAAGTCACTCAAACAGTGGAGATGAATTGACACATTGGCGGCTTCAGTGGCGTAGTTGGTAGCATGCTGATCTTCTATGCTCAAGATCGCGGGTTCAAATCCGGCCAAAGTCGTCAGATTTTTTAAGAGCGTTGCCTTTCTTCGGAGGGGAAGTAAAGCTGGCGGTCCCATGTCATAGATTTATGGCATGTTAAAGAACCTTCCACTAATTACACTTGTGTGAAGCTAAATTGTATAGGTTAAGAATGTAAACAACGCTCTTAGGTTCCTACGTTCGTTGCCCAGAGCCGACTGTGGTGGCGTCTGGTAGCTAAGTTCTGAACTAGTAGTCATTGACGGTGGCATTTGGCGACAAAAATAGGAACTATTTGAAATATTCAAAAGTCTGCAGTCCTTACTTGAATTAAAAAACAGATAACACACACTAATATAGTCATCACAATTAACACCGGTTATAAGACAGATTCTACACACACCCAAAGTACACGGGGCTACATGACTGTGTTGTCGCAGCCCCTAAACTTAAGAACCAACCAACCGAAGTGACACATAGGCTTGGTTCCACTGTTGTGCAGTCCTTGTCTTCTGAGCTGGCACAGAATCTTGATGAAAAGTTCAGAGATCAATTTCTGCATACACTCTGGCACTCGTTCATAAATGAAACCTTGTGGGGCCCTCATAGTTCACTTAAGACCATGCGGAATCAACATATTTCGAACTTTCCTCCTTGTCCAATAGTTCTTCATTTTCATGTTGTAATTTCTGTTCCTCTGACCATGTTGGTTTTGTCTCATCTCCCTCGAATCCCCTTGTGTGGACAATATGCCTGATTACATTTCTATCCTGTAGATGGACTATTGGTGCAGCAGAAAAGAGGAGAATTGAAGCATTTGAAATGTGGTGTTACAGGAGAATGATGAAGATCAGATGGGTAGATAGGGTGACAAACGAAGAGGTATTAAGACGAGTGGGAGAGGAGAGATGTTTCTGGCAACTGCTAATGAAGAGAAGAGATAGGTTAGTAGGACACATACTAAGACACCCAGGAATAGCAAGCTTAGTTATGGAAGGAAGGGTTGAGGACAAGAACTGTAGGGGTAGACCAAGGTTAGAATATGTTAAACAGATTGCTTCGGATGTAGGGTGTGGTAGCTATGTAGAGATGAAACGATTAGCTCAAGACAGGGAGGCATGGAGCGCTGCATCAAACCAGTCAAAAGACTGAAGACTCGAACAACAACAACAACAGATTTGGTGATTCTAACCCAATGATACACCTGCATGCCGACCTCTATCCTATGCAGTTAAGAATTCACTCAAAGTGCAAATCTGCTATGAATCTATCTCACCGCTTTGTTAGCATGGATTTTAGTACTTCCACTGTCAACATTGTTTGTACTCTATTTATTTTTGGGCTGGGGGTCTATCTGAAATTAGCATGGACAGATTTACATGTACAAATTTCCAATGACTAGTTACAATGGCAATAAGGTTCTCACTTGTTGAAGCGTGTGCTATTATCATATAAAATTCGAAGGTGGTACTTACAATATGAATAGACCAATAAAAATATATCCATGAATCTATAACACTATAACTTTTATCTTTTTTGGTCTTTGAATCACCCTTTTTTGTGTGTTAATCAGGTTCATGGATGAGGTAATATGGACACCCTGCATATTATCCAATTACTGTCTCTTACCCCATAATGCAAACATCCGGCACTTTCATTATGGAGTGGTATTTGAATGGGATGTTGTTGTTGTTGTTGTTGTTGTTGTTGTTGTTGTTGTTCATGCTACACCCATTGAAACAGCCATTTGGTCAACATGTTATTGCTATGCAACACATGAGCTTGTGAACGGCTTACCCTCAAGCTGTTACTAATTTCAAACTGTTCTCACTGTTCACTGATGGCCAGCGTCAGGTCTGTGGAACTATGAATGAAAATTGCTAACTTGATACTGTGCAGTTGGATAGTAATAACACACAATCACGAGCATCCAATTTGACAAACTTACCTGCAGTGAACAGATTTTGTGTAAGCACCAATCATTCATAACAAATGTATGATGGTTTAGTTCATGCTGCCCAGGATATCACTCCATTTAATGATGTATAGCAGCTCTTGGATTCCCATCGATGCACCATAAACAAAGTGTATGTCTATTAATTCAGCCCGTGTATACTGTTCCATTGCTCTGCTCTAAAGGAACAACAATGTATTGTGTGTCCTCTCAGCACAGACATTGCTGATGTCATGGTGTGTTAAGCATATAAATTGATGGTTTTGAAGAATTATCATACATTTGCAATTCATTTTCTGATTTTGTCATTCGATAATTAGTTTCAGGTATATCCTTGTTTAACAGAGGGTTTTTGGTTTTGGTCTCCTTTATCTGAAATAATGTAAGGTTTAAAGACCGCTTTTACTTCTACAGTTTTCATAGACTTCGGGGTATCGAAATTCAGTCCTGCAAGAGTTTTTTAACATGCCAGGAGCTAACGATATGGAGTAGTCACATTTACGGCAACCACCTTTTAATGTCACCAACTTCCACCAGGATCAAACCTGCAACCAGTGGTCCAAGAGGGTACTGAAACTTAACATCTATGCAGTGGAAGCTGGCCTCGTATCTTACTTACTTTTTTTTTAATTTTTACCATTACACTTAAATATAATAGTTTCTGTGTATTCAATAATATTGTAAATTATTAAGATAAATATTGGTAGAAATTAAAATATCAAATACACAACAAACTACAGACATGTCCAAATAATTAGAATAATTCTGATGTTAACTTAAATACATTCCAAGTGTGTCAATACTCCTAGAGCAGTTGTAGAATAATTTCCTCATACAGTCTATACTATGCTTGGTACAGTAATTTTGAATGCAATTACAACACAAAAGTTTGCAAGAATTCAAAACAAATGCATTAAGAAATTAGGAGTTCCACCAAGTAATGCCTCTGAATTTTATTGATGTTATTTAATTATAAATATTTATATATATTATATCTTAATTTAAAAATAATATTTTATGTTCTGTTATTGCTGGATGGTGGCATATGAATGTACTATGATAAACAATAATTGGAGATTATGCAGGAGTAGTATGACATTCTTCACAAAACAATAGCATTGTAAAAGACTTTCTTGCTCACAAGAATTGCACCAAACATGAAATAGCTAAATGAGTAAGAATTTTGTTTACAACGACCAGTGACAATAAAGTAAACATCTAGAATTATTATGGAGGTAAATACTTCATCAAGGTTGCATATAGATTATAAATTGGAAACATGAATGTTTATTCTAATAATTTGGTCACGTCTGTAGCAAATTGTTAAAATTTACTCACTTTGTAACCAAGGATAACATACAATCTAAGTAGATACTTAAGAAATACTTTCCATTCAGTTTAGCTTTATATTTATGGATTGGTAGAAACAATATGACTGTACATATAGCATATATGTAGTTGTCTTAATTTGAGAATTCGCTGGCTTGACATAAGATTAGAATGGTATTTTTCTTGTATACAGCAGGCGACAAACCGGTATTTCAGTGCGAACTATGTCCTACTACATGTGGACGCAAGACTGACCTTCGTATCCATGTGCAGAAACTGCACACCTCGGATAAACCTCTGAAGTGTAAACGATGCGGCAAGTCGTTCCCCGACAGGTATACGTATAAGGTGAGTAACCATTATTCTTCGGGAGTCCTATGTAGAAATCCTTGCATATAGCAAACTTGTAAGACATTTGAAATAGTTGTTAATATTGGTATTCTTCAGGCTCTCATTGTCATTATCAATATTTTAATTAATTTCTGGGTATTCTTGCCATGTATATAAATTGCTGATGTTTCTCCCTCCACCATGGAGAGCATTTTCAAGCTAGAAATCACAAGTTGATATTGATTCTTCTAAATCACATCAGTCTCTAAATTCCAGTCTATTTAACATTATCAACTTGTGATTTCTACCTTGAATATGCCAGCCACAGTAGAGGGTAGAATGATGGCTAATCAATTTATATATACAGGGCAAGAATTCCCAAAAAATAATTTCAGTACACCCGCAAAACTGGTGATGGAGAATGATAATATTACTCTTCAGGTACTTACATATACAGGCTTATGAAATTTTCATACCAAATTTTTGTCATGTCCAGTCACTCAATGGATGAGTACACTCTTTGTAACGGTTTTGGCCAAGTTCCAATGGCAGTTTTACAAGAAAACCTTGACTGTGGTGTTATGGATTATAAGTATACACTGTATTACAAGGCTTTTTGTTGTTGCTTATTTTAGGGACTGCGACATTGTGGTCATAGACCCCCGTGTATTTGGGTGTGTGTGGAATTTGTGTGATAACCTATGTTATTGTGATGGTTGTACTCATCATCAGCATCATCTACAGTTTCCAGCCCCTGGCTGGGTCCGCTTATATTGTACTAGTGTGTGTAAATTGGGGATAGGATTAGGAAGGAGGTGACCGTGGCCTTAAAATAGGAACCATTCCAGCATTTGTCTGGAGTAGAAGTGGGGATACCACGGAAAACCACTTCAATGATGGCTTAGTTAGGAATTGAACCCCCCCTCTTCTCAGTTTTGCATCACGAAGCTGAGTGAATCCTATTCCAGCCCTCACACCAGAATTAAAATTTCTTGGCTGAGCTGGGAATCGAACCTGGACCTCTGGGTTAACAGCCAAAAATGCTAGCCGCTACACCACCAGGTGGTCTATTACAAGGCTACTCGACTCTTTCCTTTGAGTTTTGGCTCTGGGTTCCAAAACTAAACAAGAAAGAAATACTGTGCTGTTACTAAAAATGCACGTACTTAATTTGAGCAACTGTACATCAAGTAAATGCTGCACCGAACAGGAATAATCATGTTTCTAAGGTTCAAATGTTACAGCAATAGATTTCCGTGAAAATCCTAATCAGAGCAGAGGCATGAGAGAGTGGTTAGTGTGATGAACAGGAAAGGATTACATGCTTTGCTGCAAGTAGACAAACCATTATGGTAAGAACTTGGGGGAAGTAAAATTGAACTGGTATCATGGGTCAGAATTAGCCTCTCTATTCCAGAGTGTCTCCAAGTGTCAGCGAGCCCATACAAAAAAATAGAAGAATTAAAAAACTGAAGACTGGCTGCATGGTGCAGCAGTAACATTCTCGCTTGCTGTGCCCAAGGTTGCAGGATCGAATCCTAGCACAGTCAGTTGGCATTTGAGGGGACGCAAATGCACCGGAGCTGTGTCAGTAGACTTACTGGCCTGTTAATGATCCCCTTTGGTAAAAACTTTTTGAAACTTCTCTAAAAGCCGCAGTAGTTAAAGGGGACATGAAACCAATATTAAAAGAAATAGCTCTAAATAAAAGACACACTTTGCTTATGATTAACCTTCCAGCGGGCGCGCATACCTGGATCTCGCAGGCGGGCGCGCTGCGGCTAAATGGCCGCCCTTTGATTTAACATAGACAGCTCTCGATTTGCATGCAATTAATCATCGGGAACTAAAATGAATAACTTCATATACATTTCCACAAAGCACACAATAAACTTTAATAAACAATAGTTGATAACATTCCCACAAAAAGACAGTGGCATGAATAATGAATAATACATTATAATATAGCCTATATATAGTTACTTTCCTTGAACTCAACTACACCATATCTTCTTCTTCCAAACTCTTGAGGCAAGCTTCACAGGAAACTTCTTGCTGTGAATGCTTTTTGCAGACAAATCTTTCACATTTGTGGCACTGTAGACGAGTACGGTTGTTCTTTTTGGACCCGCAACGATAACAGATACATCGCGTTCTTGAAACACTTGCTGTACTGCCATTCGGTGCACTATTCCTGTACTCTTCCAAGAAAACATGCAAATCCTTTGGAAGAGACCAAATCGTTGCACGGTGTTTCAAGTTTTCCTCCATGAGTGCCATAGCCAATTTGAAAGTGACTTCTCTCCTAGAAGTTTTGTTGTTTGCTTTATATATTATGCAAGAATTTATTCCAGCAATATCGAGGAAGCGATGAAACAGTACCATTGGCCACCTTTGTGTTTGTCTCGAAGTCGTGCACCGTGAAGTCATCAAGTCCACTGTATCGACCCCCCCCCCCCTTTGGTGGCATTGTAATCCATGATGTGGAATGTTTTCCCAGATTCCTGATCAATTTCATTATCATCATGCATCGTGGATAGTACCAACACAACTTTCTTCCTTTTAGTAGCCACTGATACAAGGCTTTTATCATATTGGCATCCAAACTGGTATCTTCCGGAAACTAAATGCCTATTTTCAGCCACAAACTTGGGTGGAACCTCTCGTTTGTTCTTCTTCAGGGTGCCTACAAAGGTCAGTCCTTGTTCCAGTAGGTATTCGGCCAAAGGGTAACTACTGAAATAATTATCAGTAGTCACATTTCGGTTGGTGTTTTTTATTGGCTCACTCAATCTCGTTACCACATCAAAGGGCTTATTTGAAACTGCATAACGCCCCGGTTTCTGCGTCCCACAGTATACGTCCAAATTGTAAGTGTAGAAAGTTCGGGAATCGCACATAGCATAAATTTTGAGGCCATACGTGGCGGGCTTTTTGGCCATATACTGTATAAAACTACAGCGCCCACGAAATGCAACTAACATTTCATCAATAGTTGCAAACTCACCAAGAGAATATGAACTCGGACAGTTTGCAACGAAGGTATTGAGAAATTTGCGAACAGCGGCCAGTCTGTCATTTTCCGCACGTTCAGTTCTAGTATTCACATCGTCAAATCGAAGACTTCTCAACAGTAATCGAAAGCGACGTTCACTGAAGTTAGCCCGCAGTATTACCATTCCGGTCCCGTTGGTAATAAACAATTCCGATAAATTTGTGCGGTGTACTCGTTTCACGCCATCAAGAACAAGGCACCAAAAAGAGCTAAAATTTCCGATCTTGTTGTTTCTCTAAAATCTCTTTCCCGGCCTTCTGGATGTTGCACTTTTACCCTGTCAATAAACGTATTTGTGTGTCTAACAATTTCATCAACCATATTTGAATTTATTATGGTGAGAAAACATTCTAGTTCAGTTTTACACTGGCGAGCTAGTCCTTTAGGACCAGGAAAAGTTTTTATCAAGTTCTTTGCCTTTGTTTTTGAACTCCTACCCATGGGTTTATTTCCCCATAATGTCTCACTATCTTTCCCAATGAAGAAACGTAGGGTGCTGTCATCACGGTCATCATCAGTTCTGTCCATTTCAACTTCAGAGTCACTACTGTGACCGTCCATTTCGATAACTTCGGGTTCAAAATCAGTATCATTATGATCGTCCCAAATATCTTCTCCTTCATTCGTTTCATCATCTTCTAATTCATCAAGTATTCATAGAATAGAATCAGGATCATTGTATCGTGCCCTGAAACGCGAGTAATAAGACACAACTGCGTCAATATGACGAATATGAAGAGCAGAAGAAAGGAATGAATCTAACAGAAAACTAACCAAATTTCAAAATCTAAATGTGTTTGAACATTGTATGTACTGTATAAAAGAAAACGTTTCTCTCTCTCACTTTCTCTCACACACACATACACACAGACACGCGCCTACACACACACACACAAAATAAATATATTTACTTACATGTCTCATTCAAGTGTGAGAGAATGGAACACAATCGGGCGCGTGGCGGTAAACTGGCCGCCTGACTTGAACGACAATGGCACGCACCACTTAGCAACTGAACAATGGCCGATTGGCGCCGACTCGAAAAATTACGGAAGCGCTGTCTCACGTCGAGATGAGTAATTAACGAATACCCGGAGGTCCCGCCTGGTAATTCGTCAATAAAGGCACAATCTCGTGACTTTCTCCAAGAGGCGGCCAAATTGCCGCCCACGCGCCCGCTGGAAGGTTAACAAACCAAGTATGTGGTAAAAATCCTGGTGAATGCTTTTTCTAGCTAGAAGTTAGACAGCTAGTATTGTTGTTTTCAGGAGATGAACAGCAAAGTCATCTGCCCCTTCTAGTTAGTTAGGCTTTAAGGGGCAGAACTACGAGGTCATCTGCCCCTCCCCTTCTAGCTAGAAGATAAGGTTCCTAAACTATAACATTGAGTGAATCTCTGCATTTAGCAGGCAGATTGTAGCTTATGTGCCTTGGTGGGGGGCTGCAAAGTTGGTACGTTTTTAGTTGGGGGTCCATGGTGTCCAGGACTTTTAGAAACTCTGCCCTATACCACTTCAACATTTCAAGAAATTGTTTTGTGTTATAAGTGGCAGATGAACTTGCTGTTCTGCCCCTGAAAACAACTATTATCACCATCTGTTAAATCTTAGGTGTCTGCTAACTTTGAAAACTATACGTGTTCGAGTTTACATGCTCGTTGCCGACCGAATATGGTCTGATCACACATGTTTGCTTTATCGCCCTTGAAACTTGATTCAAACTGAGTCCAAATTACAAGCTACGGGTATTTCTGAATTTTCAAAGGTTTCGGAAAGTAATAATATGTATTTGAATGAATTGGTTGTATGGGTAGTAGATTGATATACTGTCCGGTTTATAA
Organism: Meconema thalassinum; assembly: GCA_946902985.2. Taxonomy (NCBI): domain Eukaryota; kingdom Metazoa; phylum Arthropoda; class Insecta; order Orthoptera; family Tettigoniidae; genus Meconema; species Meconema thalassinum. Next base: position 471,757,038 of record OX336388.2, on the reverse strand, counting down.
TCATCACACAAACTACAGCAAGCTGTTGATTATTTGTGCACCCAAGGAGGCGAGATGGTGCAGTGGTCAAGCTGCTTACTGCGGGTCAGGTTTGATTCACGGTTTATATCTGAGATTTTCGAAAGTGAAATGTCTTGTCGTGCGGTTTTGATTCCACATAAAATTGAGTTCATTGTGAATTATGTTCGAGAGATTAACGTTCACGTAAAACTACAAGCTTCATGCCTTCTGTGCTTCAACAAAGGTTCTGTTCCCAATAAACTTATTGAGACAGAGCGTTTAACAAAGGTTAAATTTGGCTGAATGTTCTTAATGCTAATGCTTGAGATATTACTTAGCATCTTCATACCCAAGTATGATTTTTTCTGATTCTTTTTAAACAGTGGTACAACTAGCATATATTTGAAGATTATACTTTTAATATTAAAATTGCAGTTCACAATTCACTTTGAGCAGCTAAGCAACACAAATATTGCTTTGAAAGTGTGTATGAGAGAGGGAGTAAGAATAATGGCAAGGTAATAGTGAATCGCATTACTCTCACCGAGGCTATGAATCACAGTACTAGAGTATGCACTATCAGGTGTACTGTATATACCCGAATTTAAGATGAGTCTTATTCCCAACTTTTGAAATTTGAAAAACGGGCGTCATCTTATATTCAGGGTTTAAGAAAAATCCCATATCAGAGTTCAATGTTTTTATGTCCGATAATATCTATAAGTTCATTGCCATGAAATATTGTTTTGCGAGTTCAGCCTTGGTGATATGCATCAATACATCACATACAGCCCATTTTGAAGTAATGTCGAATCCTTTTGTTAACATATTCTTGCAGGAGATTATTTCCAAGTGAACAGATATCCGATGCAAAGAATTAGTCAAGAAGTGGCTCTGTGCATGGGTTGGTTCATATGTAATAATATCGTATGGCCTCGGGTGCCGGGTGCAAGCTTTGTTAATTGATGCATGTCGAATTTTATCGCTCCTTGAAGCGCTATGAAAGTCAAGGAGGTTAGATATCTAAGCTCCTTGAGACTATAGCGCTTTCTAGTAGAGAAATGAGGAACTTTGTGTTGGCGGAAAATCCCGAGATTAATTTTGCCATTATGAACATGGCCTACTGAATCAAATGAATTCTTTGATATGCCAACATCGTATGGCATCCGTATCGTGATTTTTGTCGCCTTTCAAAAATCACTTACCACGGCCAGGAGCGAACCTGCAAGCTTGGGGTTGGCAGTCCGACACAATAACCACTCACCCACCGTGGCAAGTTGGTTCATATGTAAAATCATCCAACAGCAACATCAGTCTAGCCTATATAAAAATTGCTTGGAGCAAAACTTGCTGGGAGGACATTTTTAAAACTTAAGTTGAACCCCAATTGTCGAGAACTGGACATTTTTTGGCAATGATAAACATGGCCGATATACTTTTTAGAGTAAATGGACTCATTTGAAAATAATTCCTGTCCCGCTGCATAGCCGTGCTTGTTAAATCTTGCATGACTGTGCGGGCAGCTGCAGCAGGTTCTATGATAAGTTGGAATGCCGGTGCGTACAGTGTCTATCCTGAGTGAGAGTGGTTTTTCCCCAAACTTTTCCACACTCCCTTCAGGCAAATGCCGAGTTAGTACCTTATTTTAAGTCATCTTTGCCCCTAATACGGCTACACACATTACTACAGAGGGCTCGGATTTTTAGGTAAATAAATATTTTTTTATGTAAATACATTTTTTTTCTATAATTACATCAATTGCGGTACTGCTTTTCACAATAGCACATAAAAAATCATAATATTTACATTTATTAAAATCAGTATGCTAGATCTTTCAGTTTATTGCATTTTTGTTCTGTGTTACTTCGATGGGAAATAACCTGTAAGCTATCTAAGCTTAATGCAGAGCGTATGTCAGCTTGCAGCTGTGTTTTTCTTATCTTATCACCCCGTCCCACTCACTGTGGAAGCCGGGGATTTCCTTGTCCATAGCTACATTGCACTACGTGCTAGACCTTCCTCCCCCCTGGAACCAGTGTCACTAACATGCAGTTCATTACTGGCACTGTGAAGTGTAAGGTAGTTCTACGATGCCTAAAGTAACTTTCTTGTTATTTACTGTGGTTGATTACAAGTGGATTTGCTACCATTATCTCAGTCTTTTCAAATGATATCTGAAGTCCAATTTATTGTGCTATATTTTGTAGGCTTATTATTTGATTTCTGGCTTCTTGAATATTATTAGCCAGTAACGCTAAGTCATCTGTGAATCCCAAGCAATTTAAGTCTATTTGATATTTCTTGGTTCCAATTCTTATGCTCCTAGGATTTTCCCTGTACCATTCCTTCTTCACGTATGCCAAAGCACAATTGAAAAGTAAAGGCGATAAACCATCTCCTTGTCTTAATCCTGTTTTAATCGTAAACGGCTCAGATATCTCTCCTCTGAATTTTACTTTAGATTTGGTGTTTGTTAGAGTTGATTATTATATTAGTTTTATTTTATTTTTTATTATTTATAGTCTTTTTTTCTTTCATATTTAAGCATCCACCTCTAAATTTAAATGTATTCCAAGTTTGTGTAATTAAATCCGTGTTAAGAGGGGCAGATGACCTTGCTGTTCCACCCCTCAAAACAACAACAACAACAATAACTAACTACTAACTGATTTTGTGAATAACGGCTGGTTGGTGGTACATACATTTGGTAGACTAAAATACACTGAATTCAAGGTATTGGGAGTGCAAGAGAAGTGTCTTGTCATGGGTGGATGTTGACTGTGTTCTTGTTTATCATTACAAGCTTGAAGTTTAGTGTTGAGGACACTTAAGAGCATAAATAAAATTAAACAAACTGAACTTGGCATCCTATGGTTGGCATATACAGTAAGTAGAGGTGATTAAGAGTTGTATCTACAAGTGTTTGGGTAAGACATAATGGAAGTGGAGTGCATTCAAATTCATTCCCAGTGAATGCATGTGAGATTTTCGAGGTGAAATACCATGTCCTGTGGTTGAATTCCACGTAAAAATGAGGTCCCATGGCTCAGGATCACAAGATTAACGCTTACATAAAACTACAGGCTTCCTTCCTTTCACTTTCAAAGATCTCATCTGTTGGATGTGTGAAGACTGTCTAGTTCACTACGGCTGAAAATGTAGCTTTGGGACACAGCCTAAGTATCTTGCCTACGATACTATAAAAATGACCAACAAGTACAAACATGTTTGCAGCCAACCATGATGTAGCCTAAACAAGATGAGAAAGTCACTGACTACATTCTTCTATCTATATATATAAGGCTCAATGTTTGTCTGTCTGTCTGTTTGTCTGTTATGTATACAAATCCACACCGTTTCACCGATCTGAACCAAAATTTGTATACTTACCCTTCGGAACCCTGCGGGTAACCCTGTCCACTTGAAATTTCCGACAGACCACCCCATTCCCTGCATTTAGGCCCTTTGGCCCAAATCTACACCGTTTCACCGATCTCAACCAAAATTTGTATACTTACCCTATGTAACCCTGTGAATAACACTATCCACTTAAAATTTCGGACAGACCACCCCATTTCCTGCATTTAGGCCCTTTGGCAAACATCTACACCGTTTCACCGATCCGAACCAAAATTTGTATACTTACCCTTTGCAACCCTGCGGGTAACCCTGTCCACTTGAAATTTCGGACAGACCACCCCATTCTCTGCATTTAGGCCCTTTGACCCAAATCTACACCGTTTCACCGATCAGAACGAAAATTTGTATACTTACCCTTTGGTACCCTGTGAGTAACACTGTCTGCTTGAAATTGCGGACAGACCACTCCATTCCCTGCATTTAGGCCCCTTGGCTTGAATCTACACCGTTTCACCGATCTGAACCAAAATGTGTATACTTACCCTTTGTAACTCTGTGAATGTCACTGTCCACCTAAAATTTCGGACAGACCACCCCATTTCCTGCATTTAGGCCCTTTGGCAAAAATCTATATCGTTTCACCGATTCGGACCAAAATTTGTATACTTACCCTTTCGAACCCTGCGGGTGACCCTGTCCACTTGAAATTGCGGACAGATCACCCCATTTCCTGCATTTAGGCCCTTTGGCACAAATCTACACCGTTTCACCGTTCAGACCCAAAATTTGTATACTTACCCTTTGGTACCCTGCGAGTAACATTGTCTGCTTGAAATTGCGGACAGACCACTCCATTCCCGGAAAGAGGACAGGGTCCGTCCCAAAGGCAATGGAAAAAAGGGGTAAAACTGAACCCGCTCAGGAAACCCTCAGGGTTGCCAGCTCCCAAACTCACCAGCCATGAGCCCTTGAGGAACTAGCACTATCCAGGGTGCACCAGAAGTGGTGGGGCTACACACACCCTGCCTTCTTGAGGGTCTTGAGCAGAAGACATGAGATATTAAGAAAAGAAAAAGAAGGCTGACACCTCGAAGAATGAGGCTATCAGGAATGATTAGACAAGGGCCAATTAAGGCGGGAAAGTGAAAGAGTCGCTAGGCCTCGGATACCCTGATACCATCGGGGTCGGAAGAGAACAAGAGTTTGACCAAGGGAGGCTGACAGGAAAGAGAACTGAAAGGAGCCCGGCAATGCTGGACTCAGCTGGGGCCCCGTGGTTGCAAACCCACGTCCCACGAGTTGTGAGACCCTGGTGGGTGGAGGGGGGAGGAGGGGGCAGGTGTGAGAATAGCTTGCTGATTCATCGCGAGTTGACATGAGAGGAATGTCCAGACCCCGCCGTGTTACCTGGTATTGCTGACTATGCTGATGTTCATACAGGGTCTTTGCTCAAACCACTGTAGTGTTACGAAAGAATGAGTGATTCACCGGTCAATGTGAATAGGACCGGAAACCCCCCGAACGTCTGTCATCATATATCGTCATCATCTGCGATATTCTCAGGTTCGTGCAGCTTGGACCCGAGCAGTACTCGATAAGCTCTTTCACTACACGCATCGAGTATAGGCCTAAGCCAGAAAATAACGTTCAGACTTTGGAAGACCTATATCAGATTTAAAATTACACCATGTTCGTTTAGTAGTCATTTTTCATTACCTTATTATTATCATAAGGGCAAATGACCTAGATGTTACGCCCATTATACCACTAATCACCACACACAATAAGTCTTCATCGCCTGTGAATTTTGAAATATTTCTTTCTATCACGGTAGTTTGTAAGTTTGTCGTGTCAATTCAACAGTAGTTTTCATTACCATCCTCATCAAAAGGGCAAATGGCCTAAATGTTACGTCCATTATACTACTAAGTAACACCACAGTCTTCATCGCCTTTGATTTTAAAATGTGTATTTCCATTAGTTTGTAAGTTTGATACACCCGTTCAGTAGTAGTCGTCTTCATTATCATCCTCATCAAAAGGGCAAATGACCTAGATGTTACGTCCATTATACTACTAAGCAACACTAGAGTCTACCTAGCCTGTGATTTTAAAAAATTGTATTTGCATTAGTTTGTAAGGTTGATATACCCGTTCAGTAGTAGTCGTCTTCATTATCATCCTCATCAAAAGGGCAAATGACCTAGATGTTACGTCCATTATACTACTAAGCAACACTAGAGTCTACCTAGCCTGTGATTTAAAAAAATTGTATTTGCATTAGTTTGTAAGGTTGATATACCCGTTCAATAGTAGTCGTCGTCAGTATCATCTTCATCAATGACGTTGAGTGTTAAGGAGACTGAAATATTATCATCATTCCACCGGGCGAAGCCGGGTACTACTGCTAGTCATTCTATAAGAATATATTTCAGAGAGATTGTCAGTGATTCTTACGTAGTATGAGTTAATATTGTCTTCCTCCTATTCCCTGCAAACTGCGCTACCTGCACAACCAACAATCAGGCTGATCTGAATTGTCCAAATAGGTAAAGATTTTTTAATGGCATTGGAACTAAGTTAAATAGTACTGGCTTAATGTAGGCAGCAGTCAACAGAGCAAGAAGAATGAACTCCAATAAGTTCTACAGCAAGGGTTTCCTGTAAGATATTTATTTGCCTTAGGGCCTGTTTTTCAATCGATGGGCAAAGTTCGGAGTAGCGTACTCCCAGCATTAAACACCATATTGTGTTTTTCAATCGCTAGGCAGTGCTGCCAAGGCAATAACTGTGGTGGGCAAGTTGGTCATATTTATTTGGTGCTATTTGTGCTGGATAAGCATTAAACCTTCGGATTGTTGTTTTTCCTCCTACCAGCTGTGAACATGATTTGTATCATGATTTGTATTCTAATTATATGAATCTTTATTTCATGGCTTGTTTTCGTTTATCGAAAAGTGCTGTGATGGCTGCGCAAGAATTATCAGCTTCGGTACGAACACAGGTGACGATATTTGTATACATTATACGGCAATAGAAAATTAAAAATTTTTAAATATCTTGTATGCTACATAGTTTGGACACTCTTAAAATTGTGATGAATGTGAATTTACACTCCGTTTTCATGCCGGTACTATGATGAATGTATAGATTGAATTGGAGATATGCCACTGTCACACTTGTTTCAACAAACATCACACATTATTTTATACTGAAAATTAAGAGGAGGGATGAAACCTTGGTCTCTAGCCTATCTATAGACTACTAGAAATGATGTTCAATACAATCGAATTTCTCAAATCCTGCTTGCAGCAACATATTGTAATAAAAGATAATTTGTAATTTCATGTAGATTCTGTTAAAATGACTCATAATTATTTATTTATCGTATGGCGTTTAGTGCTGGGAGTGTCCGAATACATGTTCGGCTCACCCGATGCTGTAGCTGCTTCAAGCAGACACCTATGGGGTGAGCTACAAGTCCCGTTCAATTTCAAGTAGTTCCAACCTTCGCTACCAGATGTCATTGATACCTAGTGGTGAACACTGGAACTTTGATAGAGCGTTCCAACGAAATCTAACCTAGAAATTTAGCTTCACACAAGTTTAGTCTGTGGAAGGATCTTTTACATGCTATAAATCTATGACATGGGACCGCCAGCTTTACTTCCCCTCCGAAGGAAGGCATACTGAAGGATTTTAACGCTCTTAAAAAATCCGACGACTCCGGTCGGGTTTGAACCCGCTATCTTGAGAACAGCAGTTCAGCATGCTACCAACTATGCTGCCGAAGCCGCTTATGACTCATAGTGATATGATAGATATCGTTTAAATCGATAATCTGGTAGCAAAAATAATTGCCACGACTGGGGATCGAACCCGAGACCTTATGATTCTCAGACCAAGATGCTATCACCACGGATATTTCAACCATGGAAATGTTGAGTTCAAGACGATTACTTATTTTTACGTACCGGTAATATTATGGAAGTAATATTTTTAGTCTCTTCTTCTTCCTTCGTTACGGCCAACTAAGGACCACGTCATGTCAACTGTTTTTTCTGCATTTTAATGTTAGCCCAGTACTCCTTCATTCGCAATCGATGTTGCACCTTTCTCTCTGTCGTCCACGCCTTCCCGGATTTTAGCTTCGGCTTAAGTTGAAAACTCCGATGTTTCTGAAGTTTATCCCTAAGTGGGCCACGCTCCTGGATATCTTCACGTGTAATCCCAGTCTCCAACAGATCTTTCTCTACTTCAATGAACCAGGGCCCCTTTGTTTTTTTCTCACGGAGAAAAGCAAAAATTCTGTTGGATAGCCGCGTTGATTTAATTTGGGTTATATGTCCATAAAAAGATATCCTCCTTTTCCTCATCACGTCCGCTATTTTCTCTACGTGAGTGTACAACTCGTGGTTGTGGCGTCTTCGGAACTCGCCGCGTTCTTTGACTGGACCCAGGATTTTCCTCAATATCTTCCTTTCCTTGGTCTCCAGTTTTTCCATTATGCCTTTTCTATTCATGGAGAGACATTCCGCTGCATACAAAGCTTCTGGCCGGATGACCGTGCAGTAGTGCTTCAGTTTTGCATTCAGGGATATAGATCTTTTGTTGTACACATTCTTAGTTAGATGGTAAGCCATTTCAATTTTATTCCAGCGTGACGCAAAAGCCTCGTTTTCGGACATTGTAGGGTCTATCCATTCCCCAAGATACTTTAATTTCACAACCCGCTTGATTTTCCCATGATTCACTTCAATATGTTTTGGAGCCGTTTTGATGTTAGTAATAAATTCTGTTTTCTCGAAAGAGATCAGGAGGCCCGCCTTTGCAGCTTGTGTTTGAAGCTGGTTGATCTGTTTCCTGGCCGTATCCAACGAATCTGCAAAAACCGCAAGGTCATCCGCAAAGGCTAGACAGTCAATTGATAAATTCTTATTCTTGTGACCAAGTCTGATTCCATTTTCGACTCCTTCATCACTCATTGTTTTGTGCCACTCACGGATAACTTTCTCAAGAACGCAGTTGAATAGTAGAGGTGAGAGACCATCTCCCTGTCGAACTCCTGTCCTTATTTCGAAGGCATTGGAAATCTCGCCTCTAAACTTAACTTTTGAAGTGGTGTTGGTGAGAGTCTGTTGGATGATCGCTCTGGTTTTGTTGTCTAGGCCGAACTCCTTTAGAATCTTCAGCAGGGTAGTCCGATCAATGGAGTCATAAGCTTTCTTAAAATCAATGAAAGTTGCTACAAATTTCTTGCTCCTTAGTTTCAGATATGAAAGGATAGATTTGAGATTCATGATTTGCTCCACACATGACCGTCCCTTCCTAAAACCTCCTTGATAATCGCCCAGTTCTGTATCTAGCTGTTCTTCAGCCCTAGTTTGAAGAGCTTTTGAGGGGATTTTGTAAGTTATCAGTAGGAGGGAGATGCCTCGATAGTTGTTAACATCTGCTTTATCGCCTTTCTTATGAAGGGGGTGGATTAAAGCAGAAGTCCAATCACTTGGAAGTCTTTCGGTATCCCAAATGTCATGTATGACAGGGTGTCGAGCGATACGGGAAATACGGGAATTATACGGGAATTTTAGTGACCCGGGAAAAATACGGGAATTATACGGGAAATTCGCACTTGATACGGGAAATCTTCAAAAGTCTCATAATGCCTGACTTCTTAGCCCCCGAACGCTCGGTAGAGTCCTCCCGCTCAGTCTTCTATTTCGCCAGCAGACTGCGCTGCCACCCGCAATTTGCGTCACCGATAGAGCACTAAGCGGGATGAGAACCCAGCCAACGTCGAATGCATGCTTTGCCTGGCCGACCGCCGGCCGTACCCTCTCCGCGCGCCGCGCTGGTTGCTGACAATGACATGCAGGAGTTAGTCCGCATTGTTATTCAGAGGAGATCTGGGTTTCTCGACAAGAGCAGCCCTTAAAGAAGTTAACAGCTTAAGATCTCAGAAAATTCCAAACGCGTATGTGCTGCAATTTCGCACCAACTGCCGAAAATTGTACATTGGTATCCTATGGCTGAAAAAATCAGAGAGGTCAACTCTTGCTCACAAGAGACCCGTAGTATTTCCTGCCTGGACCGTATAGGGGTCGCTGAGACTCTTAAGTTGGAAGAAGTTAGGATCGTCATTGCCCTGGAAATTCTTTGTAATCAGAAGAAGTTGCTTTCTGGCGCAATGGCTGACCGCTTCAAGAGCAGCTACTCCGCACTTCTGAGACTGCCCTCCGTCACTGCGCGTTTGAAGCAGTTCGACGGAAAAGAGCCACGGCTCGACGTGCTGTGGTCTGAAATAGTGGCTTCAGCAGTTCCTGCCAAAAAAAAAAAAACGATCTCTCAAGCTTCGTTAAAATGATACTGATTTTGTATCACAACAATGCAGCTCTAGACAGAGGTTTCTCCCTGAACAAGGAGTGCATGATCGTCAATCACAAAGAAGCAAGTCTGATTGGCATGCGTATACTGTTCAGGACGCTGTGATGGCAGCTGGTGGAGTAGAAAAGATACCGTGAGTAAGAGTCCATACTGCCCGAAACTCCTACGCCGTGTTCAAGGAAGCAAAACAGGTGCAAATCGACGGCTAAGGTGGCAGTCGAAAGAAAAGCCACGAAAGATCTCCAGGAATTGGAGAAAAAAAATAGTACTGTCAAAAGAACTTAATTTTGTGCTGTGTATAACTGAAGTTCCTGGTAACAATCTTGTATTTGTCAAAGTGACTTATTTAATTTCGTTTTGCATTATTTTATTTTCCATTATCTACTTTGATAAAATAAATCTGAATTAAAAAGTATTCGCGGCGTGTCGCGTGTGGAATGTTACTGTTTTTAGCCTTTCCATGATCTTCTTTCGCAGGGGAGATGCACATAGCCTACCAAATTGTTTTCAAGTCCGTGCAAACACTCAATCCAAATGCGTCACACATGCATAAATTTCAAAAATTACAAACAATATCTCACAGCTCTCGACATTTTACTATCAAACACCCGTCACCAACATGTGGCTGCAAAATACACAAAACACGTGACAGAATTCTTCTCGTATGGGCAGGCATTGTTTCAGTCGCTTATTAACCACTGCCTGTTTCCTTACTTTTACTTCGCCGAAGTTCGACCCGAGGATTGGATACATCCCGTACAGCATGTGCAGAAAGAAATACTGAAGGCGATCTGGATATCGCGGTGGATGAAATGATTATTAACATTGGCAATTCATCAAGCGCTGACGAAGACAATGATGGTGGTGATGATGATAGGGACAGAGAAGGGATGGAGGGTGTCAAAGAAATCCTTGCCAAGTGACTGAGGATAAGTTATTTATTGGCGTCAGTTCGCTTGCGTCAATCGATAATAGACCACAGGCTATTGTTTCCCATCATAGTGTTCAAAATACCGTCTGCCATTCAATAGCCTACAACTCGACAATATAAAACCACGGCAATAATATCGCCACTGAGCGGCTTGTTTGAGTGCTCAGTGCTAAATATGTATTTACCTTAACTTTACTTTTGTATTATCACAAAAGCTAATATTAACCGTAGAGTCGCGATTCAGAGAGTGTGCATCTGTCAACTACTGTAGTAAGCTGTGAACGACCTCCGCTCAGACTCTTGTTTCATGGTAAAGGATAATTATTGCATGGTGAGTGTTTTTATATTCATTAGCTGTAGAGTGTTTGCCCTATTTGTCGTATTTATTGAATTGGTACCGATACCGATGATAAAGGTATCATAGCTTCGGTGTGTAATTTATTTATTCATCTAAAAGTATCGTATTTCTCTGTATGAATGTCCTCGGCGTTGACTCAGGATCGTCTTTTAAAATATATTAAATATACCGGCATATCCTTCGCGTTGTTTCCTTCGAAATACAGGGTGTAGGTGAGAAGCATGCTCAGAATTCTTGCCGTGTGGCGGTTGGACGTAGGGTCTTGTTATGTGGCGACCGTGGTTTGCGGAGAGGAAAAGCGGGGCATAGTGACAGGAAGGCTGTCAGTACTGAATTCATGGGGTTAGCAAGACTGTATTTGTCCCATAATTTACGCGTGTAATAGCGGACACACTTTTACTATAAAAGTCGTGATCTAAAAAGGGATAGTGGGTGGGTTACATCTTATTACTACATGACCCGTCCGGCTCTGTGGCTAAATGGTTAGCGCGCTAGGCTTTGGCCCAAAGTGCCTCGGGTTCGATTCCCGGCCGAGCCATCAGGGATTTTAATCTCCTGGGGTTAATGACCGTGTCTCGGGGACTGGGTGTATGTGCCGTCTTCATCATCATTTCATCCTCATTACGACGCGCAGGTCGCCGACGGGCGTCAACTAGAAAGATCTGCACTAGGTCTCTCCGGAGGCCACACGATCATTATTATTACTACATAACCCCAGGATTATTAGTCATTATTACAAAGGGAATTTTGACTATTTTCAGTAGAGTAGAAAATCGTATCGTCTTGTTCCGTGCTCCTATAGAGCTTACATTTTCTTTCGATCTTTCATTTGCCATAGGACGCGCCACTGGCGTATGTTTATGCATTACCATTTTCTGGTTTAGTAGTCAGGTATTGGAAGCAATGGGAACTGTGTACTACAATTTTCGTTGCATGTAACTAAGCAAATTATTGTTATTAAGAGAACGTAAAATGCACCAAGAATATGATCTTCAGCTGTGTGCAGTGAGAATGCTCTGCATGTGTTCATTCCTTATGTATTAATGACGCGAAATGTTAGCTAACGTTGTGCCACATACAACACTCGTAGTCTCTAAATGTTGCCCATTTTCCCGTAAATTACAGCAGTTTATGTTTGAATTGCTTATAAGATCGTGACAGAGAAAGTGTTTCTCCAATTGGATGATAGTATTTAACTGTATGCACGTCGTGTAATCTTGGCGAGGTGTATTTTTTTCACGGAGCAACTTTACACCGTAGTAGGCACGCAGATTTTTGTATTTAGTTTTCTGGCATCTTGTTTTAAATTATTGACTAACATATTTCTAAATGCAGACAATCCATACCTCCATTAGGATTCGGGTTCCATAATTCATGCAAAATGAGGTTCGTTCGTTTGTGAAATTGAGGTCATAACCCCCCTACCCCTACCCTTTCAGTGATTACCGTATGGTACTTTATGTAGACTAGGGTGAAGATGTAAATGAGCATTTTAAAAAAATTGTCGCCAGTTGTTTGGTTTATTAACTTACGGTAATATTTTCCATAGATACTGAAAACTAGGCACGGTTGGATTTTAAGGTGGAACCGCATGTGCTATCAAATATCGCTTTCTTGAAATACCTGGAATATGTATAGAATTATAAACTGATTTTTGGTTAAATGAGTGTTGAAGATGGGCTATTATAATTATAATGATTAAATAAATATTAAAGAAGAAACGATGCGTTAGTAAATATTAGGCCTACCGGTACGGCGAATAGCCTATAACTCGTAGCTTCCGTCACAATTTAGCATTTAAACGGGTCACGTTAATGCATAATATACTAATATAACAACCGGATAGCAAATTATAATAATATTCTCACATATAACATATTTAATTTGCACCAACTTAAATATTGTAGTCTAAGAAATGCCGTTTGAAATGTGCAAATCGCACACTTTGTAGGCAAGCTGTTTGTTATGGTCGTCTCTGATGCGAAGTTTTACTAATTACTCTTTTAGGAGACACTTGTCTTTGGAATATTCATGAAAGGCCAACCCTCCAGTTCTTATTTCATAAGTTGAACGCCTAAAAACAAAACCACTATCCGAAATAATAAAGAACATAATCGCGAACGAACGATTCACTGCCAATGAAGATCAAATGGAGATTCGCGGACCGGAAGTTCCCTATGCATAAGCTTCGGTGTCATTTGAACTCGTGGAAGCTCTATACGGTTACGGTAACATACAATTCAGTCACTTCCCGTAAACATTTACTATGTGACACTTCTATTCTCTACTCTCTCAACCCTCCTCAGTAAAACATTCATTTATATCAGCTCTCCTCAGATAAACGGTATCTGCGAGAGAATTCACTCGCGCGCGCGCGCTTTGCTCACGCTACGGATTAGACCTAAATCGCCCGTGGGCTGCGGAAGTATCTCCAAAAATGCAGTTACACCTACGCCAGAAAATCTTGATTCGCGCTTTAAGATTCATTTTTCAGTCATTCGGTATGCGAACTCGAAGTCTTAGAGAGTTCTAAAATATACGGGAATTTGGTGGATTTTCGTACGGGAAATACGGGAATTATACGGGAATTTGAAAAAAGGTCATCGCTCGACACCCTGTATGATGTCCGTTAATTTATCCACTGTATTGTCACTAGCAAACTTCCACAGTTCAGCGATTATCGAGTCTTCACCTGGAGCTTTATGGTTCTTTAGAGATCGGATAATCTGTTTGACTTCCTCTTTCGTGGGTGAAGAGGAATCTGGGTGGACTTGCGCATGGTCATTAAATGTGAATATGGAACTTGGAGTCTCACAGTTAAGAAGGGACTCAAAATATTTTGCAAGCACCTGACAATTATCTTTGTCGCTATAAACTAGTTTTCCATTGCAATCCCTGAACTGAAGACATGGAGGGCTGTATTTCTTCAAGTTGCGTTTAAATGTTCTATAGAAGTTGCGCATATTATTCTTCTGGAAATCCTGTTCGATTTGTTCTATCTGGTTTTTATGAAAGGCACGTTTAGCATTGCGGATGGTTTTTGCTGCACTCGTTCTCTCATTCAAGAAGTCTGTCCAGTTGACTTGATTTTGTTGCGAATTCCATTTCTGCCAGGCATGCTGTCTCTTCCTTATTACTGCGTCACATTCACTGTTCCACCAAGCATGCTTCCTCGTTTTAGTTAGTAGGACGGTCTCTTTTGCTTGGGCGGAGACCCCCTCAACCCATTAGAATCGTTATTGTAAACTCATTACCAGACGCCAGTTTTTCAACATCATATCTTTCAGTCTTTTTGGCTCGGAATCCGTGTGTTTCTCGGGAGGAGTTTGATTCTAATTTTAGATAGATAATGATCCGAGTCCAGTTTTGCATTTCGTAGAATTTTCACATTCTGAATTTCTCTTTGAGCTTTCCGTGCAATTGCGACGTGATCAATCTGGAATTCGCCAAGACTGGGATTTGGGGATTTCCAGGTCTTTTGTTTCTTGGGCAGATGTTTGAAAGCAGTGGATTTCATTACGAGGTTGAAGGCCCTACATAGCTCTATTAGCCGTCCTCCATTACGATTCGTTCTGTGATGAGCGGAGTAATTTCCAACAATGTTTCGAAATTTTCTTTCTTTGCCTACCTGGGCATTGAAATCCCCAAGTAAAATGATATTATGTTTGCCTGGAATCTTTGATAAAATGTCTTCAAGTTCTTCCCAGAATCGATCAGTTCCTTCCGGGTCTTTCTTGTTCGCTACGTTGATCGGTGCATGAACGTTCACAATAGTATACATTTTATTTGTACTTAGAAAGGAAAGGGTCGAGACTCGACTGCTTACAGAAGTGAAATTTGTGATGGAGTCTAGAATCTTCTTGTTGACTACAAATCCAGTACCGAGTTGGGAAACCGTTTCTATAACACGTTTACCTGGCCTACCCTTGAAGATTCTGAAGCCTTCTGATTCAAAGGTATGCTCATCAGTAAATCGTGTTTCCTGAACTGCCGCAATTTGGATCTGATGTTCAGTTAGAGCATCCGTGAGTTGTTTTAATTTTCCAACCTTCCGGAGAGAATTTGTGTTAAAGGTAGCAAAGAAATTCTTGGCTCTATGCTTGATCTTTCGTGGAGTCTCCGATAACTCCAAGCATTTTGGTGCAAGCTCCCCAGATCCGAAGGCTTGCATGCGTCACTCGAAGCGACGGTGGATTGGTTACCACATGGGGTAGTAGCATTTGCTGAACTTTCCTCCATGCTTTTAACAGTTGAAAGACTGTTGACTTAGGCCAGTGATGTTTCACACTGACAAGGATACTGCCAAGGTTGTGAGCCTTGGAGCCCCCAGGACTGATCGGCTCACCGACCCAGTTTCCCGCTAGGATTGGTTACCCAACCTTCCACTGGGTTGCTCAGTTTAACAGGGGCACCTCTTGTAGGTTATGTGCTGGAGTTGGAGTGAAAGAGGCTAGTTGGATTCTTATTTTTAGTCTCTATTAATATTTTGCTTATTTTTCGATAATGTTCCTGCGTGGAATTGAGTTTGAAATTCGTTATGAATAGGCCTATTTGGTAGTAAAGGGAATGCGTTCAGTCGTCCATTAAAGGCTAGCCCAGTTCCCGTATAAAAACATCGATATATATTAATATTATGGAAGTAATATTTTTAGGCTCTATTAATATTTTGCTTATTTTTCGATAATGTTCCTGCGTGGAATTGAGTTTGAAATTCGTTATGAATAGGCCTACTTAGCAGTAAATGGAATGCGTTCAGTCGTCCATTAAAGTCTAGCCCAGTTCCTGTATAAAAACATCGATATATATTATGTTGATAACTGCATTACCACAATGTGGTTTAATATCTGAATAGTCATTGTGCAGAAACATAATACAGGTATTGCCGACTAGTTACACTGTTTCATATTAAAGCATATCGCTATTTAAATAGTGATGCGAAGACTGAAGGCCATGTGGTTTGTGTTTCAATCAGTTGACCCCAGAGTTTGCATGAACGTTTACCGTTCAGGATTCAATTTTGACCAATCACATAACCCGTACTGTAGGTGTTCGTTGATACTTTCGATGAGTAGTAGCTCGCAGAGTAACTTTGCATTGAAAAACACGTTTCGAATTTCGAAGGGATAAAAGTGTTGAGCAAAGTTACTCGGGGAGTGGATGCCCATCAATTTTTCTCCAGAGATTGAAAAACAGACCCTTAGAAATCAAAGTATTGATGGAGGAATGTCCAGTGCATGCCCAAGTACATGGGACTCGTGACCAAGATGCCCCTACCCCTCTAAAATGAGATAAGTAAAAAATTGTATTTGGACAGTCGTCAAGGAAAGGGGAATGAGATGGTTGCCCAGGTCACCAAGATTGAAGGAGCTCTTATGTTATACAAAGGGTGACGTTTTAAGGCTGTGCGATCTCCACCGCCGTCAATCGCATGGCAAGAGATGGCAGCACTACTGTATCACCGATAGCAGCCGCTGCATTTGTGTTAGTGACGTGTCTACCCTTCAATTATCACCTCCTTCCGCCCCTACTCCCCCCGCTTCTCCTCGTCACTCAACGTCTTCTCTCTCTCACTGATAGCGTTGCTTTGCATCTGAAAAACAAACCAGACTTGCTTTCCGAGCCGTATTGCCAATTTGTGGACTACTGTCGACCAAAGTATTACGTGTACTCGAGTTTGAAGGTTGTTTGTGACGTAACCAATAGACATACATAAAATCCAATAACATCATTATTTTCGTCGTTCTATTTTACGTGAGTCCATGTAGGTTTGGAACTTTTAGTTTATATTTTAATATTTTTTATCGCAGTTGGAACACAAAAAGTGCCCGTTTTTAAGCGTGTTTCAACCATGCGTCACATTTAAGAATTATTATCTCACAAACCCTTCATTGTATCGAATCCAAATTTTAACACAATATACATTGGAATGTTGTATAACTGGTTTATTAATTTCAAAATTTTTCGTGTCCAAGAAACAATGTTGTTATCTATTGTCTAAGGTAACGTTTTCTCGGCTTGGGGTGGTTGGAATATGTAGTTCTTGGTCGCGTTATATTCCTTACACATCAAAAAGTTATGTTGAACGACTTTAAAATACGTAAATTAATTCACTTATTTTATATCGGTTTATATTTGAACGGGGAAATACGACCTCGCCTCGCTCGGCAGTGATGGGCTCCATCTCAGCAACGCTGTACAGCCTACCCCGGAGCGGCTGGCAGGTGAATCATGCCTTATTTCCACGAACAAATACAAACCGATATAAAATAAGTGAATTAATTTACGTATTTCACAGTCATACAGCATAACTTCTTGATGTATGAGAATTACAACGCGACCAAGAGCGATATTTTCCAACCACCCCGAACCGAGAAAAAGTTACCTTACAAAAATGATAACAATGTTTCTTGGACACACAAAATTTTGAAATTAATAAACCAGTTATACAACATTCCAATGTATATTGTGTTAAAATTTGCATTTGATCTGATGACGGGTTTTTGAGATAATAATTCTTAAATGTGACGCATGGTTAAAACAGGCTTAAAAATGGGCACATTTTGTGTTCCAACTGCGATAAAAAATATTAAAATATAAATTAAAAATTCCAAACCTACATGAACTAACGTAAAATAGAACGGCGAAAATGATGATGGTATTGGATTTTATGTAGGTCTATTGGTTACTTCACAAACACCCTTCAAACTCGAGTGCACATAATACTTTGGTCGACAGTAGGTATTCTCCCTCCGTCCAGCCCAATAAAAAAGAATATATTATGATATAGGCCTATTATGATTATATTTTGATATAGTATGATATGATTCACGGAGTGAGGTTGTGGTTAGGGTTGTGCAGCTGTGAGCTTTCATTCCGGAAATAGTGGGTTCGAACCCCCCTGTCGGTAGCCCTGGAGATGGTTGTCCCTGGTTTCTCATTTTCACACCAGGCAAATGGGTGCTGTACCTTAATAAAGGCCACAGCCGCTTCCTTCCCACTGCTAGTCTTTCCTATCCCATCGTCGCCATAAGACCTACAGTATCTGTGTCGGTGCGACGTAAGGCAAATTGTAATATATATATTATTTTGATATATATTGAAGATTGCAACTCGCATAATAGGCCTGGCGACAGGTAGTTCAATAAGGAAATAATTAGTGGAAAGCTGGAAATTGCTTTAATCGCTTTATTTGGACCCAGATATTACTCTCCCAAGTTTCTCCCTCGAGCGAAGTCGGCGTTGGCCCTTCGGGCCCTAAGAAGGTACCATTTTTCAATTTTTTGCAAATATCTCCCAAATCTTCAACTTTATCAACAAAATACCTCTTATAAAAAATAATCTAGAGTAAATTTCCTACAAAAATGTTCCCTACCGTTTGTCTCTAATGTGAACCGTTACGATGCTACGACCATTCAAAGATGAGCCCTTTTTGATTCATGCGGAAAAGCTATGGAAATGATATGCCATATCAACGTTTCTACATGTTTTAATATTTGTCAGCATTCCAGATGCACAAGCTGTTAACTTGTTACAAGTATAACAGATTTTCAATGTAAACAGCTGTGGAAAAATACCTACCATTAGTATCATTTTGCAATATTGAGTTTTCGACTACAGAACAGCATGTGGATGCACGGTGTGCGCGGATCTCGCGGGATGATGCGGACTTGAGAAAATTTGTTGGATGGTTATCAACTCAAGAGCCCTTTCCTCGTGGACAACACGTTGTTTCGTTAAGCACAGGAGTTGTCGCGGATGGACAAATCACTTGTCATATGACCTATGAAATTGGAATAGCAGCACAAAAAGGCATAACCGGCAACAATTTTCACGATGTGAAGTTCCTTAGAAAAAATGGCGTGATGCCTCTCCGCGCGGTAAATTCGAAAATAACAAGTAGTTCCGTGAATAACTAAACAGCCTATTTTCATATATCCTGCTCATGTTAATTGCCTCTATCAATATACAAAATTTCAGTTTAATTGCTGTAACGGATTCATAGATATTGAGAACCGTCTAAATATTTCAGATGGTCGCCAGGTTGGATTTTTATTTTTGTACTATTACATTAAGATTATTGTGGTCGTGTGGTATTCAAACTTCAATCGCATGATTAGAACTCAAGAAGTAAAAACGAGATTTTAAAATTACGCACAGCAGCCATCTTGTGATTATGCAAACAATTGAAATAAATTAGATGCCAGTGGATCTACATTTGAATAAGCATTTAACGTGAAACGTTTCACGGCACTCGGATAGTTAATTCGCGAGAAACGTCCATTTAAATATTTATACTTCGCGTCGCCGCCATGTTGGATTTGTGCTCACCAGGTTACTCAAAGTCCTATAGGTGAACATATGTTCATAGTCTCTATGAACATAAAAAAAATCTGTTTGTTTGCTGTAAAAGATTCATAGATATTGAGAACCGTCTAAATATTTCGGAAGCTCGCCGTTTAGGATTGTTATATGTATAGGCCATAGAGTTATGTACCATTCAAGGACAATTATTGCCTAGGTTTATTATTCAAACTTTCACTTCAATCGCATGATAACGACACAAGAAATAAAAACATAATTTTAAAATTTCGCACAGCCGCCATCTTGAGGTTATGTAAACAATTGAATTAAATTAGATGGCAGTGCATTACAATCTGCAAAATCATTTACTGTACCACATTTCACTGCGCTCAGAGAGTTAAATCACGAGAAAAGTCTATTAAAATATTTCAAATTCGCTTGTTCGCCATGTTCGTTTTGTACTTTACAGGTTTATGAAATATACATAGGTAAACTTGTATTAGTACCCTTTATCACCGTACAAGATTGCAGGGTGATATCTGTAATAGTTTCGGAGATATAGAATGTCAGTGAAATATTTCGCACAGCCGCCATTTTGAGGTTATGTAAACAATTGAACTAAATTAGACTCCAGTGCTTTACAATGTGTATAAACAATTGCTGTACCCAGTTTCATTACGTTTGGGTAGTTAAATCGCGAGAAAAGTCTATTTAAAAGTTGGTTGGTTAGTTCTTAAGTTTAGGGGCTGCGACAACGCGGTCATGTAGCCCCGTGTACTTTGGTGTGTGTATAATCTGTCTGATAACCGGTGTTAATTGTGATGACTGTATTAGTGCGTGTTATCTGTTTTTAATTCAAGTAAGGACTGCAGTCTTTTGAATTTTTCAAATAGTTCCGACTTTTGCTGCCAAACGCCACCGTCAATGACTACTAGTTCAGAACTTAGCTACCAGACGCCACCGCAGTCGGCTCTTGACGACGAACGTAGGAACTTAAGAACGCTAGTCAAATGTTTAACCTATATATAATTTAGCTTCACACAGGTGTAATTAGTGGAAGGTTCTTTAACATGCCATAAATCTATGACATGGGACCGCCGGATCTACTTCCCCTCCGAAGGAAGGCATACTGAGGGATTTTTAACTCTCTTAAAAATCCGACGACTTCGGCCGGCATGGAAAGACTGTTGTGGTATATGTACAGATGGTGCACAATCTATGTCTGGGAAATTTAAAGGTTTTTACTGCAAGAGCTCAAGATTTTGCTGCAGTGTTTAACGAAGTTGTGAAAATGGTGAACTACATCAAGTCTCGACCTTTAATGTGCAGGATTTTTAAACAGTTATGTCTCGCAACGGATGCACCTCATACCTCTTTGTTACTTCATACAGAGTAAGGTAGTTGTCGCGGGGTCGTGTATTGAAGCAGTTTCTTGAACTTAGAGAACAGGTGAAAACTCTTTTTAAAGATGAAAATCAAGATACATTTTATGAGCTGTTACTAACTGATTCTTGGTGCTTGGAACTGTCGTATCTGGCAGATATTTTTCATAAACTGAATTAACTGAATGTTTCAATGCAGGGTAGACAGGAAACAATAATTTTCTCAACCAATAAAATGAAAGATTTTAAAAGAAAACTTAGTTCTTGGACGTCTGCAGTTCAGAAAGGAGATCTTTCAAACTTTCTTCATCTGGCAGTAGATAACGATCTGGGTAAGCTGAAAGACCGCATTTGTGATCACTTATCAAGATTGCAAGAAGCAATAGATACATACTTTCCATCTATTTCCACTATGAATGTCAACTGGGTTGTCTCACCATTTGATTTCATAGATAGTGCGAGGAAATAGATTTCACTGGTTGCGAACGAGATGAATTTATTCATCTTTGTGCCGATTCCACACTCAAAAGTAAGTCCACCAAGAGTGAGGCGTCGGTGGCTACTTTTGGGCTTCGGCGGAGAGAGTAGTATCCTAACCTAATGAAGAAAGCAATTAACACACTTTCGCCCTTTCCAAAATCCTATCTACGCGAGCAAGCCTTCTCTGCTCTGGTGACAATAAAATCCAAAGCAAGAAATAGACTGAATAACCTTGAGGATGATTTGCGTGTTTCATTGTCAACTGCAAGGCCCGATATCACGTACCTGTGCTCTAAGCATCAATCACAAGTTTCATATTAACGATTTATCGAACAAAATTTTGATGTATTTTTACTCACTGACTGTAGTAAAGTAGACTGTATTATGTTATGGTGTACGTTACTTATTATAAAATATTTCAATAAATTTACATATGAAACATAATTTTTTTTTATTCAAGGAAGGGTGCCCCTAGTGTTTAATGTTATTCCCAAGGGTGCCGTGAACTTCAAAAGGTTGGTAAACTCTGCTCTAGTCTGTGGTCGTGTGGACTGGCATGATGAGTCAGGGCGGGAGGGAGGCGGAAGCTGCAATAGCAAAGGTGTTGAAGGAGAGGATAAGGCAGGTGCCCGAGCGCGCTCTTGCCCAAGACCTTGTCTTACCGCTGTGTGTGTGCGCGCGTGTGTGTATGTGTGTGTGACTGATTCAACCTGCGTTTTGTAGAGTCTGAAAGGTACAATCACCACGGGTATATCGCTGAACCAAATTTCTTTATCGAACTTTTCTACTGCTCAGAATAAGAGCCACATCAAATTAATAAAACTTTGAAGTTAATATAACAATTTTTTCTCACTAAAAATGGTATTCAAATCTGAAGAGGTTAATACAAAATTTGAATTTCGTAATAAGAATTGTTCCTATTGCAGGTACTACTACAGGGGTTGTTGTACATAAATTTCGGTGTCTTCCGATTATTAGTTTCGTCGTGGAGATTGTACCTTTAACGCTCAAAATAGCCACTTTGAAGCCATGTCCTCAGCAAACGAGCCGTCGTTATTTTCTTCAAAACGCATATAATATCTCACAAAGACCTACATTAGAGATTAAGAGTAAAAATAAAAATAAAAATAAAATTTCGTTTTTTGACCGCACAGCCTTAAGGGCTTCCCAAATATTTTAAGAAGTGTAAGTCTGATAAGTGACATTAACATTGACAAATTTACTTATTTTTGCTTTTATATGGAAGACCTAGCATGCCCAACTTATATTTTACTGCTGTGGAAGTGGATTGATTCCCAGGCCATGCGATTTACTTTTTTTTTTTTTTTTTTTCAAAAATGTAAATAGTATTTTATGTAATGTTAGTTAATCTTGAAAGTTATAGTAATACTGGTGTAGATATCTTCAAATTTCTGTCTGTTTATTAGTTTGTCCGGAATTGGCACGTAAACACCCCGGTTGGTTCCTCAATTTAGGCGCTACGACAACGCGGTCATGTAGCCTCGTGTACTTTGGGTGTGTGTAGAATCTGTCTGATAACTGGTGTTAATTGTGATGACTGTATTAGTGTGTGTTATCTGGTTTTTAATTCAAGTAAGGACTGCAGACTTTGAATTTTTCTAATAGTTCCTACTCATGCCACCAAACGCCACTGTCAATGACTACTAGTTCAGAACTTAGCTACTAGATGCCACCACAGTCGGCTCCTGGCAACGAACGTAGGAACCTAAGAGCGTTGTTTACATTCTTAACCTATATAATTTAGCTTCACACAGGTGTGATTAGTGGAAGGTTCTTTAACATACCATAAATCTATGACATGGGACCGCCGGCTTTACTTCCCCTCCGAAGGAAGTCATACTGAGGGATTTTTAACGCTCTTAAAAAATCCGATAACTTTGGCTGGGTTTGAATCCGCTATCTTGGGCATAGAAGCTCAGCATGCTACCAACTACACCACCGAAGCTGCTCTAAACACCCCACCGATCCTAATGCAATTTTCAGGGAAGACTTACCAATACATTGTGACCAGGACTGGCTAGATTTTATCCCCCAATATATTAGAATGTCAGGGATATGGGGTATTCATATGCCAATTCCTGTCAAAAGTAATGAATTGAGTGATTGACATTCACCTGACATTTCATTGTTATGATAACAGAGATTACATGTTCAGGCTTTTAAATTTTGTGCAGCAGGCTATGACTTCATCTGTCTATTTATCTTGTATGTGACCAGTCATCATGGAACGGAAGCTGTTTATGATGTTTTTTTTTTTCCCAGGATAGGATACAAGGTAGTTTATTCATGCTACTACAGTCAAAATGTTGAGCCATTTATAGACTTGAGAAAATGTTAGGGAAGGGAGCTTGGGGAGGGAGAAATATTTCCTGTTTAGCAGATATTTGTATGACTATTACAATCATCATGAAAATTTGGGTATGGAAATGTTATTTTATTGAGCACTTGGCAGGCTATATGTTATTTCTGTAAATGTTGGGAGGTCAAGGCCACTGGGGGGCATTTAATTATATTTGACACCAAACTAAAACATGAAATGCTATTTGAAAGGTCTAAGAAGTTTAGCATGACCGGCAACAATGCTGGACAGTATCCACCATAGTGGCATTAGGCTAGCAACGGGTCCTCTCTACATGCTTTTTGAATATGCTGCCAATGTGTGCAGGGTGTCCAACGACCATGATAACCTTGAAACCCTGGAAAAAACCTTGAATGAAAACAAATCTTGGAAAAAAAAAAAAACTTGAGCACCCCGAAAAAACCTGGAAAAGGCCATTTCAATCTTTAGCTGACACGCGTGACTTGGTCAGCTAGCAATGTGTAGACTGTTTATTAGTTGGTTTGGCTGTAAGCGATGTTTATTGTTCGCTGTTCGATACAAAACTTGACTGCGGTTGCACAAGAGACTCCTATCCGGCTACAGCGCGCGGTATTTATATTGGTGCAGAGTTGGCACGAGTTAGCAAAGAACGCAAAGAAGGCAGCTTTGCTAACTGATGCTGCTAAGCAAGCAGCACAAATCGATGACCATGTAAAGGAACTGAAAGATTCGAACGTGCTCCAGTCTTGGTACGCCAAAATCTAGTTTATACGGTGAATCACCAGTATTCGTAATGCTAATTTAAGTATGTACTTACCTAATAATGTGATTTACGTTGCCAAAAAGTCATATTTTTTATCCTCTGTTCTGTTTGTAGGATGTAAGGAATTTTGTTCTCAAATGAGCTTACTTTAAGTTTGTGTTCGTACCAAAATGTACAAGGGATTTATTTTTTCATTTCTTTTAATTGTTGTGTAACTATGAAAGACTGATTATATTTTCTTTCTGGAAATATAACTGATTTTTTACCTAACAGCTTACTTCTATCTCTCACTCACCAAGCTAACTCACAGCACCAAGCAAGAAATCACTTGAAAACCGCTTTTAACGAACTTTCTATTAACAAATGCGCATGATGCAGTTTAAAAAATCTTGCCGAGAATCCCCCTATTTTTATTTTTAATTTTTTTACTTTTTCTTTCTTTCTTTCTCTAGGAAAAAATGCCTTTAGTTGTGTTGTAAGAGTCCCTTGATTATTCTGTGTTTTGCTTAGCAAAATATTTTTTTATTCTCTTCAATTTACATTTAATTGGTCTACTATTACAATAATAGTTTTTTTTAGCCCCCCACACCTTGAAATTCACTTACAGTAGTCTATTCTTCTTTTATTTATTTTTTAAAAAAGAAGGGAAAGCCTTGAAAATTGTGTTTTTTGAGCCTTGAAAACCTTGAAAAAACCTTGAATTGAAAATACCATTTTGGCTGGAAACCCTGTGTGTGTCAATTGCTGCATCGTCAGAGCTATCAAATTTTCTTTAGTACCTGATACCACCTCAGGTATACCAACCAGCCTGGCCAGTTGATTTCAGACTTGATACATTTATAATGAAATAGGAGTGGTTGTAGTTTCTTGTATGATAAGTACAGCTAGCAAGATGCCTCCGTGGTAAGTCCCTTGTTCAGAAATTTGGTTTGATCTACACTGAGGTGCTAAGATGAACATAGATGGCCTCCATTTATTCCACCAATTTCTGTGGACTGGAATTCTGTACATGGATGGGTCGAAAGTGGACAAGAAAGTGGGTTGTGTCTGCACCATTGATAATGCAAATATGATCTCTTTGCCACCAACTCGTAGTGTCTTCACTGCAGAGTTCGTTGCCGTCTATGAAGCTCTGTAATTTGCTCTTAATTTGACTTAACTTTCTTGTGTATACCGATTCTGGGTTCATTGCAGTCAATTGCTTCAGGTTTCTTGCAACACCCGTTAGTGCACCGAATCCATGACCTAGCCAGGTTGTGCAATCCTGACACTAGAATCATCTTCCTGTGGCTGCCAAACCACAGGGGAGTTGCAGGAAATGAGTTAGCAGATCAAGCTGCAAAAACCGACAGCAGTGGCTCAGCTGGCTAAAGCGCAGCGTTAGGTCATGGGACCAAGCTCTCTGCTGACTCGGTAGACGCGTGGGTTCGTGCCCCACCGTCGGCCATCCTTGAAATGGTTTTCCGTGGTTTCCCATTTTCAACACCAGGCAAATGCTGGGACGGTACCTTCTGATAGGCCACGGCCGATTCCTTCCACATCCTTGCCCAGTTTCATTCATCGTCATCATTCCATCTCTCATCCCGACACGCAGGTCGCCCACGGGCGTCGAATAGAAAGACCTGCACTCGGCCTCTGAGGAGGCCACACGGGGGGGAAAAAAAAAAGCTGCAAAAGAGGCAGTATCACTATCACCTCAACCAATGGAGGTACCAGCTAGAGATATTCACTCTTAGCTATGCCGATATATACTGGCTTCTGGGAAACTCAGTGGGTAGCTGATCCAAGACCCAGTAAACCGAGAGCAATAAAGGGAACTACTTGCATGTGGTGTAGATCCTTCTGGGCATGGTGGGAGTCGTCATTTTGTGCAGATTAATGATAATGCAAGGTCCAGTCACCCGTACCTGATGAGAAAGGAAGACCACCTCCTTGTAGCTGTGGAACCATATTCACCGTGGCCCAATTTAATCGAGTGTATGTGTCTTGCTGATCTATGAAGAAACTCTGGTCTGGAGAATGTGCTCAATCTTATATTGTCCAATGCCACTTTATAGGAGAAGGTGGATTAGGGCCAGTAATCTCAATTTTTAAGTACGGGGCATCTCAAAATGAATATCGGGGTTTTAAAGTTTTGATAATTGTTTCATTTAACTTACAATAGAGCAACTGAAACAGTGTGTTCTACAAGTGCTCAATGTGAGGACCATTCGGCACACGGCCCACATGTTTGAGTTTGAACTTTCCATTTGGTAGTGACTTTCACATATTTTGGTTCATGAGTTGTGTCATTCGTTATCAGTATCAAGTATAATCGACTAGGCAATCCAACAGATCAAATTCCATCAAAAAACAAATACTTTTTTAAAATCAAATGGTGCTATTCTCCTAGTCCAATTTCCTTTAAAGTATGAAGAAGCAATAAATGCATGTATTTTTTTAAACTTTGCCAAAGGTCATGGCAAAAGATGTTCCAAAATATTATTTTAAAATATTTAAAATATTTTTCAAATGTAATCCAGTAGTTGCAACTAATAACTAATAGGACAATTTTATTATTACAAGAGATGTTCATAGATTGAATAAAATGATTGCTGAAGAAGAACCGATATACTGTAGGTTTGGAACATGTACAACATTCCAATTCAAGAAAATTATAATCTTGTATCGACTAGGTGGTGAAATAAACTAGCGGGCCCGTGCGACAAATCTCGCATGTTCATAAACCACACTTTCCCCAATAGGTTTTGCAAATCGAACACTTCTTATAAAAATTGATATTTAAGAAATTATAATGCAATTTGTCACAGATAATGTCACTTGAGTGCTGTAACACTCACCGGTTATTCGATATTTATGAAATTATTCGATTTTAGTACCTATTCCTTTGATTTACTGTTTCTGAAATCCATGCAAAATGATAAAGGAAAGACCTCATAATGTTAAAATGACATGAAACAGGCATCACAAGAACCAAAATGTGAAGTGGACAGAAATTATGGAGCATATTTTCATACATCAACAGTATCTGCAAATCGCACACTTCGTGCAGTTTTTTAAAGAAATTATAGATATTTATGAAATTAGAGTGCAATGCGTCACTGGTAATGTCTATTCTCTTTCATATGAATGCTCATTTTCACGATCGGTCGCTTGTGAGTGCCGCTGGAGGGATCTATACTACTGAAATAATTTGTATGATTGTAAGTCAATACATAACCTTCCATATTCAAAACCAAAAATGGTTATACTTAAGGCGTTCTACCAACATCGTGAAGCGAGAAAAATTAAGGTGTCGAGACTTATAATTATTGGAATTATGGGAACCTGGGCATTGTTGGGTAGAAATGCTAATCTAAAATAACATGTAAATGTATCTAAATTTAATATAAAAGAAGACAAACTGTTTCATTACAAATTAAACTCATGACTTTGTTGTTTACTTGTTTACTTTGCCCATGTTAGTTTTTAAATGACCTGCCTTCATCTGAAACTTTCCTTAAGTGCTGTTACAGTTGTACTCTGCTAACAGTGACATAACAAGTGAACAGCAGATATGTTCAATTTCTAACAGCATAAAGTTCATAACACATTTAGCACACACCCCTGTTCATGTTATCCATTCCTTACCTACCCCACTCCTTCATGCCATTCAACCAGTCTTGTGCTTGCTTCTCTGCCGACACAACTTTGTGACTTTGCAACAGTGTATACAGTGTATAATTTTATAAATGCAGTCAATGGCCATGTATTTTCTTTTCAGGATGGGTCAGGGAAGGGATTTGCCTGGTGGTGAAAATGGGAAACCCCGAAAACCATTTTCAGGATGGTCGAGGTGGGAAATGAACCCACGCTCTCCCAATGCCAGCAAGGCACGGGGTAGCGAATTAGCGCTCTCGGCTACCGTAGACGGTTATGATTCATTCTTCATATCCCTAACAATAATGCAACTGGTGATTTTGGAATGATATAATGTAGTTACTTTTCAGACAGCAGTAACTATGCTCGCTAAAGCGCAGCGCTAGGCCATGGGGCCAAGCTCTTTGCGGACTCGGTAGATGTGGGTTCGAGCCCCACCGTCGGCCGTCCTTGTAAGGGTTTTCCGTGGTTTCCCCATTTTCAACTCCAGGCAAATGCTGGGACGGTACCTTCTAACAGGCGACGACCGCTTCCTTCCACATCCTTGCCCAATTTCATTCATATTCATTCATTTCATCTCTCATTAACTCCTCTCATGAGGTTGGCGTCGGGAAGGCATCCGTCCGTAAAACCCACTGCCTCATAGACTTTCAACACATCACATCCCCGACCCCGTTGGAAATGGAACTAATAAGGGGTAGACAAACAACAAATGTAATTACTTTTCACAGCTTTTGTTGCGCCTGGCAAGGTAAGAAGTAGGGGACTTTTCTGGATTGTTTTCAAGCCAAATCAGAATTTAAAATTGGATCATGTTTAAAGTTATGAGTGATTATAGTTAAATACCGTATTTACTTGCCTATAGGATCCCCTTTTTCTTCTAAATTTTTAGTTCCGAAATTGACGGGGGGGGGTACAATAGACACGAACTTCACAAAAATCCATTATTTTGGGAAAGGGAGAGAGTAAAAATAGGTATTTTATTTTGTTGCTACATAGTACGATATTCAATCAAAATAAACAAAATTTACATCTTTAATCAGCCCATTATGAGTCTGCCATAACCTTACTTATCCACCACTATTCCCGGCTCTCCCCCCTCCAATGAATTTCACTACTATCCCTTGCTAAGCAAAAATCTTAGTATCAAAGAAATGTAATGGACAAAGTATCAGACATGGAAATGCAAACTTTATTTGAACATGGAGGGAGAATACATCTATTTTGGAATGACTGATGATGCTGAACGATCACATCTCACTAACATTTGTAAACACAATGGAGTACATATTATTCACATGTTTCACATTAATATACCAATAACGTGTCACACAAACGTCGACGGTTCTTGCACCAAATGAAATGTGTTTAAAATAAAACTGAGAAGAAGAGGCTGCAGTAAGCACCACTTCGAAGTGCAATACAAAGATTCAAAGAATAACAAAAGAATGCAGGCAAGATATGAATCCATAACTTTCTACTCTGCCAATAGTGTGGCATCTTCTATTGGATATTGGGTGAAGCGTATTGGCTACACAATTCGATATCCTGCCCAATCGCGTACATGTACGCAAAATGGCAGGCATATCGTCTGAATAAAAAAAAATGTAACAAGAAAAATATTTTTGTCATAAAAGAGGATAAATTTTTTTTTTTTTTAAGAATTCGTCAATTTCTAAGAATGTTGTATTTTGACTCTCAATAATTAAGGGGACGGGGTGTTATTATACGAGATTTCCAAGAATTTTGTATTTTGGCTCTCGAAAATTAAGGGGGGTATAATCGGAGAAATACTTTATTTCATGAAGTGGGTAGTATTTCGATGCTTCTTTTTACTTACTTAAATGGTTCTTTTCTCCTTCATTGCATTTCTACTTGAATCCTTTTGTACTTTCCCCGACCTCCTTTTCCTTTTGTGTGTGTGTCTAGTTTACACTCCTTCCTACAACATTCACTTCAAGACAGGAGATCTCATTGAAGAATGCCGCTTGATAATTATGCTCTATTTTGAGTAACAGAAGAACTGGTTTCTGCCTGCCCTCCTGATGAGATCAGGGGGTTGAAACAAATGTGTTTATCCTTGTCTTTCCTTTTTGGTACTCTCTCTGCCCCTGCCTGCATATCATTTCTACCATTTTTCCATGTTTCTATGTTTTTTGTACTTTGTTCCAAAGCAGTTCGTATGTTTCAGAAGTTCATAGAATTTACAGTGTATTCAGAAGTTTGACTAATTTTGTTTTATTTTTCTGTCCTTTAGATTCATAACAAATCTCATGAAGGTGAGAAATGCTTCAAATGTGACCTCTGCCCTTACGCCTCTATATCACAACGGCACCTAGAATCCCACATGCTTATCCATACAGATCAAAAACCATATCAGTGTGATCAGTGTGACCAGGTAAGTGTGTCTTGTCAAACCACTTGAGAGAATACTGGCTGTGTGGATGCTATCAACTTCATATAAATCTCAACTGTCAACTTTGTAGATAGCATGGTAGACTTAATAGTGCCAGTGTACTTCAATTTCTCTTTTATTTTCTGTGATATTATCAGTACTCTATATACTGTTGGCATCACTGTGCCTTTTTGAATATTTCTTTGTTTTCATTCATTACAATACAGCTAATGGTTTTGAAGGTCTTTGTCTGGAGCCTGGTACTCTATGGAAGTGAAACTTGGACTATTGGTGCAGCAGAAAAGAGGAGAATTGAAGCTTTTGAATGTGGTGTTACAGGAGAATGATGAAGATCAGATGGGTAGATAGGGTTACAAACGAAGAGGTATTACGACTAGTGGGAGAGGAGAGGTGTTTCTGGCGGCTGCTAATGAAGAGAAGAGATAGATTGGTAGGACACATACTAAGACATCCAGGAATAGCAAGCTTAGTTATGGAAGGAAGGGTCGAGGACAAGAACTGCAGGGGTAGACCAAGGTTAGAATATGTTAAACAGATTGCCTCGGACGTAGGGTGTGGTAGCTATGTAGAGATGAAACGATTAGCTCAGGACAGGGAGGCATGGAGGGCTGCATCAAATCAGAAAAGAGTAGCGTATCTGCCATGACAGAGCAGGTGAAAATTCCCATGTCAGTATGTAATGTTCAATTATGTTTGTTGATCCAGGATGAGCACACTGCCAAAAATCAGAAAGCTGGGAATGCAAATTCTTGTTTAGAAACCAGGAATACCTGAGCACTTGATATTGTGATAGTTAAAAAGTACAGCGCACTCTCATTAATTTGTGGGTCTAAGGTAGAGTGTTTGTTAAATTTGTAATTTCATTAGTGAAACGTGCATCAGAGAAAGAATAGCCCCGGCGACATGATATCAAAGCTACTTTAAAAAAATAAGACCACCTCATGGTGTAGCAGCTAGTGTTCTTGGCTATAACCCTGATGGTCCAGGTTCGATTCCCGGCTATGCCAGAAATTTTAATTGTGGTGTGAGGACTGGAATGGGGTACACTCAGTCTCGTGTGAGGCAAAACTGAGACGAGGGTTTGATTCCCACCTGAGCCATCCTGGAAGTGGTTATATCTGGTTTCCCGATTTGTACTCCAGGAAATGCTGGGAAGGTTCCCAACTTATGGCCACGGCCTCCTTCCCAATTCCTATCGCTGATTTACAAATACACACACCAGTACATTCATCACAAAAACACAGATTATCACACAAATTCCACACACACCCAAATACACAGGGCTATATAACCAGGATGTTGCATCCCCTAAAATAAGCAACAGATTGTAAATAATACTTTTCTATGTGTTTTAAATATACAGTATTCATATAAAGAGATTGGTGGTCAACATTATATAAACATGCTGCTTACATTCTGAAAACATCTGGATCCAAATGAAAATAATTGCTTTGAAAATGAATCGGATAAATCAATAGCCTGAAACAATAGTTCAAACCAATCATGATCATCACTAGGTAGTTAAGTTCCGCTTTGGATAGTGTGCATTTATACCAATATGAATTACAGTGCAATGAGTTTACTGTGAGGAAATTTCTCATGTAATAATGGTTTTTGTAGAAAATGAGGAAAGATTTGAATTCCTGTCACAAGATTAGAATCTTTCTAGAAACTAAACCTGGAAAGACGCTTGTTGAGTTACAGGGTAACTAGACATTCTTTTCATTAAGCCGTATTTTGAGTTATTTACTGTAGGTTCTAGTACCTGAGGTTCTACTCAACACAGCCTAACACAAACATGTACCATGTTTATATTTGTCCCAGATAATATAATCCATTTTATTAATTTAATTGGAACTCTATCCTAGCATAATAATATTGAAGTGAAAAGTCCTCCAGATAATTCGTGGTTTTTATTAATCTGCTTATAGCAAAATATCGAGAGTGCACTGCAAATTAATTTGAAGTTAGAGGGAAAAAGAAAATAATAACAGGCAGTGAATATCAAGTTATGGGTTCATCTTTATCATCAGGGGCAGATGACCTCGTAGTTCTGCCCCTTAAAACAACAATAACTAACCAACTAATCATCTTCTATGCCCAAGATCGCGGGTTCAAATCCGGCCGAAGTCGTCGGATTTTTTAAGAGCGTTAAAAATCCCTCAGTATGCCTTTCTTCGGAGGGGAAGTAAAGCTGGCGGTCCCATGTCATAGATTTATGGCATGTTAAAGAACCTTCCACTAATTACACCTGTGTGAAGCTAAATTGTATAGGTTAAGAATGTAAACAACGCTCTTAGGTTCCTACGTTCGTTGCCAAGAGCCGACTGTGGTGGCGTCTGGTAGCTAAGTTCTGGACTAGTAGTCGTTGTCGGTGGCGTTTGGCGGCAAAAGTAGGAACTATTTGAAAAATTCAAAAGTCTGCAGTCCTTACTTGAATTAAATAACAGATAACACACACTAATACAGTCATCACAATTAACTCCGGGTATCAGACAGATTCTACACACACCCAAAGTACACGGGGCTACATGACCGCGTTGTCGCAGCCCCTAAACTTAAGAACCAACCAACCTAACTAATCATCATCATCTTCATCATCTGGGTATCCTTCCAGCCGGCCGGGTTGTGCCTACATAATTCATCATCATCATCTTGCACAGTTTCCAGCCACTGGCCGGGTCTGTTTGGAACACAAGCCTCTCCAACGTCTTCTGTCTTCCCACCATCTCTCAGCCTCCACCCTTGTCCAGTCTTCTCCTCTCTTCTTCACGCTTTCTTCCACCCCCTTCAGCCACCTGTCTCTCGGTCTTCCCCTCGGTCTCTTTCCTTCCCACTTCGTCCCATGTACTCTCCTGGGTATCCTCTTCTCCTCCATTCGTTTTACATGTCCATACCATCTAAATCTAGATTTCTCTATACCATCCTGTAATGGTTCCTCCTTCATTAATTCTCTGGTCCTCTCATTTCTTATTCTGTCCATCTTTGTAGCTCCAATACTGCTTCTCAAGAACCTCATCTCACTGGCCTGTATTTTGCTCTTCTCCCTTTCATAACCCAGGTCTCCGAGGCATACGTCAGGATAGGGACATAGTACGTCCGATATATGATCTTTTTGCTGTTCTGAGGGACATCCTTGCTCCATAACATGCTTCTCACACTCCTCCGAAATGCTTCTGCCTGCCTCCCCCGCTCATTTATTTCTCTATCGTTTCTTCCATTATCTTGTATCAGGCTTCCCAGATACTTAAAACTCTCCACTTTCTTCAGCTGTTCCCCACCAATTGTTATTCCCGTTGTGGTTCTTTCCTTCTTCCTTGTTGTGATCACCATCTCACTCTTATTTATGCTAAATTTCATCCCATATCCTTGTATTATTCCTTCCCACACGTCCAACTGTTCCTGTACCTCCTCCTCCTTGTTTCCCCAAATCATCAAATCATCTGCAAACACCATTGCTTTCATCTTTCCGTCCCCAATTACTTGTGCCACTCGGGTCATTATGTCATCCATCACCACAATGAAAAGTAACGGTGACAGTGCACTTCCTTGTTTCAGGCCGTTTCTTTGTTCCAACCAGTCAGATCTCTCTCCTCCCACTTTCACACAGCTCACGCTTCCCTTGTACATCTCCTTTATCCTCTTTATAGTCCATTTCTCTACTCCTCTATCCTCCAGGGACTTCCATACTTTGTTTCTGCATACACTGTCATATGCTTTCTCAATGTCCAGGAAGGCCATCAGTAGATCTGTTCCATACTCATAGTGCTGTTCTTGTAACTGCCTTACAGCAAAAATCAAATCCACTGTGGACCTTCCTGCTCTGAAGCCATGTTGTTCTTCCCTCATCCCTCCTTCTATCCTTGTCCTAATTCTCTTTTCCAAAACTTTCTCGAAGATCTTTGCACAATGACTCATCAGTGTTATTCCCCGATAGTTTCTGCAATCTGTTCTACTACCTTTCTTGAAGATCGGGACAATGATTCCTTTTTTCCAGTCCTCTGGGGTCTTCCTTTCCTTCCATGCTGTCCTCATCACTCGGTACAGCCACTGTATCCCCACCTCTCCTGCTGCTCTCACCATCTCCACACTCAACTCATCCACACCCGGTGCCTTCCCTCCTTTCATCTTGTTCACTGCATCTTCCACTTCTTTCCATGTTAAGTCCTTTTCTGTTTGCAGTTCGTCTTCCTCTTCCCCGATTTCTTCCTCCTCACCATCTTTTCCATTTGGGTTCAGAAGTTCTTCAAAATATTCTTTCCACATTTTCTTCAGTTCTTCCCTATTTTCTATCTCTTGTCCCCTTTTGTTCACCATTCTAACATAATCCGTAGGATCCTTCCGCCTCTTATTTTTTACCATCCCATACAGGACCTTTTTTGTACCTTCACTATCCTCCTCCATCATCTTTGTCCACTCTTCCATCCACTTCCTTCTCTCCTCAGCCACCACTCTCTTCGCCTCCTTCTTTCTTTCCTGGTACTCTTCCCTTGTCTCTACCGTCCTATTTTGATACCACCTCCTAAAGGCTCTATTCCTTTCCCTTACTATATATTTTGTCTTCTCATTCCACCATGGTGTTTCCTTCCACCTCTTCTTACTACTTGTCCTCCCACATACTGCTTCTGCTGCACCCACTAGTGTCTTCTTAAATCTAGCCCATTCCTCTTCCACCCCTCTTTCTTCATCTGTTGGAATTCCTTCCTTTACCATTTTGAGGTACTCGACCCTTCTATCCCCTTCTTTCAGTTTCCATATCCTTATACGTCTTTCCTGGTTCTCAGTCCCTTTCTTCTCCTTACTCCCTCTCAGGTTCATTACCAGTAATCGATGGTCGCTATCCAGGTTCTCCGATGGTATAACCTTGATGTCCGTGATGTTCTTATTTAGTTCTTTCTCATACAGTATATAGTCGACCACCGACTTCCTGGTCAAGTCATCACTGTACCATGTGATTGTGTGGCTCTCTCTTTTCTTAAACCAGGAGTTCCCAACTAGCAGGCTGTTCCTCTGGCAGAAGTCCAACAGTCTCTTTCCTTCCTCATTTCTTCCACCCCAACCCTCTGGTCCTAGAACACTCTCATAACCTTGTCTTTCTCTTCCTACATGGGCATTGAGGTCCCCCATAACAATCATATTTCTTCCTACCAGCTGCTTCTGCAATTCCTCTTCAAACTCCTCCTTCTCTTCAGAAGCGCAGCCTACTTGTGGGGCATACACTTGCACTATTTCTACGGTCTCTCCCCTCAGTGCTACTTTCACTTTCATCATCCTATCACTTATTCTCCTCACTTCTTCTTTTAAACCATCTCGTACTACTACTCCCACTCCATTCCTCTTTCCCTCTTCGTTCCCACTCCAGTACAGTCTATAGCCTTTTCTCAGTACTCTCCTTCCTTCCCCTTTCCACTTTGTTTCTGCCAATCCCAATAAATCCAACTTCCTTCTTTCCATCATATCCACTATCTCCTCCACCTTCCCCGTCAGCGTTCTTAGGTTTAAAGTTCCAAATCTTAGTCCGTGTGTACAGCCGTGTCGTCGTCTATTAAATCCATCCTGTCCGAGGCTCGTTCCATTTTTGAAAGCATTTGGTTTTATCCACTACTGGCTTGCTGGGCCTATCGTAGCTTCACCAGAGCCCCGTTAGCCGTCACTTTTCAGGGTTCCAGTAGGACCTTCACAGCTACCGTAACGGTCCCGGGGCACACGAAGTCCCCACTGTACTTCGCCCCTACAGGCAATCCCCTACTTTGTGCCGTTGCCCGTCTCCCACGACGTGGACGAGGGGTTGGACTTATGGGAGACATAATTGCCACTTGTCAAATACCTCTAGTATCATTACTGCAGAGCTTATTGCCATCTATGAAACTCTGCCGTTTGCACTACAAGATGCACAAATCCGCATTTCCCACAACATGTGTTAGTGCAGCAAAACAATTTTGTGTATTTTTAATATGAAAAATAGCATTTTGTATGAAGTTGAAATTAAAATTTCTTGGAAAACTAGTTTACACTAACAGGCAGTGAATATTAAGTTGAGGGTTGTGGCTACATAATTGCCATTGCCAAATACCTGACGTCTCATTACTGCGGAGCTCATTGCCGTCTATGAAGCTCTGTGGTTTGCACTCCAAGATGTGCGAATCCGCTTTCTTCTGTGACTTGTATGATCTCATGTTTTCCAACACACTTGTAAGTACAGCAAAGCCACGACCTTCTAGCCGGGTTGTACAATGCTGACTCTAGAATCACCTTCCTGGGAATTGCAGGAAATGAGCAGATCTAGCTACAAAAGAGGTGATGTCACTACCACCTCGACCAAGCTAGAGATATCACTCTCAGTTATGCCAACAAGTACTGCCATTCTGGGAAACTCAGTGGCTAACTGGTCCAAGACACAGTTGACTGAGAGCGATAAAGGGAAATACTCATATTCATATGTAGCCTTTTCCCGGACAGGGAGGGAGTCTGTCATTTTGTGCATATTATGGACAGGTCATGCAAGATCAACCCACTCGTACCTGATGAGAATGGAAGGCCACCACATGGTGTCCACAGGCAGGTAGAGTCAGGAATTTTGTTTTTGGTCAGGAAAAGTCAGGAAAAAGTGTGAAAAAATGGCATGAGTCAGGAAAAATTAGTGAAAAGCATTAGAAAGTCAGGAATTTTATATTAACCATACAGTATTTTGTGTTTTACAACCATATTTTGATGTTACTAGTTCAACTAATCTCTGAAGATAAAATGCAATGACTCACTGGACATTATCGTAAGTTTCCATTTTTACAGTACATCATAGTAAAAACCTTCTACCTATTTTTTGTACGCTTTTTTGGCGTTGGCGTAGGGATGTGACAACTTCATCACTATAGTTTAGGTTATTAAGTACTTTAGTTATATGTCAGTTATTGTTGTTTGAAGGGATGGAACTGCGAGGTCATCTACTCCTCATTAAGTACTTTGATTTATGTATTATTGCTTATAATTTACTTTATTTTCTATTTTAATGAATAAAGAGGCGAGCGTTGGGCAAATCCTGCAAATGAAAAAAGATACATATATTTGCTCAATAAACCTTTTTTCCGATGTTACGATGACTTCCTGAGTCAGGAATTTGGTTGAAAAATGGTCAGGAAAAGTCAGGAAAATTGACATTGAAAATTCTGTGGACACCATGCACCACCTTGTAGCTGTGGAGCTATATTCTCTGTGGCCCACATTTTAACCTAGTGTGTAGATCTTGCTGATCTACGGGCGGCTTCGGTGGCATAGTTGGTAGCATACTGAGCTTCTATGCCCAAGATAGCGGGTTCAAACCCGGCCGAAGCCATCGGATTTTTTAAGAGCGTTAAAAATCCCTCAGTATTCCTTCCTTCGGAGGGGAAGTAAAGCCGGCGGTCCCATGTCATAGATTTGTGGCATGTTGAAGTACCTTCCACTAATTACACCTGTGTGAAGCTAAATTGTATAGGTTAGGAATGTAAACAACGCTCTTAGGTTTCTAAGTTCGTTGCCAAGAGCCGACTGGTGGCGTCTAGTAGCTATGTTCTGAACTAGGCCTAGTAGTCGTTGACGGTGGCGTTTGGCGGCAAACGTAGGAACTATTTGAAAAATTCTAAGTTGCAGTCCTTACTTGAATTAAAAAACAGATACACGCACTAATACGGCCATCACAATTAACACCGGTCATCAGACAGATTCTACACATACCCAAAGTACACGGGGCTACATGACCGCGTTGTCGCA
This sequence comes from Meconema thalassinum, assembly GCA_946902985.2. NCBI lineage: Eukaryota > Metazoa > Arthropoda > Insecta > Orthoptera > Tettigoniidae > Meconema > Meconema thalassinum. The sequence continues at coordinate 471,718,938 of OX336388.2, read as the reverse complement.
GCCCCTAAACTAGGAACCAACCAACCAAAATAAGTCTTTGGTATAATGTATTTATTTTTATTGTTTAATTTTTTACTAGCTTAATATTCCGAGTTTGCTTGAATTAAATTGCTTCCTTTACTAAACACTAATAAAGTAATTGTGTTATGAACAACTTGCTACAATATAATAACATATCATTTCCTTGTCTTATTCATTTTGTTACGGAGTTGTGAATTTATTAGTGTATGCAAGTAGGATTGGAGTAACAAGAAGAGACATGGTGAGGAATGAAAAGGTCAGGGAAATACTGAAAGAGGAGCCCTTGCAAGGTAGGATTGAGACATCAAGACTGAGGTGGTATGGACACTTAAAGAAAATGGAAGAGAAGAAGATTCTGGGAAGCCTGATACAAGAGAATGGAAGAAACGATAGAGAAATAAATGAGCGGGGGAGGCAGGCAGAAGCATTTCGGAGGAGTGTGAGAAGCATGTTATGGAGCAAGGAGCAAAAAGATCATATATCGGACGTACTATGTCCCTATCCTGACGTATGCCTCGGAGACCTGGGTTATGAAAGGAAGGGAGAAGAGCAAAATACAGGCCAGTGAGATGAGGTTCTTGAGAAGCAGTATTGGAGCTACAAAGATGGACAGAATAAGAAATGAGAGGACCAGAGAATTAATGAAGGAGGAACCATTACAGGATGATATAGAGAAATCTAGACTTAGATGGTATGGACATGTAAAACGAATGGAGGAGAAGAGGATACCCAGGAGAGTACACGAGACGAAGTGGGAAGGAAAGAGACCGAGAGACAGGTGGCTGAAGGGGGTGGAAGAAAGCGTGAGGAAGAGAGGAGAGATGGTGGGAAGACAGAAGACGTTGGAGAGGTTTGTGTTCCAAACAGACCCGGCCAGTGGCTGGAAACAGTGCAAGATGATGATGATGATTCTCGTGTTTTAACCTTCCGAACGCAGTGAAACTTTGTACAGCAAATGACTATACAAATTTCAATGCACTGCCATCTAATTTAGTTCAATTGTTTACAGAACCTCAAGATGGCGGTTTTGCAAAATTTTAAAATTTACTTTTTATTTCTTGTTTTCTAATCATGCGATCAAAATCGACGTTTGAATAATGAACGAACACAACAATCCTCGTCTAATAGTACATAACTCTATGATCTACATTTATATTAAAATCCAACATGGTGACCATCCAAAATATTTAGATGGTTCTCAATATCTATTAATCTATGACAGCAATCAAACTGAAATTTTGTATGTGTATAGAGGCTATAAACCTATGGGACGTTCAATAACCTGATGGCACAAATCCTACATGGCGGTGACGCGAAATTTGAATATTGAAATTGAAGTTTCTCGCGATTTGACCATCCGAGTGCAGTGAAACTTGGTACGGTATATGCTTATATAAATTTTAATGTATTGGCATCTAATTCATTTAAATGATCTTCATAACCACAAGATGGCGGCTGAGCAAAATTTTAAAATTTCGTTTTTATTTCTTTTGTCCTGAACATGCGATTGAAGTTTGAATTCTACACCTACACTTTAATCTTCATGTAATAGTACATAACTCGAAGGCCTATGTATAAAAATTCAACATACAGACCATCCGAAATATAGACGGTTCTCAATATCTGCGAGTCTTACAAGGTGTCTACTACGCTGGAAAACATGGAAAACGGGGAATACTCAGGGAATTTTTAAATCCTGGAGAAGTCAGGGAATTATCAGGGTATTTTAATGACACTCAAGAAATAGTTTTACAAGGCCCAACCTTGAATGATTGGAAACTAAGAATTTAAATTTTGATGGAGGAAAGGTGTATTCTGGTGATGATTGTTGTAGATGTAGGTTCGTACTGACATTAAATCAAGCTCTCATTTCTTGCAAGATAGAGCTCACAAATTAAAAGTGTAGACTGTGTGTATTTGTATATAAATGTGTAACTGTATGATTTTTGAGAGCATTACTATTGACAAACTACTTGGAATACTCGCAAGTACAATAGTTTTTCTGGAGAAAAATTTAGAAATTGGCAAAATATAGAAAACTGTTTTTTTTTTATATTGATAGAGGCAGTTAACATAAGTTGGATATATGAAAATAGGTTATATAGTTCTTCATGGAACTACTTGTTTGATTTGAAATTACTGTACATTTTTATTATACAGTAATTATTAGTTTTATTCTTATGGTGGCTTATTGATGCTCGTTGTTCTGAGGCCAACATGCGGAAGCGACGGGTCCATATAAGTTTTACTCCTCTAGACTGGCATTGAAAGCAACCGCGTGCTGTGTGCCTGCCGCTTGCTTAGTGTTAAGCCTGCAGGCACAGGGACGAGATTCCTTTCTTCTGAGAAGGTCATGCCAGCTTGTGGCAGCATGTGCAACCAACCGACGCACAAAAAGCAAATGTGCTATGTGGCAATTATGCCATGAGATTTTATGAACCAATGTTTTGTATTTGAAATGTAGGGTGGGGCAATTAAGCGAGGAAATACGGTATGTCCTTTTTGCCATTTTTAGGACCAGAGATATGATTTAATTAAATTAGACAGCTAGATCCTTTGGAATCTCTTTTTTTTCTCTTTTTTTTTTCTTTTTCTTTTCTTAACAAAGATTCATTTACATAAGTAAAATTAAGTGCCTTTGCTGTAGAAGAAGAAGAAGAAGAAGAAGAAGAAGAAGAAGATGATGATGATGATGATGATGGTTGTTATATGGTGAAGAACAGTGGATTCATATGCTCCTTGGTTTTGATGTACATTTAAATTGTTGTAATTAATTCATTTTAGGGGATTGGGACATTTAGGCCATCAGTCCCGCTTAAACATTTAATTTGTCATGGTTGAATATTGTATTTATACTGTAATATTTCCCATATGAAATGGTTCTGTCAGAACGTGCATGTTTCGCCAAACAGTGGATTATTCCTATTCCAGAATGGCCTGTTGCTACAATATTGTAACACTGTCTAGGTTGCCAATACTACCAACATCTTTGTGCTCCATACTTTTGCTTTACTTTTGTAAGTGCCATATTTATCCATACATATATTCTTTTTGTAGAAATATTGAGGCTAGAAAGCAATTCAGTCAACTCAGCTATGGATGTGTTTTTGTTTTGTTTATTCTTTAAATGCGGCAATGACTTGCTCCAGTTACAATATTGGTTGATAGTATGTAAATGTAGTTGGTAATAATATTTCATATTGTGTTGTCTAATCTTTTTAACACTTAAACATCTGTGACAAATCTCCAACAATATTATGTGTCTCGAATAATGATTGATCCAATAATTTTATTGTAGTTCAATAGCCAGTTAAAAATGAAAAGAACATTTTGGTAGAAATTTATGTCTAATATTATTCTTAATTAGGGATAGATTGTGGTATCTCATGTCAACAAGTAGCAAAAGTGGTTTCAGTGACAGAAGCACAGGGAGATTGTGTGGTAACTCCTCACAATAATTCAGTTTTGGACCGCATGACGCTATACTCCAACGTTAATTGGACTAACTTAAGTTGATGCACCCAAAGTTGCAGTAACATTATTCTCCTAGAATTATCACTAAATATGTATTTGACTCCCTGAGATTATTTTTCAGCCTCCTCAGTTGGCTCCAAGAACACTGTAACTCCAACATGTTATGAAAGTTCAAGAACTTAGTGCAACTTTCCCATCAATGCTTGAGTAATGACAACACTAGACCATTCTCCACCCATACGTTTATTTCGAATCTCACTATTATTTTTTATGGAAGTTTATTTCTCTCAATATGGTTTTCCTTTTAAAAATGACAAATAGTGAGAGCTCTTATCCATCTGCTAATACTGCCAGTATCTAGTTAAAATTAATACATTAGCTTTGTCCCATCTTGTCCATGAAATCAGTGGCATATAAATATACACAGGCCTCGCCGCTAGATGGGGCTTCATTACATTCCCTGAGCAGGCTGTGGATTTTCATTTAGTTGGCATTGCTGAATTGCCCCATTAAAAAGGAATTTTGTTTTCGAAGTTGAACAATGTCGTGCCGAATCTACTGCTCCGTTCCTGTGGGCCTGCAACCAACCTTCTCAAGTACATTCTTTTAAAAACAAAGGAAGGAGCCATCACAGGGGAAATTAAAAATATTGTGCTACACCAAGAATTTATTGCAGGATAGAAAACACATACATATTGCAATTAGTACAGTGTTGGAATACTCATAGCACAAAAGCAGCCAGTGATACAGTTGGGAATGGAGGCATACAGAAATTTTATGCTCTCCTAGGGAGAATCCTGCCACAGCTGATGCATTTTATCCTTCAAATGTACCGTAGTTTCCGTTGGCCAAAGTTGCCAATGATGCGAAGGAAGCATGTTTACACCACGAAGGAATGCCGGAGATATCCATGCTCTATGAGACTGTGCACTATTGGTTGGTTCCTTAGTTTAGGGGCTGCGACAATGCGGTCATGTAACTCCCCCCCCCCCCTTGCACTTTGGGTGTGTTTAGAATTTGTCTGATAAACGGTGTTAATTGTGATGGCTGTATTAGCGTGTGTTATCTGTGATTCAGGTATGGACTGCAGATGATCAATTTTTCAAGTAGTTCCTACTTTGACTACCAAATGCTTCCGTCCACGACACCTAACTGCGGACTTGGCTACTGGATGCCATCACAACTAGCACCTGGCGGTAAACGTTGGAACTAATATAGCGTTATCAAATAATCTAACTACAAGTTTTGGCTTCACACAAGTGTAGTTAGTGGTAGGTTCTTTTTCATGCCATAAATCTATGACATGGGACCGCTGGCTTTACTTCACCTCTGTAGCAAGGCATACTGAGGGATTTTTTACGCTCTTAAAAAATCCGACGACTTCGGCCGGGTTTGAACCCACGACCTTGGGCATAGAAGCTCAGCATGCTACCAACTATGCCACCAAACCCGCCACTGTGCACTATTCTGCTGGAAAATATGATAATCATGTTGCACCCAATAGGGAAGCACACACGTTCACAGAACGTCCTGAACATATCACTGCACTGATAGGATTCCTTCAATGATCACACGTGAAGCAGGAGTCATGAGAAATGCCACCTCCAATGGGGCAGTGTATTGCTTAGCATCAAAGGGTGGATCACTGCACTGTCAGTTGTCTGTATCCAGATGGATACATGATTTGTCACTGAACACCACTCATTGCCAAATCTTCAAGCTGCCACACTGCCTAATCCTGGCCGGTCAAACATGCTTGATGTTGATGGTGAACATTCAGAGGGAAGTCACATTAACAGTTCCTGCTCTGCTAGTGGCCTTGATATGGTACTATTTGTCACAGGTTGTCTGCCGCTCGACATACCCCTTGTTGGTGCACAGCGACTCGCGTGAAGTGCCTACAGCCTGTCACACGGTGAAATGATCCTCTATGCCAGTGATCCTCTGGGGTCGACCCGAGCCTTCTCAAGTGGCGAGAATTCCGCCAATAAACATCCAACCTCCCTCTCCGAGTCTGACAATGCAGCTTGAACTCGCTTAGTTAGGCAAAGGCTATTAGATGTGCCATTAGGGCATGATTTGTGTTAACTGAACTTAGTTCTGTGGCTCACATTGCTGTTAGGCATCATTCACTGTGCATCTATAAATGTGGGAAGGGCATGTTCCCTAGTTACACACATCTACGCAAGCCATCCACATTACATGCGAATACAACTCAACCTATTGTTTGGCAACCTTTGTTGTCTTATGTGATTTATTCATGGTAGGTACTCTTTTTGAGAGAAGTTGTTTTTTATTTTTTTCCTTAGGGCCCATGGCTGTTGAAGAAGTGCTGTCACTAACCTTTGCTGGGTGATATACCAGGCTTTGAATTAGCACATCTCTGTCAAAATTTTAATATACAAGATGGTTGACCACTTGGTCCACTGCTTAGTCCATATGTACATAGGAAACTAAAACAGGTATATAGGTCTGACAAAAAGATATGAAAACAATCCACAGCTGGAGTGGGAAAATTGCCCATTACTGAGGAAGAGTGAAAGACAACTTGGTATTTTTGAAAGAAAGAAAGAAAGAAAGAAAGATTTTGAGGCAAATTATTGGGCCAGTGGAGGAAAACGGTCAATGGAGAAGAAGATATAACCATGAACTCTATGCTTTATATAATGAACCAGATATTGTAAAATGTATACAGATCAGAAGGTTGGAGTGGGCAGGACATGTGATGCATGCTAATGACAGAATGATAAAAAGAGGATATTGAATGCAATGCCAGAAGGAACCAGGAAAGTCGGAAGACCAAGCCCACAGAGGGCTGTCGTGCCAGTGATGATGATGATGATTATTGAGGAAGAGACTAGAGTGAAGTGAGACAATTTGCATGGAACATTGAAGGGCAGAAGGGAGCAACAGTGCAGGAGGGTTTATGCCTTCAAAATTTGATCAACTCATGGCATTCATAGAGATTTATTTTATATATGTATTTCCAAACTACTGTAGATACCTGCCTCTGCTTTGCACGGGAGCAGTTGTGAATTCAAGGCAAAATATACTGCGACTTAAATTGGTTTCCTTCTCGGCATGATGGGTTACCTGTATAGAAAATGTTTTTATATTACAATTAGTAACAATTTTTAACAAGTTTTAGCTTATGCCACTTACAGAGGCAACAATTCTACTTTACTCAGAAGTCTTCACTTGAATGTTGCATGAATGTTAGCCCTGGTCTTGGTCGCCTGAGTCAGGGAAAGGCTCGCTCACTAGCTAACTTATTTGCACATTTTCATAACTGACATATTGTGCTATGAAACTGGAGGTAGCGCTATGAAGTAAAAACTACGACATCTCGCAGATGTAAATGTCGTTGTGGTTGTAATCAAAAGGTTTATGTGTGGAAATATTCATCTATGAACAAAGGAAGCCTAATAGTACGGTATTTAAGTATTAAAAAAGAAAGAAGAAACTCCTGTGTGCTGTATTAATTAGCCTGCACTGGCTAAACTGTCAGAGATATATCAATTCAAATCAATACTATTGTTCAGCATAAAACATTCTAAAAAAGAAGTCTGTGGCTGAAGTCTTAATATATAGTCCACTATTGCAATTAGTAACAAATTTTAATTTTATAGAGGGCTATGCATTTAAGATAGGTATATGCTGTAGCAGGCTTTTTTGTTGAGCGTTTTGTATTGAACAGTAATATCGATGAAATATTGATATACTATATCTGTAACGGTTTAGCCAGCATAGCTGAAAGGCGCACAAATGTTTTTTTGTTACTTGATTCACTTAAGTCGTTATTGCTCTGCTTCCTTGGTGATAGATGAATGTTTCTACATATACGAACCTTTGTCACAAAAATCTTTATAGAATGGTGACTACTGCATCAAAAGCCGTCCAGTAGTTTTCAAGATTAGCCAGTACAACAACAACTTTTATTTTTATTGTCTTGTAAATACTGCCAATTTAAAATGTAAGGATCCCTAAATCAACATTGATCTTTTTTTCTCGTATCAATGCAAACTTTTTCATTGTGACTTGTGGTGTGGTTTCTCAGGCACTACAGTACATAATTCTAAGTCTGTCTTTCTTTTTCTCTGACATGTACAGTGGAACCTTGATCCATCCTTTCTGGCTGTAGCCTGCTGAAGAAAAACTATGGAAGCAGAAAGTGTTTGCTGTGGGACAATGTTAAAAAGCACATGCATGTACTGTACATACATGAGAATTCTCATATACCGGTATATTAAGTATTTTATATAGTTGTAGACTACGTTTAATCATTATCTTTACATTATGTACTGATATAAAATAGAAATTTTCCCCCTTCCTTGTCTTATTTCATATGATTCAGAATGATGTTCTGTTGCTCACTGTCGTCAACATCATGTGCATAAATATAGGTTTTTGAAACACACCATAAACTTCAGATAGGCTAGTATCGGTGATGGTTCAGCTTTGAATTTGCGGGCATCTCCCTCCTCTTCTCAGAGATTGGCAACTCTGACTACAGCAATGGATCACACAAGGAACACAAATTCACCTCGGTACAAATGCAAAATATAGTGAGAGCAATAAGCAGCTTGTCTCTGTGATATCATGTATAATATTCCTAATACATTTTTAGTATATATTATAATTGTTACAATTAGCTATTTTATGACAGCCAGAAGAAAATCTCTGAACTTGCAATCAAGCCCTTACTTGCATAATCCAGTGCATAAACGTCATGTTCATTTTAACCCCTTCAATATACTTTGTGTAATGACGAGCCGTTGGTGCTAATCCCATTTATTTACGTTTCTGTTTAGCATCAAATCAGTTTAAATGGTGCACCTGAAGTTCAAGAATATTCCAAACTTCCTCATAATTACAATAGGCTTTTATTTCCTAGCAATGATGAAATATCTGTTTTCTGTATTTCTGAGCCAACAACAAAAACAGTTGCATAGCAGATGACTAGATGCTTTTGCAGTGAAGAAATTTAACACATTTTAGTGACTGTATGAACAAGAGTGACAATGGAGATGTGATACAAAATAATAGTGGAAGATGCATACAATGACAACAGTAAAGAAGACAAAGATGACATGAATCAACCTCCCAGAAAGAAAAAAAATAGAAGATAAATCATTATTTTCTTGGGTTACTGACCAGTTAATTCCAATTCTTCACACTTTATGCTCATGCATCTCAGGTGTTGTAGACAATACATAATGAGATGATTCCCTGGAAGTAGATATCATTCGGTGTTTGTTCAGCCCTGAATTGGTTTAGATTGTTGTGGAGGGTATCAGTGACTTTACAAGAGTCTTTACTATTTATCTCTGGACTTCAGAAGTGGAGTGATTTGAATGTGAACAAAGATATGTTAATTATTTTTTTTCCACTTACAATGCTCATGACAAGACTGCAAAAAACAATGATTTTAGAATGTTGGTCCACAAATGCACTGCTTCGCACTCCTATTTTTCTCAGATTATGGCAAGAGACATATATCTTAATTCATCTCGGCATGCTTCATTTTTTAAACGTATCCCTACTGACAAAAAATTACCACCTAGTGATTAATGGGACCCCTCAGGGTGACTAAATTTGAATGATGAAATTGGAAAGGATTGATTGAGGATCTGCTGTACTACATTTATTCTTGGATTCATGTTCTTATATTAACCAATTCAAGAGCCACAATAAATGCTGCACCTTGGCATTGGAGTGTTAAAGCAGGATCAGCTGTTTATAAATACTCTGCATTCTGATTGAGGAGCCACAGTTCATACTCTAAGATTTCCAGGATTCATGGAAAAGAAAAAAAGCCAAAGTTAATTTTGTACCATTGCCTTGAAGGCAGAGGACAATATTGTCTCATAAATATCACTGCTGTACCCTATTACCTTGCAGTAGTTTTTAGTTGGTCTTCCACCCTTACCAACAGCAATACTTCTTTGCTTTATTTTTGTGATTTTCCAGTCATTCCGCCAGAAGCAACTTCTACGACGGCATCAAAACTTGTATCATAATCCAAACTATGTTCCTCCACCTCCCCGAGAAAAGACCCATGAATGTCCTGAATGTGGACGTGCATTCCGACATAAAGGTAACCTCATACGGCATATGGCTGTTCACGATCCAGACTCATCTGCTCAAGAAAAAGCTCTGGCTCTGAAGTTAGGACGACAGAAGAAGATCCAGGTGAGAATTTTTGTTTAATGATGGCTTGACTTGTCAGAAATTACAGAGGATCCAAGACCGATTGTAGGATGTATCAGACTGATAGGAATAGGCCAACATATTTTGTAGACCATAATTCATTGTGTTTTTGATTTGTAATTAAAGCCTCCCTTTTGATTGAGTTTTTTTCTGAAAAGTAACTAAAATCCTGTTTATTTTCTCAAGAGTAATTTGAGAAATAATCTTTTTTTTTTTTTTTTTGTGTGTGATAATTTTGGTAGTGTGAGTATAATGTGCCCGTTTGTAAGAATACATATGGTAATTTAGAAAGTACTCAGTGCGTTCTCTTTGTAGTTGCACAGAAATAGAATAGGAAGGTGGCAGGTTCTCCCATTTATATCTTGCTCAATATGAACACCTCGAGCTGCAAGGTACTGATTTGAGTATCCTGATATTCTAAATAACTCTCTCACCCGTATCTACTGGAATCAATAGGATAAACTCGCTATTTGTCTTTGTCTATAAGATGGTGTTCAGCTTTTCTGCATTCCTGTCTCTTGCATACCCCTGAAAATAAAATCTATGTGACATATTTGGTGAATTAGGATTCTAAGGGAAGTCACTTCTTCTAGAAATCCCTATATTGATCTAGCAGTAACACAGTGTACAGAGCAGAGCCTTTAGAAATTGATGTCACCTTAGCGTGTCAATTAAGAACAGTTATCTTACCATTAAATTCATTGCGAAGCTTACTATTGTCCTTCCTATGGGTGCTGATTGAAAATTTAAGTGCTTACAATATCTGTGTTATGTCTTGATAACCTATTCCAAGGCGATTGTAACTGCCATATTTCCTTGCATATCAGTCACACATTTTACTTCAATTTTAGGGTCCCAAAGTGAGGGGTGTATAAGATTTGCCAAAAATGTCTGCATTGATCTTTATTCAATGTATCTTTCTCCCAAGAATCCATGAATCTCATTCCTGACCGGTCTTGATCCTCTTCTGATCTGCTGGTGGGTTGGATGCATATGATCTAGTGTGGTTTGTAACAGTAGTTCCAAAGTGGTTAAATTGCCATGGATTCAAAGCTGAACCATTGCCGATGTGATTAACTTTTTAAGTGTGTTTGAGTAGTTTAGCCCTATACAGTATGTTATATGCAAGATGTTGACAGCAAAATGTTTTAGTGTTATGCTCACTTCATTGTATTGCAGGCAAATAAATGAATGTTGCTTAAAGCTTCTTAAATTAATGTTTCGTAACTAAATAGCTCCAAAACCAGTAATGAAGTTTAGTCTGTAATAGTATGTGTGATGTATGTTGGTGCTTTTTAACATCTCATATTTATAACTTGTCACTGATATAATTTTCACTCAGGCTCATGGTGAATCAAGTTTCAACTGTATTCCTGAATTCAGTCTTCATATTTTATGGGTAGACGAAACTATTTTTTATACCCAAAAAGTGATTTTATGAAATGTGAAATGTTATGCTTTTATTGTTGGTCAAGAATACTGTTATACTGTCTACTTGAAATTAAATGCATCAAAATCATCATTAAGACTTGAACATTAATGCAATTTATAAAAATTAACTTGGCTTCATCATCATCATGCACAGTTTCCAGCCACTGGCTGGGTCTGTTTGGAACACAAGCCTCTCCAACGTCTTCTGTCTTCCCACCATCTCTCAGCCTCCACCCTTGTCCAGTGTTCTCCTCTCTTCTTCACGCTTTCTTCCACCCCCTTCAGCCACCTGTCTCTCGGTCTCCCTCTTGGTCTCTTTCCTTCCCACTTTGTCTCGTGTATCCTCCTGGCTTCATAACGTTTATTAGTCGGTAAGAGATCCAACAATTCTATATAAACACAACTGCAGATTAAATAGAATTATAAAATTCTATCAATCTGAACCTGTTATTGCAAAGGTGTTATTCAAAGTTGGAGGTTACAAGCTCTGGAGTAATTCAGAAATATACTCCCACACTGAAAACATCTCAAGTGTAATCCGGAAACGGAGAATAACATTCTATACCCACCTCCTCAGAATGCCAGTCAGTAGATTCTCCAACCGTCTATTATCATACTTCCAAGGTTTAAAAGGTGATGCCTCTTTGGCTGGTGGAAATGGAAAAGGACTTGTTAAAGTTTGAAATTTCTGAATCAGATATCTTGCTCAGAACCCCATTGAAACTAAAACTCCGTCAGGTTTGTCAAGAGGAAGTAAAACCCAGCAAGAGATATGTTCACTCGGATGAATGGAAGAAATCCCATTCCAAAAGGATGATGGCGTGGTGGGCTAACGAAAAGATAAACTCTTGAGATCTCACAATCCCTAGTGGCCACAACGATAAAATTAAATTTAAAATTATTAAAATACTTTTCAAGGATTATATGGACAATATTACTCCTCTGTTTCATACTCTTGCACAATCCACTTCAAAGTACATTGGATTCTTTAATCAATTATTTGTGTCCACCTGGTCCATTCAATTACATGTCTAAACGGAAATAAAACCAAAAACCAAAATGCTTTACTTTAAGGCAAAGCAAGTACATTGAATAGAATATGAGTAACTTAAAAACAAAGATAGCACTGTATTGTGTCAGCTTTAACCAGAGAATACACGTCATGAAAATGAGTAGACAGGGGCAGGCCATCTTATTGAGCAAAGTATTGAATACCATATTCGTAACTGGACAAAAATATACTGTTAGGTACAGCACTCATTTCAGGTTCCGTATTGACCGTGTTTACAACAAGTAAAAATATACTGATCGTATCATGCTCGACGAAAATACAAAGCCAAAGACAAACTTCACACTTGGACACTTCATCCTTATTCCTTTCTTGTTGTTTTTACCTCCTTTTTCTGTCTAATGTTCCCACATACCCAAATGCATAATCATGCTTTTAAGATCTATTACCCTTTTCTTTCGATTGTCAGCAATCGAACTAAGTCTAGGTAAACTTTCTTATTATAGATCATTGATGGTCAGCAAGTCGAAGTCATGGCTGGCCAAGATGAAGATGATGAGGATGAAGATACTGATGGGGAGATGATGGCAGTTGAAGGTCAAGATGGACAGCAGTATGTTGTTCTGGAAGTCATCCAACTGCAGGTAATATTCGGAATACTGTATGTCTGACTAATCTTTTATTGGTTACCAGATACTCGTAGGGTTGTCTAAGGCCTATCTCACAAACTAACAAGTCCCATGACCATTCTGGTCGCTCCTAGGTGATCTGTGACGTGCGACTTGAATTTCTTATGAGACTTTCAACTTCTGTGGTCATTGCTTGTTGCATGTGTGACCAGTTTATAAGTGCAGATCACAACAAAATAACAGACTGGAAGAGTGCAGTGCCTCAGAAATTAACACAGGAGAAAGACATACTTTTTGGTCCTTTTTCAAGTAGATAAGGAAGCTTTTGGAGTCTTAAAAATGGAAGGAAGTGTGTGTATTCATAGAATTGTCAGAATGTGAGTGGTTTTAGGAACAAGGTACTTAGTGGGGCAGCTGAAGAAAACAGACTTTGGCAATCTCTGAGTAAAAGTACTGTAGTAGGCAATTACTCCTGGAGTAACTTAACCTTAATTTTTATTCTTTTGGCATTTGAGTCATGTTTTTCAATGCAGAGTTATTCCTTGAACTACAAAGTACTACCAATCAGAGCCATTGATGAACAGCAACAGTATAAGTTATGTGATAGGTGGATATTGAATTCTGGCAGGTGTATGCTGGCTGCTCTGTCATGCGAACTCTAATGTCAATGGATTGAACCACACATCACATTGCTTCAGTCTTTGTATTGGTATTTAAATGATAATATGAAACAAAGTAACTGGTCAGCAATACTGGTATTAGCTTTCTGTGCTTCTTTTTTAAAATGGAACTGGGCTACACCCCTTCACAAACAAATGTACACATTAAATCTACATCCAAGTATTCAGTTGGAATTTAAAACTATATTCCATGATGGAATATTATCTAAAACACCAAAATATTACTAACCAGGCCCGTGTGGTGTTGGGATACCATGCCTGTCTCCCACCCAAAGGCCAAGGTTCGATTCTTGGCTCTGTTAGGGATTTTAGAAACTGGGTGCCCTCATCCCCCTGAGTGCAATTAAGTAGCTGTCTGATCAGAGAGATAGTGCCACGGTTAAGAAAGCCAAGATTAATAGCGAAGGCGACCTATTAGACTGCGCTGCCTAGCAATTGAGAAACACAATATGGGGCTTATCAGTTGAGTTTTGCCGGGAGAACATTATTCCGAACTTACACGATTGAAAAAACATCCGTTATTATAGTCTGCATTAACCATCGTGGTCTTCAGCTGAAGATGTTTTATGGGAAACATTAACTTCTTTAAATAACTTCACAGGTCCTTATATTGTGTGAACATGATGAATTTATCTTTGAGAACCCGTCAATGTGGTAACATACTTCTAAGCATTGTACATGAATTTACTCTAGTCATTTAAGAGTTTAGTGCTTTTCAGTCGGTCAACACGAATGTACCTAAAAGAGATGGGTTATGCCCTAATCCTGAAATAAATTAGAGATTAATAAAACACTAGGATGACCAGTTTCGATCGTCAAGCGATCATCATCAGATCCATTACACTTAGGCTATAAAATCTATGTTTGAAATACAGGTGAAAATATTTACAATATGTACAATTATTTAGTTGCAGTATTGGTACTGCAACTGTCAGTGTATGCTAAATGCAGTATATATGATGTTAGGTGAAATGCTAAATGGTGATAGCTATCCGGAGTTTGTACTTTAGAGAGATTATATGGTTGTAAACTATGATTAAACTATAAAATTGTAGGCTAACTACTTTCTACAGCTACTCGCAGTTTTCGTGCTCACTGGAACTCACTGTGCGGTCGACCGCACAAAGTACAAACTCCGGATAGCTATCACCATTTAGCATTTCACCTAACATCATATATACTGCATTTAGCATACACTGACAGTTGCAGTACCAATACTGCAACTAAATAATTGTACATATTGTAAATATTTTCACCTGTATTTCAAACATAGATTTTATAGCCTAAGTGTAATGGATCTGATGATGATCGCTTGACGATCGAAACTGGTCATCCTAGTGTTTTATTAATCTCATGTAATTTATTTCAGGATTAGGGCATAACCCATCTCTTTTGGGTACATTCGTGTTGACCGACTGAAAAGCACTAAACTCTTGTTTACTAAGGCAACACTGAAAATATGGCTTCAAACACCACAATCTAGTCATTTAGAAAGAATCGAGATTAAATAATTGAAGAGATGTACGACACATTGTCACAGAGGTATATTAACATGTACAGTAGGCCTAGATATGTAGAATTCATTGTCTTTTGATAAATGATGACTGTGTTCATGGGTGGTGCGTCATTAAGGGCCGAAAGGGCTCTTTGTGACCCGGCCCGGACCGCCACGGGGGTAGTAAACCAGGTAAACCAGCACATTTTTGCTTAACTGTGAGAGCTGAGAGCTCTTACAGTATTTCTCCTCCCTATAAAGGTTTCCAAAAAGATGGCATATTGGCTTTCACGGCCAAGTAATTAAAACTCAGCAAATTTCCAGAATCCTGCTGATGAGCCTGACTTGGGTGCACCCCAGCAAAACCCTGCAAAAGACACGACAAAGTCCTAAAAGATCTGCTGAGTTTTAATTGCTTGGCTGTGAAAGCCAATGCACCATCTTTTCAGGTAAATGATGTTAGTATAGTGTAGTGTGGGTGTATTGTGCCATGTTGCTTATGGCAATATCTGCAACTTGTTCCAGGATGGTGATGGTGGTGAACAAGCAGTGGCAGTTGTAACAGGAGATCCTTCTCATACGATTGGCCATAATGTGTCCAGCCTGCAAGATGACAGTGATGATGAAAACCTCTTAGGTAATAATTAGGATTAATTTGTCATTTTTTTTTTTTTAATCCCCCTTTGATGATGAATGTTACCAAAATGTTCAGTACTGTAAAACCTCAATAATTTAAAACCAGTTTATTCAAAATCTTCAAATTCTAAGGAACTTTTGCTCCCTGAATCTCAAGGTACGTCTGTTATTTGATTCTCTTAATTCAAAATACGGATAAATTGTAATTCGAAGAGCAATTCTGATCCTGCGAACTTTACTCCTTAAAAAACGTAAAATTTGAATTATTGAAACAAGACAACTGGCATTGTCACTGCTGCCAATTTCCGAACTACCGTACTCTCGCGTCACGGCCCTCTATATTTTGTTTTCTGTCGTCAGCTTATCGTAACTAACCATACCAGATCTTGACGTCTTGTAACCTAATAATTACTTATTTAACATGTGGTGCACCAACAAAGCAGCTGACGATCGTACCCCGTATGGTAGTCTTACTGCGTTGCTACATTTGAAAATACCTTACGTGTTTAGTTAGTGGTTTCTAGTGTGTCTTTCTCTTTACGCAAGTAGCGAATATTAATTTTAATCACAATGAATTCCCAACCGGCAGCTCAATTGCACTTCTGCATATATTATCATGAGTTTAACCCTCTCAGTGCCACGCGCCGGTTAGATCGGCTCTCGCTGCTCGCACCAAAAGTGCCAAAGCCGATTCAATCGGCGCGCTGTTTATCTTGTATTTGTAGATTTCTGTAGGCATATGTCCGTGATTATTTCATACTGTTGGAAAGGTGAGGTTTCAAGCTTGCCTGTGCGGTGTTTACTTTTATCCTTCAAAGTCCGTTACGCGATAGGTTTGAGTTTGTATTCACGCCCTCCCTTTGCGCTCCCCCAATCACACGCGTTCCCGCCAAAATTGCGGTGCAGTTTTTTTTCTTCTTGTTGAAGTTTTCTGTCTACAGATATATCAAAGAACTTGGTACAGCTAGAAACGTAGTGTTTCTTCGAATATGACTCTCAGGTGTCCTTAATTTATGCTCAAATCTGATTTTTAAAAATTGAACAATTATCAGAATAACCTCAATTAAAAACGTTTAGATGCCGTATTTACTTTTATGAACATAATGTATGAAAAAATGAAGTATTGGTTATAATGCAAAGCAAAAATAATGATTCTATCGTTGAAATTGTGGTATAAAATTGGGGTATCCGCCTGATCAATACACAAATTTATATATGGGTCTATATTAAAACCATTTGGTATATGTACCAAATGGTTTTAATGTCTGTCTGTTAGGTAGTCAGCTCGAAGGCTGGTTGGATCCTCAAACAGTACCGCCATTAGGTTATGTGAGTAGATACCCACAAAAACCCAAGGCAGCGCTATATTGAGGCGTACTAGGCAAAAAGAGGAGTGAGGTAGTTTGCCATTGCTTTCCTCACTGATTCAGGACAGTAGTACTAACCCTATGAGTAGAACCTTTCACAACATCCACAGGCACTGACTGTGCCCTGAATGTCATTACTATGCACCACCCATATCTCAGTAGCTTCCATATAATCACAGCCATGAGTGAGACTGAGACATCGGTGAAAAGCCTAGACCCATATATAAATTTTGAGTATTGATCAGGCGGATACCCCAATTTTATTATACTTTGATTGTCAATCAATACAGAACCATGACCGAGTCTATTGAAAATGTGGTATTGATGATTTTTTTCGAATAGTCTGCATGACCATTGAAAATGGCTTGGCATTTTTGGCAAGTATTTCAGGAAATGGCTTGGCACTAAGAGGGTTAAACCCAGTCGTATTAATTCCGCGTTTTTACATAACTTAAAAATTCCTCTCGGCACGCCGGAAGACGGAGGTAGATTTCACCGGGCTAACTAGGGGATAGGCGAAAATAGGCAGAATATGCAGGTTTTCGTAGAAGGATCAGACCACATTTATTGCGAGAAAGTATTTTACAATAGGGATGTATAGAACTAGCACCAATAGAGCGCACTACTGTTGTACGGGTAAGCACAAGGCGCTCTTCATTTGTCTCCTGTGTTCTCATGCCGCTAATATCCATGAATTTAAATTGTTATTTTCGTGACTATGCCGAGCTATTGCAGTGTTCCTCTTTGCAAAAATCAGGGAAGCTGTTTTCGTTTCACCAATTTCCACAAAATAAAGAAATGGTTACACGCCAATAGAAGGAAAAAGTTTGGTGAGAAAAATCTGACCAAAAATATTGAAGTGTGTTCCCATCATCTTGAACCTGATAACTTCACGAAAACTGTGGATAAGTGTGATTTACAAAGGGAAATAATTCCTATTTTGTACCTATAAACTGATAAGACATTTCGATAATAACCACTGAATTTATGCGTTTGTATTTGAAGGTAAGAGAGCAAGATTAAAACCGGGCGCTGTTCCATCGCTTTTTCCGTGGACCACGAACACAACAAAAATAAGGAAGAGGTCATACACAAGAAAATTGCTGGATTACCACGATAAGCCTACAATATCGGAATCTGCAGAAATTATTTCCATTGAAGTACGGGAAGAAATTGTCAATATACACGAAGAAGTGAATGTAACATTTATGACTCCTATTTTCAAAGACATCAATACTTGCACAAATACTTCAAGAATAAATATCGCAACATAACTGTCATTTCTTGAAATCAGAATTAATCGTCAACTTCCATCTGCCCGACGGAGAATTTGGTAGCGACTGACTTCTTCATTCTTGAGACATAGTCAGATGAATGGAAAAGGTTCGTGGGATTTCTCAAATTTTTAAAAAATTGTACCCCTAAGTCATTTCCATTCTTATTGAGAAATTGACAAAATGACATCTGAGCCAAACATTGCGATGAAGTTTCGAGGTATACAATACCGATATCAACTTTCTTTGATTATGTTTACCTTAAACATGACAGTTTCATGTAAGCTATCAACCTAAAAAAAAGACATGAACCAAAGTCTATAAGCAAGGGGAGCAAGTGAATATTTAAATCTCTATTTATGATTTAAGTCTTATGGAGATATATTTATCAATATAGGCCTACAATACTCAAGTAATTGTAATCTTTAGGAGAACGCATGCAGACTCCTATTCATTATTTGAATAATAAGGCTTGTTCGAATTTTGTTATTACCGCTGTATTAATTCTTCCTTCCTCTCGCTAGTTTTAGCGCCTCTGGTGCGTAGCTCATTTTGCGGCTGTTTAAAGCTTAAACGCTGAAAATCGTCCATAAGATATTAGGGGACATACCTATAGAATTAATTAATATAGTCTTGGAGCAAAATTACAGAAGATATAATTTAATTTTGCTTAGAAAATTCGGTCACAATCTATACTTTCCTCGCAGCTGACTGAGAGAAACATAAGACGATCACCTTGCGCTTACCCAGTACTACACGAGCGCTATCTGGCGCAAACTTTCTCCGACTACATCCCTATTGGAGCTTAATTAACTTGTTTTTTTGTCTTTTTATGCATATTATTAACATTTTACTGTCTTATGGGGACGGTAACCTTCTCGTCATTTGGGGTCCATTTTTATACTTATGGTCACTCTGTCCTTATGCAGGGTTTCAACACTGATGTGTAACTATCTAACGGTCTGTTACTTCTTCACGCAAAATTTTATCTCCCGCAGAGATATTGGTTGGTTCCTCAGTTTAGGGGCTGCGACAACGCGGTCATGTAGCCCTGTGTACTTTGGATGTGTGTAGAATCTGTCTGATAGACTGTGTCTGATGGCTGTATTAGTCTGCAGACGGTCAATTTCAAGTAGTAGTTCCTAATTTTGGTACCAAATACTACCGTCAACAACACCTAGCTGTTGCCACCGCAACCAGCAACTCGCAACGGACGTTGGAAGTTCCTCTCTGAAGGAAAACATACTGAGGAATTTTTAGCGCTCTTAGAAAATCCGACAAATTCGGCCGGCTTTGAACCCGCGGCATTTTGTGTAGAAGTTTAATATGCTACCAGTTACGTCACCGAAGCCGCTTCCCACAGAGTCGGATGGAATACTGAATGTGATATCGTTCAATGGGGTTGTCATGGCAACCTCTGATCGCTCATCCCTTATCAATTTAGTAGCGTTGTCAAAGCAACCTCTGATGGCTCTTTGACATTTTCTTGTAATTCCGAAATCATTTTGCTCATCTCTTGGCGTAATGGTGGGTCATATCAAAAATTATTTCAGACAAAAGTTTTAGGGGAATATTGTCCATTTTGTACGGTTTTGATATTGTGCCTATTAAGAGAGATATGATTACTGTTCCCCAAAAAACCCACTTTTTCTCACCCCTTTGGTCAATGGTTGGTACTATAAAAAAACTTTTCAAACATAAATTGTTGGCCTTTATCCGACACATAGTATGAACTTTGAATGGATTCGATATTTCACATATTAACCCTTTCCTTGTTGCATTTCCAGTCACTAGATCCCCAGAAATCACCCTATCATTTTAGAATATGAAGTACTGTGGACATGGGTAAAAGCTCTTGCACATACCATTGGAACTAGTATATAATACGGTACATTTAAATAAAATAAAATTTTACACGTGAATTACCAAGTCTTGCAATGACCCACAGTAAATCACATTCACCTGGGGTCATTGGTTTGAAGTCTGCCCTCATATAATCTGGTCACAATTTTAAAACTTTAGTATATAATCTGACCACATAAACAATTATGAAACTAAGTTGAAAACAATGTGTCAGTAATGACAAACTGTGCACATATTTACATTGTTTACCGTTTTATTTCCTGAGATACCTAGTTCAGAACCACTTCAGCATCTTTTTATTTCTCCCAGAATTAGTCACATTGGCCCATACTACAAAAATTGCCAAATCTTAATTTAAATATGCCAATATATACATCTCGGTAGTCTGCTCCATGGAGTCCTTAGTTCCCGATGTCTACTCCCATTGCCAGTAAAATCATCTGGCGGCGGCTTCGGTGGCGTAGTTGGTAGCATGCTGAGCTTCTATGCCCAAGATAGCGGGTTCAAACCCGGCCGAAGCCGTCGGATTTTTTAAGAGCGTTAAAAAAATCCCTCAGTATGCCTTCCTTCGGAGGGGAAGTAAAGCCGGCGGTCCCATGTCATAGATTTATGGCATGTTAAAGATCTTTCCACTAATTACACCTGTGTGAAACTAAATTGGATAGGTTAAGAATGTAAACAACGCTGTTAGGTTGCTACGTTCGTTGCCAAGAGCCGACTGCGGTGGCGTCTAGTAGCTAGTTCTGAACTAGGCCTAGTAGTCGTTGACGGTGGCGTTTGGCGGCAAAAGTAGGAACTATTTGAAAATTCAAAGTTGCAGTCCCTACTTGAATTAAAAAACAGATACACACACTAATACAGTCATCACAATTAACACCGGTTATCAGACAGATTCTACACACACCCAAAGTACACGGGGCTACATGACCGCGTTGTCGCAGCCCCTAAACTAAGGAACCAACCAACCAAAATCATCTGGCGGAGTAACATGCAGGGAAGGTTGAATGCTTGGTTGTAGGCCACCGTCACCACTGGCAATTAAAGTATGCTGGTTTACTGTATCCTCATCAATATCACTGTAACTATCATTTAACTGATCATTTACATCTAAACCACACAGAAAATCACATTCACACGAGCTATCCGAATCGCTAACATCGCTTCTATTCAATTCTGTTGGGGCATCAACTTCTGAGAGACCAGCCATGTTTCCTAGCAACAGCTGGGAGAAAGGTCAAGGAACAAACATTTATTGTTACTGCTAAAACCAGCAATCATCATCATCATCATCATCTTGCACAGTTTCCAGCCACTGGCCGGGTCTGTTTGGAACACAAGCCTCTCCAACGTCTTCTGTCTTCCCACCATCTCTCAGCCTCCACCCTTTTTTGCCTATTAACGAACTCGACCGAGATTTTATAAGGATACATATTATGTAAAAAATTCAAAGTGATTGGTGCAAAATTGCGGTATTTATCGTGTCCACAAGAAAGTGATTTACCGTATATACCCGAATACCACCCGCACATTTTTATACAAAATAGGACGTGAAAAATTGAGGTGCGGGTATTAATTGAGTCATCCAAATTTTAAAGATTTAAATTGCCTGCCACGCGCGAGTATCCGCTATTATGGTGCTTGTTCGGGTGTACTTGTTTATTTCCGTCTAATGGCTTGACCGGTTGCGTAAGCCAAACACAAGCGTCAGTTTCGTTAGTTGCGTGATAGCATGGCATCAGTAAAGGCTCGGTCAAACAGGAAGCGGGCTGACCGCGCAAACTCGGCCGCCCGACCGCTGTGAACTCTGTATAGTGTAATATTGCATCATCCTGGTTAAACAGAAGGCGATCTACCGCGGCGGGTAAGTGAGCAGTTGTGATTTTCCACTAAGTCCGCGCCTTGACTTGTCCGTATTCAGTTTGACCAGCCCAGTCCACGACGAGCTGCGGTCGTTCCGTTCGCGCGGACAGCCTGTGTCCTGTTTGACCGAGCGGAACTCAGCGTACGCACTGGAATGTTTAAACTTCGCTGCTGTTTAAACCATACCAGCAGATCAAGTTCTACGCCGTCGTATTTCCCGATTTTAATTTTCTTGCAGTTTGCGGAAGTATTCCCGGCAGAAGCCAGTGTTTTCCATATCTCCTCACACATGTTTCAAGGTTAAAACTGTCCAATGAGCTGCTGCTCTCAAGGCGTGACGTCATGTAGCCTTGACGTTGTTCGCCCGGTCAGATGATTCTTTGGAGACCCGCGGACACTCGGAACTGCTGCATTCTTTCACTCGGAACACCGGAAGTATCTTTCGCGGAGATTGGCGAGATTTGATTAAATCGCGGGACCGAGAATATCAGACGCCTTTTAAGTGGATAAAATTTTTATACGGGAACTTCTTAACCGAGTTTTACTGTATTACAGTGTTAATAGTATACATTTTTGTTTAAAATAAAGTGTCAAAAACAAACAAATTTTTTTTTTTTTAAATTACCATACAAAAATGAGGGTGCGGGGATTATTCGGGGTCGGGTAATATTCGGGTATATACATATACATTCATAAATCTACTATATATTTGTCAAATACATGGGTTGATTTTTTAGTTTTGGCACCAATGCTTCAGTGCCAAGTTGCAACAATGTTGGGTGCTGCCACTTTTACCGACGGTTGCTGCCCTGCATCCCCTCCCTCAGAGCACATGACCTCGCCCGTCCTCACCACCACTCGTGCGCAGTCGCGCCTGTCAGACGAGTAGTGTGAGACCAGCACTCGCGAAAACCAGTCGCAATGTTTTCCAAGCAGGAGCAGAGAACGTGGATAAAAATTCAGTGTGCTAGGGGTCGCAGTGCTAAACAGTGTCACCGAGGATTGCAGGAAGCGTGCGGTGCAGCTGCGTTACCGTTCAGAATGGTAGCAAGATGGGTTGCAGCCTTTCGAGATGGGCGCGAACGTGTGGAGCACATGCCTCGATCTGGTCACTCACCAGTAAGTGATGACAATGTACAGATGGTGTCCGCGTTAGTAGAGGTGGATCGGAACGTAAGGATTCGTCAATTAGAGCAAGATACCGGACTGGCGCATTCAACTGTCCTCCACATCCTGAAGGACGTACTGAAAATGAGGAAGATTGCGTCCAAATGGGTTCCGCATGACTTAACCGACATGCACAAATGGCTGCGATATGGCGCTTGTCGTATGCACTTGCAGCGTTATGAGCGTGAAGGTGAGTCCTTCTTACGGCGTATCATAACTATTGACGAGACGTGGGCCAGATCTTATGAGCCACAGTTAAAACGCCAATCGAACGAGTGGCGGCACCACGGATCACCACGGAAACAAACAGTTCGACCAACCAATGTTGATTCTTGCCTATGATTGGGATGGTGTGATCATTCACCATACTGTTCCCCGAGGGCAAACCGTTAATGCGGCGTACTATTGTTCGTTTCTGCAAGGAGCTCTGAGAAGGAAACGGCGCCACCACATGGTTGTACCGCCCATCGTGCTGCATGACAATGCTAGGGCATACACAGCAGACGTTGTGTCGGCATTGTTGGATCGCTGGGGCTGGGAGGTCCTCTATCACCCCCCATATTCTCCCGACATCAGTCCCTGCGACTATGATCTCATCCCGAAGATGAAGATGACAATGCGCGGGGAGCGCTTCCGTACCATTGAAGACGTTAAGCAGGCTGCCGTGCGCTCTCTTCGTACCATCAATAGATTGGGCAGTGCCAACAGGATCCAACGACTTCCGCATCGCTGGGAACACGTACGCAACGGTGGGGACTACATCGAGGGCCTGTGAAACTTGGAACCATCTAAGTGAGTTATTAATCCTGTTATAACTAAGGTGCCAAAACTAAAAAAACAACCCATGTACCACTCACTTACTCATTCATTCATCACGAAATCTAAGGAACCACCAAATGGATTGGAATGAAATTTGGTATGCAGCTTCCTTAAGGGTTGTAGGTGCTTGCTAAGAAAGGTTTTCAAAAAATTCACTCGGGATCATGGTCAAACCGCAAAAACCGTGATTTTATGAGGCAATGCGGGCTGCATAACGTCGCCCCTACCAGTGTTCTGGCGCTTTGCAGGCAGTGAACGTACTGTCATAACGTGCACTTCATTGTTGTCTGCGCTCCAGACCTTTACCCACTCTCTCTGTTCATTGTTTTATTACGTTAGGAGAAGATGGCTACTGCATTAATATTCCTCAACGTCACAACAGCACTCAAGCACCTTTGAAGAAGACCGTGTCTGCCGCTAACTTTTACAGCTTCAGAATATTTGAACTTGAGGGTGATAATTCTTATCTTTTGTTATTTCCCAATCTTCTCAATCAGTTTCTGGTTGATATGTATGCAAAGATTGAGACAGAGAGACTACCTTGGATTCGCATCAATCAGAAAAAGATGTGAAGTGAGGAATGTGTGCACCTGAAGGACGCAATGAGTAAAGCTGTCAGCCGTTTGTCAGATATTGGTAAAATAGATATCGCAGGCTGCCCACTTCGGAGGGTGGGTGGGGTTTCTATTTTTAAAAAGGGAGTGGAAATTGACAATAGCTGGGTGGTACCCTATAACCCCGTCGTATCTCGCACCTTCTCAGCTCATATCAATGTTGAGTACTGCAACTGTGTAAAGTCAATAAAATACATTTGCAAGTATGTTAACAAAGGTTATGACCAAGCTACTTTAGCACCGGAGAGTTTGACGAAGTTGCGAGATATGAATCAGGACGCTACATCAGCAGCTCAGAGGCGGCTTGGCGCATATTCTGCTTCCTCATACATGAACTCTACCCTTCGGTCATGCAACTTGCCGTCCACCCCGAGAACGGCCAGCGGGTTTACTTTAATGAAGACGACGTTCATGACCAGTTTAACTGCCCTCCAAACACAACTCTTCTTGCTTTCTTCGAACTATGCCGATCCGATAAATTTGCTTCAACACTTTTATATTGTGAAGTTCCATCCTATTTCGTTTGGAAAGGTAAGAAGTTCTGTAGAAGGATACAAGGAAAGCCAGTCCCAGGCCATCCTGGTTTGAAAAAAGATCAGACCCTTGGCAGAGTTTACACCGTTCACCCTGGTAATGCCGAGTGCTACTACTTCCGCCTCCTTTTACATAAAATCCCTGGCCCTCAGTCTTTTACTGACCTCAAAACCGTGGCAGGGGTGGTTCAACCAACATTTCAAGCGGCATGTAAAGCACTTGGCTTGCTAGAGGATGATGCGCACTGGGACCGCACACTAGAGGAAGCGTCCTCCACCGACTCTCCCCACAAGATATGCGAGCTGTTTGCCATCTTACTGGTGTTTTGTCAAGTGAGTGATCCCATCATGCTCTGGAAAAGACAGCCTCGAGGAAGATGTGGTGAGAGAGGTTCAGAGGCAGTGTGCTGATGACAACCTGATCATGGGCGTTATCTACAACTGGTGTCTAGTGCTTCTTAAGGATTTAGTACTAAAAATGTCTGGTCAACAACTAGAACGATTTGGACTTCCATCGCCTTCTAGAGAACAAGACTCCGTCGTTGTTCACCGAGAATATGTCAGTGAACTATCTTACGACACAATTAAGTTGTCCAAAGTGGTTGCTGATAATGTTCCAAAATTGAACAACGAGCAGAGATTGGCCTATGACGAAATAGTTCAAAGTGTTGTTTCAGAATGTGATCAGCTCTTTTTTCTAGATGCACCAGGCGGAAATGGCAAAACCTTCCTGATTAATCCCCTGCTCAGTACATTTAGAAGTCGACAGAACATTGCCATCTCAGTCGCCTCCTCGGGTATTGCAGCAACCCTACTGGATGGTGGAAGAACAGCGCTTTCTGCCTTCAAGCTCTCTCTTAACCTCAGTCACGCTACATATGCCTTTGTAACATCTCTAAGCAAAGTGGCACAACTCGCGTGCTGAGAGAGACAAAACTCATTATTTGGAATGAATGCACAATGGTGCACAAAGGAGGAGTCAAGGCATTGGACAGATCACTTAGGGACATTCGGGGTAACAACCTACTTATGGGTTGAGTCACAGAACTTCTTGTCGGTGACTTTAGACAGACCTCCCTGTTATACCCCATCGAACACGGGCTGACGAAGTAAATGCCTGTCTAAAACCATCTTACATATGGCTCAAAGTCAAATCAATTCCCTTGACATACCTGCCAACTTTTACGGTTTATCCGTAAAATTTACGGAAATTGCAGCATTTTACGGTTTTACGGATGAACGGTGTCATTTTACGATTTCGCGGACAAAAATTTGAAAAGATAATTTACATTCGATAATACCGCACACTTCCGTACAATCGATTGTTTGCGTGGGTCGAAGGCAAGTCCACGATAGTCGATAACTCGTTCTTTGATATGATTCGTACTTTTAACCGTGTGATGTTTGTGTCTTCATTGTAATTGAATTTGAAGCCGGGATAACCGTTCTTCCATGTGAATCTTAGGTGTCGACAGGCTCTGCTTCGCATATTCTTTGTTCCGCTCCGTTCGCTCGTTGCGATTTAAACCATATTCTTTGACCACGTGAGTTGTTCATTGTTCGCGAAGTTGGCGTTCCTTGAATGTTTTCGTCTTTTAAGGTTATGGCATATTTTAATGAAGCGTTCGAGTTTTTGTGCTATAACTTCATGCTTCGCAGTTTCCTGTATTCCTTGGACTAATTACATTCGTTCCACGTGTGTGTTTGTTTTTTATTTCTACCATGTGCATATTCTTTCTTCACGTTGACAGTGACGTAATTAGGGCCGAGTGTCTGTTTACTTCCTTTTTGGTGGAACACAATGTGCCCTTAAGTGCGGCTGATCATGCTGATGCTTTATTTAAGATGTTTCCAACATCAGAAGTTGCAAAGAAATATAGTTGTGGTCGCACGAAAACGACATGCTTTGTAAATAAAATGGCAAAAAATGCATCATCTGAAGTTGTTAAGTGCCTTCAGAACGGACCGGATACAGATAAATCCCTTTTCTTTCCATCAGTGAGAAACTACTTTTGTACTGCCTGTGACTACATCATCAACAAGTTTCCACTCAAGGATGACGTGTTAAAGAATGCTCAAGTTGCTAGGTTAGACAAAATTGAAGATGCACAGTTTTCTTCCATTCGTTTTTTCTTGGAAAAGTTTCCTATCATGTTATGCAAGGAAGAGAATGAAACTACAGATGAGGTGGTGAATGACCTTCAGAGGCAGTTCACAGCTCTTCAGGTAGATGACACTTCGGCTGCACATCAAGATGCTGCAAGTGATTCCAATTGGGCACAAATATCAAGAATTCGTGGAGCCGATAGACTTCTTAAGTATAACCGAATTTCTAGAGTAATGCTCTCTGTTCTCACCATACCCCATAGCAATGCAGAATGTAAACGTGCTTTTAGCCTTGTGAAGAAAAATAGAACACAGTTCAGGTCATCCATGTCCAATGAATCTCTGGAGTCTATTTCTATTTTGAAGACCAGGAGTTCTGGTCGCTGTTATGACAAAACATTTTCTCATGACTTTTTGCAGGAAGCTAAAAAGACCACAACCATGACTTTAAAGTCGAACTAGCATGTGATTTGCAGTGTGTATTATATTATTTCTTGCCTGTGTTACGTTAAACAAGTTTTATTGTGTAAAGCCTTTTTCAATTATCGTATATCAGCTTAATCTATCAAGGAAGTCCTGTTATGTGTGCTCCAAACCAATATTCACCACGCCTGCTGCTGATTAACATGGATTTCTTCTGGATTGTTATGTTCATCTACAAATTATGTAAGTAGATATGATTTCATTGAAGTATCCTGTTTAAAGCATGAATTATTGTATTTTGTAGCCCAGAAGTATTATTATTTTCGTCAAGCCGGGGTATATCGAAAATCGTTCTATTTTTTGTCGCGCGTGAGTTTTACTGATAGCCCTTTTCAAAAGTTGGCAGGTATGCCTTGACTGTCAATATGCGCGTACACCTCCATGGTGATTTTATGGCTGAGGAGTTTTTCCCATCTCCTTCTAAGCATTGGTGATGGAAAGTTGGAGGAAAATGACGGAAAAATAACTATTCCAGCTCAACTGTGTGACGTTGTTGACAGTTTAGATAATTTGATCGAAAATATCTATCTCCATTTGTTTGTAAATTCCAACCTTGATAATTCATGGATGAAAGAAAGAGCTATTCTTATCCCAACAGATGACTCTGCTGATAGTATAAATATCGCCCTCCTTAAGAAGTTATTAACAACAAAAATGGTGTACGAATCAGTAGACTCAGTTGTAGTGGCTAAGATGCAGTTCATTATCCTGTGGAGTTTTTAAACACTCTTAACCCGCCCGGAATACCGCCTCATGTCCAGATCCTCAAGGTTGGTGCTCCTGTCATGTTATTGCGCAACCTAATCTCTCCTAAACTCTGCAATGGAACCAGGCGGCAGGTTATAGCACTGCGTAAATTTGTGATTGAAGCCACCATATTTACAGGTGTTGGCCAAGGCGAAACTGTCTTCATACCCCGCATTCCTCTAATCCCTTCAGACTACCATTTTCAATTCAAACGTCTGCAGTTTCCTTTGAAAGTCTTCTACACCATGACAATTAACAAGGCTCAGGGGCAGAGTTTAAAAGTAGCTGGTGTGTATCTGAGAAGTGACTGTTTCGCACATGGTCAACTGTACGTGGGATGTTCCAGAGTCAGTTCTTCTGGTGGCTTCGTCATTCTGCAGCCTGAGAGAAAGACCAGAAATGTAGTTTACTGAGAAGTGCTTATGCGTTAAAAACACTCTCGATAGACATGGCAGTGTGCTAGGGGACCTGCCTTAAATCAAAGCTCCCCGTCGAATATTGCACCCGATTTTCAATTTCAACACTCCATGTTGCCGTCATTATCTTCCACTACAGGAAAAATCTACATAACTAATGTTATAACGGGATTCCAAATGTTATTGCGGGCGAAGCCGCGGGTAACAGCTAGTTACATATAAACTTTTGAACTGAAAGTGGTTTTGGGGTCTAGGGGATGTGAAACGCGATGATATGTCGAAATTTTCCGGAAGTCGAAACATGGTACCCATTGCATTTGTTAGCTTTCTAATGTAATCTACCTAAAATCGACCTCCACAAGAAAACAATACCGTATTTACTCGAATACGACTCGCCCACGAATAAGACCCGCACCCTGATTTTGAAGAACAAAATTTAAAAAAAAAAAAAAAAAAAAAAAAATTACTATCTTAACTAAATAAACAGAATAGCATTTATCCAAAATAGTTTCCAACAGTTTTGAAGTCGTCCTAAAATAACACACATCAAACGATTAAAAATACAAATAAAAGTACACAAACACTTCATTCATCGTCATCAGAAGTACCAACTTCGGAACTTTTATCACCTTCACTTCCCCACTACATGTCGTCATCACTGCCATCCATAGCATTCGAAATACTACATTTCTTGAAGCTCTTCCGTATGAGATCTCCAGAGATACGATTCCATGCCGTCAAAATCCACGAACACAGCAGCTGAACTTTCGGGCGCTGAATACGACCAGTTGGAGTCGGTGTGTGCTTATCGGCCGCCATCCACTCCGTATAACAGCTGTTTCAAGGCTGCTTTGAACGGGCGGTTCACGCAGACATCCAGTGGTTGTAGCATAAACGTCATCCCGCTCAATCACGAATACATGACTCGTTAATGTCATATTTCCTACCGGGCACGATTTCCAATAACTTCAGCTTCCCTCACAACTTTCAATTTCTCACTCACATTTAATGACCGCAAACGTTTCGTAGCATTCATGTTTACACTCGGAGAACGTGCGCATGACTGTATGACGCCGCGCGCTTACGGTAAATCAAAGTTATAGCCGGAAGAAGGCTAGCACCATCTAGCAGATACTCGCAACACCCGATATCGCGCGCAGCGGGCAATTTAGATCTTTCAAATTTGGATGACTCAAATAAGACCCGCACCCCAATTTTTCACGTCTGAATTTGTTTAAAAATGTGCGGGTGGTATTCGAGTATATACGGTAATACTTAACTGAGAAACAACAATGGAACATGAAGACAGAATACTGGTACTTGTCAACAAAGCAACAGACTTGAACAAATACCGTGAAAGAAAGGAAAGCAAAACGAACAGAAACATCGCGGGCAAGATGTATGATGTCCAGTGGATAGGGGTTCTAGCCAAAATTTACTATGATCAATTTACGACGTCAGAAATTAATGCGTCATATATGCAAGGATTTATTTCCCTGCAATTTATCATTTGGTTGTACAGTACTAATAAAAGGAATGGTCCAAGCATTTTTATTCGTTTTACAGTAAGAGTAGGGGCTTCGGTGGCGTAGTTGCTAGCATGCTGAACTGCTGTGCCCGAGATAGCGGGTTCAAATCCGGCCGAAGTCGTCGGATTTTTTAAGAGCGTCAAAATCCTTCAGTATGCCTTCCTTCGGAGGGGAAGTAAAGCCGGCGGCCCCATATTCAAAGATCCTTCCACAGACTAAACTTGTGTGGAGCTAAATTTCTAGGTTATATTTCGTTGTAACTCTCTATCCAAGTTCCAACGTTCATCACTAGGTATCATTGACATCTGGTAGTGAAAGTTGGAACTACTTGAAATTGAACGGAACTTGTAGCTCACCCTAGGGGTGTCCGCTTGAAGCAGCTACAGCCTCTGGCGAGCCAAACCTGTCCTCGGACACTCCCGGTACTAAAAGCCATACGATAAATAAATACATTAAGAGTAGTAAGAGTTTTTATTGGTTCAAATCGTGTCAGCCACTCATTTCTTCTCGTACTTGACCATGATGATTACAAATATGAGTTGAAAAGTATTTTTCATTGTATCAATAAGGCAAACGTGTAGTTTGCGTTCTCCACTGATTTCTCCTCACATTGGAATATTCTTTTATATGGTAGAGGTAATTTCCACGATGCACGAGTTTTAGTAGGTTATGTTTTCACCGTACAACGATCCGGCTTTGTATACCACAGTATTTGGATATTACTCAGATACTGTTGGATTCGAAAGACGGACCATCCAACATATTGTGGAGGACTGCAGCCTTCGAGCCTATAATGGCAACCTGAAAGACTTTCATGATGCAACGCAGCCTGTTCTTGATTTGATTTCAAATTTAAATATTACCTTGTAAATCTGAACATTTTATCTGTT
The DNA here is from genome assembly GCA_946902985.2 of Meconema thalassinum. NCBI lineage: Eukaryota > Metazoa > Arthropoda > Insecta > Orthoptera > Tettigoniidae > Meconema > Meconema thalassinum. The sequence continues at coordinate 471,687,685 of OX336388.2, read as the reverse complement.
TATGTGTCTCCTCATCAAAATTGATATTAATATTTATTGTTCTTTTAAATGCTAATGTACAGTATATGTTTAATGTGTTCTTGTAATTATGTAGATGTACCATGCCATATGCTAAATACCGTATTTACTCACATATAAGACCCCCCCTTTTTTCCTAAATTTTTAGTTCCGAAATTGGGGGGTACTATAGTCGCAAACTTCGCAAAAATCCATTATTTTCGGAAAGGGACTGAGTAAAAATAAGCTGATGCTACATAGTACGATATATTTAATAAAAATAAACGAAGTTTACATCTTTCATCAGCAATATTACACCACAACATCCGCGCAGCGAGTTCCGCAAAGACTGAAGATGGGCGTGGCCAGTAGAACATGCAGGCTGAATACAAAATCGCTACCTATAACACGAAAATCATTGTTTTTAATATTGGTGTACAGTATATTCAAGCTTCAGAAAAAAATATTTAGGCCTAACAAAGGGAAAATAATACCGGTAATATCAGCACTTGGCGCATCCACTCGGCCAGAGTTGCCAGAGTATCGGCATGCCTCTGCTGATGTAACTGCCGTAATTGACGCGCGGTGACAGATGCAGCTGACGAGACGAGTGCGCATAGAGATAACATGGGGAATTACGTCATCCAAGGTCGGCTGATACAGGGCAACAGCCGAGTGGACGCGTGACGGTGCTTTCATATAAATGCCATTTTTACGCCGTTTTTCAATGCAAACTCGACAGCACTTAATTTAAACGAGGCCATAAAAGTCATTCTGCGATTACCAGTACTCATTTCACATATCTTCACACAACGTATCTTAGATAAAGACCGGACGTGAATGCTATGACCCAAGTAGCCAACAATGAGCCAACATCTGGTAAACAAATACAAGTAACTTATATTGTCCATGATTATTGCCAACCACCTCTGCGATTGTTTTGCCTGGCCAACCGCCGGCTGTAGCCTACCCGCGCGCCACGCTCGATAGTAGACAATGACTCTCAATAATTAACGGAGAGGGGGTACTATACGCGAAGTCCAAGAATTTTTTAATTTTGGCTCTCTAAAATTAAGGGGGGTACTATATGCGACGGGGTCTTATATGCGATTAAATACGGTAAATAAATACTGTTGGATAGCTTGTTAACCAAAAGTTGTTGTACAGTACCAATTGGTATATTAAATAAGGGGGCTGATAACTACATAGGTTTCCCGAGACTTTGGCGTTAAAATCCGTGTTGTGCTTTTGCTGGAACTGTAAATCCCATCAATTACCGTATTTGCTCACACTTAATTGACCGAAATTATGTGTGAAAATTTTCGGTGCGGGATGTACGCGGGGAATGACCGTATTCCCAAAAAAAAACACAAAATTTGCATTATTGAAACAAGGCAACTGGCATACGGTACTCACTCTATTCGTTGTCACTGCCGTCACTCCTGCCAATCTCCGAGGTACTCTTGCATGCATCATTCTGGTCATCATCCCATACTGCTTATTCCTGACTTCCGTCCAATGCATTTGCGATGCCCATCTTCAAGAAGCTCTTCACAACAACGTCCGTCGACACCATAACCCATGCTCGTATAACCTAATCACACAAGACTTCAAATGACGGCCTATTTATTTTGCCTGCTGCCGTCAGGTCGTGGCCTCCTCCCGCTATCCAATTCGGCATACAATTTATGAATGTTGTCCTTGAAGGGCTTATTGAGGGAAACATCTAAGGGCTGTAGGCAATGTGTGAGTCCACCAGTAATTACAACGAGATCGGTTATCCTTTCTTGAAGACGTTTCTTCGCGTCGTCCACCAAGTGTCTGCGGAAACTGTCCCACACTAGCATTGCCGGGCGTCGAAGCAATGCCCCTGGCCGTGCTCCCCACACTGTATGGACCCAGTCCTGGACAAGAGCTGTATCCATCCATTCTTTTCTCTTGAACGCGAATATGAATGCCTTTGGGAAACTTCGCTTTTGGCATTGTTTTTCTTTTGAAAATAACATATGGTGGCAATTTTCTACGGTCCGCGGTTATTGCCAGCATGACTGTGCAGCGCTGTTTTTCACACCCAGTTGTACGTACAAGGACGCTAGATTCTCCCTTCTTATTGATGGCAGTGTTGCATTGCATGTCGAAGTTGATCGGAGTCTGAGCTGCGTTGCCAATTTGAGATAACAGGTAATTGTTTCTCTTCCGCATTGCTATCACATGGCGATGAAAATCTATAATTTTTTCGTTAAAATCACTTGGCATTCTCTGTCAGAGAGATGTTCGCCTTCGCAGACACAAGCCAAGTCGTTTCATGAATCTATGGATCCAACCCCGGCTCGCTTTTAGATCCGAACAGCTGATACCTCGTTTATTCGCTAGTTTGCGCTCTTTGAAATATATCATCTTGTGCGAGATACTAAAGCCATCATTTCGCAACTCCGTAACGTAATTAAGCAACTCGTCTTCCAGCTCAGGAAACTTACCAGTTTTTGGCCCTTTGAATGCTTTACGTGTTCAGTTGGTGGTTTCTTGCACAGCTTTCTAGCGAACATTAAAATCGGTCACACTGAATTAACGACCAACAGCTCTATTACCATGTTCTTCTGCGTATTTTATCACTTTGAGTTGAAACCCAGCCGTATAACTTCCACGTTTCTCCATAACTTAACGATCGACGTACACAAAGAAACAATCACACTTAACTGAAACCCAACACTGGAACGCGAAGACAGAGTACCGGTTCTGATGTCGACAATGCAACAGACGGACAACAAATACCGTGAAATAAAGGAAACCTCTGCCGCCAAAACGAACAGTAACATTATTGCGTATTGATGACTGTTGCGGCGCGCTAATCGCTAATTCGAATGTGTCTCAAGGCGGCGTCTCGTTCCCTATTCGGCTCATATCGGACAGGTTCGGATCAACTCGTTCATGCTCGCTTTTCCTGTTTGTATCGCTTGTGGTAAGTTCCTGGACAATATTTTGGCTGCATTCCAATATTTTTGTTTTACATTTATTAATTTTCATCATGAATTCTTTCCTCAAGACGGTGTCCATACCATTCAAAAACTCATTCAAATCCTCAGGCGTGTCGGCCAAGATGACGATGTCATCGGCAAATCTCAGAGTTGAAATTATTTCTCCTTGAATAGAGGTTAAACATGAAATCAGCAAACGCTAAACTGAAACCAAATTTATACATTGTCTTTATAGCTTAATAGCCGGGAATAATGTAAATGAATGTTAATAGCAGGTTAATATTATTTTGAGAAAAGTTAAATTGGAATTTCACAGTACAGTGTACTCCCAATAATTCGTTTTGTGGTTAATTCGTGGGTCTCCAAGACGATTTTTTTTTTAAATGTAGTAATTCTTACAGCAACTAATCATCCTGCTAAAGAGAATCTCTCTGTCTTTTAAAAAAATGTTAACGCGATACGAAGCGTGGATACAAAATAATTTCGATTTGAAAAGACCAACTGTGTTTCTCAGCAATGTAAAATAAGGCCTACTTCCGCAATGATACCAGAATGCTGAAATCTTGGAAACATACGAGCATGTCACCGAACGGGGTGTAGCATGGATTTCTTTTTATCTTCCAAGCCGAGACAGTACAAAGAGGAATGCACTTTCACTCTGAACCTACCCTCCCTTTCCCAACAGTCACTCCCTAAGGTCGCTGACCTGTGAGTTGTGAAGGGTAGCGGACAGCGTATTGTAAAGAGCGATTATTGCCTGATGGCGAAAACCAGCTCGTCGCCACGCCAAGAGCGTGTTTGTTGGATGTTCTTCATGCGGTCAACAAGTCACGGGAGAAAATTACCGCTACTACACTCGCACAAAAGCAAGTGTTTGCTGGCTTCTGTGACGATATTTCGATCGGGCAAGATGGTCTCACTGGGTGAATGCCAAGAAAGTATCATTCAGTCGTTACTTGTCGATAACGACGATTATGGTTTCAGACATGAAAACGAGGAGGATATTGCACGGAATTTGACTGTCGGTGAGGAGTGCGGGAGTGATGCAACGGAAATCCCGAAAGTTTCCAGTCAAGCTAGTGTGTCTATTAGTCACACTTATCTCTTATATAGAAAATAGAGATGATATTTCGTTCTCATATAATATATTATGTTTTCTTCAGAAATTTACAAACTACATTTATTTTAAATGAACGATCTAAGAAACGACTGTCTTTTTTCTTAGATATTAATGTTGGCATAATCCACACATCTCTAGTATAGTGTGTCTCACAATACAGTGTTATAAAGTGTTATACCGGTAATTAATTTTTTGCATGTTAATAAAATACAGTTCAATATTTTAACCAATGTCTTGGTTTTAACTAGGCTTAAAAACATAACTGCAGATAATTCGCAGAAGTTTGTGCATTAATTACCGCGAATTATCGGGAGTGCACTGTATATAATTATATTCTTTTCAAGATGCTATGATTAATAGTTTTATCATCATCGTCTTTTATGAGAGGGAAAGGAATCGGGCATTTCATGAATTCAACTGCTTATCTTTATTTTTAATTTTTTAAATATTGTTAAACATTGTTCTAGCTGATTATGTTTATTTGCCTTTTTAGACCTCACAGATGATGAAAATGTCATGAGCACCCTGAGTGAACGGAAAATATCCAAGAAGGAGACAATTGCTATCAGAAAAAGATTGCAAACTCAGAAGGATATGCAGAACTGCTTTGGATTTGATGTAAGTAAAAACCATTAATGTATTTATTCATTGGTTCTCTATGTTTTATGTAATCCTTGCAATAGGCAATTAATTCCTTAATGTGTAAGTAGTTGAGATTACTCATCTCTAGAGTTGTGGTTTTTAGCATTTGGGATAAATACAAAATTTGCTGAAACTTCGTAGGTGTATGTAGCTTCATGTTTTATGACTTTTACAAGCGATTTTAACAATTACGAGTTATCGATAAAATGAGTACTAAATGCGAATTTCTTGGATTTATGTTATATATGCTTCTAAAAACTATGCTTTTATTCTTTCGTAAGAAAGATACAACTGGCCATGGTGGTCTAGAATGCTAATACGCTAGCTCGTGCCTAACTGGCTTTGAAAGAAAGTAGGTTCGATCCCACCTCAGTCGTCCTGGGAATGGTTTTCGTGGTTTCCCCAGTTGCACCATCCGGTAAATGCTGGAGTGGTTCCTTTCAACAGGTCCATGGCCGACTTGCTTCCAAAATCCCTTTCCTGCCCCCATTTAGATCCAAGTTAGCGATCGCCGGGACAATCGGCCTGTCACCATCCCCAGTTGTATCTGCTGTCAAAGTGTGTTCAGCTCTCAGACACAGTCTTTGCGACAGTAGAGGAATGATCCCTCACAGAGACCGTGGGATGATAAGTGATTAAAAGGAAAGAAAGATACCATACATGTTTTTATTTCAGGGGAAATAATTACTTCACGTGAAATTGTGAAATGAAGAGAAGTGTTGGGAATAGCCCATCAAATTGGAGTTCTTAAATACACATGCCTAGGCCGCTTGCCTGCCAATCTCATTATGCATATCTGTGCCCATGCATCTCAAGAGTTTGAAGAGCTTGTTAATGCCCACTGTTTCCATAAACTGCACACTCTCTCATTTTGTATTCATCATCATTCGTGGTCAGTTCTTCATGTTGGTATAGGGTATTTCTGATTTTAAGAGTATGGTAGCGATCTATTGTGTCATAACTATGACTAGAAATGATGCGACGATCAAGCTGCGTGCAGAGAGTTATAAACTGGAACCATTAGGTCTTGTGTACATGAAGTACAAGGCATCGAGATGTAAAACAGACAGCTAAAATGTGTGATGTGTCCAGGACTCGAACGTGAGAGCTTCGGATTTCCTGCCCTATGCTCTTACCAACTAAGCTGTCATGCACAGACCCTTATTCTCTGCCTGGCGAAGGTACATCTACTTCGGTAACAGCTACTGTCACCTTCTTAGCACTTGTACTTCATGTACACAACACGACCTAGCACCTGTCAACCGAATGTGGTATTCAAACGGTCATGAAAAACACTAATTTCAAAAATTAGGTGAAATATGTTTGGAATTTCTTAACGTAATGAATTTTTACGGTCCACGGCCACAAAATAAATTTTTTACTAAAATTGAGGTGTAAATTTTCATAACTTTGGTATGTTTATTTGTATGTCAGCTTCTTCTATCTTAGCTTTCTTAGTAGTATTTTTTGTTGTTAATAATATTACAGAGTCCTTATTTTTGCTTGGCAAGACGATTCCGCTCGACCATAGCCGCCGGTCCCCGGCCAATTGCCAGCTGTTACAGGTTGGTGCGCGCGGTCGCCGGCCGTATTTCCATGTTCTTCCTGTGGTAGATGTGTGAGCTCCGAGCTAATTGGGTGTTTTATAAAGTTACTGTGTACTGTATATCGTATTGTTTAGTGTTTTATTGTGATTGTGTGTAGTTGCTGTAATGCCTTAAGTGAAATATTCGTTATGTGAACGTGTATATCTGCACAATCTATACTAATACAACCTATAATAGAGCTGAAGAGTTTTTTTGTTTGTTTAAACGTGCTAATCTCTGGAACTACCAGTCGGATTCGAAAAATTATTTTTGTATATGATAGCCAGATTCAAGAGAAATAGTTTAGGCTATGTAGCATTAGGCTACTACACCTTTCAGGTAACCTTAAAGATTGATTTTTGTTCAGTAAGTCAGAAGAACAAGCGCTCCCGAACAGCTTTATACGCGTGCGCTGGCGTTATGGTTAGTGATACGTACACCCTTTCACCGATCTGAACCAAAATTTGTATACTTACCCTTTGGAACCTTGCGAGTAATACTGTCTGCATGAAATTTTGGACAGACCACTCAATTCCTTGCATTTAGGCCCTTTGTCACAAATCTTGAATGGAGATACAGAAAACATAACAAACAGAGAAGAGTCAAGTCGAACAACCACGACTGAACCACCAATCACATGGCTGGAGCTTGAAAAGGCGCTCAAGAGCATAAAGAAAGGAAAGGCAGTGGGCATAGACGAAGTGAGCGCGGATATGCTGAAAGCGGCGGGAATTCCAGCAATCCAATGGTTATACAGAATGCTCAACAGGATTTGGGAGGAAAATACTATCCCAGTGGACTGGAAGATGAGCATCATAGTCCCTCTGTTCAAGAAAGGAAGCCGACGTAAATGCACTAGCTATCAGGGTTTTACACTACTGTCTCATGCTCTGAAAATATTGGAAAAAATAATAGAGTACAGAATCAGAGATATTGTTGAACCAATTTTGGAGGAAGAACAGTATGGTTTCATACCAGGAAGGTCAACTACAGACCTGATCTTTGCACTTAAGGATGCTAATGGGAAAACTACTGGGAGAAGAACAAACCTTTATTTCTAATATTTTTGGACCTTGATAGTGTACCAAGGGAAACACTTCGGTAATGCATGAAAGAACTTCAAGTGAGAGACAGCCTCATAGACAAAGTGAAAATGTTGTACAATGGGAATAGATGTTGTATTCAAGTAGGACGTGGTTTGTCGGACTGGTTTGAAACAAAGAGAGGAGTGCAGCAGGGCAGCTCATTCTCACCGCTTCTATTCATCATTGTGATGGATGTGGTAATGAAATCTATTAAAAGGAAAGAACATGGAGATATTAGAGCCTTCACAGTGGTAGATGATCTTGCGATCTGGAGTGAATCCGAGGAGGAACTGTGTGAGAGGCTGCAAAGCTGGAATGAGGAGTTTAAAAAATATGGTTTAAACATCAGCGAGACAAAGACTGTGGCGATGAAAGTGTATGAGGAAGGAGCAGAACCAATAGTCATGCTAAATGAAGCCAAATTGGACAGTGTTCCAGTTTTCAAGTACTTGGGTAGCATTCTATCAAGTGACAACCTAGCAAAACATGAGGTAAACCATCGAATTAATAAGGCAATACAATTTTACCACCAGGTAAGACACCTGCTGTGAGATGAGCAAATGCCCATGAAAACAAAGATGACATTGTACAAGTCCTACCGTATTTCCTCGCATAATCGTCGCACTTTTTTTTGCCAAAACTTCGCAGAAAAAAGCAGGGTGCGACGATTATGCGAAGAATATTTAATTTCAAAGAATATACTGTATCATTATTTGCCGCACGGGCCAGTCATTCGCGTAGCGTGAGTTTGGCGTGAGTCATAGCCCGCAGTCAGAGAAAGGGTTCTTTCTTTGAACAAGGTCACGACTGGTTAACGCTCGCGGGATGTGCTGACGAAGCTGGCCATTCGCGCCGTGGTTCATAGCCCACAGGCATAAATACGATATTACTTTCTCCTGACAAGATCACGCCAGATTAGGCCTATAAACTCGCGGAATGTGCGCTGGTCGTTCGCGTCACAGTTCATAGCCAGCAGGCATGAAGACGAGAGTACTTTCTGATGACAAGATCGCGCCAGATTAGGCCTATAAGCTCGCGGAATGTGCGCTGACCATTCGCGTCACGGTTCATAGCCCGCAGGCATAAATACGATATTACTTTCTCCTGACAAGATCACGCCAGATTAGGCCTATACGCTCGCGGAATGTGCGCTGGCCACTCGCGTCACAGTTCATAGGCCGCAGGTCTAAAGATGAGATTACTTTTTGCTGACATGATCATGCCAGGTTAGGCCTATAAGCTCGCGAAATGTGCGCTGACCATTCGCGTCGCGGTTCATAGCCCGCAGGCATAAATACGATATTACTTTCTCCTGACAAGATCACGCCAGATTAGGCCTATACGCTCGCGGAATGTGCGATGGCCGCTCGCGTCACAGTTCATAGGCCGCAGGTCTAAAGATGAGATTACTTTTTGCTGACATGATCACGCCAGATTAGGCCTATAAACTCGCGAAATGTGCGCTGACCATTCGCATCGCGGTTCATAGCCCGCAGGCATAAATACGATATTACTTTCTCCTGACAAGATCACGCCAGATTAGGCCTATACGCTCGCGGAATGTGCGCTGGCCGCTCGCGTCACAGTTCATAGGCCGCAGGTCTAAAGATGAGATTACTTTTTGCTGACATGATCATGCCATAGGCCTATAAGCTCGCGGAATGTGCGTTGCCAGTTCGCGTCGCGGTTCATAGCCGGCAGGCTTAAAGATGAGGTTACTTTCTCCTGACAAGACCACGCCAGATTAGGCCTATACGCTCGCGGAATGTGCGCTGGCCGTTCGCGTCACGGTTCATAGCCGGCAGGCATAAAGACAAGATTACTTTCTCCTCACAAGATCACGCCAGATTATACGCTCGCGGAATGTGCTAAGTGACGAAGCTTGCCGCTCGCGTCACAGTTCATTGCCTGCAAGCATAAAGACGAGATATTTTTCGTCTGACAAAGTCGCGCCAGGTTATAAAGTCGCGGCAGCGTGTGCAACTGACTGGCGCACAAATACGAACATGCTATGCGACGATTATGCGATGAAATTTTATAAATCTATTTTAGTGTTTGAAAAGTGGGGTGCGACGATTACGCGGTGGCGACGATTATGCGAGGAAATACGGTATTATTCACCGATTCTTACATACAGTCTCGAAACCACAACACTAACCAATAGAGATAACTCTAAACTCCAGGCAGCCGAAATGAAATTCCTACGTACCATGATTCAGAAAACCAGGAAAGACAAGATCAGGAATGAGAAGATTAGAGAAGAAGTACGAATAGATGATTCTCTCCTCAATAAGATCCAGATCTCAAGACTGAAGTGGTTTGGTCACATGAAGAGGATGCCAGCAAACAGAACTGCACGGAAGAAATTTGAGAGAAAAGTAGAAGGAAGACGACCCGTGGGAAGGCCACGAAAGAAGTGGTTAGATAGTCAAGAACGATGTACTGCAGAGAGGTCATGATTGGGACAAGTTGGTGGAGGAGGAGTGGTACAAGGACAGGATGAAATGGAGGGGGCTCATATACCACACCCGGGCAACTGGAGTTGGTTCAGGATGATGATGATGACCCTTTGGAACCCGGCGAGTAACACTGTCTGCTTGAAATTTCGGACAGACCACTCCATTCCCTGCATTTAGGTCCTTTGGCACAAATCTGCGCCGTTTCACCGATCTAAACCACATTTTTTATACTTACCCTTTGGAACCCTGCGGGTGACACTGTCCACTTGAAATTTCAGACAGACCACTCCATTCCCTGCATTTAGGCCCTTTATCACAAATCTACACCGTTCCTTCTAATTGCACCAAATTTTACATTCACTTTGAAAACCTGCTGGTAACACTGTCCACTTGATATTTTGGCCAATGCTCTCCATTCCCTACATTTAGAATAACAGACAAAATGAACTTGAAAACTACGTATTAAGGCCCTAGAACCATTCATGTCCATAGTAATGTAACGGTACGAGTATTTTAATAAGTTTATTGTTGACTGGCAATTTGGGCTGCATCACGTCACCCCTACCAGTGTTCTGGTGCAGAATTGCAAAAATAGTTAAATCTTGCGCTGCTTATAAATTGCAATAAAGGGGAGTAATTAGTGCAAAAAGATTTCTTAGGCGCCTTAAGGCGACACTCCTGAGATAAACACATCTTTTTACCTAACGCATGGATTTTCACGAAACTTTGTGGGAATGTCACCCAAACAAAAGTAGAGAAATCACAAACATTTGTTTCATATACAATTAATAGTTTTTCCAAAATAATTTAAAAAAAAAATTTTTTTTGGAAATTTTTAATTCCAATTTTTTTTGGAAATTTGAAATGACATGTTAAGGGAAATTTGGAATTAAGTAGATACCGGTAATACTTCTTTAAAAAACACTATGTATCGATTTTTCTGTAAATAATTTATATAATCAGATATTTCAGTACTAAATTTGTGTAATTTTTTTGTTCAAAAATTTTGTACTTTTAAATCCCTACTACTGGGAAGAATTCTGCAATCAATTCCATATGCAGCTTTCCTAATATAGCTGTGATACATATACCATACAAATTTTGTTACATTTGGCAGAATATTATGGGAGAAAAATGGGATATAAATGTAAAATTTCAATTGGCGGGAAAATTAAAGCAAAGTTCAAGTGACGTTATCTTCCTACCTAATACATGGATTTTCACGAAATGTTGTGGGAATGTCACCCAAACAAACGTAGAGATATCACAAACATTTGTTTCATATACAATTAATAGTTTTTCCAAAATAATTTTAAAAATTTTTTTTTTGGGAAATTTTTAATTCCTTTTTTTTTTTTTTTTCATAAATTTGAAATGACATGTTAATGGAAATTTGGAATTAAGTAGATAATACTTCTTTAAAAAACACTACATATCGATTTTTCTGTAAATAATTCATATAATGAGATATTATAGTACTAAAATTGTGTAATTTTTTTTGTCTAAAAATTTTGGACTTTTAAATCCCTACTACTGGGAAGAATTCTGCAATCAAGAATTCCATACGCAGGTTTCCTAATATAGCTGTGATACATATACCATACAAATTTTGTTACATTTGGCAGAATATTATGGGAGAAAAATGGGATTAAAATGTAAAATTACAATTGGCGGGAAAATTATAGCAAAGTTCAAGTGACGTTATCTTCCTGATCCATTACCTAGAAGTCACCAGAACCGTATGTTTTTCCTACCTTTTGTTTCTTAGCAGCTTCTGTACGAATATTGGTAATTCTGGAAGCTTGTCTAGTATCTTGATGCACAACTACAAGAGGTTACTTGCGCGCGAACTTCACAAAAGTAAACAGACTGGCTACCGCCACAGAACTCGCAAGAAAGAAGAAACATACAAGAATAACAAAACTTTTAGTTGTCGGCATTATTGTAGTGACATCAGGAATACCAATACAAGCATACAATGTTGCTCAATGACAGTAGAGTCATCATCATCATCTTGCACAGTTTCCAGCCACTGGCCGGGTCTGTTTGGAACACAAGCCTCTCCAACGTCTTCTGTCTTCCCACCATCTCTCAGCCTCCACCCTTGTCCAGTCTTCTCCTCTCTTCTTCATGCTTTCTTCCACCCCCTTCAGCCACCTGTCTCTCGGTCTCTTTCCTTCCCACTTTGTCTCGTGTACTCTCCTGGGTATCCTCTTCTCCTCCATTCGTTTTACATGTCCATACCATCTAAGTCTAGATTTCTCTATACCATCCTGTAATGGTTCCTCCTTCATTAATTCTCTGGTCCTCTCATTTCTTATTCTGTCCATCTTTGTAGCTCCAATACTGCTTCTCAAGAACCTCATCTCACTGGCCTGTATTTTGCTCTTCTCCCTTCCTTTCATAACCCAGGTCTCCGAGGCATACGTCAGGATAGGGACATAGTACGTCCGATATATGATCTTTTTGCTGTTCTGAGGGACATCCTTGCTCCATAATATGCTTCTCACACTCCTCCGAAATGCTTCTGCCTGCCTCCCCCGCTCATTTATTTCTCTATCATTTCTTCCTTTATCTTGTATCAGGCTTCCCAGATACTTGAAACTCTCCACTTTCTTCAGCTGTTCCCCACCAATTGTTATTCCTGTTGTGGTTCTTTCCTTCTTCCTTGTTGTGATCACCATCTCACTCTTATTTATGCTAAATTTCATCCCATATCCTTGTATTATTCCTTCCCACACGTCCAACTGTTCCTGTACCTCCTCCTCCTTGTTTCCCCAAATCATCAAATCATCTGCAAACACCATTGCTTTCATCTTTCCTTCCCCAATTACTTGTGCCACTCGGGTCATTATGTCATCCATCACCACAATGAAAAGTAACGGTGACAGTGCACTTCCTTGTTTCAGGCCGTTTCTCTGTTCCAACCAGTCTGATCTCTCTCCTCCCACTTTCACACAGCTCACGCTTCCCTTGTACATCTCCTTTATCCTCTTTATAGTCCATTTCTCTACTCCTCTATCCTCCAGGGACTTCCATACTTTGTTTCTGCATACACTGTCATATGCTTTCTCAATGTCCAGGAAGGCCATCAGTAGATCTGTTCCATACTCATAGTGCTGTTCTTGTAACTGCTTACAGCAAAAATCAAATCCACTGTGCACCTTCCTGCTCTGAAGCCATGTTGTTCTTCCCTCATCCCTCCTTCTATCCTTGTCCTAATTCTCTTTTCCAAAACTTTCTCGAAGATCTTTGCACAATGACTCATCAGTGTTATTCCCCGATAGTTTCTGCAATCTGTTCTACTACCTTTCTTGAAGATCGGGACAATTATTCCTTTTTTCCAGTCCTCTGGGGTCTTCCTTTCCTTCCATGCTGTCCTCATCACTCGGTACAACCACTGTATCCCCACCTCTCCTGCTGCTCTCACCATCTCCACACTCAACTCATCCACATCCGGTGCCTTCCCTCCTTTCATCTTGTTCACTGCATCTTCCATTCTTTCCATGTTAAGTCCTTTTCTGTTTGCAGTTCATCTTCCTCTTCCCCGATTTCTTCCTCCTCACCATCTTTTCCATTTGGGTTCAGAAGTTCTTCAAAATATTCTTTCCACATTTTCTTCAGTTCTTCCCTATTTTCTATCTCTTGTCCCCTTTTGTTCACCATTCTAACATAATCCGTAGGATCCTTCCACCTCTTATTTTTTACCATCCCATACAGGACCTTTTTTGTACCTTCACTATCCTCCTCCATCATCTTTGTCCACTCTTCCATCCACTTTCTTCTCTCCTCAGTCACTACTCTCTTCGCCTCCTTCTTTCTTTCCTGGTACTCTTCCCTTGTCTCTACCGTCCTATTTTGATACCACCTCCTAAAGGCTCTATTCTTTTCCCTTACTATATCTTTTGTCTTCTCATTCCACCATGGTGTTTCCTTCCACCTCTTCTTACTACTTGTCCTCCCACATACTGCTTCTGCTGCACCTACTAGTGTCTTCTTAAATCTAGCCCATTCCTCTTCCACCCCTCTTTCTTCATCTGTTGGAATTCCTTCCTTTACCATTTTGAGGTACTCGACCCTTCTATCCCCTTCTTTCAGTTTCCATATCCTTATACGTCTTTCCTGGTTCTCAGTCCCTTTCTTCTCCTTACTCCCTCTCAGGTTCATTACCAGCAATCGATGGTCGCTATCCAGGTTCTCCGATGGTATAGCCTTGATGTCCGTGATGTTCTTATTTAGTTCTTTCTCATACAGTATATAGTCGACCACCGACTTCCTGGTCAAGTCATCACTGTACCATGTGATTGTGTGGCTCTCCCTTTTCTTAAACCAGGAGTTCCCAACTAGCAGGCTGTTCCTCTGGCAGAAGTCCAACAGTCTCTTTCCTTCCTCATTTCTTCCGCCCCAACCCTCTGGTCCTAGAACACTTTCATAACCTTGTCTTTCTCTTCCTACATGGGCAGTAGAGTCAAGTACTGAAATATTAGTCCTTTGCAGGCTTTATACATTCATTCAGAAACATGGTAGATCTTACAGCGCGATTCTGTAGAAATATATGCGGAGGGGGGAGGCTGTTGGCCCATCCCCGGGATGCGTAATTGCAAAGAACAGGGATATTTTATTGATTTGATTGAATGAAAACATGACAATGACATCATAAATAATCTAACAAGCAGTTCAGCAGATTCCACGCCAATTTCTGCTGTGTGCAGACTGACAAACAAAGCATTATTAAGGTGATAAATTGTTTGAATTCAACGGAATAACTTTGTGACAAGAAAGGAGAAAGAAATTCAGTCACAAAAAAAAATTCACCAAAATGAACCAAATATCGACTTCTATCTCCGGAGCAGTGTCGCCTTAAAACAGTTATCATCATGAAAATATTATGCCTCTGTATAAATGCAATAGTGTTGGTGCAATACATTGAAGTTATCAGCTGCAATACGCGTTGGTGCTTTCCAATTTACCTTCATTTATTCCGAACCTTATTGTCGAGCGCTATGTGGCGATAAATGATACTATTGCTTCCTCAGGAACTCGGGACAGCCGATGTTTTCCAAAGTCTTCTGATTATTTTCCTATGGCGCTATGCGATAAAAGACGACACAATAGGTCTCTACATTTCTAACAGCCAATGAGATATAGGACCTAGACAGTGTCTTTTATTTCACTTTCTAATCATGTTTTTAAATTTGTTTGTAAATTACATGTGTCAGTGCTGTAGTTAGTGAATAGCTGTTTCCCTATTCATTATTATCATTACGGGAAAATGACCTGAATGTTACGTCCATTATATTGTACTACTTACCACCCCCACTACAACCACCGCCACTACCACAAAAAGTTATATGTTTAATTTTTTTTTTTTCTGTTAGTTTAAGTAGCATGTGCCACTTCTGTAGTAGTATTCATTATCATCCATAAAACAAATAAATCCACCAGGCGATGCCGGGCACTACTGCTAGTACGTACATAAAGTGCAGGGAAATCTTGTGCTAGAACAAGATAAAAGTTTCGAGTGAAATTTCCAGGAAGACCCCATTCCTATAAATAGGACAATAAACAACCAATGTACAGGTTCAGTAAACAATACAAATACTGAATCTAAATTAACCGGAGACTTCATAAGGAGATGCCGATTATGTTTGGCAGCGGATGGGGAACATTTTCAGCATCTACTGTAAACATGGTGAGTAATAATAATAATAATATCGTATGACCTCGGGTGCCAGGTGCAAGCTTTGTAATTTGACACCCAGAGGGTAGCTTGCATGTCGAATTTCATTGTTCCTTGAATCACTATGAAAGTCAAGGAGGTTAGATATCTAACCTCCTTGAACACTATAGCGCTTTCTAGTAGAGAAATGAGGAACTTTGTGTTGGTGGAAACTCCCGAGAGTGAGTAAATATACATGATACTGATTTTAAGCACTGTATTCTGCCGTACATATGCGCACGCCATAACCGGCAACTGAGCCGTCACTGGCACAGCTTGTGAGCGAGAATGTTCTTGCCAAGCAAATATAAAGACCCTCTATATTTTTGAACTACATTATGTTCGTCATAATTGCTATGTATAATATCGATCAAAAAATTATTTTTAACCAAATTACTGCAAAATAGTAAATCTGATAATAATAGATGATACAAATTGCTAAATTCGGAAATCAAAAAGCGATATTTTGTATTTTAAATGCTAAAAACCAATAACTCTACTCATATCCATTGTCATGTTCCACTAAAGAATTGGGAAACTGCACTGTTTGGAGATCCAAAGTTCTAACCCTTACACTGACGCGAACTTGTGTTGGACATGCCTAGATCTGGCCACCCACCAGTAAGTGACGAAAATGTACAGATGGTGTCTGCGTTAGTGGAGACAGATTGGAACTTAAAAATTCGTGAATTAGCGCAAGATACAGGACTGGCACATTTTACTGTACTATACATCCTGAAGGACAGCCTTAACCCTTACCCCTCGAATTAAAATTCCCTTAGCTCTCCCTACATCTCGTATTTAATTTCTGAACTTTTACCTTCTATTACTTGTATTTATTTAGCTCTGCTTTAGAATTATAACTAGCTCTTAAATTACACATATATGCCTTCACTCTTCTACTTAAGTCATTATTAAGCAAATAAAAGCAGTATGCAAAATAATTACTTAATTATTGTATAATTTTATTAACAATAATAATAATACTAAATTATTCTTGTCAAATTCAGCAAGCTATGTTTACCTAGATATTCCACTGTCAGTCACCATTATATGTATACATGTATACATGGAGTAGTTTTGCCATAAACATGTAGGTCATCAGCCCTAAGTGAAAACAAACAAAACCTACGTGAAAAAAAAAAAAAGAATATCAGAGACATTCTGATCACTGTCACTGCTATCACTGTGTCTGTTATCACCTTCACTGCTTATTACGTCGCATTCATCAAATTCAGACTCTGATATGTCATCACTATCATCAAAAACTTGCCGTATTTCATCCTCCGTCAATGTCCGATCGGCCATGTTTGCTTACTATCAGTTTGGCGATTGCTAAGTAAAAGGTGACAGGTTGCACGGCCTTCCAAATAAGAGTTTTACGGTTGCCTGCTTCGCAATATCGAGATTTCACGACGTTCTTCGCGCAACCAACAGATCGCAGCACCAAATAGGAATGGATAATTTGTCGGGGCAGAGACGACAGACGAGCTGTAGAGGACACAATTATGATGTCGGGCCTTGCCCGACACACGACCGGAACGGAAAATTCGTTATGTCGGGGCTTGCCCGACTGACGAGGGGTAAGGGTTAAAGTGTGTAAAATTGCATCAAAATGGACTCCTCATGAGTTAATGGACATGTAGAAATGGCTGTGATATGGCACTTCTTGTACGCACTTGCAGCGCTGTGTGCACGAAGGAGAGGATTTTTTGCGGCGTATCATTACCATAGATGAGACATGGGCCAAATCTCATGAACCACAGCGCAGACTCAATCGTACAAGTGACATCATCATGGGTCACCACGAAAACGAACAGTCCTACGGATCTCCACCAATGTGAAGGCTGAAGTCGTGATTCTTGCCTATGATTGGGTTGGTGTGTTCCCCCAGTGTCGACCGTTCATTTTTGCAAGACAGTCTGCTGGTACCTCTGAGAAGGAAACGGCGACACTTCATGCATAATCCACCCATTGTTCTGCATGACAATGCTTGGGTGCCCACAGCAGGAGTTGTGACTGAGGAACTCTCTGGATTTAAGCCCCTGCGACTACGATCTAATCCCTAAGTTAAAGGAGCCACTACGCGGGAACCACTTCCGTACAATTGCAAATATTTTACACGCCACCTACCGCTCTCTTCGCTCCATCGACTGACTGGGTAGTGCCAATGGAATCCAACGACTTCCACATCGCTGGGAACATATTGTATGCAACTCTGGAGACTACCGGTATATCGCAGACCTCTGAAACTTAGAGCCATTGCTTTGTATCAATAAAAAAAATAGTTGCCAAAACTTAAAAACCAACGTATGTATCTGTTTCTATCGTATACTTGCCTCAAAGTAAGCTGTTCTTCCATTGTCTCTATTTCATTTCCCGCTTAAAAATTTTGCCTTCATTCTTCCTTTTTTTTTTTTTTTTTTTTAATATTTTTCCTGGGATATTTGCTAATTCTTTGTGAATGGAGAGTAGTAGTAGCTTAAAAGTGACAATAAGTTTAGTTAGTTAGTTAGTTATTATTGTTTTAAGGGGTGGAATTACGAGGTCATCTGCCCCCAAAGGCAATATGTTTCTTAAACCTGGTATTACTTCTTATCCAAGTACCATTTCACTATCAAAACAACAGAAATTGGGAAAGACAGTAGCTTAGCAAGTAAGAACATCGAAAAGAAAGAACAGAAGTGCATCGCATGATGCAGTAATTTTAAAAGATTCTTTGTGAGTGGAAAAATAATTCTTCTCCACGACATAAATACCACTAAACCAAGAAAAATGCTGAGTAATTACCGTATATACCCGAATACCACCTGCACATTTTTGTACAAAATCGGTCGTGAAAAATTGGGGTGCGGGTATTAATTGAGTCATCCATATTTTAAAGATTGAAATTGCCCACCTCGTGCGATATAGGATGTTGCGTGTATCGGCTAGATGGTGCTAGTGCTTGTTTGGGTGTACTGTATTTACTCGCATATAACAACAACCAACCCCCCCCTTCTTTTTTCTCCTCTCGAATTTTCGGCTTCAAAAATGTCCATTGATATAGTTTAGGATTAGAGCAATATTCTCCATAACTATTAATAATGTCCGTCTTTTCAATACATTGTATTGAAAAGACGGACATTATTAATAGTTTTATTAGTTTAGGATGGCGTGATAAAAAGGCACACAAAGGAGCACCTAGCATCTTTAAATCAACCCACAATATAGTTATTTTAACCTATACTTTATTTACGAAAAATGTGATAATAGCCCATTTAAAAGCCACTCTCTTGCATCATCACAGCTGACTGGTCACAGCGCTGGGCAAAGCTGCAGCCCACAGCAGTGCATGCGCCAATTTTAAGTTTACGCAGTGTTGCAATGTTGCGCGGCATCATTTCGTGATTTACAGCATGGCCATTGTCTCTGTTCTCGAACCCACACCAGAACTTTTATGTCCACATTTTCGTACTTTCCTTTTTCACACCGCGGAAGTACTTACAAGTTTTCTTTGTTCCCTATAGTTGGTCCTTCTGGTTACACCAATAACGAATCATACACGGCTGCACTTCATATATACGACTCGCTGCTTTCACTCCATTTTCTGCAGCAAATTCTAGCACTTGACCTTGAAGGATGCCGTAAAACTTGTTCTTTTGCTCATTTTCAGTCCTTGTGTACTGCACGCTTCTTAATTATACACTACACACGGCCGTGTGGGACGCGAGACACGGAACTCGTAAGCTGGAGGTAGGAGGAGTGAGTAGCCATTGTCGAGGTCAACAATGCACAGGTGTGCAGGCAGAAGCGCGGGTTTTACCGTTGCATGATAACATGACATCAGTAAACACAAACATGTGTTTAAAAGCGACAAAAATAAAAATTCTTTTTTAAAATTTCCATACAAAATTGAGGGTGCAGGGATTATTCGGGTGCGGGTAATATTCGGGTATATATGGTATGTAAAAAGAATTATTCTAACAATCATTGGGCAGGAAAGGATAGAAACACAGATGGACAAACACAAAGACAGGAAGGTGTAGGCGAAGGAAGAGATTAAAGGGTTAACAGATAAAATGGGCAATCTCCACATCCAAGTATACTGGTTTGTTCAAAGATGACCTTTTATGCCTTGAATTCAATTAATATTAACCCTGTGATCAACCATGTTCATTCCAAGGTTGTTTTTTTTTTTACCTGATAATGTTGCTTGCTACCTTCCATCTGACTTTTCTAATTTTGTATTACACTACTCCTTATTTGCTTGATTTTTACTGCAGTATTTCAACTGTATTACAATCTGTTAATTCACCTCTTTCCCTGAGAATACATAGTGCATCTTCAACTTTCTTGGTAGGTGATTGTAAATGAGGCTATTGTAAACTATTTGTTTTATTATAATCGGTCAGTGGACTGGAAAAGTATAAAGAAATATGGATAAGGACAAGCATGACAGACAGACGTAGACGGAGGGAGAGATACAATGGAAGAAGCACATAAAAAAGACAGGGATAAACTCCAGAGGTGAACACATCACTGTCTTCAAAGTTGGACATTCGTATCATCAATCCAATCAATAGTTCTTCAGTGCTATTGGTCCCGATGAATAATTTCAATCTCCCAATCTCATCAGGAGGGCGAGCAGCAACCAATTCTTTTGTTGCTCGAAACAGTGTTAACAGGAAGATAGGGAGAAATGTTTTTTTTTTTTTTTTACTTTCCCCAGTCTTCCTTTTCTGTGTTCGTCTTATTTTCACTGATATCCTACACCATCTGCTTCAAGACAGAAGATCTTGCTACCCACTATTTTGAGAGACAGAAGAACTGGTTGCTGACCACCCTCTTGATGAGACTGGGAGGTCAAAACAAGCTCATTGGGGGCTACAGCATTGAACAGCTATTGATTGGAAACATGGTGTGAATGTCCACCTTTGAAAATGGTAATGTGTCGAACTGTGGAGTTTACGGTATCCCTATACTTTTTTCCCCTTATATCTTCCCCTCCACTTGTACTTGCCTGTCGTGTGTTTGTCCTTTTCCAGTCGATTGATTGATTGATTGATTGATTGATTGTACTCACCTTCTGTCTTCCTGTAGAAGTGTATTGTTTCAGTAATTGTAGAATTACTCAGTGTTTATTTTATTTTTTGCTACTCTTGGATTATTCCATACCTGCTCTGTGTTGTTAATATTCCATGTGATACTTCCTATTATAATCCTGTATTAATGTGGAATAATTTAGAATGTTTCAAAGCTTGAAGATGGCAGGAACCTTGTAAAACCTGGTATTACTCCTCATCAAAACACCAAACCCATCCCTAAAATTAGGAAGAAAATATTGGAGGCTGTGAAAAAATGTCTGTATCCTATTGAAGATGCAAAATCTGAGACTTCAAATCAACACTTCAGAATGTTGAACAAATCTTCGTGTCCTGAAAGGAGGAAGCAACTTCACATCAACCACCATTCTAATGTAAAGAGAGGTCATGTGGTCACAGTTAAGAACAAAAATGAAGAAGAAAGAATGCAGATATTTTTTTTAAATAATGAAATGAGTGATGACAATTCTCTGTCTTCGGAATCCAGCCTTACATTGCATGACCATTTAATGGAAAAATTGAGTAAGGAGGAAAACAGTCCAGTATGTTATGATGAGAACCAACCCTTGTCCCCAGTCCAACCTTACCATGACGTTACCTTGATGACATCATTGAAGGTTAGTCTCAGTCACATGCTCTTACCTTATTGTTTGGCATATGGTAGCTAATTGTTGCAGTACAGTGATCCCTCATGTAATGGACCTATAGTGCCGCCACCGTTACATCCCACTTGACAGTTCACCGGTTGGGGATGCGGTGTTGCCAGCCCGCTAACGCGAATCAGCTGACTTACTTGATTCATAGCCGTAAAGTTAACAAAACACTCGTAATGTGAACAGACATGTTTACACACATAATACTTTTGAATAAGTACATAGTAGCAGAATACACATATACTGCGGTTAATAGAACATTTCTGATAGTGAAGCAGAAAAAAATTGTAACAAATTACTCACCATTACCGCCTCGCGTCTGGAGTCGAAGATGTTCCGAGTTTGAGGAAATTTATATTTATAAAAAATATAAAGGGAACACACCACTCATTTCGGAGTCACTATTGCTGTCTGTTGAACTATCACTATCAATTGACCCCAACGAAATGACAAGCCTTTAATAATGTCTTCCTTCTCCCAAGCTTCACTAATGACTGCTTTCGTTTGCCCCACGACTTTCTCCCAATCTTCCGCCCTAACATTGTTCACAGCCTGTAAAAGAAGTCTTTCTACTTCTGAAACTGTGAAGCGTTTGTTATTAACGGCGACGTAATATTTCACCTGGGCCCAAATAAGCTCGATGGCATTGAAATGGTAGTGATAAGGAGGAATATAAGAATTTCCTGAATTTCCGCCTTATCAACACTCGATTAGGTGGAAATTCAGGAAATTCTTATATTCCATAAAACTGTCATCACGGAACCTGAAATGAATACTTCTTCGAATAAGATAAGGGGGAAGTCGGATTACTTTATGTCCGTGTCGCCTAGCAATTTCGTCCACCTCATACACCGGAAACTGTGACTTATTTAATTTCACGAGTTTCATGAGCTCCCCTTTCTTCATGTCATCCCGTAAAAGAATGTTGTGGCTCGTCAGCCACTCAATGAGCACATTCTTTCCTGCTGCCGTTGTTGGAGCTTTGTCGTAAATGACAGAATACTCTCAAAATACTCTCGCACATTACTCATTATTTCCTGGGTTTGACTCCTTAGTGGATCCCTTGTCCTAAGGCCTTTCCACTCTTGGTGCTTGGCTTCCTTGTGCTGGACCCCGGCATGACACTATTGCACATACCCAAGGCAAAAATAACACAAACATTCACTTACCTAAAGTCAACCTACAACTACACAAAATTAAATTATACTATACCGAACTATAATGTCAAACGACAAAGAAATACTAAGCTATTAAGTAACAGCTAGAATAATATCAAAACGAAAAATATACGAAAATACACAAAGACCGCCAATGAAACTAACCGAGCACAATGCAAACAGCTGACAACAACGTGTGTGAACGCAAGATGTTAGCTGGCAACATCGTCAACGAAACACGATTTGTCTCGATTTGAATGGCTACCTGTAATTGGCTGGTTAGAGTGATTTCACCTCTGACCGCTAGATAGCTGTAGCGTAGCACTGAAACTTCAAGTCGGAAGTAAGAATGGCTCTACTATAATTGGGGGATGGGAAGTTCATTATAGCCAGTGTTTGGTCAACCTCTTGTACAGCGTTCATTACATTGTTATATGCAGTAAATGTCGGGTACGATTTTTTAAAAATCCTAATTTGACGTGTAATACCTGTGATAAAGTGAGTGAAAATAACAATACATTTCTTTGTTGGAGCTTTATCAGAACTGGCTGCGTGGCTCAGCAGTAACATTCTCGCCTGCTGATCCCAAGATATCGAGATCGAATCCCAGCATTTTAGGATGCTTACATCTGAGGGGGCTGTGTCAGTAGATTTACTGCCACTTTAAACATCCACTTCGGAGCAAAATTCCTGCACTTCGGTGTCTCTAAAAGCCACAGTAGTTGAAAGGGACGTAGAACCCAAAACATTATGGATTATTATTAACTCTAATCAGATGTAGATGTGAATATCCTTACACCACCTCTGACTTGATGCAGCCTGTTCTGCTAGTGTATGCTATGGTACCGGCCATTTCCTATGCATTGCGAGCTAGTGTCTGCAGTGTGAGGAGTTCATCATCCTTGGAAATGTGTCTTTTGTAACTGATGTTCGCAGTAATCAGAGTCTGATGATGGTTGTTGTTTTAAGGGGCGGAATAGCAAGGTCATCTCTCCCTAAGCAGAGTCTGTTGTGCGTGGGTTCACTATAGTCTTATATTAGCACAGTATTCCATCAGAAAGGAAGCACTGAGGAATGTATGGCTAAAGTGTATGTATGTTTTAAAATTGGTCATATGTTAATAATGTATGGTCTAATTTAATGTAACCTCAATAGTTATTGAGCCAATATGTACACAGGGGTTTTCAAAAGTTTTGTCAGATCAGGTGTTGTGTTGAAGTACATGATCGTAGAAGCTGATATTCAGTTTGGTGTTGGCCGGGCGGTTCTCCAGATGGAAACAGGCTGCACTGGGCTTGAGTCCCATTTTGTGAAATAATTTGCCAAAGTGGTCTTTCATTAGAATTTATTCAATTTTTCTCAAAATCCTTGTAATGTGTGGCTAGAGCCAAGTCGTCAGCATACTTTATCTTTTTAGCTGTCGTCTCAGTAAGATCGTAGATTTATAGATTAAACAATAGTGCTGACTAAACTGATCCCTGGGGTACTCTATTTTTCAGTTTCCTCAATGTGCTCATTCCTTCCCCTAAACAGGTCTGGAATTTCGTGTCACCTAGCATATTGTTGACAAGTAATGCTGTCGTTCTGTAGGGTATGGATTCGAGTGGTTTGTAGACCATACCTTCTCTCCAGATAATATCAAATGTAGTGGTGAGATCAACAAACACAGCAGATGTTGTAAGATTTTTCTGGAAACCCACCTCAATGTGAGGTGTTAGTGAAAGCACTTGATCATAACAGCTGTGGCTAGTCTGAAGACTGCCTGTTCAACAGGAATCAGTTCCATGATAGCAGTACTGATTATATTGTAAATACACCTAAGCTTCTCACAGAGTTTATAGTAACTGCTAAGGAGGGCTATAGGCATGTCACTCTCAGGTCTATTTGTCGGTTTACCAAGTTTCTTGAATCAGGTGGGATTTGTCTAGTTAAACGAATATCCATGAAGAACTGTGCCAGGCATCTTCTTGCATTTTCTCTGATATGTATCTATCGAAATCAGATGCCTTACCAGGTTTTAGTTCTCTTGAACTTGCAAGGGTATTGGCATACCTGGAGTGTATTTAAGCCAATACATTAAAACCTGGTTAATTCAAAATTCAATGTACCAAAAAATTCCATTTTGAATTACGGAGTACCTCTTTAATTAAAATTGAAAAATTTCTGCTATAGACAAATAAGCAATATTGATTATGAGCTTTGCAAGACTGCAGAATGGTTGGTAGGACGGAGTTTCAAATCATTATAGATATTAATTTGTAATTTATTTTAAAGCTCATAGAGTTTCACGACAATGTCCATGGTAATTTCTTTGCCATGGAGTTCATGTTATTAAACTATGTCAGTGGGCGTATTTGCCAAACACAAGGGCCACAAATGCAATCGTAAGTTTATTTTGTAACCTTCGCTCTTGGTCTGTTAGACAATACCGGTATTTTCGCTGACTCAGGAATTGCGAGAAATGAGTTAGCGGACCTAGCTGCAAAAGAGGCGGTATCACTACCACCTCGGCCAATGGAGGTACCCGCTAGAGATATTCGCTCTCAATTACGTCGACAATTACTGACATTTTGGGAGAGTCAGTGGCTAGCTGACCCAATGCCCAATAAACTGAGAGCAATCAAGGGAACTACTTGCATATGGCGGAACTCTTTCCGGTCATGGAGAGAGTCCCTCATTTTGTGTAGGCTAAGGATAGGTCATGCAAGATCCACCCACTCGTACTTAATGAGAAGGGAAGACCCCCCACATTGTACCTGTGGAGCCGTATTCACCGTGACCCACATTTTAACCTAGTGTGTGGATCGTGCTGACTTATGAAGAAACTTTGGTTTGCAAGTGACACTCAAACTTATATTAGCCAATGACGTGATGGCATTATAAGTGAGAGTGGGTTAGGGCCAGCAATCTAAATTTGCCAGTGTACATTGACTCAAAGACTTGTTCTTTTTTGAATGCTGAATTTTTGTTTTACCGTAATTTTTGTTTATATTATAATTATTAGTTTTATTTAATTTTTTTGTTTTATTAATTTTCGGTCTTTTCAAATTTAGTTGTCCACCTGTAAATTTTAAATTCCATTCCAAATTTGTATACTTTAATCCGTTTTTAGTATTTGAATGGTTCATTCTGGTTCCGTATTGATGCAACAATTAGTATTAATATTTTGCAAAAGTTCCACCTAATTAATACCTTTATTGTACTAAATATAAATGATCACATGTTTCGGGGCCTAATTGTTTTGGCCCCTTCATCAGCCTGTCTGTCTGTTAGGTAGTCAGCCCGAAGGCTGGTTGGATCCTCAAAAAGCACCGCCGTTACGTTATGTGAGTAGATACCCACAAAAACCCAAGGCAGCGCTATATTGAGGCGTTCTAGGCAAGAAGAGGAGTGAGGTAGTTTGCCATTGCTTTCCTCACTGAGTCAGAACAGTAGTCCTAACCCTATGAGTAGAACCATTCACAGCATCCACAGGCACTGACTGTGCCCTGAATGCCATTACTAAGCACCACCCATACCTCAGTAGCTTCCATATAATCACAGCCATGAGTGAGACACCGGTGAAAAGCCACCTTTTACTCTAGCCTGTGCCAAATGCAAATGTACTGTATTCATCAAGAGATGGCAAACATAAGGAAATAAAATACATAAATAAAAAAAGGAAGAAAGAAATAGTTGAAATTTGGAAAAAACAAAAAATATAGGGTGAACACACTCTAAAATTGTGACATATTCCATTCTTAATGGTTTAATCTCAAACTGGAGGCCTGTTCCTTCATTAATTATTCCAAAGCATTCTGGCAAGTTGATATTGTTTTAGATCCCTTATTTGGGGGTGGATCTAAAAGGGAGAGTTGCTGTACTAATTTATGAGTTTGTGCCTAAATAAGGGTAGCTCCCCTTGACAGGGCAAGCTGACCAGTGTAGTGTGTTGTGGTGTGCTAGGAACTAGGGGGCGTTCCTATAAAGACTGTAAATGTGGTTTAAGGGATGTAGCCTTAGCACGCGGGTCGGTGTACTAGTCGCCCAGCCGGCTACTTATTATATAATCACCTTGCTAGTGTCAGCGGTTCGGCACGCGCTTCACTTGAGCACGCTAGCCGCTGTGAGGAATACAAGGACGTCTGAGTTGGCGTTATTACTACGGTGTGTCACGTCTGGCTGTGACGGGAGTAAGGAAGGACGTTGGGACGTGAAGAAGAGTGTAGCTCAGTAATGCAAGTGTAAGAGACTGACCAAGTGTTTATTGGTCAGCAATGAGTAACTGTTAGTCCCTTTTAAAGGATCTTGTGATGTTATAATGTGAGTACAAACTGTGGGTGTTAGGTTACAACAGTAGGATTCTGAACACTGACTGACTGACTCACCTCGGTTGACACTGTCGTTAGCCTCCGGCTGTCTCGTCGAAGCACTGGTGATGGAGAGATTCTCGTGACCCACTTAAGGCACCTTTTATACCTTTAGCCTCTGTTCTGTCAGCGCGTTGTGGCATAGTTGAACCAGTTTGTAGTATGTCGCTGTGTGTCATAATTACGCAAGGGTTGAGCTGCTTTATGGAGTAGCCAGCTGCCCTTATAGTATTGATGGATATTGGGTAGGCTTTTAAAGGGTTGCCTTTTATGAGATTTAGACAGATGATGGGGGGGATGATCTCTAAGGGGTGCATACCCCTTGGGTATTGTACAAGCCTCTTCCTCCATTTGGTCGCGTCCTCGCGACCGGGAAGGGCACTTGGGGTTGGGATGTTGTCGTAGTAGTTTTTGAATCCCCCTCGTCTCTTCTGGTGGTGGCGTCGTAAGCGTCGTCGTATGGAACGGGTGTCGTCGTGCAGAAGTGTAGGTGTGCGGTCAGCCCGTGTTCAGAGGGGAGGGTTATGGGGTGTACATAGATATATATGTATATAAATTTTACATTGCATGGTGAAATGTGCATTAACATTGTTGAATAAAGAAAATAATTGCTATTGAGGCACAATCGCCATTGCCGTTGTCGGCATAAAAAAGAAAAAAAAACATGGTTATACATGGTTACATAGTTGTGCAGGGAGGAAAAACCCAGGGCCGAACGGATGATTGCGTCGTCCGCCCTATCTTGGGGAAAAAGTGCTCCCTGCAATAAAGAAGATAGGAGAGAATAGAAAAAAATGGGTGTTCCAGGGTATAATTTAAAGGAAATATTCAAAAGTATTTATTTGTGTGGGAAAAACGGAACACCCTGACAAATGGGGAAGTTAGAAGAGAGAAAAATGAAAGAAAACAATTCACAGACATTGGTTACGTGTTACCTTAGCAAACGAAACAAAACAAAACAAAAATATAGACATCGTGTACACGTGAACTTGATAAACAGACAAAAATATATATAGAGTTTAATGTATCATGTTGCGATGCTGACATTTAGGAATTTCAATTGGAATAATTGCCCGTGGGCGCATGAATATGTATGTAGTTTACTCTTTAAAATTATGAACTACAATGACCTTATGTCTACTTAAGCGCGCTAAACCCTTATAATTCTAGTTTTTATTTGGATCCTCGCGTGCACGCTACCTGTTTGTACGTACGCTTGCCGTATCACGGCTGATCCTATACGGCCACCTCTTGGCACGGTTGAGTGGTCGTACCGCTTGCAGTGTATTCTTAATACATAGTCTGTGAAGCATCCTCTGTGGGTGAATGCTTGCACACTTGGCCATGAGGGTCGCCGCCACATGCCGGTTGCGCCCTCATCGCCGTAAGCTGCGTCGCATTTTGACGCTTCAAGTGTTTTTGTTTTATGCAGATCTGCCAGCAAGCTTGATGCCCCACAGGCATCATTCCCGCTGTGCAGATTATTGACGTGTAGCTGTAAAAAAAAAATGTAGTGAGTGTGTAAGTGAGAATGAATGTTAAATGGAGGTTAGTATGCACAGGTATAATACTACAAAAAGGGGGCATTAAATAGCATGTTGCTGCTATCTGGCAGCAAAATCATAATTACACGTGTCATATTCTAGGTGACAATGCCTGCAAAAAAAAAATGGAGAGGTTAACAAAACATTGAAATTCCCTATTCCATATGCCGCTTCCTGTGGCAGCGTTGCCACAGTCTGAAGCCCCTTTTTACCTGTGAAAAGAATGGCATGGTTATTATTACTCGATATATGGCCGGGCTTACCCTATATGGTGCCGTGACGTCATTTCCTAATGTGTTGTAGTATTGGGCTTACCCTGGCAACGAATTTGGGCCGCCAGGCGCCGCAATTTTACCTCAATATATGTATGAAAAAAAATTGTCTTAAATGTAAGACTATGCTACATTATAATAACTTATCGTGAGTTATCGGACTTACCCTGATGACGGATTTGTGGGTCATCAGGCGCCGAACGGCGTTCTCTTATACTACTTATTCTACTTATGGTATATATTAAAAAAAAAACTACATCTAAGCCGAGAGGGTTGCCTTAATCTATTGCCGAAAGATGCTGTGCTGAATTGCAACAGTGTTCATTAAATTTGCTTAATCCTAGGTTGCGTGTCAAATGCAACCGTCTATAACTAAATTTGGCCTAGGACGATCGCCTGGGGCAATTAAATCCCCAGATCACCACCCGCACGAGCCCCAGAAACACCGGTTGTCTCTAGGGTCGCTAGATTCCGTCCCCTTAAGTCTAGTGTCGACGTCTATTACTTAGGATTAATCTATCCGCGGGCGGCTTACGGTGCCACTAAGCTAACCGTTCCGCCCGCTGTAACTTCCTTGTCGTGCTCGTTTTGCCGTTCCGATTAGTCGTAGGTGAGCCGCCCACTTGGCTCCTGTGAGGGGCGCGCAATGCCCCATCTCTTAATGCACTCTGACTGCCCGATGCGTCGTCATTTATGTGGGCATTGGACAGTGTGGTCCAATGGCATAATATTGTCTCCGCCTTAATCGGCCGTCGCAATCTGCTTTCGCAGTGATATTTGCCTCTATGGGCCGCCGTAGTATGCATTTTCGCATTGATATATAAAGTTGCCTCTATGGGCCGCCGTAGTATGCATTTTCGCATTGATATATAAAGTTGCCTCTATGGGCCGCCGTAGTATGCATTTTCGCATTGATATATAAAGTTGCCTCTATGGGCCGCCGTAGTATGCATTTTCGCATTGATATATAAAGTTGCCTCTATGGGCCGCCGTAGTATGCTCCAACGCACAGGAGTTTTGCTTCCCGCCATGGAAGTCCTACTTACGTAAATTTAACTAACAGTCTAGTCATAATATGGTCGTCTCTAGGGATAGCTCCCGAGGCCGGCGCTGAGTGAGCTATTTCTCCCGCCATTCTCAGAAAGTCTCCCTGCAGGTCTTGGCTTCGACGACCGTGGCTCGAAGTGGGTTTAGCATCCCTTCCTCCCAGGGGCGGTTTATGCGCACCTAGGATTCCAGAGCTTGCCCGACCAGGCCGCGAATGCTTTGACCTTACGTGGTTCGTCTATTTGGTCTAGTCGTCAGTAATTTGATGAGCCGACTGGGGTAAGGGTCCACATCGCCTTCCCCAGCTCTGCTCCTAGTGTTGTGCTTTTGACCTTTGGCTAACGCCGGTATCATCAGCCAGGGTGTTTCAGATTCCCTTTTTTTTTTAAATATAGGTGTAACCTGTGTAAAAAGTGTCAAATGTAAAATACTTCCAGTGTGGTGGGCTGGTAAAACCTCTACATACGTAGACTACTTTAGGCTACCTGTGCTATATCAGCTTCTCCAGCGATAATGCTCTTTTTTAACCTTGATGGAGGTGTTAGTAGGGTCTGTGGCGTCAGGTACCCTGTTATTGTGATCTGGGGGTAGTTATCTGTAGAGTGGGTTAAAGCAGGGTAGGAGGAGGTTGCGCACTTCCGAATTCCGCGTTAGTGGCGGCCTGGAACCGGTTTTTGTGCTGGGATGCTCCTACAGTGAGTGGAACGGGGCAGGTAATTCCCGGGGTTGCAAAAAATAAAATAAAAATCCATGCCGGTCTGATATCAATATCCCCTGGTGAATGGATGGGATATACATGCATGCGTCTGGATATGAGGCGTTTGCACTCATGTATGGATAGGTGTAGGTTGAGGCATAATACTAATATATTTCCCTCTCATGCGGGATGATTTAAATTTTAAAAAAAATGGTTAGTATTTATTACTTATGGCCTCATCTCTCATATGGAGATGTGCATTACGCTTAGTTGGTGTTGGCCGATGCACCCCTCTCATTCAGGTGATAGCGGTGGGGCTCAGGGCGTAGCATGCCCTTTCTGTAAACACATGAAGTTTACCAACCCTTATGTATACTTTGTAGTGTAGTGTAGCTGTTTATGGTCGTGTAGATGTGTTTGCGTTGTTTATGTCTGGACGTGAAAAGGTTATGGGAAGGGAGTAGAGTGGGATGCTGTTAGCATGTTCTCTTGTCATCCTCCTTTGGTCCATGTTGGTTTTCTATCCGCGCTTTGGGATAGCGAAGCTTCACGACCTACTCTGGTCCGTTATAGGGCTAAGTCCTAGTCGCCTGGAATGATTTGTTTCGGGACTAGGGTCGCAAAAAGAAGTTGTTAAGGGGAGGTCCCGTTTCCTCAAAGTCCCTATGTTCGCCCCTGATTGGTGAGCGCGTTTGTGTGTGTGTGTGTGACTACGCTCCGCTACACCACGCGGACGCCTGGTCTGCTGTAGGGCTAAGTCCTACTGTGTATATTGTGTATGGGTAGGAAGCGCCCGTGGCCTGCCAACGTCTTTACGAACGTGCTACTCTGGGCCTGCGACAAGTTTTGGTCTGTGACGTCTGCTTGTTGATAAATGCTTTCGCAGTGTTGAAAAATGTATAGTGTTATGATTGTTCTGCATTTGTTTATTCATGGTCACTGCCACTACACAATCGCGCTTTGTCATCGACAGTGTTGCAAAGTGGCTAAGTCTGCAAGTCATCAGTTTGTGTGTGTAACTTCAGGCCGGGATTTTATGTAGGTTAACCACTGTTGCGTGTTTTTCTGCACGTATGCCAGTGTGGTCATTGTGTTAAATTCCTGGCGGCCCGATGTGGTAATCCGCCCTGCTACTATTGCCGTTGTGTGGCCATTATTCCGTAAGACCGTTGTCTTACGAAATTTATATGTCTCTGTCTGAAAAGTCCATTTTCCCTGTCAAGTGTATTTCTCTGGGGTTCGAACCCGTGTTCTATGTAATTCTCTGTGTTATATGTCTGCGTTGTTCATGTTCTGCGGGCATTCTGTCTGTATTTTGTTTGTGTTTCTCGTACCGAAAATACCGTTGTTTAGTTAGTTTTCGGTACGAGGTTTTTGTGTGTGGACATGGGTTCGAAGCCGGTTGTCTGTAAAAATTTGGTGGCCATTTCTGTGCCGCCTACACTATGGCAAATGGGCTGTGTGTTTTTCTATGCGCAACCCCTAGTATACCTTCCTGCGAGGAGTTTGCTTATTTTTGCCCTCTCCTCGTAGTGTAAATTTTGAAGATATAGGGTTCTTAGGTTGGCTATGAATGATTCCGTGCAGTGTGCTTTGGGAACTGTCGTCTGTAAGGCTCGCAGTTTATCACTGAGGTCTGCTTTACTGCTGAGTATGAGGGTGTCGGGTTGCAATGTCTTGCGCGCTCGCTTGTTTATTTGTTCCGATAACGCTGTGTATCCGAACATGTGTTCTTAATCAGCCTGCTTTTCTGTTAGTGCTCTTCGCATTATAAAAAGGCAAGAGGGGAATTTTGTGGTTTAACGTGACCATTTCTAGAGATCATGTGCCACGGGATTTCCGTTTTACTTGGAATCCAAACCACAGGCCATGGCATTTCACTTCGGAAATCTCATATGCATTGGCCGTCTGCAAAAGAACCTTCCATTGACTACACTTGTGTCCCCGAGTGTTGTGTTATGTATACCTATGTATAAAATATATATATAGTTTATTTGGCCATTTTTCTTTCTTGGGCTAACTGTGTGAAACAAAAAAAAATTATTTATGCCCCGCTCTGCATTAAGAGAGCACATTGAAAGAAAATAATAGTAGGTGGCGTTAGTCTCTAAAAATTATGTCGTGAGCACTATGTTTTTGAAAAAAAATGGTGATTGGGACCTGAGTGTAGTATTTACCAATTTGGTAACGTGAGTACTACCGTAATCTGGTTACGTCTCAGGGGAATCTACCGACACTGTCTAGTACACCTTAGGAAGGCCATTGCCAGACGTAACTGATACCCTTGTATCCACGTCACGAGCAAAGCCAGTGCACTGTGGGAGTCAAACCTGCCTATCAAAGTAATTGTAACTCACCAAAATGACAGTGTCTCATCCCGGTGTGCAATTGGGCTTTTTAGTTGGTTAAAGCACACCTCCCAAAATTTTTTTTTTTTTTTTTTTTTTTTGAAACTAGTTTGAGATTCTTAATTCTTGCCATGCTTACGGTTTTCGCCCGCAACAAGAGAATCTGTCAAACTGTGGAACCATAACGTAGAACGTCTAGTCATTTCTACTTAGAAAGACTCCCTTAAGCTCTATGCTGTGATTTTATGCCTAAGTTGTGTTCAAAATATCTCTTTCCGGCCTTAAGCCTGATGGGCTTTCACTTGGCTTAGTGATGGCCTAATAGAAAGATGCCATGGTTCCCAAAAAAAACACAGAAGGATTTAAAATTACTCACTTCTAATTTGGCCATGTTGCCCTGTATATACATAAAATACGAGAAAGAAAAAAAAATGCGCAGTTTATGTTTACTATGTAATTGTCGGTCTATTTTCTGATATCTCCCGCGTGAAAGAACTTGTGTGGCCATTTATGATGGGGGAAGTGATGTTATTTTATTTCTTTGGCCTTGGTGGAAGTCGTTATCGTCTTTCGAGCTTCAGTGCTCAGAAAGGTGAAGGGTTTTGCCCTGTTACGATATTATAGGCCTCTGAAATCCATTGAGGTGTTTCTTTGCTGTTTTCCGGCGGAATTTCTAGCAAAGTAAGCCTTGCCCTACTGCCACCGTAGCGCGTGTTTCTAGGTCTAAGTGTACCTGTATTTAAGGGCGTTATTGCGCTTGGCGCTATCTTAGCAGATTTTGCGGGAGTGTATGTATGTTTGACTGCGAGGTTTTGTGGGGTGGGTAATAATACCTTTCCTAATCCCCGTGTATTGTATGGTAATGCCTGTTTAATCTGTATGTGCGTGTACCGTGCATCCTGAGGGACTAATGCCGGTGTTCGCCTCTGTTCTGGCAAATTTGCCCTTTGAACTGGCGGTGAAGGCCGCTTAAGTGCCTGTTTTTGTCCTGCCAATGTGGTGTCGTGTAGCCTGTCCGCTTTCTGGCCCATGGCCACGGCAGACTCCTGCCACTGTGTTAGCCTATCTGTGTGAGTGTATGTAGGCTTTATATGTGGTAGGTCAGGCTCTACGTCGTCAGCCCATGACGAGGTTACCTCCTGTTGTCCCTCTGTCGTATTATGTGTGATTGAAGGTCCTGGCTTCAACTCCCTCTCGTTCATCCGGTCCGAGGGGATTGTTCTAGGCTCTTCCCCTCGGCTTGGCAAAATTGCCTTCCGATCCGGAGCTGGAGGACGTGTGTCTGTGTAGGATGTATTCTTTAGTATGTTGGAGCCTAACCTGGCCGTCTCCTGGACTGTGGCCACGGCGAACTCCTGCCACTGCGTGGCAGTACTTGTCGAGAGGGACATCCTCGCAAATTGTCGAGTTAGCGTATCTACGCTTATGTCCTCTCTCGGGTGGGCTGATGGCCCTACCATGAACTCAAAAATGGCCTTATTGCTTGTAGCTCACGGTATTTGTCCCAAATTTGGGTGTACTGCCTTATTGAGGCTCATGGCCTGCTTGCAAATTACTGTACTAATGTATTAATGTTTCTGTGCTCTGTATTGTTTTGTGGCCGCTAGTTGGAGAAGCGCTTGGACGCGAATTAGCTCCCTGTATTGGGCGTGTAAACTTGTGTAGTGCACCCTCATTCTCTCGAGGGTTGCATTATCTATTACGGGACCATGTGTGGTGATTAATTGTCGGTATATTCTGTGTCTTTGTATATGGAACCTATTGAGGTGTTCATGTATGTGATTCAAGAGTGTATGTGCGCGTCTTAATCGCGCTGTCCTACCCTCTGACGGGGTGTATGGCTGTTTGCCCTGTATTGCCCCGATTTTTGTTTGGAGTGCCCGTATTTGTGTTTGCCGGCCTTGTATGTGCCCTTGGCATCTGAACAATAATGTTAATAATATTGGCGTACCCCTATTGCCTCTATGGCTTGCAATCTCTGCATGAGGTGCCATTCTGACTGCAGTGTATGGGCCTACAATAAGAATAAAAAAAAAGTCTGTACGTGTTTGACAGTGTATTCTTATATTTCTTTGATTCTGTATGGGGTTAGGGGGTTGGTTTATTAAGAAGTTCCCCTGTGTAGCTAATTTGGAGCACACAAAAAAAAATGGTGCTTTTTGTCTGGGGAAAAAATTTTCTCACTAATTTGCTTGGCTTTTTGCGGTACGGAAGGGGTCGTTTTACCTACGAGGGCTCGTTGGTTGAGTCCCTTTTCTCTATGCGTAGGACCCCGCCTCCACCAGTGTTTTAGATCCCTTATTTGGGGGTGGATCTAAAAGGGAGAGTTGCTGTACTAATTTATGAGTTTGTGCCTAAATAAGGGTAGCTCCCCTTGACAGGGCAAGCTGACCAGTGTAGTGTGTTGTGGTGTGCTAGGAACTAGGGGGCGTTCCTATAAAGACTGTAAATGTGGTTTAAGGGATGTAGCCTTAGCACGCGGGTCGGTGTACTAGTCGCCCAGCCGGCTACTTATTATATAATCACCTTGCTAGTGTCAGCGGTTCGGCACGCGCTTCACTTGAGCACGCTAGCCGCTGTGAGGAATACAAGGACGTCTGAGTTGGCGTTATTACTACGGTGTGTCACGTCTGGCTGTGACGGGAGTAAGGAAGGACGTTGGGACGTGAAGAAGAGTGTAGCTCAGTAATGCAAGTGTAAGAGACTGACCAAGTGTTTATTGGTCAGCAATGAGTAACTGTTAGTCCCTTTTAAAGGATCTTGTGATGTTATAATGTGAGTACAAACTGTGGGTGTTAGGTTACAACAGTAGGATTCTGAACACTGACTGACTGACTCACCTCGGTTGACACTGTCGTTAGCCTCCGGCTGTCTCGTCGAAGCACTGGTGATGGAGAGATTCTCGTGACCCACTTAAGGCACCTTTTATACCTTTAGCCTCTGTTCTGTCAGCGCGTTGTGGCATAGTTGAACCAGTTTGTAGTATGTCGCTGTGTGTCATAATTACGCAAGGGTTGAGCTGCTTTATGGAGTAGCCAGCTGCCCTTATAGTATTGATGGATATTGGGTAGGCTTTTAAAGGGTTGCCTTTTATGAGATTTAGACAGATGATGGGGGGGATGATCTCTAAGGGGTGCATACCCCTTGGGTATTGTACAATATGTTTCGGCACTGCAGCTTCATGGTTTTTTGGGGCTCATCTATGGTGAAGTATTGTGATCCATGACATTTATCACTGGTGAATTGTATTTGGAATATTAATATAATCTGGAATGCTGCCACGGAGCAGATTATGTCTCATTTAGCATCTACAGACCGCAGTAAGTTGGAACTGCCACAAAGCTGAGCCATTGTATTTTCGTTGACATCTGCAAGCCACGGTAAAGCGTATGGTTTATTTCAAATGTGTTATTGTCGTTCACATACTGTATTTCAGAAGATTTGGGACTACTTGAAGAGTGCACAATTTCTGTGATCAACAAGAAAGGGTCAAATTTTAGAGTGTGTTCACACTATATTTTTTGTTTTTTCCAAATTTCAACTATTTCTTTCCTTCTTTCTTTCTTTTTTTATTTTTTATTTATGTATGTTATTTCCTTATGTTTCTTTGGATAAACATCTTTCCTTTTTCATTATAGGTTTTTTGAAGGGAATGTTTTATGAGTGTTTAGCTATCCGACCACCTGTTTGCCTTGACTTTTTATCTACATAGGCTGATGAAGGGGCCAAAACAATTAGGCCCCGAAACATGTACCAATGATCACTAAGTGATCATTTATATTTAGTACAATAAAGGTATTGATTAGGTGGAAATTTTGCAAAATATTAATACTTTAATCTGTGCTAAGATGGGCAGATGACCTCACAGTTCCGCCCCTTACAAAGCAATAACTAACTAACCTTGTGTTTTGCATTCGTTGCTGGACATGGAGGTCAATTGCAATTGGTTACACATTTGGTCCGTGTGGCGAGATTCCCCGCTGTCTTTATGGTTTCGAGTACGTGTCGGAACATGCAAAAAAATCACGATGCTACGCAATCAGCGCCTCTCTCTGCCTCTTGGACTAGATTCTACCTGTTATTGTGAGTATGAGTTCGTGGTCGAACACAGGGAGATATTGCGATTTGCCATGGGTGTCGTTTGACGAGATTCGAGCTGTCCTCGTGGGGATGTTTGCGGTCGAGCACGGAGAAATATCACGAGTAAGTATTACGCTATTAACAGATTGGTGCCATTTTCGATCCCTTTGGCGAGATTACCAGTATCTGTACGGTTCTGAGTTCGCGGTCTGGCACGGAAAAGTATCCTGATGTTTATGCAACTAGCGCTTATTTTGGGCCAACTTTACGAGATTTCCCACATCTCTCGCACTCGTGTCCGGTCCGCTTGACATTCTCGCTGTCTTTGCGAAGTGATGGTCACAAGTTCGCGGTCGGGCATGGAGAATAGTTGCGAGTAGGCTCTGTACTCGGCGTCGCTTCTGGCCCATTGGACAAGATTCCTGCTGACCTTACGGACCGGTAAAGAGTTCATAGACATGTCCTGAGGTAGCCGTTGGAATTATGTCATTAAATATTTTGAATTTTAGAGGGAGAATTGAATATTATAACGAAAGGACTCAATTTTCTTTCGAATTACAAATTATACAGGGTTTTGTAATATAAGGTGCGTTCAAACAGTAACGAGCCGGAGGCTGGAATGCGCAAACCAGTGACGATATCGGCTAATTGTGGCGTGTGTAACGAGGTGTGGTTCCGACCAGAGCGTCGAAGGTCACAGACTGTCGCTAAAGGGCATGCGTGCACGTCACGTGACGATACAAAGCGAGCAGCAGCATGCATCAATCGTCCAACGCTGCCAGTCGCATTGCAAATGGTGACAAGGAGGCGTCAAACGAAGAGCTAAGAGGTGTTGTTCGGTTTCTGACAGCGGAAGGAGTAGGGGGAACGGACATTCATCGCCGAATGTCACAAGTGTACGGCGAACACTGCATGTCCCTTACAAGGGTCAAGGCGTGGCACGAGCGCTTCAGGGAAGGACGGGTGTCGTTCCTGGTGTGGTTGAAGACTGTGGGGCACCCATTGGACACACACTTTGCGCAAGTGCTGTCGTTCCTTCATGATGGTGTTCACACTTTCGAAGCTCAATCCGACCACGGCGGCTATGGCGTTCACTGTCTCTCGGCGGTCCTGGGTAATGAGTGCATCAAACTGCTGGACGTTGTCATCGGTAATGCAGGGGGTGCCCCAGACCGGGCATCATCGGCTAAAGACACCCGGCCTTCCCTGAAGCGCTTGTGGCACGCCTTGACCCTTGCAAGGGACATGCAGTGTTCGCCGTACCCTTGTGACACTTCCCTTCCCTTAATGAAAGATGCCATTGCACATTTAGACATGAAATCAAGAAGCATCTAATGGAACAGGACAAAGATCTCCAACCATAACGGCACATACTCAAATGTTGACGTTTGAATGAGTCAAATGGACTTGCAGTGCTTTTAATATGTGTTTTTTAATATGTTGTACAGTTTTTAATGGAACGTTTTAATATGTGTTGATGAATGTCTTAGTGGGCATGCATTTTATTTTTGATATTGTTCAATGTTTTTGATGTGTTGCCATTCATGTGATATGTCGTGGCTGATGAAGGACCGATTTTTGTAAGGTTCGAAACATGTACCGTACTTCGCGTCATAACAACGCAAACACAATTTGTATTGATTTGGCGGAAAGCTGCAAACTGATTAAATAATTCATATTTGTCAATACGGACCAAAAAATGGCAACTAATCTTCCCATTGCTTGTGACATTCGGCGATGAATATCCGTTCCCCCTACTCCTTCCGCTGTCTGAAACCGAACAGCACCTCTTTGCTCTTCGTTTGACGCCTCCATGTCATTGTTTGCAATGCGACTGGCAGCGTTGGACGATTGATGCATGCTGCTGCTCGCTTTGTATTGTCACGTGACGTGCACGCGTGCCCTCTAGCGACGGGCTGTGACCTTCCATGTTCTGGTCGGAACCTCACCTCGTTACACACGCCACGATTAGCCAATGTCGTCACCGGTTTGCGCGTTCCAGCCTCCGGCTCGTTACTTTTTGAACGCACCTCATAAATAGAATATTTTATAAGCTGTATAGACTATATATATCTGATGGGACCAAAGTTAGAAGTAATATTCGAATTGTAATATTTATTGGAATCCGGAACTTGTATTCGAGTGGAAGTTTCTATGATTGTTCATCTATGGATTGTTCAATGTTCTTTGAGTATAGTATTAGGATGCTTGAGTGGTGGAATTTGGAACTTGTTTTTGAGTGGCTACTCTGTGAATGGCAGAGAGGAGAGAAGACAATGGGTCAACATGGAGTAAGAAAAACAAGAGAAAGGATGAGGTTATGAATGTTATTAGAAAGATCGACACTGATTGTATGAAATTGTATGGAATTAGTAATTTTCTAATTTATGATTAACCTGTGAAAAGTAAAGAGATTCTATTTCCTTTACCCATCTTTACGGATATATTGGTGCTGCTTCCTGATAGCCCATTCTACTGGTTTAAGAGGCGGTCGTACTCAGATCCTATTTCACCTTTCATTTCAAAACATTGCCACTAGTTTCGTTGTAGTCGCTCTCGCCTAGTAGTTACATGGCTTGTACATAGGTATCAGTACGGACTACCCCCACCCCCTAACAGTGAGGGTGTTTCAAGGTCGCGCGTTCAAGAAAGTCCAAACTGCTTGAGTCCGAACACTGGGGAATTATTGCAGTCTCGTGGCATTGTGCCTCAAGAATATCGCGACTAGAAAGTTCGAAGTGATTGTATACTTTCAATTGAATGGCCGAAATATTTTGCTATAGATAAGCTAATACCTTACTTATACTACGGAATTCACAAGTGACTGAAATATGCTTAGTCTTCCTCGTGATGTACCGGCTAGTATTCTTGGCTGTCGCCCCGGAGGTTCGGGTTCGATTCCCGGCGCTGACAAAAAATCGATTCTTTCTTGTCTGAGGGCTGGAATGCCCCATGAGGCAAAACTGAAAAGGTGTGGTTTCGATTCCCATCTCAGCCATTTTGGAAGTGGTTTTCCAGGGTTTCTCAATTCTACTCGGCTGACTGCGTGGATCAGGGGTAATGTTCTCGCTTGCTGTGCCCAAGGTTACAGGATCGATTCCTGACACAGCCAGCTGGCATTTGAGGGTGCGCAAATGCGAGGGAGCCATGTCAGTGAATTTACTGGCAGGTTAAAGATCCCCTTTGTGGCATACTTCCGGCACCCGAGTGTCTCCTAAAACTGCAGATGGTAAAAGGGACGTAAAACAATAAAATTATTATTAATATTATTATCACTTCTACTCCAGGCAAATTCAGCTGACTCCTTCACAATCCTCATCTGAATCACAAATACACACACTAATACAGCCATCACAATAAGACGGGTAATTAGACAAATTCGAAACACACGCCAAGTACACAGGGCTAGATGACCACGATGCTGCAACAACTACTTTGAAATGCGCTAATGATTTTCAAAAAATACGGGAACTAGTTCTCGCACGGAGAAACGTGTTTTACAGGTGGTTATAAGGATGCGCAGTGACCGACCCCAGTAGCTACACTTGCTAAGGTCATGGGTCCCAAGCTATGTCCGAACTCGGTAAACAAGTGGGTTCGAACCCGTGGGCTTTCGTTTCAATGTTGAACTCCATTCCTATTATGTAGTCTATATTTTATATTAGCTTGGTAAGTCTTTATTATTAAAATAATAGTAATAATAATTATTATTATAATTATTATTATCATCGGGATCTTGCCCGGTGTGGACTCGTCTGTTCAGCCCTATATTATTATTAATAATATTTCTAAAATTACTATCAGTTTCTCTGCAAATTTAGGAGGATTATAAATGAATATTACATAATTCGGCAATAGAGGTGGGGATGGGAGGGGGGTGCGGCCAGGAAACTCTGGCCCCAGGGCCCATCACCGCTCTCCAAGGCCTTGCCTCCGGGGTGACACACAAGAACGCTACACCATGATGTAGTCTTTAAATCAGTATGTTATGCTTAATGTGATACTGCAGAAAGAAATTAAAATTATATTCTCTAAGCTCTACCATTTCCCTACAGACCTCCCTTACATAAAACTGCCTATGTTGCGAAGTTCGAAACGGTAACACAATAAGGTTTCACACCGTCGTAGTTGTTACTTATGCTCCGTTAGATTGTGTATATTCAATCATTTACTTTCATAAACATCTTCATACTAACCTTAATTGTGATTAAGAATCGTCCAGACTAAACTAATTCCTGAAAAAAGTTGAAAAATAAATTTTCAACAACTTTTTTTTTAAATATTTCAAAATATAACTCATCGTGTTTACGATAACATCGAAGAGATACGTAAGGAATCCTACTCCCTAGTATACCTGTAACTTAGTATTATGGAGAAAAACTGCTGTTGATTTCCTAGAATTAAATTTACGTGTTGTTGTCACCATGAAAAGTTATTTTTTCTTTTATTCTTAACAAAGAAGATATTTAAACAAAATGTAGAATTTATTTTTTGAAATTACATTTCTCAACATAAAGGATTAACTTCAACGATAAGCTATAGCATATTATTATCAGGACCGAGTTGCTTCAGCTCTTCCATTCGCATTGCCTCTTCCTCTTCCTCACCAACAATCAAGAAATGTGTATAAACTACAAATTCAGTTGCTCTAGGGAAAGAAAACTAAAATCTGTTTCCCACGATTATCACATCACTATTAATTAACAAGTATGGTGCAATTGTGATAATTAGGCTAACAAATACATGTATTTTTTCCAGTAGTGTTTTTACATATTTATAATCTTGTACCCCCGCCCAACAATCGTGTTGACCGACTGAAAGGCTACAAAAGACAAGTATAGCCTATATTTAAAAAAACAATAGTGGTGAAAGCTTTCAGCCTATTCCTGTAACAACTTAGATCAAGAACTCATCATACCATCAACTCTAACCGCAGTTTCATTATAAACACAAATAATACGGTACTTTTGATTGCCTGTAACAACCATCCCTGGATACCATAATCCCTCCGAATCCTCAGTTTCTTTTCTCTTGGTACTCTTTCTTACGCCTTCTCTAGATCTACAAAACACAAAAGTGTATTCCTCTCGTAGTATTCCTCAATCACTTGGTGAATACTAAAAAAAATGATTTTGACATCCTCGTAGTAGTCTAAAGCCACACAGGTTTTCATCCATCTTACTCTCAGCCAATGATTATGCCTGAGTATACTTCAACCTGACCGCGTTGCCTCCTAAAGTAAAGAACCTCAAGACCATAACATTTGTGAGATGAAGTGTGCATTTGGGTCATACACATTTTATCCCCCAATAAATGGTCTGAATAATGAAGAATTATTGATATACCTCAAGATCAATGAGTGACATATCCACAAGGGATATACAGTAGATACCCAATTAGAGTTCCTGGCTGTATCAAGGGACAACTAACAGGCGTCCTGAGCCACAGCGACTGGCTGCGTGGCTCAGCGGTAACGTTCTTGCCTGCTGTGTGCAAGGTAGCGGGATCAAACCCCGGCTCAGTCAGTTGGCATTTGAGGGTGCGCAAATGCGAAGGAGACGTGTCAGTAGATTTACTGTCACTTTAAAGATCCTCTTCGGAGCAAAATTCCGGCACCCCGGCGTCTCTAATAGCCACAGTTGTTAAAAGGGACGTAAAACCAATATTATAAATATGAGCCACAGCATCCGGCAGGCTCCCACTTAGCGTCACGTGACTGGGAGACCCCGCACCAGACCATACCAATACTTTTAAATTCTTGGCAAAGCCGGGAATTAAACCCGGGACCTCTGAGGTAGCAGCCAACATTGCTGGTCACTGCGCCACGAGCTGGTTTATCCATAGCACAGTATGTATTAAAAGGGGATATCAAGGATCAGTATAGCTGTAAAAATTATGCTATATGCGTCTAGACTCCACCCCCGCCCCACCAATTTCATAGACATGGAGAATGAATTAAGCTTGTAGTTTTACGTGACCGTTAATTTTGCGATCAGAGCTACGGAACCTTCATTTTTACGTGGAATCTGAACCACAGGACGTGATATTCCACTTCGAAAATCTCATTCGCCGGGAATCGAACCTTGGTGAAAGCCAAGCAGCTTGACCACTGCACCATTACGTTCCCCAAAGAAATGAAGTAACGTCGGAATCGTATAGTCCCCGACTAGATACGTAGAAGTTATGAACAGATAATGAATTAGAATAAACCATTTATGTTTAAAAATAATGCCGGGATAGATCTTTGGTTTTAGGTAGATTTCATTAGAAAGCTAACTATTGCAATGGGTCCCATGTTTCGACTTCCGGAAAATTTCGACATATCTTCGCGTTTCACATCCCCCAGACCCCAAAAACCACCGTCAGTTCAAAAGTTTATATATAATTTATGTATGTATATATATATATGTATATATATATGTATATCAGTTTCTTGTGGACACGATAACTGCCGTAATTTTGCACCAATCACTTTGAATTTTTTTACCGAATATGTATACCTATAAAATCTCGGTCGAGTTCGTTACTGGGCTAAATCGGTCGAAGGGGGTGAAAATGGGGGGCTTTTTTCGAAAAAGTGAAATATTGCTATTACTCTCTTAATATGTGACATATCGAATCCGTTCAACGTTCATACTATGTGTCGGATAAAGCCCAAAAATTTATGTTTGAAGAGTTTTTTTTATAGCACCAACCATTGACCAACGGGGTGGGAAAAAGTGGATTTTTCGGGAAACATTAATCATATCTCTGTTAATAGGCACAATATCAAAACCGTACAAAATGGGCAATATTCCCCTAATAATTACCTAAAACTTTTGTCTGAAAGAATTTTTGATATGACCCACCATTACACCAAGGGATGAGAAAAATGATTTCGGAATTATAAGAAAATGCCAAGAGCTATCAGAGGTTGCCATGGCAACACTACTAAATTGATG
Source organism: Meconema thalassinum (assembly GCA_946902985.2). Lineage (NCBI taxonomy): Eukaryota > Metazoa > Arthropoda > Insecta > Orthoptera > Tettigoniidae > Meconema > Meconema thalassinum. Next base: position 471,643,930 of record OX336388.2, on the reverse strand, counting down.
AGGGATGAGCCATCAGACGTTGCCAAGATAACGCACTTGCACGAGATCAGATTCAGATTTTCATCTGACTAAGTGTGAAGCGGCTTCGGTGACGTAACTGGTAGCATGCTGAATGTCTATGCCCAAGGTCGCGAGTTCAAAGTCGGCCGAAGTCGTCGGATTTTCTAAGAGCGCTAAAAATCCCTCAGTATGCTTTCCTTTGGAGGGGAAGTTCCAACGTTCGTTGCGAGTTGCTGGTTGCAGTGGCATCTAGTAGCCAAGTTCACAGCTAGGTGTCGTTGACGGTAGTACCTGGTACCAACATTAGGAACTACTGCTTGAAATTGACCGTCTGCAGTACTTACCTGAATTACAGACTAATACAACCATCTCTAAGTACACGGGGTTACATGACCGCGTTGTCGCAGCCCCTAAACTGAGCAACCAACCAAAATCTCTGCGGGAGATATAATTTTGCGTGAAGAAGTAACAGACCGTTACATAGTCACACATCAGTGTCGAAACCTTGCATAAGGACAGTGTGACCACAAGTATAAAAATGGACCCCAAATTACAAGAAGGTTACCGTTCCCATAAGACAATAAAATGTTTAAAATAAGCATAAAATGACGAAAAACAAAGTTAATTAAGCTCCAATTATAAAATATCTTCTCGCAATAAATGAGGTCTGATCCTTCTACGAAAACCTGCATATTCTGCCTATTTTCGCCTATCCCCAAGTTTGTCCGGTGAAATCTACCTCCGCCTTCCGGCGTGCCGAGAGGACTTTTTTAATAAACGTACTGAATTTGGGCCATAATATATTTTGAAATATATAAAAATCTGAACTCAAGTCCTAACAATCTTCAGAAAGCTATACCACACAGAAGTGAGGAATTGATTTCGGGAGTGAATACACACTGCGTAATAATTGTCGTGCATCATTCTACAGCATATAAACACACCACTCCAGCAGCGCCTGGAACATTACCAGTACTCAGTAAAATAGAGGGTGTTTAATAATGTAAACCGAGTTTCATATTGGCATACATCTACTCTGTCTTGAGTCCATAATCTCGGGAAGGATGACATGTTTGTAAGACCGGTCAAGTAACGGGGAAGAATACTCTCCCAAAATTCATCATCTCTCTGTATGAGTTCCGTTGTTATTCTTTTTGGGTTCCTTACTGCAAACAGACAACATTGTCTTCTTGTAGCATGAAGCTGCCCTTGAGTCGGGTAGTAAAAATTGTGTTTGATGTCGAAGTTTCCTATTTCTCCTTTTTCCCCACTGTAATTGTATAACCTCTTCCGGGATAAAATTGTTCGTGTGTGATGGGCATTTGATTTAAAAAAAAGTCCTCTCGGCTCGCCGGAAGACGGAGCTAGATTTCACTGGGCAAACTAGGGGATAGGCTATAATAGGCAAAATGTGCAGGTTTTCGTAGACGATCAGACCTCATTTAGCCTTCCTTCGGAGGGAAAGTAAAGCCGGCGGTCCCATGTCATAGATTTATGGCATGTTAAAGAACCTTCCACTAATTACACCTGTGTGAGGCTAAATTAGGTTAAAAATGTAAACAACGCACAGGTTCCTAAGTTCGTCGCCAGGAGCCAACTGCGGTGGCATCTAGTAGCCAAGTTCTGAACTAGTAGTTGTTGACGGTGACGGCAAAAGTAGGAACTACTTGAAAACTCAAAGTCTGCAGTCCTTACTTGAATTATGAAACAGAAACACACACTAATACAGTCATCACAATTAACACCGGTTATCAGACAGATTCTACACACACCCAAAGTACACCAAACAACCAGGCCTCATTTATTGCGAGAAAGTATTTTACCATTGGAGCTTAATTAACTTTTTTTTTTCGTTTTTCCATGCATATTTTTAACATTTTATTGTCTTATGGGCACGGTAACCTTCTTGTCATTTGGGGTCCATTTTTATACTTGTGGTCACACTGTCCTTATGCAAGGTTTCGACACTGATGTGTAACTATCTAACAGTCTGTTACTTCATCACGCAAAATTTTATCTCCCACAGAGTTGTTGGTTAGTTCCTCAGTTTAGGGGCTGCGACAACGCGGTCATGTAACCCCGTGTACTTTAGGTGTGTGTAGAATCTGTCTGATAAACGGTGTTAATTGTGATGGCTGTATTAGTCTGTAATTCAGGTAAGGACTGCAGACAGTCAATTTCAAGTAGTAGTTCACAATTTTGCTACCACTACCGTCAACGACACCTAGCTGTGAACGTGGCTACTAGATGCCACCGCAACCAGCAACGCTGGAACTTATCCTCCGAAGGAAAGCATACTGAGGGATTTTTAGCACTCTTAGAAAATCCGATGATTTCGGCTGGCTTTGAACCCGCGACCTTGGGCATAGAAGTTCAGCATGCTACCAGTTACGTCACCTAAGCCGCTTCCACAGAGTCAGATGGAAAACTGAATGTGATCTCGTGCAATGGCGTTGTCGTGGCAACCTCTGGTAGCTCATCCCTTATCAATCTACAAACGTTTTCATGGTAACATCTGATGGCTCTTGGCATTTTCTTATAATTTCAAAATCATTTTTCTCATCCCTTGACGTAATCGTGGGCCATATCAAAAATTCTTTCAAACAAAAGTTTTCGGTAATTATTAGGGGAATATTGTCCATTTTGTACGGTTTTGATAGTGTGCCTATTAAGTGAGATATGATTAATATTTCTCGAAAACCCGCTTTTTCCCACCCGTTTGGTAAATGGTTGGTGCTATCAAAAAACTTTTTAGACATACATTTTTGGCCCTTATCCGACACATGGTATGAACTTTTAATGGATTCGATATTTCATGTATTAAGTGAGTTATGGCGATATTTCACTTTTTCAAGAAGAAAAAAAAAGCCCCCCATTTTCACCCCCCTTCGACCGATTTTGCCCGTTAACGAACTCGACCGAGATTCTAAAGGGGTACATATTACGTAAAATATTCAAAGTGATTGGTGCAAAATTACGACAGTTATCGTGTCCACAAAAAGCTGATATATACATACATACATATATAAATTATATATAACCTTTTGAACTGACGGTGGTTTTGGGGTCTGAGGGATGTGAAACTCGAAGATATGTCAAAATTTTCCGAAGTCGAAACATTCATTGCAATAGTTAGCTTTCTAATGAAATCTCCCAAACACCGTATTCACCAATAAGTCCAACCGGGCACATTACACAGTGTTTCTATTTTTTTAAAGCCACTGTACTATTAAAACATGTTGAACGGTAAAAGGTATTACATGTACATTAAAATTCTATTAGTACAGTACATCTGGAATGGTTTTGTTCCAAAAACTGTGCTATGGTTGGCTTTTTGTAAATCGTTAGGAATGCACAAAAAAAGCTTAACTCTAAATTTTAGAATAATTTGCACGATCATTTTGTCGGAAAACTCAAAAAAACATTGAAAAGCGTTTTTCTCTGTATCGACGTATTTTAAAGGAAAGATTTTTAAACAAAAAAATGTAGAGGACATTGTCACCTACAATTCGTCTCATTGAGGTCATGTCATACGTTTTGAAATGCAGAAGCTAGGTGGCGCCAAAGTTTCCAAAAAAGTGTTTTTTCACCTCTTCTCCTAGTTTTTTTTTTTTTTTCTTCACAAAAGGGTGAATCAGAAATTTGTTCCTCTCAAAATTGTTGGTTGGTTCTTATGTTTAGGGGCTGCGACAATGCGGTCATGTAGCCCCGTGTACTTTGGGTGTGTGTAGAATCTGTCTGATAACCGGTGTTAGTTGTGATGACTCTATTAGTGTGTGTTATCTGTTTTTTTTAAATTTATTTTAAGTACTGCAACTTAGAATTTTTCAAATAGTTCCTACTTTTGCCGCCAAGCGCCACCGTCAACGACTACTAGGCCAAGTTCAGAACTTAGCTACCAGACGCCACCACAGTCGGCTCTTGGCAACGAATGTAGAGACCTAAGAGCGTTGTTTACATTCTTAACCTATCCAATTTAGCTTCACACAGGTGCAATTAGTGGAAGGTTCTTTAACATGCCATAAATCTATGACATGGGACCGCCGGCTTTACTTCCCCTCCGAAGGAAGGTATACTGAGGGATTTTTAACGCTCTTGAAAAATCCGACGGCTTCGGCCGGGTTTGAACCCGCTATCTTGGGCATAGAAGCTCAGCATGCTACCGACTACTCCACCGAAGCCGCTTCTCAAAATTGTCTGCAACATTTATTTAAATGTTTGATTGCTCCGACTTACCGTTCCAAAGTTATAGCGCAGCAAATGCAACGCTGCGCAGTCAAGGCTACTATTGTTACTGTGGAGAGAGCGGTGGGCATAATTTAGACAGGGACCAGTGTCGGACAGCTGCCTAAGGCTCGGTCAAACAGGACGCGGGCTGTGTTTGTTAATTAGCTCAAACAATCATATCTATTTCAATCGCAACATATCAATCATAACTGTACACATATTAACCTTTGTGCCATCTGAATAGTACAATTCTCACAATTTGGCAGACTATAACTTGGAACGGTAAGGCGGAGGAAAAAATGTTTTAATAAAATGTTGTAGACAATTTTGAGAGGAACAAATTTCTGATTCGCTCTTTTGTGAACAAAACATTTTTTCTAGGACAAAAAGTGAAAAAAACACTTTTGGAAACTTTGGTGCCACCTAGCTTCTTCTGCATTTCAAAACGTATGACATGACCTCAATGTGACGAATTGTAGGTGACAATGTCCTCTACATTTTTTGTTTAAAAAACTTTCCTTTAAAATACGGCGATTCAGAGAAAAACTCTTTTCAATGTGTTTTTTAGTTTTCCGACAAAATGATCGTGCAAATTATTCTACAATTCAGAGTTAAGCTTTTTTGAGCTTTTCTAACGATTTACAAAAAGCCAACCATAGCACAGTTTTTGGAACAAAAGGTTTTTTTTTTCTGTGCAGCTGTCCTGTACTATATTGCACCTTCTAAGACAATAGCAATACCGTCGTGGAATGAGCTTGTCTGCTGCTCGTTGTAAAAGAGAGGCGTGTGGTGATGTACCACTCCCCTGCATGAGGGAAAGCCTGAGCTGGCCTGAGACAAACTGTCTCTGTCCCTGTCTTAATCCTGTTTCAAGGACAGGACTTGGCGAAGCGACATCTGACGTTGGCTAGCATTAACGAGTCTATATGCTTATCTTTTTAAAAATCACGATTAAACATATACAGAGTTCTAGAGAAAACTATAAACTGTCTTGCAGTGGAGTCTGTTTCTGTTTTCAACATCATCTGAAGACATAGTAGAGTTTAGGAAATACGCAGTCAGAACTCTATTTTATATGGAGAATTGTGATTTTAACTACACTTTTTATAACTATCTTTGTATTCCTCTTCGATATGCTTTTGCACTGATGAAAAGTGTATAAAATACTGCAGTATGCTATAGAAACAAAATAATTTTACCTTGTCCCGTTTCTTTATAAATCGTTTCACAAACTTTTGACCCATGTTACAACAAGAGCTGGGCTGGCGGCCGGCCGTCCCAACTCCGGCCGGCTCTTAATAAAAATAAATAGAGATTATTGGAGCTACGAGTTTTGGAAGTTATTTATTGATTGGTCACATTTATGAAACATTCCCCATTCATTAACAAGTAAGTGACATTCCAAGGAATTATATGTATATTGCAGTAGGTCTATATTTCCCTTATATACTGAACCAAGAGATAGAGAAATTTGGGATGAAAGTAAGCACAGAGAAGAGCAAGATAATGGTAATGTCAAGAGGAAGAAAGGAAGAGGAAAGATAGAATTGAATGGCAAAATTCTAGAAGTCGTTAAAAGTTTCAAGTATTTGGGAAGTGTGATCGCAGAAGATGGAAAGATAAGTGAGGAAATTGGAAAGAGAATACAACGAGCGAACAGTTTTTACCAGAGTGTAAGGGGTATTGTGTGGAACCGAGATGTCCCAAAGAAATGCAAAAAAGTATTATATTCAACCTACTACAGACCCATACTAACATACGCAGCTGGAGCGTGGACTACTACAAAAAGAGAGGAGAGTAGAATACAAGCCGCAGAGATGAAATTCCTAAGAGGTATAGAGGGCAAGACCAGAAGAGATAGTTAGAAATGAAGAGATTAGAGAAAGGACAGGAATATTGAAGCTGCAGGACAGGATAGAAACAACAAAGTTAAAGTGGTATGGACATATGATGAGAATGGGAGACGAGAGAGTACCAAAGAAAACTTTCTGTGAAAAGATGACAGGGAAGAGACCACGAGGAAGGCCACGGAAGAGATGGGCAGATACAGTGTGGGAGTGTGTAGAAAAGAAGGGAGGAAAACCCGAAGATGTACTAAAATCAGGAGAGGAGTGGTGGAGAGGCAGGCAACGATGGAGGTCCTTAATTCACAACCCGACCCAGGGAAGCTGGAAACGGGAAATGAAGATGATGATGATATACTGAAGTGTTCTGGTTGGTGTCAGAGACATGCCACATCTGGGGATAAGAGTATTCTCATGGAACATATTAAAATATTTTTCATATTAAATAACCTATGAAATGGCACCCTCCCGGATTTTATTTTCGTAGAGATATCTATTAATATTTTAAAACGTCACAGAATCATAGAGTTAATGTAGTTTTGCTAAATCAGAAATTGTCTAATAATTTGACCATGTCTGTAAAGTTTAGAATATCATTTATTTGATTATATTGGCTATGTACCGGTATATCAACCCAGTGATGTTAACACTGTGTAGAATACACTGATTGATTCATTGTCTGGAAATGCTGTGGGTTTCGAATAGCATCAACATCTCCAGTCTCATTATATAGCTAACCATCGAAGACAGTCGAGTTTATCACTCATCATTATGAGTGCTAAAAGTACAAGCTATGCTATTAGGAGTGGGACTTGACATCTAATATTTGTATGTTGAGTCGCATTTGAAGGTTACTACATAGCAGTAGACTGCAAAGTGCAGAAATGAAATTTCTAAGGACAACGGTCCAGAAAAAAAGAAGGGACAAGGTCAAATGAAAGTATAAGGGAAGCAACACAGGTACAGGAATCTCTACTAGGAAAAATTGAAAGTTCAAGGTTGAGGTGGTTTGGACATGTAAGAAGAATGACACCCAACAGAATAGTAAAAGTATGTCTGGAGAAAACAGTTCAAGGCACTCGACCGAGAGGAAGGCCTAGAAGTAGATGGCTTGATACAGTCAAGCAAAACATAACTAGTACAGGAATGGATTGGACAGAGATTGAGAAGACCAAGATCTATTTGGACCGACAAAGATGGAAGAGGCTCATAAACCACACCCAGCAAACTGGAGTTGGTCGACAATGATGATGATGATGATGATGACATTTGGAAAGGCATCCTACCAAAATTCCTGTCCCTGGTTATGTCTGAGATTGCAGTTCTGTTCAACATGAGGCTGATTGGATCTCTCTGATTGAATTGACATGCAAGTCACCCATATGGTGTCAATTTCAAAGATTTGGATTAGGCTAGTGAACCAGTGCGGTCGGCCCCGTGGTGTTGGGGTAGGGTGCCTGTCTTGCACCAGGAGGTCCTGGGTTCGATTCCCAGCTCCGTCAGTGGTTTTAGAAACTGACGTGAAGGCTGGAACGGGGTGCACTCAGCCTTGTGAGGACAATTGAGAAGATGCCTGACAGTGAAGCAGCACCCCGGTCACGGAGACCAAGATTAATGGTCGAGGTGATCCAATGCCTGACCACGCATCACCGCATAATCTGCAGGCCAAATGGCTAGGCAGCGGTCGCTTGGTAGGTCTAGGCCCTTCATGAGCTATAGCATCACGGGGTTTGGTTTGGTTTTAGTTTAGCAGTACATATTTTCTTGTGATAGTTTTATCTGTTTCTGAATGTTTAATAAAGCTGTTTCAATTGTAGCAATAAGCATAATTATTTACCTTTCAGCCAGCAGTTTTTGCACTTCTTTTTAAGGCTGATTTTGGAAACAATTTTTTTAATGATAATGGTCATAAAGGGCTGATATGATTTATTGTGTACTTTGCACCATTAAATTTTGTGTAGTATTGGTGGGGTTAGTTGTCTGTGTATTATGATATTATTGCAATCCTTACCCAACTTTCAGTAGATTCAATTTTGTGTCCCATACTGAACAGAATGGTGGAAATTTTGCAATTCTAATTCTTTCTTGCAATTTCAGGAGGATGAAGATGAAGAGACTGCAAAGAATACCATTCAGCTACTAGGAGCAATGCCTTAATAGTAACAGTGATGTGTATGGCAGCATTTCTTGTATCCTGAAGAAGAATTTTGGTGCTCTTCATTTTCGTGTGGAAAAAAGAAAATGAGTGCTTTACACTCTCATTCAGTTCTGCAGGATGTTGTTCTGTGTGTGTGTGTAGAGCACTGGATATGTTTCTTCTTCTAGCCATCTAAACATTGTGACTTAATGATGCGGGAAATAGTACTCATTTCGGATATATGAGAACAATACGGATTATGTTTGTTGATAAATGTTTTATCACTGACTGATATATACGGTGTATTAAAGAGAGGCAAATGTATATATTGAAATTTTTTAAAGTGACTGCCTGATGGACAAGCATCGTAATTTCATTGAATTGTCAGGCAAAGGACTAGTATTGTCACAAGAATCGGATGTACAAAGTGTTTTCCTCTCAAGACAGTTTTGAGTGTATGTTTGAAATGATGAATGTATTGTTGTGTATGAGTGATATTTAAATATGTATTTTTAGCCCTAATGGTTGTACAGTTCGTTTGAATTATTGGGTTAACTGCCTGTGCTCATGTGATTAGGATTTGACTTATTTGGAAACCACCATTTTTACTGTGGAGAGTTATGCCCTTATACAGCCTTGTATACATGATGCCTAATTATTCTGTTTTCTCCCTTTGCTCTAGTCCTTGAAGTTTTGTTATTGTTGTGGTTGGTCACACCTAGATACACTGCTTAGTTATTTTATACTTTATCATCTAAATTATTCATTGAATTTTGTGATTTTTATCTCATTATTTTTCTGGTATTTATGTGCATGATGTTGAAGGATCTTTTGTGTTATAGGTAGTAGCAATTTGCTGCTGGTTCTCCTTTGTAAATGTACATAGTGATGAATATAATTGAGACTTCTCATTTCTCCTAGAGAAGCTTGAGTTTGTTAATAAGCTTGTATAGGGAAATAATTTATTTTGTTGCCAAAGATTATTCTTAATTGCTGGTCACTTACATCACCACTAATAGCATTTGGAGGTATTTCAGTTTGATGGTTTCCTTACTTCCAGTAAGCCAAGCTTGGATTAAAACCCATAAAGAGTAGCAGGCAAGGGCACTGGGAGGAAGGAAGAATTAATGTGGCTTTTCCTCCCCTTCATTAGCATGATTCTTGTTCATATTCACTGTGGCTGTCAATACCATTCAGGCAAACAAACTCCAAGTAGCTCATGGTGTGTTTGGAACAGGTGATTATGTATTTTATTGATCTCGAGTGTGGTATGATCACTGCATTCAAACATACTGTGTCCTGTTAAAAACAACCTGTATCAGATGAGAATAGAAATTTGAGAAGAACTGTTTGTGCAAATTGTTTGCTACTTTTCTAATAGTTCCTGTAGAAGGTTATGTTGTAAGTTCCACTAATACCAATACTCGGCATTATGGCTGGATCTGTAAAGTCACACATCACAACTACAATGAAAAGCTGTTATTTGGAAATCCAAGATTTGATTCCCGGTGCTTATAGTAATATTTCTCAGTGTGGTTTATCCCTGGATTTTTGATATTGCCTCCAGGTAAATGCCAGGGTGGTTCCTCATTTGAAGTCCTGGGGCACCTATCCCAACCCTAGACTCTAAAGCCACGTACCCACTAGGGCACAAGTTGCGGGACATGTTCCAGTGCGTGTTGCACGGAACATCTTGGAACAAAGCCGCGCGTCATGTCGCTTGTACACATTAGCCAGTTGTTGCAGAGATGTCGCCCGGAGAGGTTGTCTTGATCAGCGCTGCGTACATTATTCAAAGTGAATCAAAATGTAAAAGAAAGAGAAGGTTGTGGGTGTGAAACTACTTACTACAGAGAAGAGTATATATTTTAAGTGATCTTCGAATGTCTGATGGATCATATGTAAATTTTACTAGAATGACAACAACTGATTTTGAAACTTATTACAAATGATCGGGCCATCTATAGCCAAGCAAGACATGATATTATAGAATGCTGTCGGCCCTGTCAACTGGGGATTCATACTATCTGTCATATTCAGACTGTGAATACTTGATGATGCCTTACTGTAGCCTTGGTGGTATTTCCTCATGCGCATATCAATTAATATTTTATTAATATAATATTTTGCCATGAGTACACCTTGTTCATCTTGCATCTCGCATGGTTCTGAACTCACATATTGTGCTTAGACCGCAAATTCGTCCTGGGTTACTTCCAGCATTTTCTTTTTGGTGCTTTGCATCACTTCGAAGGCCTCTTAGACTCTCTCTTCATGTGGTGTCTTTCTCTTAGAATATTTGGATGTTGTAGGCGTCTCCACAGATGCATGATTGCATTGAGATGAGACGGTTTCGTAAGTACTCTCGGTGTTGGGCGAGTCAGGGAATTCGTCATTGTTGTCCTGGCATTGTATCAGAAAAAAAAAAGTAAATCATAATTTCTTTTTCATGTCCCAACCACTGTAAATGAGAAAAAGCACATAATTATGAAATATTATGGAACTTCCCGCATTGTATAGGAGATGTATACGGGAAGCACGTTTGATTCAAGCACCTCAGAATTCCGGCAGTGATTTTTACAACTATAAAGAGCAATTTAGCATCGTGCTCTTGGCTATTGTAGATGCTGAAAATAATTATATATATTATGCTAATTGTGGTGCCAAAAGAAAGTCATCTTAACAGTGGAGTGTTTCTATAAAGCTATGGCTAAAAACCGGCTCAATTGGCCAACAATGGACCGAACATGCCCTTTGTACTGGTGAGAGACGGCACGTTTACACTGACCGAAAACATGTTGAAACCATATCCTGGTATCCACTGAGAAATTGGACCAGGTATTATGTTGAATTTAGAAGCGTTAGGAAGACCACCCACTCAATCTGGTATGGCAATAAATGACCAGTTCGCTGAAGATTTCATGAGTGCACAAGGAGGTGTTCTATGTCAGATATACACATTTACCCATACGTAGGCACTTCTTCTTCTTCTGCTTTTACGGCCTCATTGGACCACTTCAGTCAATCATTTCTTGGTCCTCTTCTTCAGTAAGTTTCCTTTCCGAGTCGCCCAGTAGCTTTTCATTTGCTCTGATCTTCTCCGGCGTTCCTCATCTGTAAATACCCTTTTTCAGGGTGTCTACCGGTAACGAAAGTAACGAAAAAGTAACGAATTTTACAAATGAGTAACGAAAAAGTAACGAATTTTACAAACGGGTAACGAAAATTTTCTGAAGGCGGGTTGAATCATTTAAACTCGCGCCGCTAGGCTCAGAGATTGCGAGTTTCACGCAAGCGGCGCCGTGCCTATTGCATAGTACTAAGCTATATTTCTCCGTGCCTGACCTCAAGGAAATACATACCGAGGATACCTTAAGTGGTATACATCGGTTCAACGTATATTTTTGGCATCAGGAAGACTTAAGTTTCGTGTGAAATATTTTTCTGTGTTACTATAGTAGGAGTCCTGACTTTTCGCGATACTTTTATTCGCTATTACTTCCGAAACTAAAAAGAAATCTCTTATTTCTGTAATTTGAAAACTATGTCAAATTGAAGTCCAGAAATAACGCGAAATAATTTAATGTCGCAATCTTACGAAATGTTACCGTTTCGAAATAAAATTGCAAAAAATCTTCGAAATACATATAGCCTAACTTATTTAAAAATATGTCTAGTAAATTTGCGACATCCGGTATGGTTAATTCGAAATTCCGTTATAAGTCGATTTTTCTTTCGAACTTTCGTTCCATCGTTTTTATAATCTAACCGATTATTTCGATAACTTGTGGATAATTCGTGGTTCTCAGTCGAAATAAAACGTGCCTTCTTGTCGTATTATTCGTGCAATCCACTCAGAATAATTCGTAATATTCGATACCGTACCTACTTCGAACGTTCATCCTCCAAAATCGCATCCTCAAGACGGCCGGCTGACCGCACGACTTGCCTGCGGGAATCTCGTCAAACGGACCGTGATCGACGTCAGTTGCGTAAAATCATAAAACCCGTCCCCTATCGTGAACTTGTGACCACGAGGACTGCGGGAATCCTGTCAAAGGTGATTGGGCACCCATTACGGGGCACCCATCACGAAACCTACTTGCTACTTTTCCCATGACCGAATATTTAAAAGCGTGCGGGGGGCGAGAAGTGCATCAACCCACATAAAAATGACAGCCTACGTAGCATCGAAATACTAATTCCTCCTCGTGATCCACCCTGAACTGATGAACTCCCAACCACAGCATAGGGGCAAAGGGAATCACGGCGCCGACCGAGCAACATGCTCATAACTACTCGTGAATTTTAACCATTCCCAACCTTGAGCTTGCCTCCGCCATTCTGTCAGGACAGATAGACAGGCAGACAATCGTTGAACGGTCGGGTGCGGCGACGATTGCTTAATATCTCGAGAACAACGTAAAACGGCCGAGAGCGGCAGCGATTGCGATACATCGCGATATTTCTCCACATTCAATGACGAGGACAACTGTATTGCTGTCAAACGGACAGCAAGTGGCGCCGATTGCGTAATAATGCTATATTTTCTTGTGCCCGACCTCAAAGACAATGGAAATCTCGTCGAATGACTAAAAGTGACGCTGATTATCTAAATCGCGATTTTTCTCGTGTTCTATCGTGAAAACTACGGGATGCTCGTCAAACAACTGAGACCAGCGCCGATCGTGTAACATCTCGATAATTCTCCGTATTTGTCTGCGAAGACAGAATTCGGTGACGTTCGCGTAACATCGCAAACATTTCTTCGCGACCTACCGCGGGGACGAAGGAGATCTCGCCAAATGGTCAAAAGCAGAGTAACCTCTTTGTACCGTAATTATAACAACATATTGTGCACAAGACGACATATTAGCCGAAACAACTCATTGGATATTAAATATCTACTAACTTCTATATTTATTATTTTTTAATTTTTTATAACATCATGTGAATTTCATTTAAAGCGGCTTCGGTGGCCTAGTTGGTAGCATGCTGAACTGCTGTGCCCAAGATCGCGGGTTCAAACCCGGCCGAAGTCGTCGGATTTTTAAAAGCGTTAAAAATCCTTCAGTATGCCTTCCTTCGGAGGGGAAGTAAAGCCGGCGGTGCCATGTCATAGATTTATGGCATGTAAAAGATTCTTCCACAGACTAAGCTTGTGTGAAGCTAAATTGTTAGGTTAGATTTTGTCTGAACGCTCTATCAAAGTCCCAACGTTCACCACTAGGTATCATTGATATCTGGTAGCGACTTGAAATTGAACGGAACTTGTAGGTCACCCTAAGGGTGTCCGCTGGAAGCAGCTACAGACTCAGGTGAGCCGAACATGTCCTCGGGCACTCCCGGCACTAAAAGCCATACGATAAATTAAAAAACCTCTTTAAAAACAGTTCATTGTTGTTTTTCTTCACCGCGTGATGAGCAGACCGCAGACGTATCTTGAATTCAAAGGTAACTAAAATTAGCTAAAAGGTAACTAAAAGGTGCCTAAAAAGTAACTAATTTTTACTTCATCCTTACAGTAGACACCCTGTTTTTATTGTGTTACGTTTGTCTATTTTTGCCTGAAATCTTATTTTTATATCTCACAGTTTTTGTTTTGTTTTGTTTTGCAAGTCATCCAAGGTTATTTCTAATTCTTTCATATCTTCTCTAATTTCCTTAATCCATCCTACTTGTTGTTTCATATTCCAAAGTTTCACTACAATTTTTCTAGATAACCTGGTTTCTGGTGTCCTCATGATGTGACCAAAAAAAGAAATCTGTTTCTTCCGAATAGTATCAGTGATGGGCTCCAGTTCTCTGTATACCATTTCATTTGGTACTATCCGCCACTGTCCATCTTTCTGATATTTTTTATTTATGCATGTTCTAGCTATTCTTCTTTCTACTTTTAAAATTTTGTCGATTCTGTTTTTCTGAGTAACGCTAAAAAGAGTTTCACTTCCAAATGTCATCTCTAGTTGAACCACCGTCTTGCAATGTTTTAATTTTGTTGTGATTGATATACATTTTCTTTTATATGTAGACCATGTTAATTTTTGGGCTTTTATCATTTTATTAGTTCTTTCTTGCCATGCAGGTTTCTCATCCAAGTTGTAAGTTATAATTTCTCCTAAGTATTTAAATTGCTTCACTATTTTAACTTTCTTGTTATTTACTGTTATGTGATTGATTACAAGTAGATTTGCTACCATTATCTCTGTCTTTTCAAATGATATATGAAGTCCAATTTTTTGTGCTATATTTTGTAGGCTTATTATTTGATTTCTGGCTTCTTGAATATTATTAGCCAGTAACGCTAAGTCATCTGCGAATCCCAAGCAATTTGAGTTTATTTGTTTTTCCTTGATTCGAATTCTTATGCTCCTAGGATTTTCCCTGTACCATTCCCTCATTACATATTCCAAAGCACAATTGAAAAGTAGAGGCGATAAACCATCTCCTTGTCTTAATCCTGTTTTAATCGTTAACGGTTCAGATATTTCTCCTCTGAATTTTACTTTAGATTTGGTGTTAGAGTAAGCTTTATAATTTTTATTAATTTGGGATGAAGTCTGGAATTCCTTAGTATTTTCAGCAATGAAGATCTATGTATACAATCATAAGCTTTTTTGAAGTCTACGAAGGTTATGACTTGCTGTTTTTGTCTATGTTTGTAGTAGTCCATTACTAGTTTTAAGGTGATAATCTGTTCGGGGCAGCTTCGCCATTGCCGAAATCCACCTTGATATTCTACTATTTCCAGTTCTAATTGATCTTTACAACGATTATATAGAATTCGTGGCATGATTTTATATGTGATATCCAAAAGGGAAATTCCTCGATAGATGTCAGGATTTGATTTTTCTCCTTTCTTTTGTAATGGATGTATTATAGCTGTAGTCCAATGGTCTGGCAGTTCTTCTTTGATCCAAATGTTCACTATGCATTGGTGTAATGAAATCTTTACTGGTTCTGCTGCATATTTCCACAATTCTGCAAATGTTTGATCTTCTCCACTCGCTTTGTAGTTTTTGAGCTCTCTAAGAGCTTTGTAGACTTCTTGGATTGTGGGTGGATTTATGTTTTCTGATGGTGTTTTAATAGTGGTGTCTGTATTTATTTGAAGCAGTTCTGGTGGATCTTCGCAATTTAGCAACTTGTTAAATGTTTCTGCTAAAATTTCTGTATTTCTTTTATTACTATGAGCTAACTCGCCATTTTTGTCTTTTAACATTAATGTTGGAGGTTCATATCTTTGTAGTTGTTTGCTAAAAATGTTGTAGTAATCTCTTGAGTTTGTTTTTGCACTGTTTGTTTCGATCATTAGAAGTATATCCTTTTGGTATAGCCGTTTAACCCTTCGTATTATTTTTTTAGTTATCTTCCTTTGTTTTATGAGATCCAAGTGTGATTCATCTGTTTTTTTACTCTGATATCGTAACCAGGCTTTATTATCTTCCACTGTATTATCACACTCATCGTTCCACCATTGGTGTTTTTCCTTGGATTTATTGGGGCTACTTGTTCAGCTATTTGTTTCAATTCGGGAACTATTTCCTCTAGATCATCTGTTATTTTAATATATCTAGTTCGTTCTTTGTATCCCTTGTTATTTCTTAGTTTATGAGGGTCCTATGTTCTCTTCTTTTTAGGTGAGTTTTTTTCTTTGTCAACGGGGTAAATTTAATTTTAATCTTTATCATGTAATGATCCGATCCAGTATCTGTTCCTCTATGTAGGCACTATAATAAAAATATCTTAATTAAACTCAAATGTGACTTGTGTCTCCAAAGTGTCTATGCTGCCAGAAGTAGTCGCTCCTCTCAGTAAAAACTTCATGGAATCATAAGCATCACATCATTCCGACCACTACCAGTGATTTTCGTAGACTTTTTTCTTTCTTTTTCCTCGAATAAACTGTGAGCGGAATGCGTAGACTTTGGCCTCTACTTCTTTTCTTGCCAATTTTCAATTAATTGACTATATCCTCCCAAGCGTGTGAAGTGTCCCAGAACAATTATTCATGGTTTTGGTACAGTTCAATAAGTTTCACTCCTGGCCGTGGTAAGTGATTTTTGAAAGGCAGTAAACACACATTTGAATTCAGTAGCCCGTGTTCATAATGGCAAAATTAATCTCGGGAGTTTCCGCCAACACAAAGTTCCTCATTTCACGTGAGGTTTCTTCTATGTCAGATGTTGTAAGGCTCCTTGACTTTCATAGTGATTCAAGGAACAACAAAATTCGACATGCAAGCTACCCTCTAGGTGTCAAATTACAAAGCTTGCACACGAGGCCATACGATATAATAATAAAAGTACTGTCTCGTTTCCCCACACTGCTGACATGTTGAGCGGCACCTAGTTTTCCGTCTACACTCACTAAGAACTGATGCTGGAATGTTGCGCGGCACTGTGCGCCCGCTAAGCGAGCACAGGCAACATGTCCCGCGTCATGCACAAATGCCGCACCATGTTGCATGCAACGTCGGGGAACAGTGCGCAACGTTACGCGTCATGTTGAGGGACATTTGTCCCCTAGTGGGTATGTTGCTTTATAATTACAAATACGCACACTGCCACATTTATCACCTTCTTCTTCCGAAAACGTTTCTACTTATGCTGGTCCATAAATTTATCACAATAATACAGATCATCACATAAAACACCATGCACACGTTAAGTTCACACGGGTTTATGAATTAAGTTGCCCAAGCCCCTAATTCAAGCAACAAGAATGTATATTACTAATGGACTTCTTGACGAACCATGCCCACTAAGGTCTTTTTGTCATGTGATATTGTTTTACAAACTTGTACTGTCTGCCACTATGGGTCGTGGATGCATTTCACGGTGAATTAACGATTGAAAATTCACGTTTATACATACATTGAAGAATACAAGAAGAATGATTTGGGTTTCTCTAGTGCAAAAGCATGTCAAGTAAGTCTGAAATAGGCTTTCCTGTCTTACTATTGAACGATGCTTTGAGGAAACAGCTCATAAAGATTTAGCGTGGTGAGAAGAAATCCCAAACATATGGCCACATGAGGAGTATATTCAGATCATTTTGTAGCCATAGACTACATGCTAAAAGCTAGTTTGGAGGAAGTATTGAAGAAAATTATAGTCTCTCCTACACATGAAGTAACACTGTTTTGAATGCCTGATATTTTGATATTTATGGTTATAATATTACAGTATTTGTAATATTTCTAAAGTGTATTAACCCTTCGTTAGTCACGCATGGGTCTGACAGTCCCATGGTTCGTTTTAGTTTTAATATCAAGCCAACAGTTCAAGCTATGATCTTATCGCCTTGGGACATCTTACATCATACCTTAGTAAGAATTTTCCTGGAGTTGTGAAATGATGAGCCTAAAAATAACTCCATAGTGTAACATTTATCAGCTGCTGTATCATATGGCACTGGTAGCCCCAGGGTACCCAATGATGTAACATTCTGTAAGAGAGTTGTAGGTGTGCTGTTAGAGTGATTATTTGGTTTGGTATGTTGCCTTAGTGAATATAAGTAAAGAGATATACGACTCACGATAACCTAAGGATGTAGATGAAGTATGTCGCCTTTTGCTGGAAGATAACGAATCGCTAGTTGATGATAATTTCAAAGAAAGTGGTGTCTCTGGTACTGAAGACAAAGTTGAAATAAGATCTGAAGACTCGGATACTGACCATCAAATTGATCAGGAGGGCGGTATCGTAAGCGATGAATTGGATGGCCGTTTATATTTTATTAGTAAGTAGGCCATTATTATTATTATTATTATATGTCTACCTCTTTGTGTAGTGGCTAGCATTCTTGGCTGTCACCGCGGAGGCCTGGGTTCGATTACCTGGTCTGCCAAGAAATTTAATTCTGGTCCAAGGGCTGGAACGAGTTACACTGAGCCCCGTGAGGTAAAATTGAGAAGGGGCTGTTTGATTCCTACCTCAGCCATCCTAGAAGTGGTTTTTCGTGATTTCCCCACTTCTACTCCAGACAAATGCAAGGATGGTACTGTACCCGATAATCCGGAAAGGATCCTGTTGGAATATCCATTGCCCCAGCTGGATTGCCTAATTCTAACAGCACCGGCAAATACTACATTAGAAATCGCTTCCAACATGGGCTTTAGGGATTTACATACAGCAGTTACAAGAATATTGTGGATCAACAACCAACTACACGGGGCATTTACCTTTACTTACTTTCTCGGGGACTGGGAATTCAGCTTCGCCTACAATACATCCACAATACTCTTCCCCTTATATTTAAAATGAATCACACTCCAACAACAAAAGATAACAAACTGAATAAAATTTATTAACAATAGTGTAAACTAATCTAGTATAAACAAAATAACAATAAACTAATTTAACAATAGAAATATGATATCTTTATGATATCGTGTCGGTCTACTAACCCCAAGATTGCAGGTTCGCTCCTGGCCGTGGTAAGTGATTTTTGAAAGGCGGCAAAAATACGATACGTATGTCATACGTTGTTGGCATGTCAAAGAACCCATTTGAATTTAGTAGGCCGAGTTCATAAAGGCAAAATTAATCTCGGGAGTTTCCGCCAACACAAAGTTCCTCATTTCTCTACTAGAAAGCGCTATAGTGTTCAAGGAGGTTAAATATCTAACATCTAATCTCCTTGACTTTCACAGCCAAGGAACAACGAAATTCGACATGCAAGCTACCCTCTGGGTGTCAAATAACAAAGCTTGCACCTGGCACCCGAGGCCATACGATATTATTATTATTATTATTATAAAATAAAAAACACGCAATCATTCACACTTCCTTTCAACTCTACATCTTACTACAATGCTGCGTATAAAAATTATCAGCATAAAATCTTGGCTTGTTTTAGGCCTACACAGCATAAAAGTAAAACCGTTTAATGAAGGCTCTTACATTCGTGGCATTCCTGACACTTGATTTCATTCACTAGCTTGCGTTTGTAAAACGCACACGCACTGGCCTTGTTTTATCAATGAAATACTAACACCACCTTGCCCTCGGAACTGTTTTACAATTTATATACAAGGCGGTGAGTGATCACCTGCTTATATTATGTCACACCGTCCTCCAACTCTAACGGTAAATCATTCTAGCTAGCCCACATAGAGACTGCTTGTGTGTGCATAAAATTTAACATTTAGATCTTACAAAAGTTCACATAACTACTCTGTTTCTTAAACAATCATTCTAAAAATTTTTATACACTCTTTCATTTGCACCCCGCAATTGTTCATGACCAATTCGGTTCCACATTTACTCTTAACAGTGAACAATCATTCATACCAAAAACAGCCGCTCATAAAACACGCTATTCAAAACAATTGATTAATAAATCCTACTAAATTATTTAACTAATTAAATCATTTTCAAAAATTATTTACATATAATATGTTCATAATTTGTCTCAGACAAATGAGTGGCCTGAAACAGGGTAGTGCGCTGTCACCCCTTCTCTTTATTGTGGTTATGGACGAGGTAATGACACGGATAGCAGGAAAAATAGGAGAAGATAAGATCAAAGCAATGGTGTTTGCAGATGATCTCATGGTCTGGGGAAACAAGGAGGAGGAAATTCAGGAGCAACTGAAGGCTTGGGAAGAAACAGTGGGAGAGTACGGATGGAAGTTCAACATCGGTAAATGTGAGATCCTGTTAACGACCAGGAAAAAGGACAGACTAATGAGTGGGATAACACTTGGAGGTGGACAGCTGAAGAAGGTGGAAAGTCTCAAGTACTTGGGAAGTCTAGTGGAGGAAAATGGGAGAAATGACAAAGAGATTACGGAACGTGGCAGACAGGCAGAAGCATTTCTGAGAAGCATTAGGAGCTTAGTGTGGAATAAAGATGTCCCACAAAAAAGCAAGGAAGTGTTATACAGAAGCTACTATATCCCGATACTGACCTATGCTTCAGAAACGTGGACAATGAAGAAAAGAGACATAAGCAGAATACAGGCAGGTGAAATGAAGTTCCTGCGAAGTAGGATCGGAGTAACAAGAAGAGACAGGGTGAGGAATGAAAAGGTCAGGGAAATGGTGAAAGAGGAGCCCTTGCAAGGTAGGATTGAGACATCAAGACTGAGGTGGTATGGACACTTAAAGAGAATGGATGAGAAGAAGATTCCCAAGAGGATACATGAGATGCAGATGCAGAAGAAACGACCAAGGGGAAGACCAAGAGATAGATGGCTGAAAGGAGTGGAGGAATGTGTCAAGAAGAGAGGCGAGGACTGGACCAGAGTGACAGAGGAGAGGTGGTGGGAAGAAAGAACTAATTGGCGAGGCTTATGTTCCAAACAGACCCAGCCTGGGGTTGGAAACTGTACAAGATGATGATGATGATGTTCATAATAATATACATTATTTAGTGTTGCTAACACGATGCTTTCGAGATTCTGGCTTCTCGGTTACAATACAATTCTCTACTAACTATATACACTGGTTTTTCACATAACCATCCTCTAACGCTCCGTAGTTTTGATATACTGCTTACACATCGTCTTATATAGGTCTCATTTCACTGTCGGTATAATACAGTCGACTAATTAAAGTTAACTGTACGTAATTACATAACTTCGGGTTTAATAAAATATAATAATAGTATTATAGACATGAGTAGACAATCTTTCTCAAGTTGCATTTCCGCTAAAACCATTCTGTTAACACAGCTAAATCGTTACTTCCACAAGAACTGGACTACTTGTATACAACGGCTCTTATCATGGTCCATGCCTTCTTATCAAAGAACAATAATACTTTGACTTCCCTTAAAAATGCGGAACTCCCTCGAACGAGCACTTCATCATAGCTCTACAAATCCTCATATAACAGTATATATGGCATAAACAATTATCATCTACTATGTTAAACAATAACCAAAAAGGATTAATTGTTATTAACATATCTTCTGTAGGCACTTCTCTCAAATAATGGCATGATCCTCAGTATCATTACACATGACTACTGGACTACAATTATACATGCTTAAGTTCTTCAAACGAAACATCCAATCGTAATGAACGATATTAGACAGTCATGATTAACCTCCTAAAGTTTACTCCACAACAAGATAATTAACTGTTAACTCGTCTGTCGCAAATACATGTAATAAAAAGAATACTCCTGTCTCACCTCACTTGTCAAGCTTTAAATTGTTTATCGTTGTAATATCATGTCGACAAAATGACGTGATATTACACAAATAGAATAAAATAACACACATGTTATTTATAGTGTCAGATAGAATTCAATCCTGACCGGGATAAACTAGCTTTGAATTCCTAGCCAAAGATTTGAATAATCTTCTGTCAAAAGGTATTTCCTCTAACATATTAAATGAACAAAGTTCTTAGCTTTTCAAATAATAAAAAGGTTTCAATGTCGTAATGTTTTTCCACTCGACACAAAGAATGTTCATAGGGATTAAGACTTCGGGCTTATCAAACAACTAGTATTTCTTAGATCGTCGACAGTTTATATACAATAATGATATAACAATATCATTCGATGTTTCTTCTGTTCTTGAAGTTATATGTCGTTACATTAAAGTGCTCAAATTAAATTTAATAAGAATTTAATTTGAAGCTATGACACAATGTCAGAATACTTGGTTTAAATCAAATTATTAAAATTCGAGAGTCGAAACGACAAGTCTCCTATGAGGCAATATAATTCCTCAAACAAAATTTTAATGTCAGTTCCACAACTGATCTGTAGAATAAAATTGAAAAATAGATGAAAGGCAATCATCTCCTAAATAATCTTGAAGCATAAAAACCTTAACACACATCTGAAGTGTAAAATAGATGAAATGTGAAAATATGGAAACATGAAAATATGGAGTAAGATCGCTGGCTCAGGATGTCACTAATTAAGCTCTATACTACAAATGAGATACACTGCTACCTTATTTGGACGAAAACTTGACGATCTATGTAAGTATTCCCACAATACTTTAGATGTTTCCTCAGTACAAGACACTGAGATGGATCTGCATTCGAACCTCGGATCTGCGACCTCAGAGATAGGAAACTTCCCTCTCTGGAATTCACCAACATTCGCCTGGGCTCGAACGACATCCTTCTGGCAAATTCTTCTGTGTTGCTGGGCTACCCTCCCTAGCATCTTGACAAATCTCTTCTGTAGAGTCTTCATTCTCCGTCGTAAATATGTATCAGCCTCATCATTGAAATATAATTATAGAAATATTCATATAAATGGTGAATGAAATATTTCCATTGCTAATTGATATTGTATTAGTGTTGGTAGACTGACGAAAATGTACATGATGGACCGTACACTACGTCTGTATTCAAGAATACGTCGTCTAACGAAGCTCCATCGTTGTATCTTCACTCCTGTTATCGAATATGTCTCTGGCGCATGACTATTTAGTTCATCATATCAACAATCTTACTTATGTTGAATGAAAACACTTGAAGAATAATAATAGTCATTCTGTTAATGTTTATGTGTTGCGCCAATATTAAAAGTTCTCCGCCACTATTCACTTGAACTGCGTTCGTCAACTTCACGTTGCAATTTAAAATGATATTGAGCTTTATTTCCAACACATTTGAAAATCTGACTTATCAGGGTTATATTGTCGAAACGGTGAGTTTTAAAACGCTCGAATTTTCGCAGAATGTTGTATGCGACCTGTTCTTTATATATATTCGTTTATTTAAATTCAGATCTCAATGATATGAGAGATATAATCAATTCAATGTTCCTCGCAACTTCACATAGAATGGAAGTGCGGTGATCTCCCATGTTCCACCTAGCTATCCTCGCGTCTCCACAAGTCGACAGTCGTCGCACTCGGACTAAGCCTTGGGATCTCCGTTAACCCAGTAAAAACACTTCCTCACTCTTCAAAGACTGCTGGAATAAGAACCTCGATCCTTGGATCTCCCCCTCCAAGTCGAATTTTTGGCGGCCATATCTAACTCCCACCATAATTTTAGCTTGTAGATTACTAATGCTTATTACTGCGTAGATTAACCGATCTGCGGTTTTTAAAGTATCAGACATAATTTCTCTTAATATTCTCTTCATTACCAAATAAGAAAATCTTCTTCTAAGGGCCTAAATGCATAATTTCATCATATTATGTAATTGAAGTTGATCCCCTCTTCAATAAGACCTCTTCTCATTGGCTCTGGGCTGGGATCCAATAGCATAATTTATAACAATATTTATAATATTAATTTCCAAACTCGCTCTTGCTATGCTATATAGCCTTCTAGAAGCGTCCATTGTGCAATATATCACGTGATCGGGCTCTCCCACTGCCTCTAGCTTGTAACACTACACTCCTGTGTCACACTTCCAGAAATTATATTTGCTGGTTAAATTTTATCATGGGGACGGAAAATACTCTCTCATTTTGTCCCAAAATTATTCAATTTACGGGGGCAGTACCTAACTGAAGGCCACGGCCGCTTCCTACCTCAATTAAAAACACTCACACTACTACAGACGTCACAGTGTTACAGGTTGCCAGACAAATTCTACACGCACCCAAGTACATGAGGCTACGTTACCACAAAGTCACAAAGCCCCTAAAGAATCAACAACAACAACTACAACTGTTATTATTAGAACAGATTACGTTCTTTTTCGTTTAGGGCAACGATGGCACGAAGTGGAACAAGAAACCATGGATGGTTACTCAGACATGGCCCCACAGTATTCTGACAAAACAACTTGGTGTTCTAAGGTCTACTGTGAATAGTGAATTTGAATCTTGGAATCATTTTGTTAGTGATGAAACACTAGTATTAATAATTGTTGAAAATGAAAACTACCATATAGGCAGTGAGTATAAAGTTGAAATGAACGGTCATTGAGTAGTAGCATGGGGCCACCAGACCCAGCGCGACGAACGGAGGGTTAAGTGACCTAATTTTTCTCCTTGTCATCTTTTGCTTGATAATGGAAAGCTCACCCCTTGTCCTTTGCCACTGCTGCTTTGTAGTCCTACAATGTACCATTCACTGAATGGGAACTGCGCAGAGTGCTTTCACTCTGCAGGGATATGACTCCTGGACCGGATGACATCCATAACCAAATGTTAAAACACCTTTGCAATTCCAGTATGAAGCAACTGTTATTCTCATTAATCATATATAGATTGAAGGTAAGTTTCCATCTCGATGGCGAGAGGGGATCGTGATACCGATTCCCAAGGCTGGAAAGGATCCCAAGCTTGTCAGCTGTAAGCTGCTGGAGAAGATGGTAAACCGTCAACTGGTGTGGTTTTTGGAAGAGAGAGGTCTCCTGTCTGATTACCACTGTGGTTTTCGCTCTCATAGGTCCTCCACCAACCATCTGGTGCAACTTCAGACCGGCATACAAGAGGCTTTTCTCCGAAAGGAGCTCCTAGTCACGGTTTTCTTTGACCTCGAAAAAGTGTACGACACCACATGGCACTATGGGAACCTTTCCACCCCTCACGAGTGGGGATTCCGTGGAAATCTCCCGATTTTTGCGATTTTTATGTCCGTCCGACACTTCCGAGAAAGGGTTGGTAGTACATTATCGCAACATTATACCCAAGAGAATGGAGTTCCTCAGGGTTCTGTTCTGAGTGTCACCTTGTTCACGTTGCCATAAATGGCATTGTTTCCGCCGCCGGGGCCATGATAATTCCATCGCTGTATGTAGACAATTTAGCTCTGCATTACAGCTCTGGAAGTATGGCAATCATGGAACGGCAATTACAGCTAGCTATTAACCGGGTTGACAGGTGGGCTCACGACTGGGGTTTTCGTTTTTCAGCAGCGAAACATCCGTCGCCCATTTTTGTCGGTTTCAGGGACTGCACATTGACCCTGAACTACGTCTCAGCAATGCTGAATTGCTGGTGGTTGACACTTAACGCTTCCTGGGGCTCCATTTTTACAGCAAGTTATCGTGGCAGCACCATATACGGCAACTAAAAACAGGGTGTCTCAGGAAACTGAACATGCTCAAGTTTCTTAGTGGCACTACGTGGGGGGCTAACCGTGCGGTACTGCTACGGTTTTACCAAGACCTGTCCTGGCTGGACTATGGTTCTGCGGCATACGGTTCAGCAAGGCCGTCAATCTTGAAAATGCTGGACAATATCCACCATAGTAGTGTTAGGCTGGCTGCCGGTGCCTTCCTGACCAGCCCGATTCGCAGCCTACTCACCGAATCGGGTGTTCCACCTCTCAAATATTGACGCCAGCATATGTGCGTCAAATGCAGCAACATCCGAGCTCTCTTCAGTACCCAATACATGGTGTCCACAGGCAGGAATAGTCAGGAATTTTGTTTTTGTTCAGGAAAAAATGGCAAAAAGTATTAGAAAGTCAGGAATTTTAAATTAACCATACGGTATTTTGTGTTTAACAGCCATATTTTGATGTTACTATTTCAACTAATCTCTGAAGATAAAAAGCAATTACTTACTGGACATTATGGTAAGTTTCCATTTTTACAGTACATCATAGTAAAAACCACTTTTTCCTATTTATTGTACGCTTTTTTGGCGTTGGTGTAGGGATGTGGCGACCCCATCACTATAGTTTAGGTTATTAAGTAGTTTGATTTATGCATTATAATTTACTTTATTTTGTATTTTATATGAATGAGAGGCGAGCATTGGGCAGCTATGGTGATGGTAGAGGTTGCAAATAAAAGATATATATATATATATATGCTCAATAAACTTTTTTTCCGATGTTACGATGACTTCGCGAGTCAGGAATTTTGTTGAAAAATGGTCAGGAATAGTCAGGAAAATTGACATTGAAAATTTTGTGGACACCATGCAATACCACCAGAAGTATGCCAACCAGCCTCGCGCCACCCGACCGGTTGGTATTAGACTCGATAGCTCGTGTAATGAAATAGGAGTGACTGTGGGTCCTGTATGACCCGGACACCTAGCGAGGTGACTCAGAGCAAGTCCCGCGTCCGGAGATTAGGTTATATCTACACCAAGGTCCTAAGGTGAACACAAATGCCTCCAAAAAGATGGTATATTGGCTTTCACGGCCATTGAATTAAAACTCAACAATTTTTCTAGGTTTGTGCCATGTCTTGTGTGGAGTTTCGCCTAGGACACCAAAACTGGCTCATCGGCGGCCTCTTGGTGTCCCCGCCCGGACCCCTACAGGAGTAGCGAACTGCGCGCTACCTCCCTTTTTATGAAACTTACCTGCGCCTCCTCACTGCGAGAACTAAAAGCTTAAGCAGCCACTTGTACACGTTGTACCTGTGGAGCCGTTTTCACCGTGGCTCACATTTTAACCGTGTGTGGATCTTGCTGACTTACGAAGAAACGTTGGTTTGCAGATGACTCTCAAACTTAATTAGCCAATGCCGTGGTGGCTGCTGATCTCGTCATCCGCTTGATAAGTGAGAGTGGGTTAGGGCCAGCAATCTTAATTTTCCAGTGTATTTTAACTCAAAGACTTGTTCATTTTTGAATTCTGAATTTTTATTTTCCCATAAATTTTGTTTATTTTTATAATTATTAGTTTTTTTTATTTATAATTTTTTTAAATTAATTTTTGATCTTTTCATATTTAGATGTCCACCTCTAAATTATTAATTCCATTCTAAGTTTCCATACTTTCATCTATGTTAAGAGGGACAGATGCCCTTGCAGTTCTGTCCCTTAAAACAATAATTAACTAGCCAACAATTCAAAAGGAATTCAGTTTTTCTGGAATAGCTTCTTATTACGCTACTGCTTTGACATCAATTTTTGATTTGTGTCTATCTGTAGATGAAAGATTTAACAGCTGAACCTTTCATAACAGGAGTTACAAAACAAAGAAGCCTATGGGCTTAAATCTGTGCATAATACAAACAAGAGGGGGAAATTATTTTCCATTTTTATCCAAATTGAAAATAAAAATGGTTTTTTAATTTTTATAATTTATCATTCAAATAATTTGAGGTGGTTGCAGACTAAGATACTTCTAGTATATAATTCTACATCCAGTCAGGAATAGGGGCAGATAACTTCGCTGTCCCTCCCCTTAAAACAACCATCATCATCCAGAACCAAGGTTTGTACGTTTATGGGTACAATGCTGCGATGCACATAGCTGACTAGAATAATTGTTGCATATCCAGCTATGAATTCCACAAGCAGGCGGTGTGACATATACAGAGTGTACAAAGTAAAATGAATGTTGCATAAAGAGAATTCAATGGGCTATGGCCCAGCAACCCTTACAACTGACAATCAAGACTATTTATAGCCAGTCAATTACCTCAGTGAGGATATCAACAGTCTTCTCTTTTGCCTGGATAAGATCTACCAAGGCATTCAAATGGGATATGGCTGTTGGCTTGGGTTTGATTTCCGCTGTCACGGGCAGCTGACTGTTTTGATCCCCACTTCACCGCTGATGCAGAAGTATCCGTTCTTCGAACGATCCTCGGCATTAATAGCCAGATGTTATCAATTGATCTATTGTTGCAATGAACGGCAGTTTACCACAGCGAATTTAATATCCTGGGAATGTCACAGACACTGTTAAATTTAGGGCCTTAAAATGTGGAGGCGGGAAGTGAAGGGCCTGTCAACAGCCTGCCGTGTTATCTGAAATTCCTATCTATTCCAATACTGCTAACATAAAGCCCCATCTCTCCTCATCGTTCGCGATCCACATTTCTCTCAGGTTCACAGAGCTTGGACTCGAACAGTACTTGTCCTAAGTGGAGTCTTTCACTCATCTTATCGTTTATCCCCTGTATCCTTCATACAAATATTTTGTCAGCCATCAGCTTGTGCTGCCTGTCAGTGTCTACTGTCTACCCATTACTGGTACACAATGAATTAAGTTTGAGTGAAAGGTGGTGAAATATCTCTCCTATCTCGCAGTTCCCTTGTTCGTGTGACTCCCTCATCTATCACCGAGTCCCGTTATGAAGTATAAACGAATGATGGTAGTGAAAGCTGATGAGGGCTTGTATTCCGTCATTAGTTTCTGAAATGAAATTAGTTTTCTGGGAATATCTCAGAAACTGTTGATTTTAGGTCCTTAAAGAAAGGCTGTTGACAGGCCCTTCACTTCCTGCCTCCACATTTTAAGGCCCTAAATTTAACAGTGTCTGTAGTAGGGTCATCGCGAAATAATGCCTAGATTTTAAATAATTGCTATAAAAAGACTTCGTTGGTTCCTCAGTTTAGGGGCTGCGACAACGTGGTCATGTAGCCCCATGTACTTTGGGTGTGTGTGTGTAGAATCTGTCTGATAACACTAGCCAACAGTGAAAATGTAACTGCAATGAAATATATGTTTGCCCACTATATCGACCACGCTGATAAGGAAAACAACAATCAAAAACTTGAATTAGCTCTCGTTTCCAAGTTAAAGGGGGTGCATTTAATTATATTTAACTAGCAACTCGCCCCGGCTTGGTCCGGGAACAGTTATGAATGCATTACGTGTTATGCGTTTTTTTTTTTCTTTTTTTTTTTTTTTTTTTTTTTTTTTTTTCCCATGTCAATGAACTACGACCTATATCCGTTTTACGTCTCGGCATGATGGGTTAAAATCACTAACTGGACTATTAATTATATTATCATGGAGATGCATGTGCAACGAATTCATGTCAGACGTCAGGGGCATGAAACACAAATCCGCCTTCCGTCTAATCTTAACTTGACTGTGTATTTTGCGGAACGAAACGTTCACAGGCGAAATGAAGGAAAGCCGAGTTGCACTTCCTGGGAAACTCCAAACAGAACCACTCTTCCCTGAAGTCTTAACTCAACACGACTTGTAAGTTACCTGCCCCAGTTGGACAACCATTTGTAACTTACCTTGTCCACTTGGACAACCAGAGTTACTTTTCTCCTATTAAGAAACATTTATATATATAGATCAGGTGGTAGGGTGTTAGCACACTAGGTAGCACAACAGATATTATCATATCTACAGGGACAGATTTACATATCTGCCGCCCCTAGGCACATTCTGACCCCCCCCCTCTCCCACGTTGGTCGTCCAGGGGTGGGGGAGGCACCTGAGAGTGATCCTTAACTCACGCACGCACACAAATGCAGCCGACCGGCTAATGGATCATCTAATTCATCGGCCGGTTGGCTTAATTTATGTCCGAGTAAGGGCTATTACACACACACCGGTTTTGACCGGCCGGTATGATTTTACTTTCCCACCAACCGGTTGAAGACGGTCAGTCATACGTCTGCGCTCCATGCAAATGCCAGGATAGTGCGCTCCATATGGATCAAACGCGCATTATTGCCATGTGGCTATTGTACAGGCAGCGCCAGAAAAAGAGGAATAGAATTCATTGGGTTCATCCCAAAAACGCGAAAAGGGACGAAGTAGGTCTCTTTCATACGTTCTTCGAGGATCTACGAAAGTATGAAAAGAAATTCGTTAATTATTTTCGTATGTCCATTTCTACCTTTAATGATTTACATGAGCGATTAAAATATACTCTTCAGAGTCAGAACACCAAGATGAGGAATTGCATTCAACCTGTGCAGATGTTGGCTATTGCAATAAGGTAAGTCACACATTAGCTCTTTGATCAAGAATATGTATTGGGCATAGTTACATAATTACCACTCAATTCTACGAAATCCTCCTTCACTCCTTCACATACAGTACTTCTATCCACGCATTCCGTGTGCCATCACGATCTTTGTAGATATCACTCGACTTACCCCACAGCACAGGTCTGGCCTCAACTAACGATATCAATTGTTCAATATCAATTTCAACGTCCTCCATAGTTTTCACAACTCTACGTTCTGATGAGACCAGGCAGAATTCTGATTGCCGTGCCGGTGTGTGTCAATGCATGCATACAGTGACCGTACACCACTACACCGCCGGCGGCCGGCCGGTAACTGGGTCTACAGTGAGTGTGTCCGGCTGCTACCCGGCACGTCACCGGGGACCAGCATGTATGAAAGGTTTAATGACTTTACATAAGTCACCACTTCGTCCGGCAGGGACCGGCTGGTCAAAACCGGTGTGTGTGTAATAGCCCTAAGGGTAAGCCCCGCTGGACGGCTGAGTATAGGATAAATCTTGCACGTCATTTTAATTTTAGACATTATTGATTGTATATAAAGCAGATTGATTATAAAAAACGTAATCTAAATTGTGGGGTTGATGTTAATAAAAACTAAAAGTTATTGATCTAAGATTGATTTAATTACATAAGAATTAAGAATATTCTTACAAACTGGCATATTTCCAATAGGCTAAATTTACTCAATAGAAAAGTTTCCTTTACACTTTGATAGAGTTTTAAAGTGATTGTTAAGTCTGTATCAGCTACAATAAATGATACATCAAGTCTATTAAGGATTTTACAATATTTAAAAACATAATTCAATGTTCATAATTAAGAACAAAATTAGATGTTAAAAACTAGCAAATCAATACACATATCTTATGCATAAATACAGTACATCTGCACCAGCGGCGTTTTTTATTTACATAGATTTTCTCCTGGATTTCATAATTGAGAACTCCTCTATTAGATCTTCAACTTTCATCTTGTCACTGTTCAAAAGTTCAGACTCGATGTGTAGAATAGCCAACGAGTTTAATTTGTCTTCATTCATCCTTGATCTAAGACAAGACTTTATTCTTTTTAAGACAGAAAATGAACGTTCCGCTGAACAGTTGGAAACAGCTGTGCACAAATACATACGAAGAGCTATATCAATGTTGGGGAATGTTGATTGGAGTTGTTCTTCTCTAATATATTTCTTCATGACGAGTGGGTTGTTTCTAATTCCACTACTCTTCAACAGACAAGAAAAATGTATACATTCATTTGAAAATGACTTGTCTAGATCATTGGCATACAATGACTGAAGTTTGTTTGCACGCTCTATTATTTTTTCAGTTGAGGAGGACAGATCGTTAAAAACTGAAAACTTGTCTGCAATTTCACCATATGCGTTTTTCCGCTTCTGCAACTCAGTTTTTAGTTGGTCGAGAACTACATAAAATGTCTCAACTCTAAATTGGTCACGTCCTTCAAGAAGTATTTCAGTTTCTTTGTTTTCGTCAGCCTGGAATTTTCTCTTTTTTTGACGTTTGTAGCAAGTCTCATAGTCCAAATAACATAGTTTTTTAGCCCTTTCTTCATATACGGCAAACATGTCTCGGAGAGAATCAATAAAAAGGAATAAAGAATCATACAGTCTCACAACTCTTTCTATGGACGTTTCTATTTTCTGAAGAGTTTGGCTAACTTGTTCAAACCTGTGCAATATATCACTCCAAAGTTCCGTCATGAATACCATTTCCAGCCTATTCAATGATCTCAAAAGTCCCGTGGCTTCACTTCTTACCAACGGCTTCTCATTAGTGTTCTCTTCATAGTCCTTTAAAGCCAGCATAACACCGTCTAAGTTTTCACAGAGCCCTTTACATGCACGTTCACGAGCACTCCACCTTGTTTCAGACAAACCCTTAAGAGTTTTACTTTCAGGTTGACTAAAGGTAACTAGAATTTCCCATCTCTTAGTAGATACAACAAAAAAGTTGTAAAGGTTAAAGAAAGCACATGCTTCTGGACAACAGCTTGCAGCACACGTACCTACAAGGTTAAGTGAATGTGCCGAACAAGGAACACACAGTGCTTTGGGATTTTCATCCTTTATTCTAGCTTGTAAGCCACTATACACGCCTGACATGTTGCTAGCATTATCGTATGATTGCCCTCTACAGTCGGATAGATCGATGGCATTTGATCTCAAAACAGCCATAACAGCATTGGCTAAGTCTTCGTATTTGTTCCCAGTATTCGACAAAAACATGAGAAAGCGTTCAACAGGATTGCCATTTTCTTGTACAAACCTCAAAACAAATGAAAGCTGATCAGTGTGACTTATGCCAGGCGTTGAATCCACTATTATAGAGTAATACTTCACTGATTATGATATCTCTAACTTAAGAGGCTAACAGTACAATTACCTCATTGCAAATAAATGAAGACAGATAGGACGTTTTCCCTGAACCTGGATTACCAAATTTACGTATGTGTTCAGCGAGAAAAAGATCGAATTCCCCTACTAATTCCAGTGACATCATGTACTCCCCATTGTGTAGAGACCCAAATGTTTCATCAGCTCTTCGAAACGGACGTCCTCGGCTTGCCAGCTTTTTCACCACAGTGAACACTCTTTCCAAAACGTGTTTCCAATACTTCCTTTCAGTTTCGACGATGGAATTGTATTGACTGTCTAGCGTTCCAATTCTTCTCTTGCGGGTCAAAAGTGCCAGTTCAGAATTGATGTGTTCTTGTGAGCTTTCATGTGCAGACAAAATCGCTCCAATATTTTTCCAATCCGAAACACCTTCACTGGCTAGTTTAGAACACGTCTTCAGAAAGCCAAATAATCTGCAGGAAGCGCAAAATACCGAACCTGTACCTTTTGAATACATCAAGTAATCTCTTGAAATGAGTTCTCCATTTTGTAATTTCCTACTAAAGATTTGTTTATTTAAATATCTGGTTTTATTGCCAAAATCCCTTTTAGAGTTTTTAAAATTACAATCTTTATACTGATTGATTCCTCTGTGTAATAATACTTCGATCGTGGTGTCATTTATTTTCCACTCAATGGGGTCGTCACTAACAGTAAAATTTATATCAGTTTGTTGTGAAAAGGAATCATTTGAACTTTTACTTATTTGTGTACTATCGGAACTACCGTTCGTTATCACCACTCAGTATAAAATTATCCGTTTCAGGGGCACTTGTTGCTTGATCATTATTTTCATTGTTTGAACCACTTTCATTGAAATTGTACTGTTCCCAAGATGAGCAGCCTTCTCCACTCAGTCCACTCGCGTTGGATTTTTCAAGAGGTTTAAAAAACTGTCAACCGTCTTAATATTTTTCAAAAAGTTAGTTTCTTTTTCACATTTTTCACTTGCGATTTTGCGGTAACCTGAACCACTAAACTTCCGACGTTTTTCACTCATTGGTACTTTTTAGTTCAACATTATAAAAAAATAAAATTATAACACACTTACTTTATCTAAGCAATGTGGCAATGTGAACGACTTGGTAAAGATAACAACTGAACGCGAAGACGTTAAGCGAACGACTATAATCTGATTTACAAGAGATGCTCGGTGAAAGCTGTCATACGCTTGATGGGTGAGGTGAGGGAGGAGTGGAGACGAGAGGGGTAACGGTCTCCATGGCAACAGTGAGCAATGTTGCAATGTATGCCGACACAGCAGTAAACACATGGTTTGACTCAGTGTGTCTTCACTCGTCACGGTCATTTGACCGCCAGGCAGGGGGGGGGGGGCTAACTTCCACAGTATTTGTGTCTTCCAGCAAGCCTCTTGGAATGTTATGCGTAATGATGTGCCTCAGTGGCAACGCAGCATTTCCCCACGTGCTAGCTTTGACAGCTGTCAGCGAGCTTTATTGGTAATTCAGACTTATAATACACTAGCTTTGACAGTCTGCTGTATCCCCACTGACTGGCAGTGTTGCCAGTCTGTTGACTACCGGCATAAAATATACCCATATTTTATAAAACAAAACTTCACACTTGACTTGTAAAAGAGAATTTTTTTTAGTTTATGAATTGTATTTAGATTTCAAATTTACGTGAGAAAATGCAATGTAAGCTCCCTTTGACTGCCGTTCTCGGTCACTGCGCCTGGCGCTTGGCATGGCAATTCACCCGATGCCGCGGCGCCCGGACGTCAGGCTGTGCCCCCCCCAGGCCGTGCCGCCCCTAGGCATGTGCCTAGTGGGAAATACGTCCCTGCATATCTAACTACCATTAGTAACTCTGAATAAACTTATGATTGATTGTAAGAAATTCGACATGAACTGCAAGGATTCTCGCCTTACACAAACTATTTACCCTGGCTATCATTTCCCTTTGGTATTGACGAGACATGTGACCTGAATAGAATAACTGGGTGTTGGCAACAGATGTAGGCTACTCACGTATCAGGAGATTCTTGTAGATCGTCTTGGCGTTTTCTCGAAGGATTATAATTTCGTGTAGCTTTCAAGTTTAGACTTTTATTGCATTTATGCTTACACTGATGTATGCATCTAGCCACGTCTCCAATTGCGTTTAGTACAGATACTTTATACAACATCACCATAAAATCAATACACGTGTCCATCCAAAAACTAGTTAGATACATTATCTTACAGTATTTACACGTGGTCCACATACCCCCGCGGTCATAATATTGCTTGTTGATAACCGCATTGCTGTAACCTAACAAGGTTATGTGGGGTTACACTACTTCGCACAAACAAATATAATAGCTGATTTGGTACAGGAATAACTTATATCGCAAACACAATGGTGCTTCCATCTCTAATACATTCTCGGCTAGTCCGAATGAAGTTGTAACACAACCGTTCAGTTCAAAACCACAAAATCAAGTGAAGTCTAGGCTAGTCCGGATGACTTCGTAATACAACCGTTCACTTCAGGAACTCAAAATCAAGTGAAGTCTCCACACGCTTCCCCACACCCACGTCATCCAACCGTCACAAACTCCAACCCAGACAATTACATGAAAAAATCTCAAACCCTCAATAAATCCATGAAATAAACCTGCAATATGACCTCTGTCACTGTCCTTGGACAAGAGCAAAGCCTCACTATACAAAGAGATCTAAATTTGGATTGGAACTTCCTTATTGCCACATATCCTGGTACTGGCAGACACAAAGTTTGTACATATTATGAAATTTTCTTACAATGAAATAAAAGTCCCTAGTCGGAATCCTTGTAATATACACAATTATATACTTAATAACTACACCCTATGAACTAAAATGATGGGGATGAATGATGGACATAAAATAAAATGATATGAAACACGATAGTCTAACTGGACTTGTTCCCAAGTCTCAGAGTTGCGGGCTGGAGTGTACTATTGTCACCTGGAACAGTTACAGACTCGACAGTTTGCTTCTGGCTGTATCTGGGGTAATACACTCCCCCGATAGCTAGGCTGTAACTGGGGTGATAGGCTCGCCCCTAACTAGCTTGTAAACTGTCGCCTCAGTAATTGAATGGAGATTGTTGGAAGAAATTAAAAAGTAAAAACACTTATAGTGGACGATGTATTGAAGATAGAGATATGCTCTCACGGACTTTTTTGTAGAACTTTTCATGCTGAACAATTCTTACATAGTAAAGTAATATTTTTAATGGTTTGCCCAGCGTAAGCTTAAAATATGCTCGGACGCCAGGCTTTTTATTCCACTTTATCACTGAGATCGTTACTGCTTGGCTTCCTTTGATCATAAATAAATTATTTTCTACAGAAACCTTCCTCGAGATATCCTTTACAGAATGGTGAAAACTGCATCAAAATCCATCCAGTGTTTCTCGAGATTACCCGTGACATCCAAGAATCGGGGACTTTGTTTTACTCCAAGTAGAGATTTAATTTAACCATCAAACCATGTGAATGAATGTTACTTTTGTATGACAACTCCATTTACACATGGCATTTCCAAGTACTATCAGCCATCTGGGAGGAGAATAGTATTCCAGATGACTGGACGAGAGGAATCATCATCCCACTGTTCGAAAAGGGAAACCGCAAGATATGTTGAAACTACAGGGGCTTCGCATACTCAGAAGTTGTTGGAAAAGATCTTAGGTAACAGATTGAGGAAGATAGTTGAACGCTTATTAGAAGAAGAACAGCATGGTTTCAGGAAAGGTTGAAGCACTGTTGATATCATTTTGGCTGCGAAATATTGGGAACGTGGAAAGGATCTTGTGATGGTGCTTTTGGACATTGAAAAGGCCTACGATAGTGTTCACCGTAATAAGATCTGGAAATGTCTTGAAGATTTTAAAGTCCCCTACTATCTGGTTGACAAAATAAGGATGTTATATCGGAGTTGTGTCCAAATAGGAAATGGTCGTTCTGAATGGTTTGTTTTGTTCCCTGTGGCTTATGATCGCGAGATTAACGGTCACGTTAAACTACAAGCTTTTCTGAATGGTTTGAGACAAAAGGAGGAGTCCAGCAAGGAAATGCCTCGTCACCACTATTGTTTGTCACTGTTATGGACAGAATTTTAAAATCTATTAAGGAAACTGCAAATGAATCACGAGCTTTGGTATTTCCAGATGACGTGGTCTTATGGGAAGAAGCTGAAATGGAAGTACAGGAGAGACTGACTGCTTGGAATGACATATTTAAATAATTTAGCCTGAAGATCAGCAAGACTGTTTAAATGACCATTAGCAGAGTGAGGAAAAGTTCTAACATATATTTGGAGGGAGCAAAACTAGAATCCGTTTCTCACTTCCAGTATCTTGGAAGTATGGTCTCCAAAGATAACACCCTCAAACAAGAAGTTCTAAATAGGACTCAGAAAGCATCACATTTCTATAACCAAGTTCAGCACATACTTTGGGACAAAAATATACCCTTGACAGCAAAGGCAACATTGTATCACACCTACTTTGTTCCAATCCTTACTTATGGTATGGAAACATGTACATTGTTAAGTAAGAATTACAGTAGAATTCAAGCCATAGAAATTAGATTTATTAAAACTATGAACCGAAGTAACAGGAGAGACAAAATCAGAAATGAGGTACACAGAGCAACAGCTGGCATCAGGGTCCCTGTTATCAACTTTCTGGGGAAATGCAGACTTCAGTGGTGTGGCCATGTAATGATGAAGGATAGATCTAGAACAGCTAAGAAGTACTTCAACCTCGATGTCAGAGGGAAGAGACCAAGGATACGATGGATAGAGGCAGTTCGATCAGAGGTGGAGAAGAATGGTTTTAACTGGGACAATATCCAAGAACAAATGATGTACCAAGATCGGGCAAGATGGAGAGCGCTTGTTTGCCACACCCGGGAAACGGGAGATGGAAAATGATGATGATGTCTTCCTTGACATTATCCTAACATACCATCGGTCATATGACTGCCTGTTCCTGTCCCACGTGATAGTGACGAGGGCGACAGTGAAACTAGTGCTGCACGATCACCTTCAAAACCCAGTTCTTTGAAAGATGCTGATTATGTGTGTAACGAGGAGTGTACATAGATTTACAAAATAGCACAGTGAGAACTTAATGATCTAGTGTGAGATCTTGCAGAATCATATCACGAATTGAAGAGGATGGCGGAGAATAGGGAAGATTGGAGAGGTGCTGCAAACCAGCCCCAGGGCTGTTAACTTAAGAGATAGCGAGATCTTGAATTGTTGAAATATAAAGCTGAACTGTTGGCATCAAAACTACAACAGTGGAATTTTCTTCATAATATGGTAAATGTGACCGTTCCGTAACCGCCGTATGCCATTCCTTCCATTTTTCGAATGTTAAAAGAACTTTATATTTCGTAGTGATGCACAGGGACTAATTGCAGCTATGGCCATCCCATTGACCATAAAAGTGATGAGTGGAGGTTATTCATCGACTCCTCCAAAGTAAGTGTCAAGTGTGTGCTGCTGCATAATGACAACCTGTTACCATCAATTCCGATTGGGTATGCACCTCTCATGAAAGAAACATATTTATGATAACATGAATATTTGTTATTGGGATTGAACTATGGCAGATTTGCAGGGATTAGAAAGTCATGGCCATATTACTAGGGCTACAACACGGCTCCAAATTCTGTTGCTTCCTGTGCCTCTGGGTTAGCCGCGCCAGAGCAGTTTATTATAAAAAGAAAGATAGATTGGCCTAAGCATCAATCACTTGCACCAGGATCTAAGAATGTTATCCACGGGCAACAGGTCGAATCCAAAAACATAATTCTCCCTGCTCTTCATATAAAATTGGGCCTAATGGAAAACCTCGTTAAGGCCATTGACAAAACTGGGGAAGGATTTCTCTATTTGCGCGAGAAATGTCCACGTCTTGGTGAACACAGGGAACGCTTCCACCAGCAAATTTCGGACGTGAAAATGAGATACCGCGGAAAGTGGAGTGCATCAATGTTTGCCGATTACTGCTGGACACTAATCAGGGATCACCAGCAGAGAACTACAAACGCCAGGCAAAGAGGTTGCACTTTTAATGACCTTCCCCTGAGGGATGACACCAAGGTAAATACATGCAATAAGCTTATATAGACAATAACGTATGGTTATCATAACTTCAAAGCTTGAGCTAATCTTGCATTTTCACTATCACTACACCCGAAAACATAAAGATTAGCTGTTTTCATACCAGTTACACAAAAGAAGTAAAATTTTGTTGACTAGAGTAACCGGTGTTAATTGCGATGAGTGGTTGGTTCCTTAGTTTAGGGGCTGCGACAATGCGGTCATGTTGCCCCGTGTACATTGGGTGTTTGTAGAATTTGTCTGATAACCGGTCTTAATTGTGATGGCTGTATTAGTGTGTGTTATCTGTGATTCAGGTAGAAGGACTGCCGACGATCAATTTTTCAAGTAGTACCTAGCTTGTCGACTTGGCTACTAGATGCCATCGCAGCCAGCTCCTGGCGGCGAACATTGGAACTAATATAGCATTATCAACCTAACCTACAAATTTTAGCTTCCACAAGTGTAGTTAGTGGAAGGTTCTTTTTCATGCCATAAATCTATGACATGGAACCGTCGTCTTTACTTCCCTCCGAAGGAAGGCATACTGTGGGATTTTCAACGCTCTTAAAAAATCTGATGACTTCAGTCGGGTTTGACACGCGATCTTGGGCATAGAAGCTCGGCATGCTACCAACTACTCCACCGAAGCCGCAATATATTTAAAAAAAAAGAACTATTACAGTTAAAAGGTGTGGAAAAGATAACGTTTTTTTCATCATACCTTAGTAAGTTTCAATGTGAGCACCGTTTGTTCCTCTGCTGACATCTAATGTGTGTCAATATGTGGTGCACATTACTTCATGTCCAAGTTATTGGTCCTTTCTTTTGCGCTGAAGAAACAATTACCAGCCTAATTTACCTCGACATGTTTGAACAGTTTGTGTTCGCTTAAATAGAAGATATTGGACAACAGACTGCAGAGCGTGTCATTTTTATGCAAGGTGGGGCTCCGCCTCACTACCTTGCGATTTACTCGATGCACGTCTGCAGAGCAACAAACGGAGCTCACATTGAAACTTACTAAGGTATGAAAAAAAATTATATCTTTTCCACGCATTTTAAGGCTAAATCCATTACATTACCTCCAATAGTTTTTTTATAGCAATTATTTAAAATCTAGGCATTATTTTCGATGACCCTGTGTATCACCGATATCCCTTATCTACTAAGTGCCTCAATTAAGTATTGATACAGATTTAAAACTTTCAACAAATATGGGGTATTATGAAACATACCAAGTGCGTTGTATCAGTTAAACATACAGAATGAGATTACTGCCAATGCCATGTGAAATCTAAAAAAACAAACAGACAAAAATGGTATGGGCATAAAAAAGAGCAATGGAAGGTTGTCTCATCCTTATTTTACTACAAAACTTTATGAAAATAGTGTTAATACAGGCTAAATATTATTTCCAAAGGCGTCTCATCCCAAGGATCACATGAGCATGTGAACGCCCTGTTTGTTGTTGATTCTTTAGGGGCTTCGCGACATCGTGGTCATGTAGCCCTGTGTACTTGGGTGTGTAGAACTTTTCTGATAACCTGTGTTGCAGTGATGCCTGCTCTAGTGTGTGTACTTGTAATCAAGGTAGGATTTGGATAGGGAGCATCCGTGGCCTTAAGTTAGGCACCATACATTTGCTCTCGTTCATTTTACTATACATTGTCGACAAAACAAGAAATCAAGTAGTATTGTCCAAATCGTAGTCGGCGCCAGTACTGCCAACCCCCAGGAGTAGGCACTGGAGCTGCTAACAAGAGATTTCGCTGAATCTAGAATTGCAGTTAATTCTGAACTCACAGTAATTAAAGAAGTCTGAGGACTGATTGGCGGCTGGATCTCCAAGATGAACGAATAGATGAGGCAGAACATCACAGCTGCAGAAACTGTTTCGTCATTCATGGCATTGGAGAGGATCCCAAGAAGATGTCTACGAGAAAGTGAGAAGTGTCTTCAAGAAAAGCTGAAGCTAGATGTACCCATGGAAGGATTTGATCGCTGTCATAGAATTGGACGGCCTCAGCGAACATCTGCTGAAATAGTTGCCTCTGGAAACCAGCTCATTATTGTTAAGTTTTCTCGCTACCTGGAGAGGGACAGTGTGGAGGGCTAAGCAATCATTAAAAGGATCAAAAATCCTTATCCGAATCTCTTTAACTCAATCAAGAAAAACTCTTAATGCAGCTCGCGATAATTTCGGTCTCACCAAAGCATGGACACAGGACGTCAGAGTGATCATACTTCTTCCAGATGGTGCTAGAAAGCAAATCACCGTGTCGACGGAATTGGATAAAATTACCGGTATTAACAAAGCGGGATAAACAATACAATAGATGATAATGTGTTATGAATATTTGTTGAAGTGTAAGTGTGTGGGCCAGTGATTGTCAACCGTCTTATTCATCAGGAAGTTGGGGTGAGTTATACTTATATGTGAGGTGCCTAGAATCAAAACCCGCCAAATCCATTCCTTCACTTTTTCGGCAAAGTGGCAAAAACTGTCACAAACGAACCAATACCCGAAACGAAATACTTTTTTCACTAAAAATTGAATGAATTATTTTTAAAAACAGTGACGAAGTACGAAGCTGATCCCCGATATAGTTAAAAATGTATGTAAAAAAATATAAAGCAATAATTCGGATTTGTCGGGGTTTGTTACTAAGATTTGGATTTGGCAGGTTTTGATACCAAAGAGCCCTAATACATTTGAATTTGCGAAGAGATTGTAGAAACTGCGTAAGCTTTATTCAGAAATTAATATTGGAATGAAAGTTAACTGAATATAGGTTATAAAATTTAAAAAATCGTATAATTTGTGTGTTTTGTTGTTGTTGTTTTAAGGGGCGGTTGTGTTTTATTAGAATAAACAGAAAAAGAATAAAACTCATATTACCCATTCAAGATTTGATTGCCGCTGAGTGTGGCTGTGCCAGCGTTTATGTTTATTGTAGCATGAGCTCTGCGGGGCGAAGCGGAGGACACCGCGATGACAGAGTGCAATCTGCACATAGGTCACGCTGCATTGCGTCAGATAAGCGTCACAGGAGCTCATGTCACCATGGACAGTTAAATCCAAAACTGGAGCTGAGTCATATCCTACATGCGCAACTGTACCTGTCAACGAAGCAAGCTGACGTGTGACACAATTACATAAAGAGTTGTTCCCATCTCCACCGCCGGCAATCAATTCCTGAAAGGGTAATAATACTGTACAGTAAATAACCCCTGGCACTACAGCCCGTGAAGGGCCTAATCCTCAGCCATTTGGCCTGCAGATATTGGGGTGCCGCATGACCAGCGCATCGGGTCCCCTCGGCCGTTAATCTTGGTTTTCGTGATTGGGGCGCTGCCTCACTGTCAGTTACTCAATTGTCCTCACGAGGCGGAGTGCACTCCGTTCCATCCCTCACGTCAGTTTCCAAAATCCCTGACAGAGCCGGGAATCGAACCCAGGGCCTCCGGGTGAGAGGCAGGCGCGCTACCCCAACACCACGGGGCCGGCAATACTGTAGCCTACTGTACTGAACAATAATAAGGAAAAGCGTCAAATTAAATTAATATTCAATTACTATGGTCCAGGCCTTTAGAGACAAAACTATCGTCATTCAACTATTAAATCACAATCTTTACTGGAAGTTATAGCTACACAATTTCTGTTTCTACCTCATCCTCAATAGTAGCTTCTCAGTCATCATCATTGTCTTCGTGTTTGCCACGACTTTGCAGATTGCAATAAAACTGCAGCTCTACATTTTCCCTCCATCTTTCTCCAGAATGCTTCGAAAGCAGTCTCGAAACATCTTTCACTTCTTGTGCCTGAAGGACAATCCCTCTGTTTATGGCTTCTGGCTTTACGTG
This sequence comes from Meconema thalassinum, assembly GCA_946902985.2. Taxonomy (NCBI): domain Eukaryota; kingdom Metazoa; phylum Arthropoda; class Insecta; order Orthoptera; family Tettigoniidae; genus Meconema; species Meconema thalassinum. Next base: position 471,601,760 of record OX336388.2, on the reverse strand, counting down.
AGTCATATCAAAATCAGGTTTCGTGACACGTTTGTGTTCGCAAATGTCAGTTCTGTGGAAAACATCACCCAGACCAGAATGTTATTGTTCTTCTCGTTCTTTGTCAAAATTATCCAAAACAAATTATTATCAGAATGTACAACAACATAAACCATTCTAATCACGTCAGGCAGGGGTACATTCTCCGACTAATGCACGTAGGTAAAGAGTACACACTTCGCAAAGCATCATGGAAGGTAAGATGGCGGATCTGGGTGCTCCTATTGGCTGATGTGGATGTGGCGGGTTTTGTGACCAAAAATGGCGAAACTGTCGTTGGACTTGGTGGATATTGCAACTAAGCCTCAACTTTGACTTCGTTTTACAGTAGGATGTAGCGGGTTTTGTAACAAAATAATAGTTTTAATGAATTCAGCGCAGCAAAAGCTATATGAAACAATGCTTATCTCAATTTTCATATAATATGGATTTGGCGGGTTTTGATTCTAGGCGCCTCATGTTATGGATTACATTCAATTTTAAGAAAGATCTGCTATGCAGGTAGCCCCGAGTTATCATACTGAAGTTGATCTTGGTAAGGGAAAGGACACTTCCCACTCCCCCGTCCCTCCTGTCCTGTCAGTGACCATTGGTGCCCTTTTGAAACAAGCTTTTACCTCCTCTCTCCATAGCTTGCTACATAAATGCATCGTCACTACCAGCTCACACAATGAAATCAGTGTGATAGAAGCTGAAGACAATATCCACGTCTTATGCATTAGTGAAAGCTGGCTAAGACCAAGCATTCCAACCAGTTGAGTGCAATGTTTTGCCTAGATAGATCTGATGGTAGGATAGGGGGTGGAGTGGCTGTTGATGTGAGAAACGACTTGAAATCGAGTGATGTGCACCTTGTCGCTACCTGGTCCTGAATTTGTGTTCCTTGAGGTCATTGTCAATGAACAAAAGGTTTTGATTGTTACAGTATATTAGCCTCCTAAAATAACGACCATGACCGAGTTCAAGACCTGTTTGCTTGACATGCTGCCGACTTATGAAAATGTTATTGCTGTAGGAGACTTCAATACCAATTTATTGAAGAGACATACGACAGTAATAAATTAGAAAACATGTTTTCATCTTGTAATATGACCATCCCCTCTCTCGGACCCACAAACCACACTTTCTGTCAAAGTGAATGATCGCACACTTTAATTCACCTTATAATAATTTATAATCCAGATAATGTGGGAACCCATGGTCACATCTCTGTTCCTTTGATTTCCACACATGATCCTGAGGCAAGATGCATACAGTATATGTGGAATGACATCTGATTGGTAAATTATGTTGATGAAAATGTAAATATGTTAAATTCATTTGTAAACATGCACCTAAACAACAGATTAAGTTTTCTCGCACTTGTTGCCCATGGCTTATGAATGAGATTAAAAACATGATGTCCCAACCACAATACACTTCACAGTTGTTATAAAAGTAATCCTGATGAAAATGACATTGAAAATTATCGAATACTAAGAAACAAAATTAAACAAGCAACACAAAATTGCAGATTTAAGTACTTGATGAATTTAGGAAGAAAATTAAATACTAACAATGCCTGGAAACAATTGAAGTCCTTAGGCATTGGAAAAACTCAGGAGCAGTTACAAGCGCCTGATATGTATACCGCTTGATGAATTGAATGAATATTTCACAAAAGAAAAAATCTAAACAAATCCAACAAGTTAGTAATACTGATACGAGTAACAATCCATTAACTGCTTTCCATTACTTCAACTTTCTTACTGTCACAACTAACAGAGTAAAAAAAGTATTGTACTCAATTAAATCAAATGCGGTAGGTGAAGATGGCATTCCGATAAGCTTTCTACATAACATCATCGGCGCTGTTTTGCCATTATTACTCTTATATTTAATTTTTGTCTCACAACTGCTACCTTTTCTATGATATGGAAGAAAGCTAATGTCATTCCAATACCAAAATAATCAGACCTCAACTGCCCTCTGATTATGGACCCATTTCTATTCTTCTTGCTCTTTCCAAAGCTTTTGAACGTTGGTACATGATCAAGGAGTTGAGTATTTAAATAATCGCTCTTTTCTTGATCCAATGCAATCAGGATTTAGGTAAGGCCACAGCACAGCTACAGCACGGGATTTAGTGAGTTTTATCTATTTTACTTACTGGCCAGTAACAATCAAACGATATATTTAATATCTAAAACCAATTTTTTCTATAACTATGGGCGTTACAAGTACAAGTAACGTACAATACAAATTTATCACATCGTACAAGTTTAATTATTCTAAGGCCAGTATTGCACTATCAAAGAAGTTTTATGAAATATTTTATAAAACTGATCTTTTATAAAAGTTATACAAAGCAATCATCACACCATTACACTACATAAAATATTTTTTCATAGTTCAGCCAAATGGATGAAGGACAGTTCCTTGTTCACTTAACTGTATTACGGTAGTTGAAATTCTGTAGTGTCAATATCTGTGTATAAAAGAAACGGAAAGATAAAATAAACGTCTGTGGGTTAAACTGTGGGTAGCTCATGTGACAAGAAAGATATTTATACGAGTAAAATCTTGGTGAACGAGCTGCAGTACAAGGACTAGAAGAATTAAATTAATATATAATAATTATGATGAAATGAATGATGATGTTCCAAACAACCACTGCCTGAGCAAAGAAAATTGAAACATAGGAAGTAAAAAAGAGACCGTGAGGTGGGATTAGATCCTTGATCCTCTCATTATTAGGTGAGATTAGATCACTGGTCCTCTAGTACAAGAGTTGAGCGCTCTACTCATTCCGCTAACTAGACACTTGCATGCTATGTTTGGTTACATGTTTTACCTACCGGCTAAGATGAAATTAAAATTAACAGCCTGCTTCCAGTCGACCGACCGGGTCAGGGAATGGATTGAATGAAGCCCCCATCTAGCGGCGAGGATATGAGCTGTGCCAGCTGCCGAAGCCTGTCGCACTCCCCTGGGGCAATGATTACATGAATGACAGATGAAATGAAATGATAGTGGAGAGTGTTGCTGGAATGAAATTGTGACAGGGAAAACCGGAGTACCCAGAGAAAAACCTGTCTGCCTCCGCTTTGTCCAGCACAAATCTCACATGGAGTGACCGGGATTTGAACCACGGACCCAGCGGTGAGAGGCCGGCGTGCTGCCGCCTAAGCCACGGAGGCTGCACCGGCTAAGATAAAGTGCTTATTTACAATCTCTTGAAATTGACAAATTTCTATTATATCCTCTTTGTTTCACACTCTTATATGAGCGTCTTTGTTGTGGTAATATTTCAGCTGTTACGACCCCGCCATTTTAGTTTGAATCTTTTATCAAAGATAATACGATGCTCATACCTTTTATAAAAGATTTACCCATTACACTGTCATATCTTTTATTAAAGATCTTTTATCAAAGATCTTTGACAAATTTCTTTGGTAGTGTAATACTGGCCTATAAGGAGAACAATGCGAAGTATTCCTGATAGGTTGTGAAGAGGAAGAAATGATGATCTGCTGTAACAGTCAGTGTACAAGCTAGATATTTGGAAACAGTGCAATTTTTTATTAGGCTGATTCAGATGTAGGGATATTTGCACAGTTTATTTTAACTTAGTAATGCGAGAATATCTGAAAATATGTCCAGTTGTTTGGAAAATTTGCTAACTGGATTAACATTATTATTTTAATTAACTGTTGGATTTTTATATTTGTTGATACAGGGTCATACCACTATTGTTATACCAGTTTTAAGAACTGAACATTTTGACGAATCACACAAGAAGAAAAATAATCTTCTATGGACAAAATCTCTGAACTAAAAAAAAATATATTCCTCATATTCTTACCATAAAGTAGCTAACGGTTTCAGAGTAGCCAAATGATGAATTTCACAAAATAAGTAAGAAATGAAACGAAAATTGGGAGGGAGTACATCTCATCATCACTTAGTGACAGATAATGAAACAAAAAATAATACTTGATCCCACCCTTGAAAGCTGGCACCCATGCCAAGAGTGGAGTAGAAACAACAGAAAAATTACAATGAAACTAATATTGAATGTACAATGTAGAGCTTTCTGGAAAGTAGTGTGCATGATGATACTACCTTAGTGACTAGAGCTCAGCAACTTGAAATGCAACCCTGTGTGAGCGCTAGCTCCATCAGCCAATGTGACGAAGAGGACAGCGAGCTTGTAGTTCACATTTTTTCCGGGGTTTCAGTTGGAGTTACTGAGCTCTACTGAAATCACAGGACAGCATAAACAAGTAGTAATGTGACAATGCACAACCTAACAGCCTCCATTTGTCATCAATGCGGTCGTGAAAATTACATTCTTTTAGGAAGGCAAAGTCAGTAGCTTAGACATGGGAAAAAATCACAGATTGAACGGTGCTGATACAGGCCATCAAAAGATTAATTTGATTGAGGATTTCAATAACATTTCGACACTTAAACATGGAAATTGCTATGCAACTAGAAAGAAAGAATTGAAGTTTTCAGATTCAGGAGAATCGATGCCTGTTAAACACCATCAAGAAAAGGAAAGCAAAATTCATGGGACACATACTCAGACATGACACTCTCCTCCAGGTAATTTTTGAAGGAAACGTTTTGGGAAAGAAACCAAGGGGACGACTCAGACAATCGTATCTCAAGAACATTGTCAAGGAGATGGAATGTGCATCATATGCCTATATGAAGAGAACTGCTGAAGACCGTAAGAAATGGCTGCCACGAAAAGTCTTTTAGCCTTTAGAAGCTGATGATGACGAGACATAAAAAGAAACTGTACTATAATAATAGACCAAGTAGCCTAACTGAACTTGTATAGTATATTTTCTTACTGTGATTGTAATTGTTGTTATATTCCAGATTAACTGTAGCATATCTGCCCTTCCTTGACGAGATTATTTGACATGCATCGCAGTAATAGATGTGTAAGCATATAACGAAATGCACACGCCTCTTGTAGTAAAGCCTAATAATTGAAAATATCCGAGTGCTTGTTCAAGTATACTGTCATTTTAAGATTTTTTCGGTCAAAAATAAACTCTCAACTCACACACCCAGATCTAGCAATAATTTAGAGATAACTTCCCCGACTAACCTCTTCGAAACCTAATGCATAACAATAACATGATAATGCGCCGAACCTACGATAAAATTTGCTAAACTTTTATAAAGATGAAAAATAAATCTGGATTATTATGTAGTAATAGATGTTTACTTTTCCGCTGTCTATAACCCGCCCACCATCCCATTTTTTGATCACGACTTATGTAGTAAAATTACGGTTGTGTCCATCATTATACGTGTGAACTATGAGACAAATAGAATATTGCCAACCCTGCGCATACAGTATACTAATCAATAATCTTTATCCAGACCAATGGGTTTTGCCTTACCGTAGACCAATAATTACTAGGTAGCGTGGGCCTGCGGGCTGCGTTAGCTGTATATACAACCAGGGCTTTTGTCACGCATCAATATCTCGATCCAGACCAATCGTTGCCAATTAATGCTTTTTCACTTAATTACAGGGAGTATTTTGTATCCCACATGTTGGTAACATAAATGTGATGTCAATGTGTGGTACTCTGTAGCAGTTGGAGAGAGCTCATGGGCCTGACAAACATGGCTGCCATCGTTGAATGGACAAGAAATAAAAACACATATAAACGTAATTTAGCACATATTTTCGGTGTAGTAGTGATCATGGTTAGTAGTTTATATTGGAAATGTCCCTCAGAATATGAAACATGGTATGCATATCATATATTACACAAGTGCAAGTGTGAAAGCCAGGTTCTACTCTCATGCAGTTTTAATAAAAAAATCCCTACTTAGTCTGACAAGAATTAGTTGCACATGCATCTCCATGATAATACAATAGTAGTCCAGTTAGTGATTTTAATTAACACACCATGCCGAGACGTTAAACGCATATAGGTCGTAGTTCAATGACATAGAAAAATAAAAAGCGCTTATCACGTAATGCATTCATAATTGTTCCCGGGCGAAGCCGGGGCGGGTTGCTAGTAAGGGATATATTTATGATTTTAGGTTTCGTCATCCTTTTTTCCAAAGTATTGTGCCTTTCTTACTCTTTCGTGTCACGCTACACAAACCGATTTGTACGTCAGGCAGAAGCTGGGTGAGGTAGGGAAAGAGTCGAGTTTAGAGGATGTGTATTTATTTACTAGCAACCCGCCCCGGCTTTGCCCGGGAACAGTTATGAATGCATTACGTGATAAGCAGTTTTTTTTTTCCGATGTCAATGAACTACGACCTATATCCTTTTTACGTCTTGGAATGATGGGTTAAAATCACGAACTGGAACATTTATTATATTATCATGGGGATGCATGTGCAACGAATTCTTGTTAGACGTAATTTAAGAATGGCGAGGTGCGTGAAACACAAATCCCCCTTCCGTCCAATCTTAACTTGACTGTGTATTTTGCGGAACGAAAGGTTTACTGGCGAAATGAAGAAAAGCCGAGCTGCACTTCCAGGGAAACTCCAAAAACAACCACTCTTCTCTGAAGTCTTTCCAGTGTACATTGACTCAACGACTTGTTCGTTTTTGAATGCTGAAATTTTGTTTTTCCGTAAATTTTGTTTATATTATAATTAGTTAAAAAGTCGGTCTTTTCAAATTTAGGTGTCCACCCCTAGATTTTAAATCCCATTCCAAATTTGTATGCTTTAATCTGTGTTAAGAGGGGCAGATGACTCTCTGAAGTCTTAACTCAACACGACTCGACAGTTTGCTGCCGACTGTATCTAGGGTGATAGGCTCACCCGCTTGCTAGGCTGTAACTGGGGTGATAGGCTCGCCCCTAGCTAGCTTGTAAACTGTCGCCTTAGTAATTGAATAGAGATTGTTGAAAGAAATGAAAACGTAAAAACACTTATTGTGGGCGATGTATTCAAGATAGAGATATGCTCTCCCGGACTTTTTTGTAATCTTTTCATGCTGAACAATTCTTGCACTCATAGAAAATTGCTATTTTAACGGTTTGCCCAGCGTAGGCTTAAAAAGTGCACGGACGCCAGTTTTATTTTTGGACTTTTTCACTGAAATCGTTACTGCTTGGCTTCCTTTGATCATAAATAAATTATGTTCTACAGAAACCTTCCTCATGATATCCTTTACAGAATGCTGAAAACCGCATCAAAATCCATCCAGTGGTTCTCGAAATTACCCATGACATCCAAGAATCGGGGACTTTGTTTTATACTAAGTAGAGATTATTCGTCGTACGATAAAATAGCAAGAAACAAAGGATGCAAAATACTTTTTTCTACAACATACTTTTTGTCCAATATTTCGATCAGTCTGAGCCTAATAACATGATATTGTAAATTGCGCATAACATGATGTTGCGGCGTAATAGAGCAATTAGTAATTAGGCTAATTAGTGTATAAATGGACTGTATAATATTTAATATATAGCGTGGCTTCATACACTTATATATTTGATTGGAAAGCAACAAATATAACATTCATTTCCAGTGGAAATTGAACACATACCGTAGTACTCTGTCTCTGAATGAGATACCGGTATTTGCATTGGTATATCGAATGTAGGAGTATGTGCTTATTATTGTTTTAGAACACACTTTTTTTTACAAGATGCAACATGTATTTATTGTATAGAGCTCGTACGCATAATGTTATTTTAGTTGCTGGCGCTCGTAGCGGTGAATTGTGTAATCTTTCCGGGGGAAGTCTGTAGCTTGTGCAACTACAAGCACAGGGAAGAACTCAATGTTGAAATGTCGTCTCTAGATATTTGTGTAGGATTTCGAGAAGTTCAGTGGGATGCATCGTATTTCAGAGCTTCTACTTTAAAGAAGGGTGCAAAACTCTGTGACAGTAATCATATACTACAAGCAAGAGAAGCGTTAGGAGAAGAAATAACCTGCTTGTGTTTGAGAGAAACTAACATCCATCAGCCGCCTTATGCTGTTAAAATTAAAGTAAGCATATGTTTTGTCTTTCTATATAATAACATAGCATAATATTTGTATCTATTGCATTTTTAAGTATTTTTACAATTAATTTACACAAGATTAATCTTTTTACAGATTGATTGCGGTCGAAAGGTAAAATCAGCTGAGTGCGATTGCAAAGCCGGACTTTCACAATGCTGCATTGTGTATTTATATTAATACTGAGAGAGATTCTACCCAGACTTCCTCTCTGCAACAATGGGAGAAACCAAAGAGCATTATTGCGCAGTATTGTAAAGGAGGAAATGTAGAAGAAATACTAAATGGTCCATCAAATAAGCGACCAATTTATTTCGCGTCGGAAAGTGTTGAATCCTTAAGTAAAACACAATTAGATGAACAAATTAAGGTCATAGACTGTGCTTTCTCGAAAATTTTGAAAGCAGAGTGTGAAGGTGAATCTTTCTTATCTCCACTTGCATTGTTCAAAACATCGTTGAAAGCGCTGTAGAGATAAGCGAAAAGGGCTTCTTATTTCAGTGGCTTAACCAGTTGGACAAACAAACAGCTAAAACTATTTAGATGCTATGTTGTGAATAATTTGCCTGGTGGTAACATATCACTAGCTTCCATGAGTGCATGTTGCCAAATGATATATTGAAGTTTTATTGTAAAAATGTTAAAGTAACAAATTCACAGAAGCGTGCAATTACAGTTGAGACAAGGGAACAATCTTTATGTCCTTCCTGGTTCCAGTAAAGGAAGTTACGCATTTCGGCCAGCCAGAATGTACACCAGATCAAAACTCTACAGAGTGGAAATTACGAAAGACTGTCATTAGCGTTTCTTTCATCTAAGAATGTAAACACTCCTGCAGTGAGATAGCCTATGGCAGAACTAATGAACGGAAGGCACTTGAGGAGTATGCTTATTAAACGAATGCCGTGTGATTCAACTCAGGTTGTTTATAAAAGAACAGCAACCATGGTTATGTTGCAGTCCAGATGGGATAGTGGTAGGTTATGATGAACAGAGGGTTACAAGGATAACAGGATATGAAACACTGCAAATTTAACACCTGCTATTTCAAGAAGATGCTGTTCCTTGTCTTTCACTGACCTGTATCCATTAAATGTACGTTTGGTGTCCACGAAGTCCACGTGAACACCACAATCTCTCTTAAAACAAGTGTCGGTCGTCGTCTGTTTATTCACTCGAGGCAATGGCAAATTTGTTTGAACTTCCGCTTCACAATTATTTTTCAGAGCAGAAAATAACACTTTCACACTGGTGTTGTTACCATCGGTGGTCATTACTTCAGTCTGCGTGCTTGCATCACTGTATGATTTCGAAAAATCTTCCGTGGTACTAGTTTCAACGTTTTTATTTTCATGTCTCCGTTTTCGCCTCTTGTATCTAGTCGTCACTCGGTGCTCCTCTTCTTGCTGACGTTCGATAGAAACAAGCGGTTTTATAAACAATCTCGGTACATAGCCAGAACTGTCAGGATCTCTCGAAGGCGTTCCATTCATAAAATGCCGACTACAAACACGCGAGTTATTCGTGGGTTGCCATGGTTTACCATCACTAGTTCCTAGTTTCAGTGCCGCAATCCAGGCATTTCTCCTATTTTCATGCTGCTTTATATTCGGAAACACAAAAAACTTAGTTCCAGGAGGACAGTTAATATACGTGAAGTTGCAACCAACCACAGAACAATTTTTTCTACTGTTTCGAGAACCTTTTTGCATGTCGAAGTTGAATCAAGCATATATAAGGCCATTCAACACAGGCATAGACACTCGACTGCGATTCCCCCTGACTGTTTAAGTGACTTGCCGCCAGAGCGTAGCACCCATCATGCGCACGAGGTCTATAGCTTTGGCCAGTCAGTTCATAAATTCGCGCACTTAGGCAATGCCGTGAAATATGACAACCCGATTCTATCGAGTGGATAACCCCGAAAACAGATGCACGCACAATGAACACTACAAGGTCAACTCGCTAGGCTGCAGTGCTGGTTCTAAAATGATTGAGAGGCCGAAACGCATGATACTGTAGGACGAAAAGAATGTACTGGATATACCAACACACACATTGGAGACTTCATGGCTCGAGCTTCTTATACACCACCACTGCACGCTAATAATAAAATAATTTGTAGCTCATGCTGTACTGCAGTTCCGTCTTCCTCAATACAAATACCAACTTTCAGGAAATTGTATTTCTCCGTTCATATGTGATGTGCGAAACATTCATATGGAAAGAGATTGAATCAATGCAACTTTTTACATTATTTTAGCATGAAGCGCCAAGAAAATAGAAAAATCTTGGATCAATGTACAGTCAAAAACTTTTTATTTTACCGGTATTAATAATTATAGATGTACACATATTCAATTACGACAATGTCAGAGGGGGGAGATCCAGCTTAAGAGAGGAATGTCTGTTAGGTAGTCAGCCCGAAGGCTGGTTGGATCCTCAAAAAGTACCGCCGTTACGTTATGTGAGTAGATACCCACAAAAACCCAAGGCAGCACTATTTTGAATAAAATGTCAATATTCATTCGATTGTTGAACATGATACAAATGATACAAATGATACTCATATCACAGTAATAGCCTGCTTGTGGCAACCAAGAGCAACTTTTATAATGTCAACATTTTTATGATAAGAGTTTTTTTTAGAAAAATTTCAAAATTTGCCAATTTGTTACCGTGCATCATCGTTTCCCGTATATATCCTAATTTTATAAGAAACTTCCTACTTTTCTATTTTTAGGGTGTGTATTACATCTGCACCTACAATCTGTACCTCAATCGCTAACATAAACTGTAGCCTATATTAAGTACTTTTATTGCACTTTTATTCAGAGCAGCTGAAAATAGTTCTTTCTTTTAAGAATAAATACAGTATATAACAAGTAGTTCCGTGAAGAACTATACAGCCTATTTTCATATATCCTACTTATGTTAACTGCCTCTATCAACATACAAAATTTCAGTTCGATTTCCGTAATAGATTCGTAGATATTGAGAACCGACTAAATATTGCAGATGGTCGCCATGTAGGCCAGGCGACAGGTCGGAAAAGAAGCCTCAATAAGGAAATAATTAGCGGAAAGCTGGAAATTGCTTTAATCGCTTTATTAGACCCACATATTACTCTCCCAAGTTTTCCCCCTCGAGTGAAGTCGGCGTTGGCCCTTTTGGCCCTAAGAAGGTACCACTGTTTTGGTTGTTTTTTTTGTGCAAATATCTCCCAAACCATCAACTTTATCAACAAAATATCTATTATAAAAAATAATCTAGAGTAAATTTCCTACAAAAATGTTCTTTACCATTTGTCTCTAATGTGAACTGTTACGATGCTACGACCATTCAAAGTGGAGCCCTTTTTGATTCTTGCGGAAAAGCTATGGAAATGATATGTCATATCAAAGTTTCTACATGTTATAAATATTTGTCAGTACAGTATTCCAAGTGCACAAGCTGTTAAATTGTTACGAGTATAACAGCTTTTCATTGTAAACAGCTGTGGCAAAGCACCTACCATTAGTAGGCTATTATTATTGCGTAGTATTGGCATAAAACCACTCTTTTCCACACCACCTGGCGGTAAAGAAAATGGCGCGTTTTTTTTAAGTGGTGCCCCTAGGAGGCCTAATCCACTGTTGAAGTATCTAAGTTAGTCGATTTTAAACCGTTTTGATGAAGGCTGGCAGTCTTGATCGTCTGCCTTAATTTCCCCGTCATCGCTTTCATCGTCTGTAGCGGTACATTTGTCCGACGTCACAGGGCGCTCAAGATTAACATCGATGTCTCCGTCACAATCAACCATATCATCTTCCTCGGCAGCATTTGTACATGACCGTCCCATACAATTCATGCAGATTCTGGAGCATCGGTAGCCCGTTTTCCTGCAACCACACGCTGCGTTACATCCTTTCGAACATTTGCAGAACACTGTGTTTAGAAGCGTTTGTGGCGCCGGATCCCTCGTCGTAGATATGGGAGCCAAACCACATTGAGAATTTTTCCAGCCCCAATCCAGTGGATTTGTATCATTTCCATACCATGTTTGGATTTGATGGTATATTCTTAAAGAGTGCTCACGTGCCACTGATTCGGTGGGAGGTAAGCTTGCGAGATTAAATCGATGTTTGCTTAGAGATTTTGCAAACAGTTGGAACCGCAACTCATTCAGGGTATTTCCCGTGGTTTTGTTGTCAAAAAGCCTAGCCAAAACCAACTGGCCCGCTTTGTCAATTTCCTCGGGGTTTGCGTTCACGTCTTGGAAAACCCTAACAGCTGTCTGCAGTTCCTCATTACTCTTCAGCAGTGTTACGAATTTCATTTTGCCCTGCCTGTGAAACGAAGACGTTGTATCGCACCCACTAAACGCATGCAAATAGAGGATGTTTTCCTGCACACACGGCGGGAGATTGAAACTTGTTGAGCAAAATAGTTGTATTTTGGTTGAACCTTTGCCGGGTTTCATAAAATACATTTTCGTGGAGGGTGGCACACGAGCCGCCAAGATGACCAGGATATCTATACCTTCAGCCACTATAATGCCCGAATTGTCGGGCCGAGATAACTCGAGTGCGGTGGTAACGATGAGCACATCGGCATCTTCTGGAGCTTGTCTGGTTTCGATTACTTCGCTTTCGAATTTGACGCGCCACAAGTCGATCAGTGGACTTGGTACTGCAAGCTGCTGGGTCGTCAGGATACCCATCGAAAATAATGGCACTGTTTTTTAAGTATCTTTTAACGTTTGTTTGTGTCATTAGACAAAAACTTTGCTTGTGGCATAGATGCCGTCATGGACTCATTAAAAAAAACATTAGCAGCATCATGCTTGTGCGATCGTCGAAGACGTTCAGTGGACTTGGTACTGCGAGCTGCTGGGTCGTCAGGATACCCATCGAAAATAATGGCACTGTTTTTTAAGTATCTTTTAACGTAATTCACATATTTGGCACTAATGTCGACAAAAGTATCGGTTTGGTGCCAAATTACACGGTCCAGAAGATATCATCCGTCGAGAACATGATGTAGGTCCTCAAATGTGGGCTCATTGGTAACAGGAAGGAATAATTTATGGAACACAGACTTTTGCGTCTTACGCATTCCCGCTTCATCAAAGATCGCAACCGGATACGGAGCTAGTTTAAACTGGGAATATTGTTTCAATTCTGCATCGGATTTCTTTGCAAGGCAAATGCGTTGGAAAAGCACAAGAGGATCAACAGGAATATCCGTGTTGGGGATTTTTATTTTTGAATTTACCGCGTGGAGAGGCATCACGCGATTTTTTCTAAGGAACTTCACATCGCGAAAGTTGTTGCCGGTTATGCCTTTTTGTGCTGCTATTCCAATTTCATAGGCCATATGACAAGTGATTTGTCCATCCCCGACAACTCGTGTGCTTAACGAAACAGTGTGTTGTCCACGAGGAAAGGGATCATGAATTGATAACCATCCAACAAATTTTCTCAAGTCCGCATCATCGATGTTAATCTTGAGCGCCCTGTGACGTCGGACAAATGTACCGAAACAGACGATGAAAGCGATGACGGAGAAATTGAGGCAGATGATCAAGACTGCCAGTGGCGGTTTAAAATCGACTAACTTTGACATTTGAACAATGGATTAGGCCTCCTGGGAACACCACTAAAAAAAAACGCGCCATTTACTTTACCGCCAGGTGGTGTGAAAAAGAGTGATTTTATGCCAATACTGTTGTTTGAGTCTTCAGTCTTTTGACTGGTTTGATGCAGCTCTCCATGCCTCCCTGTCCTGAGCTAATCGTTTCATCTCTACATAGCTCCGACACCCTACATCCGAGGCAATCTGTTTAACATATTCTAACCTTGGTCTACCCCTACAGTTCTTGTCCTCGACCCTTCCTTCCATAACTAAGCTTGCTATTCCTGGGTGTCTTAGTATGTGTCCTACCAACCTATCTCTTCTCTTCATTAGCAGTCGCCAGAAACATCTCTCCTCTCCCACTCGTCTTAATACCTCTTCGTTTGTAACCCTATCTACCCATCTGATCTTCATCATTCTCCTGTAACACCACATTTCAAATGCTTCAATTCTCCTCTTTTCTGCTGCACCAATAGTCCAAGTTTCACTTCCATAGAGCGCCACGCTCCAGACAAAGGCTTTCAAAAATGACTTCCTAATACCTAAATCTATATTCGATGTCAGCAGTTTCCTTTTTTGTAGAAATGCTTTCTTTGCCTGAGCCAACCTACTTTTTATATCATCTTTGCTTCGTCCATCACTGGTTATTCTGCTTCCTAAGTAACAGAAGTCTCCTACTTCCTTTAGCTTTTCACCTGCCAATTTGATCTCCATAGAGGTTTCTGATTTATTTCGGCTGCATTCCAGTATTTTTGTTTTACATTTATTAATTTTCATCATGAATTCTTTCCGTAAGACGGAGTCCATACCATTCAGAAACTCATTCAAATCCTCAGGCTTGTCGGCCAAGATGACGATGTCATCAGCAAATCTCAGAGTTGAAATTATTTCTCCTTGAATCTTCACTCCCACTTTAAATTTTTCTCTAATTTCCTTCATTGCTTGTTCAATGTAAAGATTGAAAAGTATGGGTGATAAGTTGCAGCCTTGCCTTACACCTTTCTGAATACCAGCTTCTCTCTCATGTCCTTCAACTCGAATGACTGCTGTCTGGTTTCTGTACAGATTGTATATCACCCTCCTATCCCTGTACTTTATTCCAATCGATTTCAAAATGTCAAACAATTTAGTCCAATCAACGTTATCAAAAGCCTTTTCTAAGTCTACAAAAGCCATGAACGTTCTCTTATCTTTCCTTATTCTACCTTCCAAAATCAGCCTAAGACTTAGTACAGCTTCCCTTGTTCCTACATTTCTCCTGAAACCAAACTGATCTTCACCCAACTCCGTTTCTATCTGGCTTTCAATCCTCTTGTAAATTATTCTAGACAGGATCTTTGAAGCATGAGTAATCAAGCTGATTGTACGGTAATCTTCACATCTGTCAGCTCCCACTTTCTTTGGTATAGGGATGATTACATTCTTCTTGAAATCAGGGGGTACCTCACCTGCCTCATAAATCCTACACACCAAGTGAAATAACCTGATCAGACCTTCATCTCCTATGCAGCATAGCAACTCAATCGGTATATCATCTATGCCTGGTGCTTTGTTCCTGCTTAAGTCTTCCAAAGCTCTATCAAATTCTGATCTCAATATTAAATCTCCTTTCGCATCCTCATCAATTTCCTCCTCCCTTTCCATTACATGATTCTCAATCTCCTTTCCCTTATACAAACTCTCTATGTAAGCTTTCCATCTCTCAACCTTTTCTTCCCTATCTGTTAGAGGCTTTCCATTTGTGTCCTTAATATTACAGCACTTAGTCTTCTTTTCCCCAAAAGTATTCTTAATCCTTCGATAAGCTGTGTCTACTTTTCCTAATTTCAGACAATTTTCTATACCTGCACATTTCTCTTTCAACCATTCTTTTTTCGCTTCCTTGCACTTCTTACCTCATTTCTCAGACGTCTGTATTCTGCTTTCCCCTTTTCATCTCTTACATTCTTGTGTTTCCGCCTTTCATCCATCAATTCTAGTATATCCTGAGTGATCCACGGTTTTCTACCTATTCTTTCTATCCTACCAATGTTTTCTTCTGCGGATTTTGTTATTTCATTCTTCAAAAGTGCCCATTCGTCTGCAATTGAAGTTTGTTTAGGGTTTTTCATTAGTCCTTCCTTTATACTCTTCTTGAATCTTTCGTTTACATCCTTCTCTTTCAGTCTGTCTATTGCCCACCTTTTTGGCTTTTGACTTTTTTTCAGTTTCTTCAACTTTAATCTGCATTTCATTACAACCAGATTGTGGTCAGAGTTTATGTCAGCACCAGGATATGTTTTACAATCCAAAATCTGGTTTCGAAACCTCTGCTTGACCATAATGAAGTCGATTTGGTAACGCCCTGTATCTCCTGGTCTCATCCATGTGTATATTCTTCTATTGTGGTTATTGAATAAGGTGTTAGCTATGACCAATTCATGCTCGGTGCAGAATTATACCAGCCTGCTTCCTCGATCATTCCTTTCACCTAATCCGAAATCTCCTACTATCTTCCCTTCTCTCCCTTTTCCTACCACAGCATTCCAATCTCCCATTACTATAACATTTTCATCACCCTTGATATACCTCAGAATTTCGTATATTTCTTCGTAGACCTTTTCAACATCCTCATCATCATGCCAATACTACGCAATAATAACTAATGGTAGGTACTTTGCCACAGCTGTTTACATTGAAAAGCTGTTATACTTGTAACAAGTTAACAGCTTGTGCACCTGGAATGCTGACAAATATTTATAATAATAGTATAATTGCGCACGAAAGTGCATTCACAAAATACATAAATACATAAATATCATAAACCCTGTATTTTAGTTCACATTTCACTATACTCAGTGAGAGAAATTTGTCTTTGCTTGCATAAGGTGATATGGTATCTTTCACACACTGAATGGCACAGGCTGCATACGCAAGTATCGTCTGGCTCATGAAAGTGAGTCTTTACGCAGATCAAGTGGTGGTAACCGTGCACCGCCAACCGGGTCAAACGACAAATGACAAATATTTATAACATGTAGAGACTTTGATATGGCATATCATTTCCATAGCTTTTCCGCAAGAATCAAAAAGAGCTCCACTTTGAATGGTCGTAGCATCGTAACGGTTCACATTAGAGACAATTGTGTACATTTGTGTAGGAAATTTACTCACAATTATTTTTTATAATAGGTATTTTGTTGATAAAGTTGAAGGTTTGGGAGATGTTTGCAAAAAAAAAAAAAAAAAAAAACGAAAAATGGTACCTTCTTAGGGCCAACGCCGACTTCACTCGAGGGGGAAAACTTGGGAGAGTAATATCTAGGTCCAAATAAAGCGATTACAGCAATTTCCAGCTTTCCACTAATTATTTCCTTATTGAACTACCTGTCGCCTGGCCTATTGTTGGATTTTTGTATATGTAGGTCTTAGAGCTATGTACTGTTACATGAAGATTATTGTGTATGTGTAGTATCCAAACTTCAATCGCATGATTAGGACACAAGAAGTAAAAACGAGATTTTAAATTTTCGCTCAGCTGCCATCTTGTGGTTATGGAAACAATTGAAAAAAATTAGATGCCAATGGATTGAAGCCTCCGTGGCTTAGGCGGCAGCATGCCGGCCTCTCACCGCTGGGTCCGTGGTTCAAATCCCGGTCACTCCATGTGAGATCTGTGCTGGACAAAACGGAGGCAGACAGGTTTTTCTCCGGGTACTCTGGTTTTCCCTGTCAAAATTTCATTCCAGCAACACTCTCCACTATCATTTCATTTCATCTGTCATTCATTTAATCATTGCCCCAGAGGAGTGCGTCAGGCCTTGGCAGCCGGCACAGTTCATATCCTCGCCGCTAGATGGGGGCTTCATTCATTCCATTCCTGACCCGGTCGGAGACTGGAAGCAGTCTGTGGATTTTCATTTTTCAGATGCCAATGTATTAACATTTGTATAAGGATTTACTGTACCAAGTGTCACTACACTCGGATGGTAAAATTGCGAGGATCGACCATGTGAATATTTATACTTCGCGACGCCGCCATGTTGGATTTGTGATTACCAGGTTATTGAAAGTCCTATAGGTGAAATTACGTTCATAGCCCCTATGAACATTAAAAAATTCAGTTTGATTGCTTTAATAGATTCGTAGATATTCAGAGCCGTCTAAATATTTCGGATGGTCGCCATGTTGGATTGTTAAATGTATAGGTCATAGAGTCATATACCATTAAAGGAAAATTATTGCGTAGGTTCATTATTCAAACTTTCACTTCGATCGCATGATTACGACACAAGAAATAAAAACTTAATTTTAAAATTCACACAGCCGCCATATTGAGGTTATGTAAACAATTGAACTAATGTAGATACCAGTGCACATTTGCTGTACCAAGTTTCATTGCGTTTGGATCATAAAATAGCGAGAAAGGTCTATTTAAAATTTTCAACTTCGCTTGACCACCATATTCGTTTTGTAGTTAACCGGTTTTTGAAAGTCTTATAGGTGAACTTCCAGTAGTGCCCTTTATCTCCGTACAGAATTGCAGGGTGATACCGCTAATAGTTTCAGAGATATAGAATGCCGGTGAAATATTTCGCACAGCCGCCATCTTGAGGTTATGTAAACAATTGAATGAATTTAGATGTCGGTGCATTACACTGTGTAAAAACATATACTGTACCAAGTTTTATTGCGTTTGGTTGGTTAAATCGCGAGAAACGTCTATTTAAAAGTCGCAACTTCGCTTGGCCGCCATGTTGGTTTTGTAGTTACCAGGTTTTCCAAAGTCACATAGGTGAACTCAGGACCTTCTATACTACCGGACCTGACACTGCAATCCAAGATGGCCGCCGTAGTTGGTGGTCGGACATCAAACGCCTGACGTGTGTCACAATCCAACACAACACAAAATAACATCATGGCGTGATTTTGTCTGCTGTTAATTCATTTTATGGGCATGGGACATCTTGGTCATCAGCCCCGTGCAGTTATGTGTGGGTTGAATTCCTCCGATTACGTGATGAATGTAGTAGTGTGTGTAGCTGTGTAAGGGACAGGCATGAGGAGGTGCCCTAAGTGTTGAAGTAAGGTACCACCAGAGTTTCATCAGGAAAGGAATAAAATAAAATAATGTTGAGGCCCACAGGAGAGATCTGCAGAATATCTTGGCTGAGTGAACAGGGAACGTTGTAAATGTCCCTGTAGGAATTTCAATCCCTTTTTAGTAAGTTACATATTATTCGGGGCATGTTTGCCATCTCTTGATGAATGCAGTACATTTGCATTTTTCTGTTGGCACAGGCTAGAGTAAAATGAGGCTTTTCGCCGATGTCTCTGTGTCACTCATGGCTGTGATTATATGGAAGCTACTGAGGTATGGGTGGTGCTGAGTAATGGCATTCAGGGCACAGTCTAGAGTATCACCGATGTCTCAGTCTTATTCATGGCTGTGATTATATGGAAGCTACTGAGGTGTGGGTGGTGCTGATTAATGACATTCAGGGCACAGTCAGTGCCTGTTGGCACAGGCTAGAGCAGGCGCGGCTGGTCATTAAAGGCTCTTAGGCGGAGCCTCTCCTGAAAGATTCTATAAATATACATACCGTATTTAATTGAGGAATTTATAATTTATAATGATTGGAAACATTTATAAATTTCACTCAATTCATTCAGTCACGAGTCAATATATTTGGAACTGTTGATAAAGAATGTTTTTCGGATGGATAGTAGCGCCGTTAGGCTGCGCCTTCGATGTCCTATTCCTTCCTATGTAACAGGGACGGGAGGCGTGGTTATGAAAGCTCCATTCGTTTCAATTGTATCGCTGAAGGCTCAGGCGACTACAGCCTAAGCCAGGCTTGCCAACGACGACAAGATATTCTTTTTCTGTGGAATGCATTCAAAGTTGTTCAAGGAGACTGAAACCACTCTCATGAAAGTTTATCTTTTCCCTCTTTCACTCTCCGAACGATTAATAATGACAAGTTACCAGAAACAGTTAGATATGACTAATAAGTGATAATCATTATTGAGAACTCAAATGGTATCCCTTAATGTATAATAACTAAAATATTTCCGCCAGATAGCACCATGAGGTGGCAAGGGGTAGCAGAGCCATCTACCGAGACTTAAGGGAAGTATTCTGTTTAAAATATGCCACCGCCCATGCTGCGTATTCGTAAACAAGTGTTCGCGCGTTAAAATCGTTGGTGTGACTTAATTAGTTCATTAATTATGTTTCTTGTCAGTGGCAAGTCTTAATTTGCGTGTTATGGACTACAGTTAGGGTTGCCATTGCATTTTTTTAATCAAGGTCGTCAAACGTTGTAATAAATAATACACATAAAGCAAGCCTCCGTGGCCTAGGCGGCAGCACGCCGGCCTCTCACCGCTGGGTCCGTGGTTCAAATCCCGGTCACTCCATGTGAGATCTGTGCTGGACAAAACGGAGGCAGACAGGTTTTTCTCCGGATACTCCGGTTTTCCCTGTCAAAATTTCATTCCAGCAACACTCTCCACTATCATTTCATTTCATCTTTCATTCATTTCATCATTGCCCCGAGGAGTGCGTCAGGCCTCGGCAGCCGGCACAGTCTATATCCTACCGATGGGGGGCTTCATTCATTCCATTCCTGACCCGTCGGAGACTGGAAGCAGGCTGTGGATTTTCATTTTCATGTATTAAATAAGCATTGCATAATCAAATACACCTATCATATAGGCCTATGGCACCAGCAACTTACAAATGCTTTTCATTTGAACAAACCTTTGCAAACATCTTTTATTTGTAAGTACCTTCGGATAAAATTCACTACAATTTTCGTCATAATTGTAATATGTGAACAATGGAGTTTGTTTGTATAAGCTCTCCAATTGATATTCATGACAGAAAAAACTCTCTCCGTAAATGCATTGGAGGGGGAAATGCTGAGTATTAACTTCACAAGGACTACGATACTCCTTAATGTTGTTGCCCCTAATATATCTATAACATGTATCCATCTATCTAACACAGACATAGAAGTCATTTTCTCTTTCAAACTTGCACCTGTATCACCAGAAAACAAGCTAGATATTACAATCAATTCTGAAGCGGGACATTTGAAAATTGGTGCAAAATTGAATATACTATCAAATGAACAAAAAAAAAAAACGGAATATTTGGCGTTCCGTTAAAGATTAAAACAGAACGCGGAACAAAACAAGAAACAACGGTATTGTTCCGGGTAAAACGGAACGTCTGGCAACCCCAGCTACAGTAGTGGTAAGTGTATGTCTACAAGACAATGAATTCAGTTAGCGTATCGGGCAAAAATCTCGACCACGAAACTAGGCTGATTGTGAAGCGTCACAGGAGAGGCAGAGCGGTGTCTCTATACCCTAAAACGAGTGAAAACATTTTTACGAAACACAATGAAGGAAGGCCGACTGTGCACTTGCAATGTGTTCCACAGAAAAGGAATTGTTGGAGTCACCGAACTTCAATGAGCTTGTCATTGACCACTTTGCAGCTCTAAAAGAGAGGAGGGCAGACTTCACTTACAAATCTATGAATTAAAGGTCATGTGTTTATATAAAGTAATAGCAAGTAGCTTCACTGCTCTTAATATCTACAATTGTGTTTATTTATTTGTTTCCATTTATCCCTCAAGATCGGGTTCACTTTCGGACTATGTTACAGATCAATTCCCTTACAGTTCTAGCTGGTAAGCACAGTGTTTTCTAAGTAAATCGCGATTGTTTGGTAGTGTACAACCGTGAAACAGACTCCTCTGATCGGGACTAATTAGAATGGGGAGTAGGTTAAATTAGAAACGGAATGCATTGCCTCTTCCTGAATGTTGAAACTAGGTAAGTACATTCATTTTAATTAGGGAAAAAAATGCTTTATAAAATAACATAATGGTGCCAATCTGTAAGTCTGTGAAATTAAAAATCCTGCAGCCATGTATGTGGGTGTCGTATAATGCGTTATACCAGCATTTTGCCACTACGTGCTGAGGCTTCCCCAGCTCCAACACTACGAGCCGCGGCTGGGCTAGAGTATCACCGATGTCTCAGTCTCACTCATGGCTGTGGTTATATGGAAGCTACTGAGGTATGGGTGCTACTTAGTAATGACATTCAGGGCACAGTAAGTGCCTGTTGGCACAGGCTAGAGTATCACCGATGTCTCAGTCTCACTCATGGCTGTGATTATATGGAAGCTACTGAGGTATGGGTGGTGCTTAGTAATGACATTCAGGGCACAGTAACTGCCTGTGGATGCTGTGAAAGGTTCTACTCATAGGGTTAGTACTGCTGTACTGACTCAGTGAGGAAAGCAATGACAAACTACCTCACTCCTCTTCTTGCCTAGTACGCCTCAATATAGCGCTGCCATGGGTTTTTGTGGGTATCTACCCACATAACCTAACGGCAGTGCCTTTTGAGGATCCAACCAGCTTTCGGGCTGACTACCTAACAGACATACATGAAATGAAAATCCACAGCCTGCTTCCAGTCTACGACCGGGTCAGGAATGGAATGAATGAAGCCCCCATCTAGCGGCGAGGATATGGACTGTGCCAGCTGCCGAGGCCTGACGCAATCCTCTGGGGCAATGATTAAATGAATGACAGATTAAATGAAATGGTAGTGGAGAGTGTTGCTGGAATGAAATTTTGACAGGGAAAACCGGAGTACCCGGAGAAAAACCTGTCTGCCTCCGTTTGGCCAGCACAGATCTCACATGGAGTGACCGGGATTTGAACCACGGACCCAGCGGTGAGAGGCTGGCGTGCTGCCGCCTAAGCCACGGAGGCTTACCTAACAGACATACATGAAAAATGAAAATCCACAGCCTGCTTCCAGTCTCCGACCGGGTCAGGAATGGAATGAATGAAGTCCCCCATCTAGCGGCGAGGATATGAACTGTGCCGGCTGCCGAGGCCTGACGCACTCCCCTGGGGCAATGATTAAATGAATGACAGATGAAATTAAATGATAGTGGAGAGTGTTGCTGGAATGAAATTGTGACAGGGAAAACCGGAGTACCCGGAGAAAAACCTGTCTGCCTCCGTTTTGTCCAGCACAGATCTCACATGGAGTGACCGGGATTTGAACCACGGACCCAGCAGTGAGAGGCTGGCGTGCTGCCGCCTAAGCCACGGAGGCTACAACAGACATACATATTATTCTTAAAAATAAATGTGACCAACCAGATGTTGTAGTTCTTGGTTGTCACTTCTGGGGTCCGAGTTTGATTCCTGACTGTCAAGAAATCTCAATTCTAGTCTGAGGGTAAGAACGGGCTACACACAGCCTAGTGAGGTAAACCAAGAAATGTTGGGTTCGATTCTCCGCTTAGCCACCCAGCAAGTGGTTTACCATAGGTTCCCACACATACTGAAGATAAATGCCTAGGTAATTCCTATCATAAGGTCACGACTGCCTCCTGTAAATCCGTCAACAAGTAGGCTAGTCGTATTCATTCATTCCTATTCATGAGATTAAATGGAACTCTGTCAAACGGGGCGGCTTCGGTGGCGTAGTTGGTAGCATGCTGAGCTTCTATGCCCAAGATAGCGGGTTCAAACACGGCCGAAGCCGTCGGATTTTTTAAGAGCGTTAAAAATCCCTCAGTATGCCTTCCTTCGGAGGGGAAGTAAAGCCGGCGGTCCCATGTCATAGATTTATGACATGTTAAGGAACCTTCCACTAATTACACCTGTGTGAAGCTAAATTGGATAGGTTAAGAATGTAAACAACGCTCTTAGGTTTCTACGTTCGTTGCCAAGAGCCGACTGCGGTGGCGTCTAGTAGCTAAGTTCTGAACTAGGCCTAGTAGTCGTTGACGGTGGCGTTTGGCGGCAAAAGTAGGAACTATTTGAAAAATTCTAAGTTGCAGTCTGTACTTAAATTAAAAAACAGATACACACACTAATACAGTCATCACAATTAACACCGGTTATCAGACAGATTCTACACACACCCAAAGTACACGGGGCTACATGACCTCGTTGTCGCAGCCCCTAAACTTAAGAACCAACCAAACTCTGTCAAAGGCATGACGTGTGTCAGAATCCAACCCAACCCAAAATAACATCATGACGTGATTTTGTCTGCTGTTAATTCATTTTATGGGCTTGGGACTTCTTGGTCATCAACTCCGTGAAGTTGGGTGTGGGTTGAATTCACCTGATGGGAAATTAGAAAATAGGCACCAATGGCTTATCTTCATAAAAATTGGATTTGGATCCAATCACACAACAGTTTCAAGGCATATCACCACAATTTTAGCATAACCTATGTATGAGTAAGCCTACTGGTAGTTTATTAAAACGGGATCCACACCAAGTACGTGATAAGATTGATATCCTTGGACAAGCAGGCGTATAACTGGATGAGAGAACACTGCAGACAATTTAAAAAGTAGGTTATGTTCCTACGTACGGTAATCAATTTTCAGATCTTCTTAAACCTTGAATTGGAATACGTTAATTATTGCTATGCTTGCTCACAATGAATTACCATTACTAATAATTTATAAACTCTAAACAGAATAATAAATAGACCAAACTTACCCACTGATTGGCAATAGTATTGATGGTATCACAAGCGTAACAGAAGTCACCGGTATCTCGTATTTAAGAAGCACTATTGCAGACATTTACTTACACGAACGTGTAATATCATTAAGCAATAATCAATAAGCACAGATAATCCAGGGAGACGATTGCTAACCGAAATTCACATCACTATCACATCGTAAACAAAACGACTCAACTAATAAACAAAGCATGTAACCACCAACAGCGACAGCCATCTTTCATCAGTCCCGCCGCCAGTGTCAGGTCCGGTATTATAGAAGGTCCTGGTGAACTTCTAGTAGTTCCCTTAATCACCGTAAAATATTCCAGGGTGATATCGGTAATACAGGGCGCCCGAGAATGTTCTCCGCAGTGGGTACAAGCAGCTGTGAGTGGTTGAGTAATGAGTTTTAGTTTGCTGCACTGCACTGTGTCCTTCAAAGCGGGACTTCTCCGTGTGAGCTGTCGATGTGCATCGCGATATGCGCGCGAGCCTGCAGGTCTTCAGCGTGTATTACAGTCAGCGAGCGTTCGGATAGATTATTATTGGAAGAGTGCAACAGTATACAGGCGGTAATGTTTACTATGATGCACGGTAAAAATAATTGGCAAATTTTAAAAATTCATAAAAAAAACTCTTTTGATAAGAATTTAGACATTATAAAAGTTGCTTTTGGTTGCCTCAAACATGCCATTACTGTGATAAGAGTATCATTTGTCAACAATATTTGTAGCATGTTCAACAATCGAATTTATCTAGACATTATTTATTCCTCTTGCTGGATCTCCCCCCCCCCCCTTAATTATTGATTATTTTAGTTTAAACAAGAACTGTTATTTTGTTATAAGCACTCGTATGTTCATTGAGTAATTTTATAATCTGCGTATTCTCTGAACATTAGCAATACTTTGTGCTAACAATATCAATATTTGTGCCAGTTCGTCACGAATATTTTTTTATTTGGTTAGTTAATAGTTTGTAACATAACATTTACAGTACAACAAATGATAAATACATTAAGGCCATGTAGAATGTATAGTGTAGGCCTATGTTCTCAGAAATCATTCCCCCTAATACGACGAGAATAAGCCAGAAAGATAATGTTTTGGCATTAGTAGACATCGATCGTAAAGACCTCAATTTCCCCTCTTCAATGTTAACATATTCACCACATTACATTACATCGGTGGGTGAGTGGATAGCGTGTCGGTCTACTTACCCCAAGATTGCAGGTTCGCTCCTGGCCGTGGTAAGTGATTTTTTTTTGAAAGGCGGCAAAAATACGATACGCATGTCATACGATGTTGGCATGTCAAAGAACCCATTTGAATTCAGTAGGCCGAGTTCATAATGGCAAAATTAATCTCGGGAGTTTCCGCCAATACAATGTTCCTCATTTCTCTCCTAGAAAGCGCTATAGTGTTCAAGGAGCTTAGATATCTAACATCTAACCTCCTTGACTTTCATAGTCAAGGAACAACGAAATTAGACATGCAAGCTACCCTCTGGGTGTCAAATAGCAAAGCTTGCACCAGGCACCCGAGGCCATACGATAGTATTATTATTACATCACAACTCTGCCATAACAACATAGATGTGCCAATTTGATAATCAACATTGATGCACGTTTACGTAAATTTAAAACAAAATGCGTAAGTGTGGCCTATCCATTTCTTTTATTAAAATGTTATAATTCATTTTGTGCTGAAGAAGGACTCATAGCAACCTGAAACATGTACACAAGTATTATTAAACTTTAACAAGTTTTAAATAATTATTGCATTGATTAGATGGATTCATTTCTGACATTTATTTGTCCGGAATTAGCCTATAACATCACAGTGTGTTCGGAGCAGCCGTTCGGTCAGAAGTTACTAAGAGGAACAGACAGACACGCATCGTTCCTGGATTTAACTCAAAATCCTGATTTCTACTTTTTTAATGAGGAAAGTAGGCTAAAAAGGGAGAAAGCCGACTCAGCTCAGGGATACCTCAGGATCGCCAACTCCCGAGTCAATAGTCACTAGTCATGTTGTAGACAAGGGGTCGGCCAGGATCAAGGGAGATTTGCAGGAAAGACGATAGACAGGAGCTCGGCACAAGTAAGTGGAAGTAATGCTGTGGTCAACTGGGGTCCCGTGGTCGCCAACCCACGTTCCACTATGTGTAAGTTCAAGTGTAATAGCCAATCCAATTAACTGCTGTCCCACTGATAGAACTCGCATGTGGTAGCCAAGAATGTTGTGCCGTTCACAATTCTCTTCATGTCCATCAAGTTTGGTGTCCAGCCAACAACTGTATACAGGTGTGTTTACTGTTCGCAGGACAGGTCAATATACCCTTGTATTCAGTCAAGTGTTGGTGTCGGTATCAGGTCTTGATGAACAGTGAATGAGCTGGGTCTCCCACACGTTATAAAACTACCAAAACAACTTAATTTACAATGCGATATGGAGACGCAGGAAGTACGGTATCGTGTAAAACACCAGTGAACAGCTGGTCTTCGAACTAGGAACAGTGCATTCTTGGATTAGATCATGTGAAATGCGTGTGATTTTCTGCATTATGTGTACAAGGAGCTTTACAAGTGGTCTAAGGTCGTTGGTGAGAATACCGGGATTTTACACTTTCACTTACGAGGTAAGTAATGCGGAGATTTTGGAAATTCAAGGTGTTATATTGTAACATATATATAGTAGGTCTTAAACACATTCCACTAACCCATTACTGTATCATAGTTTTTTATGTTCGACCCTGGCGAAATGTAAATATTATATGTCAGAAAACTGTAGGCCTACTATAATGAGGCTCATTATAGTACAAGTTTTCATTATGATACAGTTTCTCACACCAATCAGAGCTCAAGAAACAGTTGTGTGACCAATTAGGTGAGGATAGTTAGTTAGTTGTTGTTTTAAGGGGAGGAACTACGAGGTCATCTGCCCCTAGGTGAGGATAGCATCACACCTGCGCTCACTTCCATGGCCCCCTATTTTAAATTTCACTGCGTGGCGTATGTCATTGTGAGGTATTCCAGGAGGCCATGGTCAAATACAAGGTATTCTCTGCGACCCATGCGCTTTTTAGCCTATTTTCAATTTTGAAAAAATAGGCTTATGAGATCACCTTTTGTCCGTGTGTGTGTGCGTGTGTGTGTGTGTGTGATTCGTGTGTGTGTCCACCCCCCCCCCCTAATAAAATCTAAACGGCCGGAGCGATTTCAATGAAACTCGGAAAGTTCATAGCACTATTCCGGGCGACCTCGACCGTGCCCTTCAAATTTTGTTATGACTCACCAATCCAACATGGCGGCTGTGCGAAATATTTCACCAACATTCAATATCTCCGAAACTATTACCGATATTACCCTGACATTTTCTATGGTGATAGAGGGAACTACTATAAGTTCACTTATGTGACTTTTGAAAACCTGGTGACTACAAAACCAACATGGCGGCCAAGCGAATTTGCGACTTCTAAATAGACGTTTCTCGCGATTTGACCAACCAAACGCAATGAAACTTGGTACAGTATATGTTTATATACATTGTAATGCACCGACATCTAAATTCGTTCAATTGTTTACATAATCACAAGATGGCGGATGTGCGAAATATTTCACCGGCATTCTATATCTCTGAAACTATTAGCGGTATCTCCCTAAAATTTTGTACGGAGATAAAGGGCACTACTGAAAGTGCTTCTATAAGACTTTCAAAAATCGGTTAACTACAAAACGAGCATGGTGGCCAAGCGAATTTGAAAATTTTAAATAGACCTTTCTCGCGATTTAATGTTCCAAGCGCACTGAAACCTGGTACAGGAAATATTTATACACATTGTAATCCACTGGTATCTAATTTAGTTAAATTGTTTACATAACCTCAAGATGGCGGTAGTGCGAATTTTAAAATTAAGTTTTTATTTCTTGTGATGTAGTCATGCGATCGAAGTGAAAGTTTGAATAATGAACCTACGCAATAATTTTCCTTTAATGGTACATACATTTAACAATCCAACATGGCGACCATCCGAAATACTTAGACGATACTTAATATCTACGAATCTATTTTAGCAATCAAACTGCATTTTTTAATGTTCATAGGGGCTATGAACTTAAGTTCACCTAAAGGACTTTAAATAACCTGGTGATCACAAATTCACATGGACGTTTCTCGCAATTTAACCATCCGCGTGCAGTGAAACTTGGTACAGTAAATCCTTATGCGAATGTTAATCCACTGGCATCTAATTTATTTCAATTGTTTCCATAACTTCAAGATGGCAGCTGTGAAAAATTTTAAAATCTCCTTGTTACTTCTTGTGTCCTAATTATGCGATTGAAGTTTGAATACTACACGTTCACAATAATCTGCATGTAACAGTACATAACTCTAGGACATACATATATAAAATCCAACATGGCGACCATCCGAAATATTTAGTCGGTTCTCAATATCTACGAATCTATTACAGCAATCAAACTGAAATTGTGTATGTTGATAGTGACAATTAACATAAGTAGGATATATGAAAATAGGCTGTATAGTTCTTCACGGAACTACTTGTTTTTTTTTTGTCGTGTGGCCTCCTGAGAGGCCGAGTGAAGGTATTTCTATTCGACGCCCGTGGGCGACCTGCGCGTCGGGATGGAATGGATGAAGATGAATGAAACTGGGCAAGGATGTGGAAGGAAGTGGCCGTGGCCTGTCAGAAGGTACTGTCCCAGCATTTGCCTGGTGTTGAAAATGGGAAACCACGGAAAACCATTTCAAGGACAGCCGACGGTGGGGCTCGAACCCACGCGTCTACCGAGTCAGCAGAGAGCTTGGCCCCATGACCTAACGCAGCGCTTTAGCCCGCGTAGCCACTACTGTCGGTGTCCCATGCGCTCTGTTCAGTACATAAAACTGGTGAAATCTCGACAGATATTTATGAATATTTATGTTCGAACATAAAATAGTTATAATTATGGTCGAACATAAACAGTCGTATGCAACTCGCCTATAATGGTAATTAAGACATGAGTATGTTTATAAAACGAGCGAAGCTACGCTATGCCATTATAGGCCCGCTGCATAATGTACTACTATTGGACCACGTCGTGGTGTAGCGGCTAGCATTTTTGGTTGTCAACCCGGAGGTCCCGGTTCGAATCCTGGCTCAGCCAAAAAAAATAATTCAGGCCTAGGGCGGGTTCGATTCCCACTTCGGCCATCCTAGAAGTGGTTTCCCATTTCTACTCCAGGCCAAATGCCGGCATTTATGTATTTCGCATGGCAAAATGAGGATACATTGCGGTAAAAAATTGGAAATAAACAGTTCACAATAGGTTAATTATTATGGTGTTTGAAGCTTTACTAAGTATGTTTTAGGTAACAGTTTACGGATAAAATCAATGTCCAGTGTATTCAACCAGTTGACAGCATCATCGGTAGCACTGTGTAGGTCTTGGATGGCCCCATCAGACCCACTCCTTGTTCACTCTAGGGCAACATGCTGAATGTTTTGAGGCACATCGACACAGTCGCAGAACGGGCTTTCAGATTTTCCCCACTTGTGCAGTCAGAAATTGCATCTTCTGTGGTTTGTGCGGACACTGTTCAAGGATGTCCATACCTTTCGTGGTAAATTGAAACCGGACGGTGCTCTGCAGGGATGAGTAATTACACCTAGACGGTCTGGGTTATAGGGTATGCAGCCCATTCCTCATGCCAGGTCTTTTCAGCGAAGTGCAATGAAATGAACTTTTCTCTCCCAGCTTCCATGGAGGATTTCTGGATTTCCAGAAATCCCGGGATGGTTCCTACCTTAAGGCCACGGCCACCTCCATTCCAATCCTAGCTTCAATTGCAAATACACACACTACTACAGATATCACAATATCACAGGCTATTAGCCAGATCCTACTAACCGAAGTATACGGGCCTAAATGACTACGATTTCGCAAAGCCTCTGAATGAATTAAGAATAGTAGTAAACCGTAAACAGGGTTCGCTAAGATCTAGAAAGGTCCATCATTCAGGATGTTCAGCTTTTTTTTTTTGTCGTGTGGCCTCCTGAGAGGCCCAGGGCAGGTCTTTGTAGTCGACGCCCGTGGGCGACCTGCGCGCCGGGATGAGAGATGGAATGGATGAAGATGAATCAAACTGGGCAAAGATGTGGAAGGAAGCGGCCATGACCTGTCAGAAGGTACCGTCCCAGCATTTGCCTGGTGTTGAAAATGGGGAAACCACGGAAAACCATTTCAAGGATGGCTGACGGTATGGCTCGAACCCACGCGTCTACCTAGTCAGCAGAGGGCTTGGCTCCATGGACTAACGCTGCGCTACTGCGAGCGTAGCCACCGCTGTCGGTGAGGTTCAGGTGTTTCATAGGGATACATTTCGGACCATTATTCAAAATTTGGAAGGGCTCCAAGACGAAAGAACTGCTAAGACTGGAAAAACCTGAACGGATTAACAGAAGCAGCACAGCGCACATATGGTGGAATACTGGAGGAAGAGGAAGCTTAAGACGAAGCGTGATCCTCAGTGGTCTATTCGCAAATAAGAAAAATAAATGTAAACCGGCAACAGTGGCTAAGAGCGCTAACTAGCTACCTCATGTCTCGCTGGTATCGGGAGAGCGTGGTTTGAATCCCACCTCGACCGTCCTGCAAATGGTGTTCCGTGGTTTCCATTTTTACCCCCAGGCAAATGCCGGGACGGTTCCATTCAATAGTTCCCTCTTTCTTCCCTATTTTATTTATTTATCGTATGATGAAAGGAGGAATATGTACAAAAATATATACAACAAGATACACATGATCTCATGTAAATTAGAGTTCAATTTTAAGTTGTTGAAACCAATCGATGGCTTCTTGATTAAGCTGGTGGAGTTCTTGTATTGTCCCTTTGAATTTGAATGCTCTGAGAGGACATTCGAAAGCTACGTGGTCCATAGTTTGCCGATCTTCTCCACAGTCACATTCAGGGGAGGACTTCCAGCCCCATTGATTCAGTATCGCTGCACACCTGCCTTGGCCCGTTCTTATCCGGTTCAGTGTGCACCATTGACGTCGAGGTAAACGAAACCTGCAGGTCGTTCCCAAGGAGTCACAATTAGATGGTGATGTGTCAGGGAAGTTTGTTCCTGCCATTGATTGTTCCAGGCATCTAGAATGTTGTAGTGATTATCCTGCAGGTTGACTGCTGTTCGCCATGATGGTTGTCTGGACTTCAGTCGCTGCGGTAAAGGTACTGCGAGCTCAGAGTGTATTGGCAGCGATGGGTTGTTTTCAATTCTCTTCCATGTGTTCAGCAATGATTGAAGTCTTCTCAGGGGTGGAGGTGGAATGTTACTTAGAACCGGAAGCCAATGTGTGTTTGTGGATCGCATGCATCCTGTGATGAGGCGCATTGCTTGATTGAGTTAATTAGTACTTTCTTCCCTGATCCTTCCTTAATTAGACCCAAGTTAGTGGTCGCCTGGGCGATCGGCCTCTCACTATCCCCAGTTGTATCTGCTGACAAAGTATGTGGCGGTAAAAGAAATGATTCCTCGCTGAGTACGCGGGCGACGCCGTGATTGGAGGATAAGCGATTAAAAACAAAATGAATGAATAAATAAAGTAGGCTTTCTGTCTGATCATTTCGAATTTTCGACTTAAACTTCGCATTTATCCCAGATGAGGTGTATAATGATCAAATATACCCTCGGTTTAATTTTGTCTGTTTGTTATGGGTTGGCGTCTAAACTACTGGAGCGAATGGGATGGAAAATCGTAGCCTATGTACGTAGAAGACATACATCAAATAAAACTAGGCTACAAATTATTCATGTTATGCAAAGGGGTGATGGGGTTAAGGGGGAGCCTCAGATTTTGCCAGTAAGGCAATTGCACAATTAATATCCGTCTCGTGACATGCAGCTGTAAGCTCAGTGATAATACTAATAATAATAATAATAATCCCGTGGGGGTTTCAGCCTGTTCCCCTATCGGGCGCGTCCCAGGTGGCGGATAGGGAGGCTCGCCGGACTTGTCCGGAGGGTTTGAGGGAAATAAAATACCTCTCGCGGACCAAAAACAGGCACAGCTTGACAACATCTTCAGCAACCTCTGAAGCTCACTACTTCAGTTGTAACCATGACACCGACATAGATCGATGTCCCCACTACTTTCAACTTGTTAGCATGATGGAAACAACCTACAATATAACTACCCGAGGCCCTAGTAGACATACTAGTTATTTTTCTCGGTCATCGGATTCTGGGGGACCGAGAACATCATGCGGGAATGTATCGGAGCTTCCCAAATCTCTTCGCCCAAAATGCAAAACTTTCATTGGTAGCTTAAACATCAACACACTTCGGAAAACTGGCAAGTTAAAACAATTAACAGACATGTTGGATAACTTCAAAATCCAAATTTTAGCACTACAGGAAACCAGATACACGGATGAAAATCATTTTGAATCAGGAAATTATAGAATTTATAAAGGCAAGCCAGCAATCTCCCTCCATATGAAGCCACTACAATTTGGCACTGGATTCGCTGTCAGAAAAAACATTATAAACTCAGTGCTTAACTTTTCCTCGCCTTCTGAAAGAATTTCAACACTATCCGTTAAATCAGGAAACAAAGCTTATACGCTTATTAATGCGCATGGACCCACCAACAACTACAATCGTAAAGATCCACAAAAGGTGGAAGACTTCTGGGAACTGCTGGAAGAAACTACAGCCATCATTGCAAATCATCACATAAAAATCCTCTTGGGAGATTTTAATGCCCAAATTGGTAGAGAAAGGAAATTCAGGACCATTGTAGGACTATATCCAGCACACAATAGAACTAATAAAAATGGAGAAAGATTACTTGATTTTTGCAAAACTTTTAATCTCAAACTAATGTCAACACATTTCCTGGCACTTCCACACAAGAAAAAGACCTGGAGATCCCCTAATTTTCACTTAGGAGAATTTCATATAGATCATGTGGCTATTTCCAAAAAGAATCAAAAAGAAATTATGAATGTCAAAGTCAAGAAAGGAGTCATTGACTCTGACCACCATCTATCCTTAATCAAGGTAAAATTTCAACCAAACAGGTCCAAACCAAAAATAACAAAAAATCCGCGCGTCGATCCAGAATTTCTTAAACAGAACGCCAGTACTTTCCAAGAAAGTATCCCTACTCACGATTCTTCTGGCTGGTTAGAACTCAAAGATATACTTTCGAAAGCTTCTCAAAACATTGGCACACCGCCCAGGAAACGCAAGCATAGGTGGTGGAACGAAACCTGTGACAAGGCTATAAACTTCAGAATTAAAGCCTGGCAGAATTGGAATTCTCACAAAACGGAACAAAATTGGCACGAATTCACCAAAGTACAGAAACAAACCTCTAAAATCATCAGATCTGAAAAACGCAAGTACGATCACTACAGATTGGCTGAAATTGAACAAGATTTTACTAAAAACAATACACGAAACTTCTACAAAACATTCAGAGAAGAATTATCAAATTATCAGGCACCCAGTCTTTGCTTCAAACGCCCGGATGGGACATTGGAAACAAATAATCAAGAAAATTGCAAACTTCTAGCAGATTATTTCAAGGATCTTTTAAACTGTGAATCCCCTAAAGAACAACTCATCTTTGAAAAAAAAACATCCAACCAAGATTCAGAACCCCCAACATTGGAAGAAATTAAAGAAATAATCCATGGACTCAAAAATAATAAAGCCCCAGGGGAAGATGGTATAATTGCCGAAATGCTGAAGATAGGTGGTGAGAACGTAGCCCGGAAAATCCACTCAATTCTTGAGAACATCTGGATCACCGAAGAAATACCTGAGGATTGGAAATGTGCGCTAATCCATCCACTGCACAAGAAAGGGGATAAAACCAACATCAATAATTATAGAGGAATTTCCTTGATACCAGTTATTTATAAAAATTTCTCCAAAGCCCTGCTCACTAGACTTGAGAAACAAACAGACCAGACCGTCTGATTGGAGAATACCAGGCAGGTTTCCGAAAAGGAAGATCATGTACGGAACAAATTCTTAATCTCAAAACTATCCTACAAATGCGCAAAACCAGACAGACAGACAGTCATTACCTTTGTAGATTTCAGAAAAGCATATGATTCTATAGATCGTCAAACACTT
The DNA here is from genome assembly GCA_946902985.2 of Meconema thalassinum. Taxonomy (NCBI): domain Eukaryota; kingdom Metazoa; phylum Arthropoda; class Insecta; order Orthoptera; family Tettigoniidae; genus Meconema; species Meconema thalassinum. The sequence goes on along the minus strand of OX336388.2, from coordinate 471,567,398 downwards.
TTCAATACTCTAGAAGAATTTCAAGTGGATAGAAAAACAAGAGAATTAATCAGACAAACACTAACTGGCACTACGTCAAAAGTTAAATTCCTCGGCGAAATATCTGAGCCTTTTGCAATTAACACTGGGGTCCGCCAAGGAGACGGATTATCTCCGTTACTGTTCAACCTCGTACTTGAGAAGATAATCAGGACCTGGGAAAAGGAAACTAAGGGAATAACCCTTGGCAGACTACTCAAAGATAGAATTCATGTACATTGTTTGGCCTTTGCTGATGACATAGCAATCCTTTCTAATAACAGGCAAGAAGCAATTCATTCCATTGAGAAATTACATGAAATTGCCATCAAAACGGGACTTCAAATTTCTTATGAGAAAACTCAGTACATGGAAGGAGCCTCACTATACTTAGACGGACAACCTATGAGAACTAAATTCGGCAAAATCTTTCAAGTGAACGAATTCAAATATCTGGGAGAAATTATTCAGCCCTCTGGTTCAAACCGTGAAGCAAATAAAGAGAGAATTTCCAAATTACAGAAAGCTTACAGAATCACTTGGAATAGGTATAACAAAAAATCAATATCTCGGAAAGCAAAACTTAGACATTATAATACAGTAATCAAACCGGAGGCGTTATATGCATCAGAAACCTTAATCATTGGTGGCAAATCTTTAACTAAAGAGATTGAAAAACAAGAAAGGAAAATTTTACGAAAAATTTTTGGCGCAGTTTTTATATAGGGAATCTGGAGGAAAAAGTCATCTCAGGAAATATATCGCCAATGTCTCATACTTTTCGGAAAAGACGATTGAAATTTTACGGGCACATTATCAGAATGAACAATGGCAGATTGACTAAAAGAATTCTCAACTTGGCCCTCTCACTAAAAACCAAGAACAGCTGGCTACGTGAAATTGAAACAGATCTCCAGGAAATGAACATTTCAGACAATATTATACAGGACAGTTGCAAATTCAGAACCCTAATCGACAATCACCAATTTGAAGGCAAACCCAACACCAGGGCCACCATAACTTGGACAGAAGACCGAAGAAAGGCGCTCAGCGAGAGGATGAAGAGATTTTGGAAGGAAAAGAAGGCCAACACATCAGCTAAACAGGTTCAACCGTGCTTCTGAGTCGGGCATAACGATGCAAGAATAATAATAATAATAATAATAATAATAATAATAATAATAATAATAATAATAATAATATCGTACGGCCTCGGGTGCCGAGTGCAAGCTTTGTTACTTGATACCCAGAGGGTAGCTTGCATGTCGAATTTCGTGGTTCCTTGAAGCACTATGCAACTCAAGGAGGTTAGATATGAACAATAGAGTGCTTTCTAGTAGATAAATGAGGAACTTTGTGTTGGCGGACACTCCCGAGATTAATTTTGCCATTATGAACACGGCCTACTGAATTCAAATGGATTCTTTGACATGCCAACATCGTATGACATGGTGTCGTTATTTTTGCCACCTTTCAAAAAAAAAACACTTACCACGGCCAGGAGCGAACCTGCAAGCTTGGGGTTTGTAGATCGACACGTTAACCACTCACCCACCGTGGCAAGCAGCTCAGTGATGATTTCGTGGAATGCGCGCGAGACGGCTGCAAGTCGCTTATTTCTTCCGCGATAAGGCGAGAAGCACATTAAGCAGACATGCGTGTGTCTCAATCATGCACTTGAAAGAAGTCGTGAGGCATGGTGTAGTCTACGGACCGTAGGGTGATCTTCTACCCGTCTGACGAATCCTTGCCGGCGGTAGATGTATGAACTATATACAAGTTGTCAGTGGTGTGACGCAATATGTTTTCCCGAAGATAGCGGTACAGTCTGCACTGTGTGTCGATGAACCATTGTGATACGAGTTTTACGTTTGATCAGTTGACTACTTCAAATTTGTGTTATGTGAATAGTTTTAAGACATTCATGTTGACTACGTATACGGAAGAGTAGTTTATTATTGTAGTATAATTAGTATTAGTACGAGCACACAATCTCCTGGTGCGCAGTGTACATGCCTACCCGCTTGCCCCACACTAGCCCTGACTTGCCAATAAACTCATGTAAATAGTTAACAGCGCACTCGCTTCAGAATGGCAAAGACTCGTCGGACGTGTAATATACATTATACAGTACAGTAATTACCTTGCTGGAGTTAGTCCGTAGTCCATAAGCACGCTATTTAAATTGCTATAGACTTGCTGCGTGGCGTAGCGGTGACGTTCTCGCCAGCTGTTCCCAAGATTACAGGATTGAATCTTGGCTCAGTCACTTGGCATTTGAGGGTGCGCAAATATCAGCCATGTCAGTAGATTTATGTTAAAGATGCCCTTTGGAGCAAAATTCCGACACCCCCAGCGTCTCTGAAAGCCTCAGTAGTTAAAAGAGACGTAATCCAATAACATTATTACTAGAGCCAGGATTTTGATGAAAAGTCATCTTTTTTCTGAGTACACGGAGACAATGTTTGGTGGTAATGAAGTGTATTCTACAATCCATATGTTAGATATATGGGGTTTTTAAAAGTCATCAAAATGCATTTTTCCTACATTTTCCAGAATAAAGTCATTTTCTAACATTTAGGTGCATTTTAGGTCATTCTTCATGTGTTATACGTTTATAGGCCATTTTTTTCTATTGAATATGGTTAAATGCTCATTTTAAAGTTATGCTTTTAGTATCTGTATTTCTAAATACAGGGTCTTTCATATAAAATAAGAGCGCCAAGCGGAGGCTTTGTTAACTGCTGCTGCGGCCACCTTGGGCGAGCTTTTGGCGCACCAAGGCTTTAAGCGTGTGTACAATCCTATATGATGCAGCGACCTTGCTAGCGTGTGTACAATGCTGAAATCTTACTTTAGTTAGTTAGTTAGTTAGTTATTGTTGATGAAACCGAAACCCCTAGTTGTGCTAATTTTGTGAGTGATTTATTCGGAGACCGTCAAGATTCTCGCCAATGTCATCTAGCTCATTCTCTGTTAAAACTGTACGTGTGCGGGCATGTTTTTTTTATTGCGCACCGAGCCAGTATTGTCAAACTTATTTGCAATTACGTGAATATGTGCTAGTGAAGGTGGCACTTCATCAGGAAATTGCTGAACAAATGCATCACGTACCCGCCGAGCCGACTCGTACTTAAAATAAGTTTTACATTAAAAAAATACGATGTTGGAATGATAACTGTCTCACCATGTTAGCACTAGAGGTTTCGACTGGTGACTGAGCAACTGCACGCTTATTGCAAGGTCAAGTTTGATAATGGCAATCTGTTATTTTTATACAGTCTATCGGAACTTGAAAAAAAACAAACAAAAAAAAACAGTCATCGTATGTACTATGCGCGCGCTTTCAGTACTATAGGGGTTTCGGTTTCATCAACAATAACTAACTAAAGTAAGATTTTAACATTGTACACACGCTAGCAAGGCCGCTGCATCATATAGGATTGTACACACGCTTAAAGCAGGGGGCCTTGGCGCGCCAGAAGCTCGGCCAAGGTGACCGCAGCAGCGGTTAACAAAGCCGCCGCTTGGCGCTCTTATTTTATATGAAAGACCCTGTATGTCAGCGATAACATTCTTGGACTAACCCTTATACCCCTGCTTATACTGTAGTTCTGCAGTGCTCATCTGTTTTCATTACCCGTTTTATTATTTACGCAGCTGGTTTAATCTTTCTTGACGATGCATTTGTGTGTACAGTTTGCGTCACCGATTTTTTCACCTGCACGTGAGTATTGCGTCTGTCTGAGGAAAGAAACGGGGCAATCCCCTCAGCGCCGTGTGGTTTGTGTCGAGTTTATCTATATTAGAAGTGTTGACAGCTCTGACGCAGCTCTGGCCTCTCATCGTTCATTCAGTTATTACCCGTTTAACATTTGATTGCCGCTGAGCCTGGCTGCGCCAGTGTTTGTTGTTGATTGTAGCATGAGCCCTCGGGGCGAAGCGGGGAACACAGCGATGACAAGAGTTCGTTCTGCACATAAGACAAGCAGCATTGCGCGTCACAGGAGCTCATGTCACCACGGACAGTCAAACGATAACTGAGACTATTGGAGCTGAGTCATATCCTACTCGCGCAACTGTACCTGTCAACGAAGCAGGCTGACGTGTGACACAAGTAAACAAGGAATAGTTCCCATCTCGACCGCCGGCAATCAATTCGTGAAAGGTTAATACCCCGGCAACTATAGGACTTTTAAGGTGTGTTTGTGTTGTAGGTGTGTGCCACTTTGTTGTGCAGTGCAATTAAAATGCCAAAACAAAAGCAGTCAACTGCAAGCCGTTTAAAACAGTATGTATCAGATTTCGGTGAAAACATATTCTCACTGATGGAACTATTTTGTTCGGTAAAGTGTGCGAAATTAAAGTCGCTGCAGATAAACGGTTCACCGTACAACAACATGTCGGGTGCCATAAACATTTGCGAGGTCTTGAAAATGTGGAAAAAAAAGAAAGTGTCTCAATTACTGTTAAAAGAAACTGCTTCAACATCAAATAACAAGTCATCTTCCTGTTATAAAGAATTATGTGAAGTGTTTGTTAGTGCTAATATTCCACCAGGAAAACTAAGCAATCCTAAATTAAGTGATTTCCTCGAACGCCACACTGCTCATACTATTCCAGACGAATCAACATTGCGTAAAAACTACCTATCAAAATGTTACGAAGACACGTTAAACCGAATACGTGAATGTGTGATTGGGAAAAAATTACTTATCAATTGATTACAGATTCAGAGGGACGCTATGTAGGAAATGTAGTGATAAGGACCCTAGAAACAAACAGTCCCGGGCAAACTTTTCTGCTGACCTCAGAGGTTTTGAAAGCGGTTAACCACACCCAGATATGCAAACTGTTCGATAAATCCATGTGTTTAATATGGCCTAGGGGAATGCAATATGAGAATGTGCTCCTCTTTCTAACAGATGCAGCACCTTACATGTTAAAGGCAGCAAAATCTATCAAAGCATTTTACAATAAGATGGTGCATGTAACTTGTCTGGCTCATGCTTTTCATCGAATTGCAAAAGAGGTCTGATCAGAATTTTCAGAAGTGGATTGACTAGTTTCCACAGTAAAGAAATTTTTGTCAAAGCACCATCCCGCACTAAGTATTTCAAAGACAAGGCCCCTGATGTAGCTTTGCCCCTCGCACCAGTTTTAACACGCTGGGGTACCTGGTTGACTGCATGCCTCTACTATTGTGTTAATTTTTTGATATTGAGAGATGTAGTGAATGGCATTGATAGGACAGATGCTAAGGCTATTGGGAGTGCACAGGACCTGTTTTCTGATCCTCAAATGGATGGTAAATTGGCTTGCATAAAATCAGATTGTTGTGTATTTACATGAACATTCTAGAAAGTGCTGTGCTAACATGGACATTCTAGTCAGTGTTGTGTATTTAGGCTACTTGAGTTAACACGAACATTCTAGTCACTATGCCCAGAACATTCCAATCTGGAACATTCGATTCTGGAACTTGACAGCTACTATGTATATATGCACCCGCGGACTGTAGACGACAGTTCCGCTCAAGTTAGTTCACATTGTGTATCGTTGTGTATCGACTAGTGTTTTATAAACCGTTGTGTTATAGCCTATTAACAAGTGTATGTTATTTATCTTGTATCTCCCACGACATAACAGTGGTGCCAGAAGTGGGATAAGATAAATAACGTTGTGAAACCGAGTGACTTTCTGACCTCAACGCAAGTGTTGCACCGAACGACGTTCATCGCAGTGCGTGTTGGAAACTAAACCGAGTGAACTTTCTAACCTCAACGCAAGTGTGTGCACCGAACTAAGTTCATCGCAAGTGCGTGTTAGAAATACTGTTCTCCACTCATCTTCACCATGCCGGACTTAACCTCTGAGCAACTCCAACAATTCTCGGCAATGATCGCCGACGCTATCCGACAGACAATAGGGTCAACAATGTCATCAGAACCTCGACCGCCAAAGTTCACAATGCAACCGAATCGCACTACCGACGGAACGACTGTAGCCGACTATTTCACTCGCTTTACCTGGGCACTCAACCTCAGCAAGGTACCCCCGGAACAGCATGCAAACTTTGCACGGGTTTACATGGGATCTGAACTCAATGATGCCCTGAAGGTCCTGGTGAGTCCTAATGATCCGGAAACTCTGTCATACAACGAGATTCAATCTAAGCTGAAAGGCCACTTTGACGCCACACGCAACAAGTTTGCTGAGAGTATCAAATTTCGCAGTGTAATGCAGAAGCAAGGAGAAACCATCGCTAGCTTCACGTTAAGACTGCGGCAGGCTGCAACGTTTTGTGAGTATGGCACATTTCTTGATCGCATGTTAATTGAACAAATGCTCGCAGGTTTGGAATCACGAGCAATGTGCGACGAGATTATTGCAAAACAACCAGAGAACTTCACCGCGGCATATGAAATCGCGCACGCACTCGAAGCTACTCGCATTACCACCGACGAGGTCAAAACAGCTGCCGCTAAGTCTGAATCAACCAATCGGATTGGATACGAGAAGCCTCTGTTCAGGAAGAACATCAACCAGCAGCCGCCACGCAGCAAGTCAGCTCATCGAAGTCAAGAGTCTTACAACCTAACCAGACAGCACCAATGGCCACACCAGGCAAACCAGAGTGCATCCCAGGACAACCAATGAACATGTGCAGGGTGCGGTGAAGCTCACCCTCGTAGTCAGTGTAGGTTCCTGAACGCAGAGTGCCTGAAGTGTGGCAAGAAAGGTCACATCAGAAAAGTTTGCCGATCGAAATCGAGGAAACATCGAACAACAAACCATGTGACCGAAGAAGAGCTTCCAGCAGAAAACCTCGACGTTGTGGACTACCTCAACAAAATCGAGGTCATCGGATCGGTCAACGCTGCACCTAAGCCACTGGTTGATGTCAACATAGAGGGAACCACCGTCAAAATGGAACTCGACACCGGCGCCCCCTGCTCAACCATGAGCAAATCAAAGCTAAGTATGATCAAACCAGGTTTTGTGTTGCAGAGAAACGATCGTAACTTCGTCAGTTACACTGGCCATCCGATTAAATGCATTGGCAAAACGTCAGTGTGCACCACCATTGGAACCACAACCAGGAACCTGAATCTCTACGTGGTTGACGATGAAGTCGAATCGCTCTTTGGCCGAGAGTGGATTTCAGAGTTTGTACGGGAGATCGACTTTGGTCACCTCTTCGCAAAACCCGACCCAATCCACAAGCTCTCAGTCAAGCAGGCTCTGACCTTGGAACAACAGAAGCAGCTCGACAACATTCTATCTCGCTACCAGGATGTGTTCAGCGACACCCCCGGGAAGATCTCAGGTCCCCCAGCGAAGATGCACCTGAAGGCTGGACCACACCTGTTTTCGCCAGAGCTCGAGACGTACCAGTTGCCCTCCACGATGCCTATGCCAAGGAAATCGACAAGAAAATTGCATCTGGCTTCTACAAAAGAGTGGACTACTCTGAGTGGGCATCGACAACGCACGTCGTCGCCAAGAAGAACGGCAAACTGAGGATCACAGGCAACTACAAGCCTACTCTCAACCCGCGGATAATCATCGATGAACATCCGATTCCCAAGGTGGAACATCTGTTCAACCGAATGCGCGGCGCCACTCTCTTCTGCCATCTGGATATCTCCGACGCGTTCTCTCATCTCGAGGTCGACGATGAGTTCAGCCATGCTCTCACGCTTAACACGCCAACTCACGGTCTGATCCGCCCAACGCGAGCAGTATATGGAGCAGCTAACATCCCCGCTATCTGGCAGCGGCGAATGGACACAGTCCTGCATGGTCTCCCAAACGTCGTAAGTTTTTTCGATGACAGTATAGTTTTTGCTGATAACTTTGAAAATCTGATGCAGGCCCTCAGCACCACTCTGGAACGGTTTCGGCAACACAACCTCAAGCTCAACCGAGCCAAATGCGTTTTCGCTCAAACTTCTCTGGAAGCCCCTGGCCACAAAATCGATGCGTCAGGCATCCACAAGTCGGATGCACACATCCGAGCTGTACGTGATGCACCGAAACCAACTACACCAGAAGAACTCCAACTGTTTCTTGCTAAAGCAACCTACTACAGTTCGTTCATCCCCGATTTGTCCACCAGAGACAGACCACTCAGAGACATGCTGCTCAAGGACCCTCTCATCTGGACACCAGAAGGCGACAGGGCATACAAAGACATCAAGAACGCCCTAACCTCGCCCCAGGTACTCATGCAGTATGACCCAGCGTTACCACTCCTGTTGGCCACGGACGCCAGCAAGACCGGCCTGGGCGCAGTGTTGTCACACCGGCTCAGCAACGGGCAAGAACGTCCAATCGCTTACGCCAGTCGAACGATGACAGCAACGGAGCAAAGGTACCCTCATCTCCGCACGAGACTCAACTTGACCAGGCCACGTCGAGGTCACCGCACAACCGACAAGGTCATCGTGCAACCGACAAGGTAACCGTGCAACCGACAAGGTCACCGTGCAACCGACCAAGTCATCGTGCAACCGACCAAGTCACCGTGCAACCATCCAAGCCACCGCACAACTGACGGAGTCACCACACAACCGACGAAGCCACCGCACAACCGACCAAGCCACCGAGTCTGAGACGAGTTCGCTTCACCGATACACCAGCAACAGTCCAAACACTACCAGCCTGTAGACAGGGCACCGCCTATTTCGCAAACCCCTTTTATTCCCCGCAGGAGTACTCGCCAGCGCCGACCACCGTTGATATTCTCTCCTGATTCCTAAATCATCCATTTAAAAGAGGGAGGAAATGTTGTGTATTTACATGAACATTCTAGAAAGTGCTATGTTAATATGAACATTCTAGTCAGTGTTGTGTATTTAGGCTACGTGAGTTAACACGAACATTCTAGTCACTATGCCCAGAACATTCCAATCTGGAACATTCGATTCTGGAACTTTCCAGCTACTATGTATATATGCACCCGCGGACTGTAGACGACAGTTCCGCTCAAGTTAGTTCACATTGTGTATCGTTGTGTATCGACTAGTGTTTAATAAACCGTTGTGTTATAGCCTATTAACAAGTGTATGTTATTTATCTTGTATCTCCCACGACATAACACAAATTTTTCATTTTTGCCAGAAACCATAACCTGCCTAGAATAAAGTGGCATGTTATTGGCCAAGTCGATAGAGTTAGTCAGGAATGCTGAAGGTTGTATAAAACATGTATAAGGTGAGATTGGGGACACAGTTAGACAGAAAATAAAATTTGTATTGGACAAGAATAAAGGGTATCAGACAGTATGTCAAATAGCCAGCATTTTGTCGGGAGAAGAATTGATATTTTTGAAGAGGATTTAACAGCCAGTGACATAGTGTTTTTCAAATATGCTCCTATTACATTAATGGAAGTGGAGAGAAGTTTCTCGAAATATAAAACAGTATTAGCTGACAACCGCCGTTCCTTCACTTTTGATAACTTGAGGATGACGATGGTGGTGTATTGGAACGCTAATTAAGATACCGGTATGTTTAGTTATGGTTTCTTCACTTTGTAGAAGAAATGAAAATGACGTATTGTTAATCTATTGATTAATAGTTTAGTAGTAATACACTAATTCTACTAAGAATGTTTGTTATTCAAACCATTATTTGTACAATACAATTTTGAAATTGATCATTTTTAATGATAATTTTAGGTCATTTTAAGAGAATATTAGGGGCACTTTATAGGTCATTTTTCGATAATTTTAAGGTCATCAACATCCTAGCCCTAATTATACCTTATTTCTTTTTAAGCTGCCTACAGCCGGAAGTAAGAATAGATTCTCTTTACAGTTACTTAAACTTTATTGCTGTCACCCTAACTTCTCTGGATTTCTCTCGACGAAGGATGTGCTAACATTGATTTCTTGCAATACATTGCCAATGTTAGTAAGTGCTTTACTGCCATTCTGGAAAAATCGGTGGCTACCTTTTTCTATATATTTCTTCCTTCTTCTTCTTCATCTTCTTCTTTCGATTCGGCCATTTAAGGACCACGTCATTTCAACTGCTTCTTGTTGCATCGAGCTTTAACATCCTCCCAGTACTTTCGCATTAGTTCTCGATGCTGTTGTTTCCTTTCTGCAGTCCACTTCTTGCCAGTTGGAAGCTTTGGCTTTTCTTGGAACCATCGGTGTGCTGTCAGTTTTTGTTTAAGGGTGGCACGTTCCCAAATATCGTTGCCTGTAATTCCCACTTCTTGTAAATCTTTGTCCACTTCAGTGAACCAAGCTCCCTTGGTTTTCTTTTTGAGGAAGTACTTGAAAATTCTATTTGTCAATCGTGCTGGGTTCATTCTTGTTATATGACAGTAAAAGACAATTCTCCGTTTCCTCATGGTATCAGTATATTTTCCACATGGGTGTAAAGTTCGTGGTTGTGCCGTCTAAGATTTTTCTTAGAATTTTTCTTTCCTTCACTTCCAGATTCTCTGTTAGTCCCTTGCGATGGATTGCAAGGCACTCTGCAGCATACAAAGCCTCTGGACGGATGAATGTTGTCCTAACTTGGCATTTGTTGCCATGGATTTCTTGTTGTAAATGGCCTTAGTTAGATTATACGCCATTTCCATTTCCTGATTCGTGACTCGAAAGCTGCCTTCTCGGAGAGATTGGGGTCTATCCACTCACCCAAAAATATGAACGCTTTCGTTTGCTTGATTTTCCCCTGCCCTACTGAACCCATGTACCACTGGTTCAAAGGGTCGAATCCATGTATTATGGTAAAAAGAAGGAAGGAAATATACAGTCTTCAGTGGAACATAGAAAGATTTTATACGAGAGGGCGAGCATAACGTTGTGCAAAAAAGGAGACCCCAGGTGGCCAGGAAATGATATCACGCATGACGCACCGATAGGAGCGAATCATGGCTATAATTAGAACGAGTGGAACTTTCCGTCGGAGTGACTGCGAGCATGTTTCGGAAATTGATCTTACGTTGCAGTAAATTGGCAACCTCGCAGTTGTGCAAGAAGAAGAATAATTAGATTTAAAGCACTTGCGAGCATATAATTAACTAAAGAAATACATCATTGTGAATCATTTCGGAATAGAGATTTTTGTGTGGAGAAAAAGGTTTTAATAATTGCCTAGGAAAGAAGTGCAAACGTGGCCATACGTCATTAAAAGTTCCCCGAGACCCGAGGAGGTGGGGATTAAAACTCAAATGTAACACCCACATATCTGAAGACCAAATTTTATTTAATATCTCAGAATTGCACGATCGATTTTCTTGTGCAAAGAAGTCAGTTTACGTTTAGAAAACAAGATTTCCAGAGATATAATTTTTAAAAGTGTGCGACCATTGCTTCAAAAGTTGGTTATGAAAAAGACGTAGAATTTATCTTTTTGTCGCCGATTTGTATAAAAGTCCTGGCCGTGCCAGGAAAATCATGCAGTACTTACTAGACCTCGAGAGGTCGTGATACTCTGTATCACAACGTGCACCCGTAAGGAGTGGCCGAGAAGTATCATCATAGTATCGCCGTGTGAAGACTTAGGAAAATCCTAATACAGGATTTAGTTCCACCAGTATCAGTCTTATAGTGAAAAGTTCAGTATTACAGTCAAAGTAGGCTGCGAACTTAAAGAACAGGCGATAGGTCTTCAAATAACAGTTCATTTAAACGACCGAAAGTATCGTAACGTTCTGAAGTACCATAATAGCGAAACAAACATTCTATCAGTGTTAAAGAACCCGATCAGGGTCGGACAAAATAAGGGCCGCATAGTATTATGAAAAGATAGGAATTAGAGAACAGAATAATCAGAAGTGAGAATTTAATTCAAGACGTTGTTTCAAGGAAACAAACGAACTATAAAAAGCACTAAGTTACGTATTGAAGGAGGAGCATTAGATGCTAGAAAATAATTGGTCACCGATAGAGTATTTGGGAGACCGTGAACAAGACAGTCTTTCGCTAGACAAACTAAATAGTGTCTAGAAAGAAACAATTTCGAGCTAATAATAATAATAGCCGATCGTCAGGAAACCGGATTTGAAGAGGTAGCATTCCAGGGAGGGGTAGAGTGTTCGAGACTTTCATATTCTGGTCAGATAGGGAGCCGACATCTACTAGTTTCACCCTTGGAGACGGGGAAGAGAGAAATCACGTGTGGAAGGCTAAAATCAAAGCCTCAGTGATAAAAGCAGTGTATTGTAAATATAGGAAATTTGTGTTAGTGTAATAATTTTTCAGTGAATTCATTTGTGTATTATAAAAGAATACAGAATCGTATTCAAAATGTTACCAGTGTATAAGGTATATAAGTTATATGTGTGTCAAGAAATATCAGTGTATGAAATGGATTTAGGGAAGATGGCTTAAACACATTCAAGTGGGCGAAATGAAACATCGTTGGAAAGTACGGTCGGGGACCGTCTTATCATGTGAGTAACCATTTCATTATGTCATGTGTTGGAGATGTTTGTGTGCAATCCACCTGAGAATGAGAAATAGGGATGTTTTTGTATAACAAATAACAGAATAATAGCGCGATCTGAACAACTAAAATTGAGAAAGTATAAAATAATTTCTGTGAAATGAATAAATCCCTTATGGGAAATGTATGAAATAAAATATCAGTGTATTTGATAAATGATTTAATTATATGAAAGCAAGCGTAATAATAATAATAATAATAATAATCACAATTAGATAAATGAAGATTATGATGAATTATATGAAAGGAGTAGCTTTTGAGCTCCTTTAAAGGAATAAATACATGTTGTGAACATAGGTTCTTAAGGTAAAGCGATTATTGTACGGGAGAGGATTAATATAAAATTGAGATATAGATCAAATGTGATTTTGAATTTATCAGTTCTTTGAAGGCAATTTGGAAATAAAGGATACGCGTAATGTATCGCATTGAAGTAAATTTGTCACGCTATTAAGGCGTTGAACCTAAATATACTTGGTAAGTTTAATTATGAGGGGCAGTTGGTCGTGGTAATTGAGCTATAGTAAGTCCTCTATATAGTGATGTGGATCACGAGGCCATGTGTGTTGTTGTGTTATAATAGGGTGCGAATTTATTGTATTATGAGCGCAGGTTATTAGGCCGAGGCCGCCCTAAGTCGCATTTATATAAGTCCTCCAGTATGGGATTGGTTCCCGAGGCAGTTGAGAGAGTCGAACCCAGACTCGTCTAGTTGTTGAAGCCCCTAAATATTCGTTGTTATATGTGAATTACTCTTACCCACCAATGAGGATACTTCATAATTAATAAATGCCAAGGCTACGAGAATGGTCTAATGAAAATAATAATGTTGTAAAGTAAGTGAATGAGAAGCCAGGCCTGTTCAAAGAACTGCATTTAAGAAACAGCTGTGTTGAAACTAGGAGTAGCTCGTCCCGTGGGGGCGATGGCCGTGAAGTCTCCCTCCCTACAATAACTCACGCTAAGTGTCCAGGCTAGACCCCTTGTCATTGATGTTGCGGTCGGTCTGGGATCCGTCTGTTTTGAAGTTAGAGTACGCTAGCTTGTTTAGAGTTTGTTTAACGACCCGGTCTTCAAACCGAGGTTCTTGTAGATGAAGATTACCGCCTGAAAATTCAGATCGTTGCTTTCTTATGAGATGATGGTCTTTAAGACAAATAATAAATATAAATCCCTAATGTAATGTTATAATTATGATGTAATGATTCACGAGTTCAGTGAAGACAATTAGATTTCGGGAGTGATCTTAATTTTTGACAATGTTCAAGTAGTCTTCAGAAACTCGGGAGTGAGCAAATGTTTTCCCGACCACTGTAGTGAATTGTTGATTTGAGAGAGATGGTAACTAAGAAAATTGTGAAAGCCCAAAGTTTAAGCAAAGTAGTAAAAGTACTTTAATAAGAATTATATATTGTTTGAATTAAAAAAATACTCATATAAAAGGAAGTGATGTGCAGTAAAGTGATAACACAGTTTATATTGGAAAGTATAGAGCCTATTGGAGCTCTGAATTGTATGGAATTTTAAAAAGGACACTATATGGAAGTGAAAATAGAGATATAACTTATTTGTTGGTTTATAAGAAACCATTTATTTATGATTTAACATTTGTTTTTATATTGTATTCCTTGTTTACTTTGAACAAGTTAGAATGGGTCAGTATTTTATTTGTTTAATTTGTTGTAGCGCCCTATAACTGTGGAATTAAATGTTTTATAGTAGGAGTTGATTTTGTTTTTATTTGGAAGTGTATCCTCTATTTAATCCAAAATATGTAAGTCACAGAGTGGGAGAACATACCATAACCCCGAAAATCCCGATTTGAGCATTGCTGGCATACTGTGATTTGCATATTTCATGTTAAATGGGCACAAGGGGGCATAGAAGTACTGTGCTTGGATTAATAATTAGAGGAACACTTAAGACGGTCAATATTATGTAAAAGTAAAGTAATGATAAAAGTAGCTACAATATAATGTTAACTGACCGCATGGGTCCCTGGAAACTCAAACCGAGCAGCCCTAAATATAATAAAAACCCCTAGTAAACACTACTTTTGGCGCCCAGTACGTAGGGATGAGTTTTCCTAGGGAAAACCTGAGTTTTCATGAAAAACCAAAATTTTCAATTTAAAAAATGGTTTTTCGAAATTTTTGAATTTTTAAATCACTTCCATAAAGGTTCTGACATTGAATGAGTATATCAAAAGGGTACGTTTTAGTAAACACCCGTGCCAAGGTTTAAATTTTGAAAATTGGGACACAATAGTTCGGAGTATCATCTCTCAAGCATGTACCAGCGATGTGGCATAGTAGCCCACTGTATTCTAATAAGATGGCATTAAGTGAGGAAATGCAAAGGCTCTTGGAGGCCATGAACAATAGATTCGAAAAAATAGACAATACATTGGGCCTCCAACAGGATGAAAATAAAAAAAGAGTTAGGATCCATAAATCAAAGTTTAGAATCACTAAAAACTAATAGTGATAACATGGGGACTAAATTAGAAGCTATCCAAGCCGATTGTATTAAGATGAACAGTGCATTGAAGGCTGAGATAGAAAGTAAATTAGATAGTATGAAAACAGAAAATGGGGAAAACATAGCAGAACAGTTGAAAGCTGTAAAAGAAGAGACATTAGAGTCTATGAAAGCCGACAGTAAAGCAAATAATGGGGTACTGAAGGCTGAAATTGAGGGAATAAAAAAAGAATCAAATGAACTCCGAGAGAGTATAGAAGGGGCAATGAATACCAAATTTCAAGGTTTTGATACGGGGTTGGAGAGTAAGTTAACTGAGTTAAAAGGGGAAATCACAAGTAAAATTGAAAAGGAAAATAAGGCATTTCATTCAGGATTGCAAGTCCAAATACATACCTTGAATGAAAGTATGGTAAATTCCCAAACTGAATGTCAAGAAAATTTTAAGAATTTAGGGAATAAATTGGGTTCTGTGGAAACCAAATTAAGTAAAATGGAAGAAAATGTAAATGTATGTAAAAATGAACTTGTAACCCAGATCCAAGGGGTGCGAACAGAGTTAGTGGATCAAATAGAGTCAAATATGAAGCTTTGTGAAAAGTCCCGGGGTGAGATAGAAGAAAGTTTTAAGGAATTAGGAGACAAATTTAAAGGGGTGGATAACCAAGTAGAAAAACTCGAGGGAAAAGTCGGGAAAGTTCAGGCCGAAATAAATGAGGTTAAGAAGCAAGGTGAGGCAGATGCAAACAAAAGGGAATTTCAATTTAATATATTCACGGGACAGGTGGATGACTGGTTGAGGAAGCATGAGGGGGAAATTACTACGAAGTTAGGTAAATACGAAGGGAATCTTAAGGATGAAAGCACGCAACGAAAAACGGATCGTGATGAACAACTCTTAAAAATAGAGAGGATAGATAAAGGGGTTACTGGAATTCAGGAAACCGTAATTGGATTAACAAAACAAATGGGAGGCACAAAGGGAAATATAAATAAGGTTATGACTGACATAACAATTATATTCGATGAACAAGGATAGGCCCGAGAGGATATGAACAGAATCCAGGATAAAGTCTACAAAGGACAAAAAGAGATGGAGAAAAAGATAAAGGAAATGCGAGAAGACTTAGATTCCAAAGGTGACATTAAGCCAGAAATGATAGAAAAACAGGTCATGGTCATCAAGAAAGAGGTAGAAACACACTTAGCTGAAATGAGGGATAGTTTCAGGGAAGAGAAATTCCAACTCAAACAAGACATGGAAACTAGTAAAAAGAATCAGGAAAGAATTCAGAATGAATTAGGATCCCGGTTGGAAAGGACTGAACACAAGAACAGTCAAATGGAAATTCAATTCATGGCTAATGAGGAAAGTGCCCGAAGAGAAAGGAAATTAGAATTTGAAAGTCAGGATGAGTTCCAAAAGACAGGATGGGTAGATCCCCATGAACGAGGCACAGATCAAGATAGGGACTTAGGAGGGGAGAGCCCTTATAAGAACCCAGGATATCCAATGGCGATGTCAACCCCTTATATGAACCAAACAAATGGTCAAATAATAAATATCATCAAGTCAAATGAGGACAGACCGGTGAAGTTTACGGGTAATAATATGTCAATTACTCCTAAATACTGGTTGAAGGAGGTCGCAGAGTACTTGAATGAAATGAAAGTTCCTCAGGATCGGAGACTGAGAGCAATTGAGAATTGATTGTCTCACTTGGTTCAGGAGTTTCAGGTATACATTTGACACGGTGGAAGGTTTTAGAGAAGCTTTTCTGAAACGATATTGGGCAGCAGATGTCCAAGAAAATCTGAGGCTAGATCTGTACTCTAGGAAGTATAGTTCAAATGCCCCAACTAAATATTCAGAATTTTTCACCGCTCAGCTGTGTAAATTCCTGGAACTTGACATTGCTCCTGCTGAGAACGACCTGTGTGCCGTCATTGCAAGACAACTTCCATATGCGATACAGAGGTTGTTAATCTCATCTAAAGACAGAAGTGCTGTGGAAGTGGAGAGCGTATTACGTCAATTAGATATGACGACTTCACACGTTACTCCCAGGCAGTCAAGACAGACTGAACAAGTACATATGGCCAGCAGTCAAGAAAACAGAGAGAAACCATCGACCAGAAATCAGTCCACGAGTACTGATACTCAGGGATTGGGTCGAGAATATGGACATCAAGAGCCTAGGGGAATACAGCCATACTATAGAGGAGGATATCGAGGAAGAAATCCTAGAAATACGGGTTATAGGCAACAAGAGAACCGACCCTATAACAATAATAATCAGAGGCAGAATCACAGAAAGAGATGGGAAAATTATCCCAGAAGGAATGTGAGGCCGGAAGACAGAAATGATGAATATCGGGCCGAAATAGAAGAATGATATCAGGAAAGTCTTCGTTACATGAATGAACGAACGGACGAACCTGAAATGCAGAGAGTCCGTTGGAGTGAGGCAATAAAGAACCGAAAATCACCCGACCGACTAGAAGGAGCTCAAAGCTTGGAGTTACAAGCTCAATTGAAGAATGAGGGGAAAGGAAGCCCTCAGGATAAAAAAAACTTCAAAATTAAATCATCAAAAGTGGAAACATACCAGGAGCTGGGAGGAGGTAGAGATTGTGAATTGGATAGCAAGACCAGATGAGCTAATTAAAGAGGATGTGGAAGGAATCCCACCTATTAGAAGAGAACTACCTATCATCATGCTAAGGATAGAAGGATTACTGGTCAGGGCTTTAATTGATACTGGATCAACCATAAGTTTGATTACGCAAACCCTCCTAAATGAATTGGAAACAAGAGGCCGCGTATTGAAAATTCCCACCTCAAGTGTGAAGATTAAGGGAATTATTCCTGAAAAATCTTTGACATGTAAATTTCAGGTATACATTGATTTGATCATGGGTAACGCTGAAATTTCGCAATGCTTTTTGCTGGTAAATCAATTGCCATATAATGCCATATTAGGTATTGATTTTATCCGTGAGAACAAGGTCATAATTGACCTAGCGCAAAATTGCATTAGGATTCAAAGAGAGGATGTGGACGAACAAAACATTAATTAACAGGAACAGGATGCGAAAATAGGAGAACAGGTATGGCATGTGGAAGAAGTGAACGAGGAAGGTTGTAAGGACATAGAAAATATATTTGAAGTCCTAAATATAGAACTTGAAGGTAGTTTGGAAGCTGAGTTCGAAACCAACCTGTCAGGAAAAATAGGGGAAGCTAAAGTTGACCTCGAAAACAAGGAAAATTTAAAGGAATTACTATTAAATTACAGGGACGTATTTGATTCCAAGCCAGGAAAGATTAAAAATTTTAAATACGCTTTTCAAGTAAATGATTGGGCACCGTTCAGACAAAAACCATACCCGGTTGCAGAAAAACATTACCCACAAACGAAGAAAACACTGCAGGAGATGAGTGATGCAGGTGTTATAGAAAAGATGGCGACACCATATGTTAGTCCATTAGTAATTGTGAGTAAACCGGATGGCTCAGTAAGGGTGTGTTTGGATGCCAGGAATATGAACGCGAAAATCATACCAGAAAATGATTCGGCACCACCCATAAAAGAAATACTAAGGAAATAGAAAGGCAAGAAGATATTCACAAATATTGACATGACTTCTTCATATCATCATCTCGAACTTGAAGAGAAAACCAGTCTCTTAACTGGATTTCAGTTCGACAACAAACATATTGCTTCAAGAGATGTCCGTTTGGCTTGAAGACCGCGGGATCCGCCTTAATAAGAGCGCTTGATCGCAACCTGTCAGAGGAAGTGAAAGATTGCACTATCCGTTATGTGGATGACATATTGCTTACCTCGGAAAACATTGAGGAACACTTGGAAAAATTAAAGAAATTATTGGAAGATTTACGAAGGGCTAACTTAAAGAGTAATTTGAAGAAATCAAATTTTTGTCAGAGACAAGTTACGTTTTTGGGGCATGTGATTGATAAGGATGGTGTTAAACCAAATCCATGCAAATTAGAATCGATAAGAGATTTTCCCAGGCCTTTGAAGGTGAAAAACGTTCGCCAGTTTTTGGGATTAATTGGATTTTTCTCAGGACATTGTCCGTCATATACCAAAACTGTTGCACCACTACAGGACCTTTTGAAGAAGGGGGGCAAGTGGAAATGGACGGAGGAAACAGAAAAAGCATTTATAGAGGCCAAGGAAATGCTCTTAAATTATGTGAAGCTAGGATATCCTGATTTTAATCAGAGATTTGTGATACAAACAGATGCATCCCAGATTGGAATACGGGCAATGCTATATCAGGAAAACCCGGATAACCCTGAGAAGAAAAATTATCTAGCATTCACAAGTAGGAGACTGAAACCACACGAGAAAAATTATACAATCAGCGAGATTGAGTTGTTAGCGATATTGCACGCGATGCAATATTGGCGAAAGATTGTGTATGGGTTTCAAGTCACATTAAGGACTGATCATAAAGCCTTAACCTTTTTGATGAAGAAGGATTTATCCAGTCAAAGGTTGATGCGTTGGGCTTTATATATTCAACAGTTCGACGTAAATATCGAGTATTGCCCAAGGAAAGAAAATGTAGTTCCAGATTATTTAAGTAGACAGCCCGAGTCCACAGAAGAGGAAGTAATGGCTATTGATTTGGAAGACAGGGATCAGCGCACTTTGAATGAATTAAGAAGCATTGGTCAACGACAACGTGAGGATCCATGGATGAACATGTTCATATCTTTCTTGGAAGGGAGTTTGATAAGGGGAACACCTGCGTATACTGAAGAAAATAAGATAGCTCAGGATTACACGTTCTTTAATGGATTGTTGTATAAGTTTGTGGACTCTGACCATACACGATTGAGGATCGTTGTGCCTGCGATTCTGCAGAGGAAAATGGTATGGTTAGCCCATAGATCGTTTGGACATATGGGAGTCGACAAAACAGTCTCGATGCTGAAAGAAGCATTTGTATGGCCGAGACTGAGAGAGACTGTAAGGGATACGCTCAAGACATGTGATCTATGTCAAAGGATTAAGCCAAATGCGTTTTTGATGAGACAAAAGCCAATACCATTGTTGCCCGAGAGGCCAGGTCAAATTATTTCTATTGACAATTTCGGACCTTTGCCAAAGGTTAGGAGAGGAAATAGACATATAATGGTGGCTATGGATGTTTTCACAAAAATGGTTGACCTTGCTCCCATACAGAAGACTAGTACTGTGCCCGAATAAACCCATCAGTACTTATATCCGCCGCACTGTAAAGGATTGCAGACATGTAAATTACCCAGCTCACAAACTTACCATGCCTGCTAAGTAAAATTGGGAATTTCAGGAACATACAGGATAGATATTATTCGTAAGAAAATAGTACTACCAGCCAAGGTACAAATTTCTACTATCATTTACATTTAGAGCAAATAGAGAAACTCCAATCTCGAGGGGTGATAAGGTCTAATCTATAGTGAGCGCCTGTATCTATACCTCGCAGTACTATTTTCGACGATGACGACAATGAAAACGGTGTCAGTTAAGATAAAAGTTGACTGAGTCGCTAAAAAGCGCCAGCCGTTTATTGTGCTGAAACAAGTACAATAAAACTGGCTTCCTGCCTGAATATGGTGTCTCCTTGTCACTCTCACAAAAATGAACTTCAAAAATAAACTTGCACGTGGCACTGATGTAATAAGAAATGTGAAACGGCGTGATACTAAGCATTACCCTACTTTATACAAATCCGCTTCAACTCTGAACCGTAGTTCCATATCTAAGCAAATTTATTCATTAACTATGTGCATATATACATTCATTTATGGTTCGCACAAATTATACACTCTATTGTGTCGAAAAGATTACATTGTCTATCTTTCAATGAGTCTTTTATCTACTCAACTTCCTTAACAATCAAATAGCAAACATACACCGCAACTATCGTGTTGAAAGTAATAAATACTCGTCTTAATCAATTGAACATAAGTGACGAACATTTAAGCTAAGCACTGTTCCTTTTATCTGTTATCTATTCATTATAAAATACTGAAATATTTCTGAAATTCTTTACTGTGTTAATAATTCTCTGATAAACGTGAATACTAGAAGTGCATGGCATCAACCTTCATTCTCACACTCCTCTTTCAAAATTATACAACAATTACCTCATCTCTTAAACACCCTGTACAGAATCTTCCTTTAATACACTCAAATAACTTCACAATCACTGCGATCAATACTAGAAAAACTTGAGACTCCTCAGCCTCCTCTCGTAAAAATACGTAACTCATTTACGTCTATATCTCTTTACTTTGCACGGTATTTCAACTATAAACTTCCATTTCAATACACTTTCTTCCTAACTTTAACACTCTTCTCTATCCTGATACAACTTCACCTCGTGCTTACAATTCCACTTCTGCAATAAATTTCTGTACTTTCACTTTCTGATCACCCTGTGATTTAACTTTGTTAACTTTCTTTTTCACGTGTTTAAATTCAGTTTTACATTCAATTACAACCTTTAAATTTTATTTATCGTATGGCTTTTAGCGCCGGGAGTGTCCGAGGACATGTTCGGCTCGCCTGAGTCTGTAGCTGCTTCCAGCGGACACCGTAAAGGGTGAGCTACAAGTTCCGTTCAATTTCAAGTAGTTCCAACTTTCGCCACCAGATATCAATGATACCTAGTGGCAAACGTTGGAACTTTGATAGAGCGTTCTGACGAAATCTAACCTAACAAATTTTGCTTTACACAAGTTTAGTCTGTGAAAGGATCTTTTACATGCCATAAATCTATGACATGGGACCGCCGGCTTTACTTCCCCTCCGAAGGAAAGCATACTGAAGGATTTTAACGCTCTTAAAAAATCCGACGACTTCGGCCGGGTTTGAACCCGCTATCTTGGGCACAGCAGTTCAGCATGCTACCGACTACGCCACCGAAGCCGCGTGACAACCTTTAAAGAAATATCAGTAAGAATTCATATTTTTAACAAATGATATAAGTTTGACTTCCTTTCATGAATATATTTGTTTAACAAATTCATCTATGCTTTTTAATGCTCTAAATTTCATTAGACATATGTGTATAAGCGTTCTCGTAATACTTTCGTTCATAATTAGTTGAAAATAAATTTCTGACACTCGAATCAACATCATGAGTTGTCGAAATATTCTTTACACTTCGTGACATAACTTCTTAAATATGCGGTACTTAAATTTGCTTCAATAAACTTCCTTTACTTCATTTACAATTATGCTCCTTCTTTAGTTCGTTCAACGTTATACTCCTTTTAAATAGTTCACTCTACATTCTTTTAATAGTTCACCCTACATTCCTTGAAAAAGTTCATTCTACATTCCTTTAAATAGTTCATTCTACATTCCTTTAAATAGTTCATTCTATATTCCTTTAAACAATTCATTCTACATTCCATCGCTGCGATAAAATAGATTTAATTAGTTTAAATCTAACGCAAATATGAAAAATTCTACACGGCTTGACTCTGAAATGACTTTAGCGTTAATAGCAGCGCTATGCAAAATTTCGTCCAAGTGACTGAAATTTTCAAGAACAAGCAAAAATAACTCCTAAGAAAAATACGAAAAATTACTACTTCAAAAATTACATAATTCAATTATACTGACAAAATTATACTGTTGAAATAATACGAACAAAATTATACGGTTGGTCAATTGGATAATCACAGAACATAACTACAATTCTACATTATATAAAACAATCCTTCTCTACCTTGAGTTGACTCTGGTCTGGAGAATACCTTCGTCTCGCCTGCCAAACCAAACGTGTCTCGGAGCTCATCGTATCGCCCACAGCTATGAAGACCGGTTTGTGTCAGAACCAGCTGGCCTCTTCCCCCAGTGGAACAAGGTCGGTGACGTCCTCGGTGAACGACCTCGCCGTGAAACAGTCCGCTCTGCCTGCACTCCGTCTCCCGTTCACTGCAAGTCGTCTGGCTTCGACTCCCCATCTCTTCAGAATTGACATCTCGTTTCTTCAGAATTGACATCTCGGTTCTTCAGAATTGACATCTCGGTTCTTCAGAATTGACATCTCGTCTCAGGTTGAAAATTGTCGTTCATACAAGCGTTTGCGAGTATTCAAGATGTATTAGAACTCTTGTAGAAAAGTAGAGGTTTGTTCGGTGATTTTGCGCACCACGTGGATGTTCTGCTGCGCCTTCCATAATAGTGAATTCTGGAATTCAACTGTACATCTTTGTAGTTTCCACTTCCCTATGCTTTAGCTTAGCACATGGTAATTCTCATTTCACTGATGATATATTTAAGACTTCCCCGTTGCTGCTTTGTAACTTGCATTTTTAATGTAATGTTCAAGTATGCGTTCAAACGTAGTAATAGTGAATATCTTCTTGTCGAAATGTATTTATATATGCGATGTAAAAACAACTTTGTATTAAACGCTGTAATACTCGGCTATATACTGTTCTATTCTGCGTGATAAATGTAGCTTGCTTCTCAAGTTACAGTCTTGCTGTACTACACTCTTCTTCACTTCCAACTTTGATAAAACGTAGCACTGTTATAATAATACTGGCTTCTTCTCGAGGTCTTGACTCGATGAAATCTCAAATTGGAAAGAACTCTCTCGTCCCGTTCTCTGCGCTCGGCAAGTTGCAGTCTCTGCCTCCCCTCTCGTGGTGTGACGTAACTTCTACCACCTCTCCTCACTTCAGTCCGTAGTCCGACCTTTGTCTCTTCCCCTCTTTCATGACGTAACTCTCGCTTCAAGTGGCGTGATGTCTCTCGCAATGTAGACCTCCCACATTCATATAATAGAATATATATCCATCTTTAAATCATTCCTTCTTTCTTTCCTTTCATAATAGCATAAGATGTATAGTATTTCACTCATTTCCATACAGATTTTCCCATATTTCTCGAATTGTTAATGAATAAAAGATTTTCATCCACTCTTTTATTTTTCCTGGGTCTTGGTTCATATCCAGATTGGTTCTTTGGTAATGGCATCAAATAAATTCTGGTGCAGTACCAAACAGGTGTTAAAACGACTCAAAGAAAAAGTGATACCTATTCTGGGAAAACCCGAGAATTTGTTGTCGGATCACGGTAGTTGTTTTACAAGTGTAGCATTCAGACAGGAATTAGAGAGACTTGGAATACGTCAGATACTGTCTAGTATTCGCCATCCTGAGGCAAATCCTGTGGAAAGAGTTATGAGGGAAACGGCCAAGTATTGTAGGATATACTGTGCCGAGGAAAATTGGAAATGGATAGATATCCTTGATATTATCGAATTTTGTATAAACATCGCAATCCATGAGTCTACTGGAGAGATACCCATAACTCTACATCGGAATGAGCAACCAGAGAGACCTTGGAGTCTGGTCATTCCTAGGCCAGCAGACGCTCAGCCTGGAAGAGATGTACGTATTAGAAGAGCCTTTGAGCATCTAAAAACTCAAGCTGATAGAAGGCAAAGAAGAAACAGGCACAAGAGGTATCATCGACCACTATTAGCAGGAGAAATGGTGTTAGTGAAAAGACCAGCCACTTTGGATCCAGGAAACCGCGTGTACAAGAAGTTCCAGAAAATGTACCATGGACCGTATCAAATAATAAGAGACTTAATAAATAATGCCTATAGAATTCGGCACTGTGAAACGAATCACGAAGTGACCATGAACTCAGCGAAATTAAAAGTATATTACCCTCCCGAAGACTTCGATGAAGCAAATGAACAAGCCCTGGTTATGGAACAATTTAGAGATGAGGAATCCACTTTTGAGAGAAACAATAGTAAGGTAGAACAAGGAAACAGAGCTCAACCATCCGATTGCGAATGCGAATTAGAGAAACTGTATTGTGAGATAAGAGAAATAATTGATTTTGTTGAAAAAGAAAATTTCAATTTAAGAAGAGAAAATGAGGAAATAAAGAAACGGGTAGGGATAGACCACACCCGTAACGAAGAATTACGTTCTGGAGACTTTTAGACCAGAAAAATAAGAAAGAAAGAAAGAAAGAAAGGGTAGGGACAGAGCGTACCCAACCTACACTATTACCGGATATGACTTAAAAAGGTGGAAAACCCTAATTATCCTGGGATTTTAAAAGAATAAAGATCAGAAGGTACTGAGAAATGTTATGATGGCTTCGACACTAAAGAAAAAAAGAGATTTTTATGAAAATTATTGAAATAAGTTTCCTCAAAATTTTTCGAAAATGTATTTACCTAAGGAGGGGAGAGATGAACCCATGTACCACTGGTTCAAAGGGTCGAATCCATGTATTATGGTAAAAAGAAGGAAGGAAATATACAGTCTTCAGTGGAACATAGAAAGATTTTATACGAGAGGGCGAGCATAACGTCGTGCAAGAAAGGAGACCCCAGGTGGCCAGGAAATGATATCACGCATGACGCACCGATAGGAGCGAATCATGGCTATAATTAGAACGAGTGGAACTTTCCGTCGGAGTGACTGCGAGCATGTTTCGTAAATTGATCTTACGTTGCAGTAAATTGACAACCTCGCAGTTGTGCAAGAAGAAGAAGAATTAGATTTAAAGCACTTGCGAGCATGTAATTAACTAAAGAAATACATCATTGTGAATCATTTCGGAATAGAGATTTTTGTGTGGAGAAAAAGGTTTTAATAATTGCCTAGGAAAGAATGGCAAACGTGGCCATACGTCATTAAAAGTTCCCCGAGACCCGAGGAGGTGGGGATTAAAAATCAACTGTAACACCCACATATCTGAAGAACAAATTTTATTTAATATCTCAGAATTTTCTTGTGCAAAGAAGTCAGTTTACGTTTAGAAAACAAGCTTTCCAGAGATATAATTTTTAAAAGTGTGCGACCATTGCTTCAAAAGTTGGTTATGAAAAAGACGTAGAATTTATCTTTTTGTGCCGATTTGTATAAAAGTCCTGGCCGTGCCAGGCAAATCATGCAGTACTTACTAGACCTCGAGAGGTCGTGATACTCTGTATCACAACGTGCACCCGTAAGGAGTGGCCGAGAAGTATCATCATAGTATCGCCGTGTGAAGACTTAGGAAAATCCTAATACAGGATTTAGTTCCACCAGTATCAGTCTTATAGAGAAAAGTTCAGTATTACAGTCAAAGTAGGCTGCGAACTTAAAGAACAGGCGATAGGTCTTCAAATAACAGTTCATTTAAACGACCGAAAGTATCGTAACGTTCTGAAGTACCATAATAGCGAAACAAACATTCTATCAATGTTAAAGAACCCGATCAGGGTCGGACAAAATAAGGGCCGCATAGTATTACGAAAAGATAGGAATTAGAGAACAGAATAATCAGAAGTGAGAATTTAATTCAAGACGTTGTTTCAAGGAAACAAACGAACAATAAAAAGCACTAAGTTACGTATTGAAGGAGGAGCTTTAGATGCTAGAAAATAATAGGTCACCGATAGAGTATTTGGGAGACCGTGAACAAGACAGTCTTTCGCTAGACAAACTAAATAGTGTCTAGAAAGAAACAATTTCGAGCTAATAATAATAATAGCCGATCGTCAGGAAACCGGATTTGAAGAGGTAGCATTCCAGGGAGGGGTAGAGTGTTCGAGACTTTCATATTCTGGTCAGATAGGGAGCCGACATCTACTAGTTTCACCCTTGGAGACGGGGAAGAGAGAAATCACGTGTGGAAGGCTAAAAGCAAAGCCTCAGTGATAAAAGCAGTGTATTGTAAATATAGGAAATTTGTGTTAGTGTAATAATTTTTCAGTGAATTCATTTGTGTATTATAAAAGAATACAGAATCGTATTCAAAATGTTACCAGTGTATAAGGTATATAAGTTATATGTGTGTCAAGAAATATCAGTGTATGAAATGGAATTAGGGAAGATGGCTTAAACACATTCAAGTGGGCGAAATGAAACATCGTTGGAAAGTACGGTCGGGAACCGTCTTATCATGTGAGTAACCATTTCATTATGTCATGTGTTGGAGATGTTTGTGTGCAATCCACCTGAGAATGAGAAATAGGGATGTTTTTGTATAACAAATAACAGAATAATAGCGCGATCTGAACAACTAAAATTGAGAAAGTATAAAATAATTTCTGTGAAATGAATAAATCCCTTATGGGAAATGTATGAAATAAAATATCAGTGTATTTGATAAATGATTTAATTATATGAAAGCAAGCGTAATAATAATAATAATAATAATAATAATAATCACAATTAGATAAATGAAGATTATGATGAATTATATGAAAGTAGTAGCTTTTGAGCTCCTTTAAAGGAATAAATACATGTTGTGAACATAGGTTCTTAAGGTAAAGCGATTATTGTACGGGAGAGGATTAATATAAAATTGAGATATAGATCAAATGTGATTTTGAAGGCAATTTGGAAATAAAGGATAAGTGTAATGTATCGCATTGAAGTAAATTTGTCACGCTAGGAAGGCGTTGAACCTAAATATACTTGGTAAGTTTAATTATGAGGGGCAGTTGGTCGTGGTAATTGAGCTATAGTAAGTCCTCTATATAGTGATGTGGATCACGAGGCCATGTGTGTTGTTGTGTTATAATAGGGTGCGAATTTATTGTATTATGAGCGCAGGTTATTAGGCCAAGGCCGCCCTAAGTC
Organism: Meconema thalassinum; assembly: GCA_946902985.2. Classification (NCBI taxonomy): domain Eukaryota; kingdom Metazoa; phylum Arthropoda; class Insecta; order Orthoptera; family Tettigoniidae; genus Meconema; species Meconema thalassinum. The sequence goes on along the minus strand of OX336388.2, from coordinate 471,539,783 downwards.
GCATTTATATAAGTCCTCCAGTATGGGATTGGTTCCCGAGACAGTTGAGAGAGTCGAACCCAGACTCGTCTAGTTGTTGAAGCCCCTAAATATTCGTTGTTGTATGTGAATTACTCTTACCCACCAATGAGGATACTTCATAATTAATAAATGCCAAGGCTACGAGAATGGTCTAATGAAAATAATAATGTTGTAAAGTAAGTGAATGAGAAGCCAGGCCTGTTCAAAGAACTGCATTTAAGAAACAGCTGTGTTGAAACTAGGAGTAGCTCGTCCCGTGGGGGCGATGGCCGTGAAGTCTCCCTCCCTACAATAACTCACGCTAAGTGTCCAGGCTAGACCCCTTGTCATTGATGTTGTGGTCGGTCTGGGATCCGTCTGTTTTGAAGTTAGAGTACACTAGCTTGTTTAGAGTTTGTTTAACGACCTGGTCTTCGAACCGAGGTTCTTGTAAATGAAGATTACCGCCTGAAAATTCAGATCGTTGCTTTCTTATGAGATGATGGTCTTTAAGACAAATAATAAATATAAATCCCTAATGTAATGTTATAATTATGATGTAATGATTCACGAGTTCAGTGAAGACAATTAAATTTCGGGAGTGATCTTAATTTTTGGCAATGTTCAAGTAGTCTTCAGAAACTCGGGAGTGCGCAAATGTTTTCCCAATCACTGTAGTGAATTGTTGATTTGAGAGAGATGGTAACTAAGAACATTGTGAAAGCCCAAAATTTAAGCAAAGTAGTAAAAGTACTTTAATAAGAATTATATATTGTTTGAATTAAAAAAATACTCATATAAAAGGAAGTGATGTGCAGTAAAGTGATAACACAGTTTATATTGGAAAGTATAGAGCTATTGGAGCTCTGAATTGTATGGAATTTTAAAAAGGACACTATATGGAAGTGAAAATAGAGATATATTTGTTGGTTTATGAGAAAACATTTATTTACGATTTAACATTTGTTTTTATATTGTATTCCTTGTTTACTTTGAACAAGTTAGAATGGGTCAGTATTTTATTTGTTTAATTTGTTGTAGCGTCCTATAATTGTGGAATTAAATGTTTTATAGTAGGAGTTGATTTTGTTTTTATTTGGAAGTGTATCCTCTATTTAATCCAAAATATGTAAGTCACAGAGTGGGTGAACATACCATAACCCCGAAAATCCCGATTTGAGCATTGCTGGCATACTGTGATTTGCATATTTCATGTTAAATGGGCACACTACATCCAGCTCTTTTGGCGCTAGCTTGATATTAGTGATGAATTCTGTTTTTTTTTTCAAAGGAGATCTTAAGGCCCTTTTTTGCTGCTTGAATCTGAAGTTCATTAATTTGCGCTGCGGCTGCATCGAGAGAATCTGAAAAAATTGCGAGGTTATCTGCGAATGTTAGGCAGTCAACTATCAGGTTCTGTTTTTTGTAGCCCAATCTGACTCCATTTTTATACTTGTTAATGTTCATTACTTTTCGCCACTGCCGGATGACTTTTTCGAGCACACAGTTGAAGAGCAAAGGTGATAGTCCATCTCCCTGTCTTACACCAGTCTTGATTTCGAAGGGCTCTGAAATTTCTCCCCTGAATTTCACTTTGGAAGCAGTGTTGGTTAAGGTATTCTGAATAATCGCTCTTGTTTTGTTGTCCAGTCCCAGTTCTTTCAGTATTTCAAATAGGGTGGGTCGATCGATAGAGTCATACGCCTTTTTGAAGTCAATGAAGGTCACTACAAACTGTTTGTTTCTATGCTTCTGATATGAAAGAATAGATTTAAGGTTCAAAATCTGTTCGGCACACGATCGTTCCTTCCGAAATCCCCTTGATATTCCCCTAATTGTGGATCCAACTGTTTCTCTGCTCTAGTTTGAAGGGCTTTTGAAAAGATTTTGTATGTTATTGCAAGGAGGGAGATGCCACGGTAATTGTTCACATTCGTTCTATCCCCTTTTTTTTGTGAAGAGGGTGAAGCAGAGCTGATGTCCAATCAATAGGGAGTTCCTCCTTTTCCCATATCTCACTAATTATTTCTGTTAGCTTATTTTTTTTTTTTTTTTTTTTTTTAGCATGTAGCTTTTAGTGCCGGGAGTGTCCGAAAACATGTTTGGCTCGCCCGAGTTTATAGCTGCTTCTATGTGGACACGCATGGGGTGAGCTACAAGTACCGTCGCGTGTGGGGTGTTGTCTGGGGAGGAAAGTGTGAATATAAGGACGAGGAATTGGAAGGTAGAGGCTGTGGCCTTTAGTTAGGGACCAACCCCGGCATTTGTCTGGAAGGAAGATGGAAAACCACAGAAGACCATCTTCAAGGTTGCCGGCCGGGGGATTCGAACCCCCTCGCCTCCCGGATGTGAGCGACTGCCGGCAGCCACGCCGTAACGACCACGGCTTACCCCTCCCGGTGGTGGCTAGCTAGAATAACCCAACGTCTTATAAACTGAGAGCGATCAATGTAGCTCCTCGCGTGTGGCAGAGCTCTTTCCGGTCAAGGAGGAAGTCCGTCAATTTGTGTAGGCTAAGGATAGGCCATGCAAGATCCATTCACTCGTATCTATTGAGAAGTTATAGTTATTGTTGTTTTAAGGGGCGGAACTTCGAGGTCATCTGCCCCTTATCTAATGAGAAGGGAAGACCCCCACTTTGTACCTGTGGAGCCGTATTCACCGTGGCCAACATTTTGACCGAGTGTGTGGATATTACTGACCTACGAAGAAATCTTGGTTTGAAGAATACAGTCTATTTTACATTAGCCGATGGCGTGGTGGCTACTTACCGCGTCATCGCTTTATGAGTGAGAGTGGGTTAGGGCCAGCAATCTAAATTCTCAAGTGTGCATTTACTCAAAGAGCTTGTTCTTTTCCGAATTCTGATTTTTATTATACCGTATATTTTGTTTATGATTATTATTAGCTTTTTTATTTTATTAATATTAGTCTGTTTTGATATACATATTAATTCAATCTAAATTTTTATCAATTTATTTGTGTTCCGCCCCTTAAAACACCAATATGTAACTAAGTACCGGAGTTATGTATCCCGTCCAGGGTCGAACCCCAGACTCCATTCTAAACTAAAGGTTATGGTCATTCTTCCTATAGAAGGAACACCATTGCCCAATGTATTTCTCAATATGCTATTATCAACGTGTTAACTGGAACAATGCTCATTCTAGGAAACAAGGAAATGCTTCCTTCACAAACATGTTATCTTCAACACATGTGGTTTACTATCTGTAGATTATTATTTATCAAATACTTCCTAGAAGGACTAAGGAAATGGCCCTGCACATTTCCTCATATGATTACTTAATCTGTTATTTCCAGATGTATTAACAGCAACAGCTATGAGTGATCAAATTCACGGAACTGTTATCAAAGACATGAGTCCATATCCTGTAAGATATATATTTCCACATACATGTTATCTAGTACGCCCCTCCACTGTGACGCACTTTGTTATGAAGGGATTTTGTATAAAAGACCTGGCCTGAGAAGCAAAGGCCCTCTTCCAGTTACAGCAGCGACTAAACAGGTTGACTGTCTGGTGTTAACTAGTATATATTGGATTGTCAAAGATTAATAAATACTTCTACAAACTAACCAACGAGTTCTCATTCATAGAAAGCAGATACTACTCATCAGAAGTAAGAACCACGAGACCTACTGACTTAGCAGTAGCAACGACTTCTTAGTACATCACTAAAGAAGACTGTTAAGCGACAAACTTAACTAGGGGCCCGTCCGGGATAAGTAACGATTATCCTTGCCAGATAATCTACGAGTAAGTTGGTACAGTGTTCTGACAAACCTCACAAGGAGGCCTTTCGTCACTATACTAGCGACACCAAGGTATCTATCTTCAACACTAGATGCAGTCATCGTTTCTATGAACCAGCCAGCAAGCCAGGAGTGGAACTGACAACCTCAGGGAGGCCTTTCATCCACGACTAACTTCGCCAGCTTGAAGGAAGGAAGTTCGCCGACAAACGTTCCAAGAAGCCCACGCTCCAAGTAAACGCCTTTCGCAACAACCGACCGCCATCGCCGTACGTGCCGACAACGCTCCAGAAGCGCTTTTCGACCACACGACGACACAAGAGAACCAACCGACTCCGCAGTTCCAAGAGGATGCAGCCAGCACTGATCATCTTTTCTTGTCTGTAAGTCAAACTCCAAATAATACCTTATTTGTGAACTAGAGTATTATTAGTAAAGCATGGTTCAATATATCAAGTAGACAAATTGGGAGAGCAACAATAATAATAATTAACCTAAATAATACATTCTTTCCCTTTCTAACGGAAACAAATTACAGTAAACTTTAACTAGTAGAGTTTGCCTTGTCATTTCGATTTGAATTAAAATCAATAATCTTAAAACAAATAATAAATACATAATAATAAATATTTTTACTTTCAAGAAGAAATAATTTAGTGGGCCCTTATTAGCAGACCTTACACTCTTTATTTACTTTTGAATTAATATTGTAACTAAACAATTAAAACAAAAATTAATAATAAAGTAATACCATTTCGTAACAAACGTGAGTTAGTGCAGCCCATACCGGTCTTTCGCTTATCACTATTAGAGGAATTAATCTAACAATTTAAATATTTATTATAAAAAAACATCATCATAAATCAACATTCTCATTTCAGAAGACATATCATTAATTTTTAAAGTAATAATAACAATAAGTTATTTCCTTTATTGTGAAAACCTAACCGGGGCTCTTTCACATATATTTTGATTATTAATAATACTAATAAGTTATTTCCTTTATTGTGGAAACCTAACCGGGGCTCTTTCACATATATTTTGATTATTAATAATAATAATAAGTTATTTCCTTTATTGTGGAAACCTAACCGGGGCTCTTTCACATATATTTTGATTAATATTAACACTTATAAGTAAGTAATTAACTTTTAAAAATAATCCATTTAAATTTATTTAATTTTCATTAACTTTTAATTAATTTTATTTCATAAACAATTTTGAAAACCGTCTTCATAAATTCAAACAAAATGCCTGAAACCGAGTTACTTTCAAAATTCGAATATGCTCAGATACTGCTTTTGCCTGAATTTAACGGCACTAATTCTTGCAGTCTTGACTATTTCTTAGCAAGAACAGAATCGTTTCTTAACACTCATAAGCGAATAGCGTCAGCTACAAACTCAGTATTAATAAATGACTTCCTATTTAACGTCATAAAGTCAAAACTAAAAGGTGAAGCATGTAGCATTCTTGACTTAGAAGCCAACAGTACTTATGAAAAATTTAAAGATAAACTCATAAGAAAATACGGTAACGTCAAAGACGAGAGACTTCTCATCCAGGAGATCTCTAATTGCTTCCAGAAAAGAAACGAATCATACAATGACTACCATGATAAATTAGAAGGATTGACTTTGCAATGCAAAAGCTTATGCAAACTCAATTACCAAAACCAAATTTTGGAATTGAAATTAAGAGAACTTGAAGAGTTAAGCCTAAACACGTTTAAAGCAGTAGTTTTGGAACCCTACCGTTCATACTTACGATATGCACAGATTACAGACCTGAATCATTGCCTCAGGTTATGCAGGTCTTATGATAACGATCGTGCCCATGAAGATTACATGGACCAACTAAGAGGAAAACTACCTCCTAGCAAGTTTCCACCAACAACTCGACCACTAGGCCACTCAGCACACAATCCATTCTCGAATTTTAACCCAGCTCCACCAAGGAACCCATTTAACCAACCTTTCACGCAAAATCAGACCCACAGACCCTTCTATAAAGATAAACCACAACCAATTATCGGACACGCTCAAGCTCCGAACACTCAGCCTTTCAAGCCACCAAACCCAATGAATCGTCCTTACCCAACTCCCAATAATATTGGCCGACGTTTCACACCCACTAACCAGCAAAGATTTCCACAGCCGATGTCAGGTGTTTCAACCATTAGAGGTAATCTGAATGCTCACTTAGAACCTTCAGAAGACATCGAACAGGAAGCTTTAGGTCCCACACAGCAAACACAAGAGTATGTAGATGAGTACAACATACAGAACTACCCTCAAGAGTACGACACTCAGTACTATGAATACGAGTGCGATACAGAGGAACAGTCTCAGGATTTTCACTTGGCCCAACCATCAAAATCGAAGACTTAAATAACTTGGGTAATGCTCCCAAACTACCATTCATCACACTGTTTGGACTAAAGATCTTAATCGATAGCGGTGCTTGCAATTCAATTATGAACCCTGAATTCGCACACTCATTGTTCGCAGAGTATATGTTTAAAGAACCATTTTGTATTCAATCAATCCACTCACAAACAATAGGAGAAGATAATATTCAATTCCCTATCTTTTCGGAATACAACATAGATTCACCTATATCATTCAGAGTTATGCAATGGCATAATTACTTCGACGCATTAATTGGTAGCGCAGCTTTTGCTCAGCTAGGTGCAAAGATTGACTACGCCTCGAACCTAGTCACTCTCAACAACACGGACATACCGTTTCACTTTCATTCCCCACATAAGCAAGAAAGCTTTCAACCTGCATTAAATGCATATCATCTAGCTATACCTGTCAACATACAACACGGAGACGTGTATATTTCCAAATTTGAATACGAAGGCATATGTTTTCCAGATGCTATTCTTCATGCAGAGAACTACCAGGTTCTATATCCCACAAACACTCAGTTGAAACAAGAATTCACCGAGCCAATACTAGTTGAACCTTTAGAGAATGTAACAATCCAACCACTGGAAATAAATTCCATTTCTGAAAGAAACATTCATGAACACCTCCGAGCACAACACTTGAACGATCTAGAAAACAGTGCTATTCAAGACATATGCTCGGAATTCTCAGATGTTTTCTATTACCCAGGATGTGATCTGACATTTTCAAGTGCAGTAAAGCATTTTATTCGCACTACAGATGAAGACCCAGTACACCAAAGAAATTATCGGTACCCACCACCTCTAAAGCAAATATTAAACAACGAAGTAGAGAAACTTTTGGACCAGGGAATAGTCACGCATAGCGAATCTCCATACTGCAATCCCCAAGAAGCTTGACGCTTCGGGACAAAAGAAATGGAGACTAGTGATAGATTTCAGACAGTTGAACAAGAAAACTATTGAGGATAAATATCCCCTGCCTAGAATAACAGAGATCCTAGATAATCTCGGTCGATGTCAGTACTTCAGTACTTTAGATCTGGCTCAGGGATTTCACCAAATTGAGATGGACCCCAGGTCTATCGAGAAAACAGCCTTTACAATAGACAATAGACACCTAATGTTTAAAAGAATGCCCTTCGGCCTAAAAAATGCACCAGCCACGTTTCAACGTGTAATGGACAATGTCTTGCGTCCTTATCTGTACAAGTTCTGCTTTGTATACATTGACGACATAATAATCTTCAGCAAGTCACTAAGCGAACATGTACAACATTTAACCCTTGTGCTACAGAAATTGAGAGAAGTAAATCTCAAAATACAACTAGACAAGACAGAGTTTCTTCACAAAGAAGTTGCTTTTCTTGGTCACATTGTATCACAAGACGGAGTCAAACCAAATCCCGAAAAGATCAGAGTAGTCAAGGACTATCCTATTCCGAAGTCCACCAAAGAAATCAAACAATTTCTTGGCCTTGCTGGATTTTACAGAAAATTCATCAAAAATTTCGCAAAAGTAGCACAACCCATGGTTCGCTGCTTAAAGAAAGGATCCAAAGTCGATGTAGAAAATACTGAATACAAGTCCGCTTTTACGAACCTTAAGACCCTTTTAATAAATGCTCCTGTGCTAGTTTATCCAAACTTCGAAGAAGCATTCACGTTAACCACGGACAGTTCAGATTTTGCTCTGGGAAGCGTCCTATCACAGAAGGGACACCCCATCGCATACTACTCCAGGACTCTAAACCCAGCAGAGAAGAACTACTCCACAATAGAGAGAGAGTTATTAGGAATTGTAGAAAGCTGCAAACATTTCAAGCCTTACTTATGGGGACGACACTTTCAAGTAGAATGTGATCACCGTCCGTTACAGTGGCTCTTCACGCTAAAGGATCCCAGTTCGAGACTTTACCGTTGAAAGATAAAGCTTGGAGAGTTTGACTTTGACATCAAATACGTCAAAGGCAAAACCAACTATGTCGCAGACGCAATCTCTAGAATAGAAATTAACATGGCTGATGAAACAGCTTCAATTGTTGCCATCCCCGGAGATGACACCTACCAAAATGATATGGATAATGAAACTGTCCATTCAAACCAAGCAGACCCCATATTCACATTGAAAATATCTGAACGGAACTTAAACCAAAACCGCAATCAGATTATTGTAAAATATGGTAATTATCCCAAGGTACTTAAACAAAACCTGTTTAAAAAATGTACCAGACACATAATGATTGTCACAAAGAAGAATCTTCAGGAAGATTTAGCAAATCACCTCCTCAAAATAATAGTAACCTCAAACAAGTACGCTACTTATTTTGACGATATCACTCTCGAGTTCCCATTCATCAGGACATGCCAGAAGCTATTTCCTTCTGAACTAATCATTATCAGGTCATCCAAATTCTTGGAAGACATTGAAAGCCCCGAAACTCAGAGACAGCTGATTTCACACTATCATTCTGAAAACCACAATGGTATAGTAGAAACTTACGAACATCTTAAGACCAAATATTACTGGCCTCATTTAAGAGAACAAATTAGGACAATCATCAATCAATGTAACCTCTGTCAAAGAAACAAATACGAGAGACACCCTAACGAGGTATCGAACCAAGGTCCCATCACCGCCGATCACCCTTTCTCTCAAATTCACATCGACACGTTTCACTTCGAGCAGAGTCGCATATTAACTATAATTGACATTTTCTCAAAGTATGAACAAGCCTACATTTTACCAAATGGTACAGGTCTGGCCACACTAAGCCAATTACAAGTTTACTTTTCCCACCATGATTCCCAAGGAAAATCACACATGACCAAGGAGGAGAGTTCGAAAACAATGTCATAAAAGAATATTGTAAAGCCACGAACATCGAATATCACGCTACTACCCCTTTGAATTCTTCATCTAATTCTCCAGTAGAAAGACTGAATTCGACCCTTCTAGAGAAACTTCGTATCTCCAGAGATCACGATAAGTTCACTCCGCTCTCAGAGCTCGTGACCACCATAATCACGAATTACAATTCTTCAATCCATTCCACTACTAAACAACCTCCTTTCAACGTTCTATACGGACCCTACTATATGGCTTTAGACCACGTCTTCTCGCCATGTCCCAAAATCAATGAATACATTGAAAGACAAGGAAATCAGTTGAAAATTGTAAAAGAGAGTCATACTAAACCAAACACCGACACTTTCAATCATAATTACCAAATTAATGAAACTATCTACGTATTAGATCCCCTCACCAGAAACAAGAAATCAAAAAACCTGTACAACGAAGGTATCATTACCAAAATTGAAGAAAACAGGGTATACTGTAAAATGAGAAACGGTAAAACTCATGTAAGGAATTTTCGGGACATTAAACCAAAAAGAAAATTTCTTATTCCAGATTCCTCCCTGGATATGGCACCATCATCACACAGCCCATACAGACACAAGGATTCTATGCCGACTCATTAGGACCAGCCTTAATAATTAACGATTATCACCGGTTCATGTTTCATTTCAATTTAACGAGTTTAAAAGAATCTTATAATAATATTCAAGACACTATCTCAAGTCTCATATCACGAAGCAATAATACTTTTCCTTATCTAATATCAGAATTAAGAGAATCAATTAAAGAAACAAAAAAGGAATTAAATAAGTTACTACCTGCTACACCTAGAAGTAAGAGAGGTCTTATAAATGGTTTAGGTAGTATAATTAAATTCATATCAGGTAATCTAGACCAAGATGACCTAGACAACCTACAAGAACAATTAGAAGCATTAAAACAAAGTAACACCAAAGAAATTAAACATATTAATAAATTAATATCATTCAGTAACTCCATTGCTCAAAAGTTCTATAATGAAATGAACCATGTAAACTATAATATGAAGGTAATTAAAGGTATTTTACAAGAAGAAGACTTCAAGATTAACCTTCTGGAACATCAACAATATGTACTCTTGTGTACGAACAAATTAGATAAAATCATACAAGTATTGCAAGATACTATTAGCTTGTCATTTAATGAAATGACAAATATCAAGATGTTCTCCCAAAAAGATTTAACAAATGTTGTAAAACATTTACAACTAATCTACCCAACAAAAACTATAATTCATACTGACCAGTATCAATTTGAGAACCTTAAACTGTCAAAAACGCAAGTTCTCATGATGAACGAAGAAATGGTTGTAATATTATATATGCCAATCACTGATGCTAAATCTTATACATTGTATAAAATTTCTCCTGTACCTAGCAATAATCTAATATTAATCCCTCCGGAAAAATATTACTTGCAAGGACCTACCTTAAGATGGTCTAACGCACCTTGTATAAAAATTACTCAATATTACGCATGTATACTCTTTAATACTAGAATAACATCATGTAATTTAACGGACACTACCAGATGTCAATTTGCCACTGTCAAAAACGAGGTACCACTATTTCAACCACTAAATAAGAAGCATAGCCTTTTCTCTAGTAAAAATCCTCAAATAATCTTGCAAACCTGCCCAGAATCTCAGAGAACTATAAAATTAGCAGGATCATATGTTATCTACTCAAATGAGTCTTGCCCTATTACAAGTATGGGCATAACTTTGCAACAGCAACCTACAAATTATGTGCACCTGTTTCCACTCCTGTCAACTCCAAATGATCCATACGTTGAAACCGAAATAAATTTCCATTCATCCCACCTCGATGTGAAAGGAATGAAGTTAGATTTAAAACCCATTCCAGAATACAATACTAAAATGAAAACTTTTGTGTCTGTGAACACAAGTATTATAATACTTATTTTCTGTGTTATTATGTTAATATTTAGAACAAGAATATATCAAGGTATTAAATCTGCAAAGAATAGATTTAAGAAAATTGTTATCGAGGACGATAACGAGCAACAAAGGGTGGAGGAGTTATGTATCCCGTCCAGGGTCGAACCCCAGACTCCATTCTAAACTAAAGGTTATGGTCATTCTTCCTATAGAAGGAACACCATTGCCCAATGTATTTCTCAATATGCTATTATCAACGTGTTAACTGGAACAATGCTCATTCTAGGAAACAAGGAAATGCTTCTTTCACAAACATGTTATTAGGTAGATTTCATTAGGAAGCTAACTATTGCAATGGGTCCCATGTTTCGACTTCCGGAAAATTTCGACATATCTTCGCGTTTCACATCCCCCAGACCCCAAAACCACCGTCAGTTCAAAAGTTTATATATAATTTATGTATATATGTATCTATCTATATATATATATATATATATCAGTTTCTTGTGGACACGATAACTGCCGTAATTTTGCACCAATCACTTTGAATTTTTTACATAATATGTATCCCTATAAAATCTCGGTCGAGTTCGTTAATGGGCAAAATCGGTCGAAGGGGGTGAAAATGGGGGGCTTTTTTCGAAAAAGTGAAATATCGCTATAACTCTCTTAATACATGAAATATCGAATCCCTTAAAAGTTCATAGTATGTGTCGGATAAGTGCCAAAAATTTATGTCAAATATATTTTTTGATAGCACCAACCATTGACCAAAGGGGTGGGAAAAAGTGGGTTTTTCGGGAAACATTAATCATATCTCTGTTAATAGGCACAATATCAAAACCGCACAAAATGGACAATATTCCTCCAATAATTACCTAAAACTTTTGTCTGAAAGAATTTTTGATATGACCCACCATTACGCCAGGGGTGAACAAAATGATTTAAATTATAAGAAAATGCCAAGTGCCAAGAGAGGTTGCCATGACAACTTTACTTTTAATTGATAAGGGATGAGCCATTAGCAGTTGCTATGACAACGCCACTGCACGAGATCACATTCAGTTTTCATATGTCTGTGGGAAGCGACTTCGGTATCGGAACTGGTAGCATGCTGAACTTCTATACCCAAGCTCGCGGGTTCAAACCCGGCTGAAGTCGTCGGATTTACTAAGAGCGCTCAAAAACCTGAGTTTGCTTTCCTTCGGAGGGGAAGTTCCAGCGTTCGTTGCGAGTTGCTGATTGAGGTGGCATCTAGTAGCCAAGTTCACAGCTAGGTGTCGTTGACAGTAGTATTTTAGGTAGATTTCATTAGAGAGCTAACTATTGCAATGGGTACCATGTTTCGATTTCCGGAAAATTTCGACATATCTTCGCGTTTCACATCCCCCAGACCCCAAAACCACCGTCAGTTCAAAAGTTTATATATAATTTATGTAATATATGTATATATGTATATCAGTTTCTTGTGGACACGATAACTGCCGTAATTTTGCACCAATCACTTTGAATTTTTTACCGAATATGTATACCCATAAAATCTCGGACGAGTTCGTTACTGGGCTAAATCGGTCGAAGGGGATGAAAATGGGGGACTTTTTTTTTTTCGAAAAAATGAAATATTGCTATAACTCTCTTAATATGTGAAATATCGAATCCGTTCAAAGTTCATACTATGTGTCGGATAAAGCTCAGAAATTTATGTTTGAAACATTTTTTGATAGCACCAACCATTGACCAAAGGGGTGGGAAAAAGTGGTTTTTTCGGGAAACATTAATCATATCTCTGTTAATAGGCACAATATCAAAACCGTACAAAATGGACAATATTCCCCTAATAATTACCTAAAACGTTTGTCTGAAAGAATTTTTGATATGAGCCACCATTGCGCCAAGGGATGAGAAAAATGATTCCGGAATTAAAAGAAAATGCCAAGAGCTATCAGTGGTTGACATGGCAACACTACTAAATTGATGAGGGATGAGCCATCAGACGTTGCCATGACAACGCACTTGCGCGAGATCAGATTCACATTTCCATCTGACTAAGTGTGAAGCGGCTTCGGTGACGTAACTGGTAGCATGCTGAACTTCTATGCCCAAGGTCGCGGGTTCAAAGCCGGCCAAAGTCGTCGGATTTTCTAAGAGCACTAAAAATCCCTCAGTAAGCTTTCCTTTGGAGGGGAAGTTCCAACGTTCGTTGCGAGTTGCTGATTGAGGTGGCATCTAGTAGCCAAGTTCACAGCTAGGTGGCGTTGACGTTAGTATCTGGTAGCAACATTAGGAACTACTGCTTGAAATTTAGCGTCTGCATTCCTTACCTGAATTACAGACTAATACAGCCATCACAATTCACACCGTTTATCAGACAAGATTCTACACTCACCCAAAGTACACGGGGTTATATGACCGCGTTGTCGCAGCCCCTAAACTGAGGAACCAACCAACATCTCTGCGGGAGATATAATTTTGCGTGAAGAAGTAACAGACCGTTACATAGTTACACATCAGTGTCGAAACCTTGCATAAGGACAGTGTGACCACAAGTATAACAAGTAGTTCCGTGAAGAACTGTACAGCCTATTTTCATATATCCTGCTCATGTTAATTGCCTCTATCAACATACAAAATTTCAGTTTAATTGCTGTGACATATTCGTAAATATTGAGAGCCGTCTAAATATTTTAGATGGTCGCCAGGTTGGATTTTTATTTTTGTACTATTATATTAAGATTATTGTGTACGTGTGGTATTCAAACTTCAATCGCATGATTAGAACACAAGAAGTAATAACGAGATTTTAAAATTACGCACAGCAGCCATCTTGTGATTATGCAAACAATTGAAATAAATTAGATGCCAGTGGATCAACATTTGTGTAAGCATTTAACGTGCAACGTTTCACGGCACTCGGATAGTTAATTCGCGAGAAACGTCCATTTAAATATTTATACTTCGCGTCGCCGCCATGTTGGATTCGTGCTCACCAGGTTACTGAAAGTCCTATAGGTGAACATATGTTCATAGTCTCTATGAACATAAAAATTTCAGTTTGGTTGCTGTAAAAGATTCATAGATATTGAGAACCGTCTAAATATTACGGAAGCTTGCCATTTAGGATTGTTATATGTATAGGCCATAGAGTTATGTACCATTCAAGGACACTTATTGCCTAGGTTAATTATTCAAACTTTCACTTCGATCGCATGATTACGACACAAGAAATAAAAACTTAATTTTAAAATTTCGCACAGCCGCCATCTTGAGGTTATGTAAACAATTAAATTAAATTAGATGGCAGTACATTACAATCTGCAAAATCATTTACTGTACCACATTTCACTGCGCTCAGAGAGTTAACTCACGAGAAAAGTCTATTAAAATATTTCAAATTCGCTTGGTCGCCATGTTCGTTTTGTACTTTACAGGTTTATGAATTATACATAGGTAAACTTGTATCAGTACCCTTTATCACCGTACAAAATTGCAGGGTGATATCTGTAATAGTTTCGGGGATATAGAATGTCAGTGAAATATTTCGCACAGCCGCCATTTTGAGGTTATGTAAACAATTGAACTAAATTAGACTCCAGTGCATTGCAATGTGTATAGATATTTGCTGTACCAAGTTTCATTACGTTTGGATAGTTAAATCGCGAGAAAAGTCTATTTAAAAGTCTCCACTTCGCTTGGCCGCCATGTTGGTTATGTAGTAACCAGGTTTTTGAAAATCTCATAGGTGAACTTCTAGTAGTACCCTTTATCACCGTACACAATTTCAGGGCGATATCGGTAATAGTTTCGGAGATACTGAATGCTAGTGAAATATTTCGCACAGCCGCCATGTTGGATTGGTGAGACGTAACAAAATTCGATGGACACGGTCGAGTCGCCGGGAATAGTGCTATGAACTTACCGAGTTTCACTGCAATCGCTTCAGCCGTTTAGATTTTATTAGGGACACACACACACACACCTCACACACACACACACACACACACACACACACACACGGACAAAAGGTGATCTCATAAGCCTATTTTTTCAAAATTGAAAATAGGCTAAAAATGGACTCCAAATGACAAGAAGGTTACCGTCCCCATAAGACAATAAAATGTTTAAAATATGTTTAAAATGAAGAAAAACTAAGTTAATTATTCTCCAATTATGAAATACTTTCACGCGATAAATGAGGTCTGATGCTTCTACGAAAACCTGCATATTCTGCCTATTTTCGCCTATCTCAAAGTTTGTCCGGTGAAATCTACCTCCGCCTTCCGGCGTGCCGAGAGGACTTTTTCTTCAACACATGTGGTTTACTATCTGTAGATTATTATTTATCAAATACTTCCTAGAAGGACTAAGGAAATGGCCCTGTACATTTCCTCATATGATTACTTAATCTGTTATTTCCAGATGTATTAACAGCAACAGCTATGAGTGATCAAATTCACGGAACTGTTATCAAAGACATGAGTCCATATCCTGTAAGATATATATTTCCACATACATGTTATCTAGTACGCCCCTCTACTGTGACGCACTTTGTTATGAAGGGATTTTGTATAAAAGACCTGGGCTGAGAAGCAAAGGCCCTCTTCCAGTTACAGCAGCGACTAAACAGGTTGACTGTCTGGTGTTAACTTGTATATATTGGATTGTCAAAGATTAATAAATACTTCTACAAACTAACCAACGAGTTCTCATTCATAGAAAGCAGATACTACTCATCAGAAGTAAGAACCACGAGACCTACTGACTTAGCAGTAGCAACGACTTCTTAGTACATCACTAAAGAAGACTGTTATGCGACAAACTTAACTCCGGTACTCTACTAGTCATGGAACATCGGGTTAGTTTAATTTACTTCAGTATTAGCTATTTAGAGGGCAAGGTTGTCCTCCATTGCTCCGTTATAGAACTTTTGTTTCTTAACTTCAGTGACGGGGATATGACCTATAAGTTGTCACTTCCTTTACCCATCAACGACGGGCAATGATAACTAGTCGTAAATAAAACTGATGCCAACTTTACGACCACCCTTGAGTATTTTATGAAGAGATGATCCTATTTTCATTTAACTTTTTGTACAGGAAAAAACGACGGTTCAAGTATATACCGCCATGTGTAAGTGTCTAGGGGAATATTTTAGTGTAGTCGATGACGTGCGGACATTGATGTTTGTTTCTTTCTTTCGTTCTTTCTTTCTTTCTTTCTTTCTTAGCAAAGTTGGGAATCGAACCCGCTGCGTGGTAACAACCAAGAATATTAGCCACTACGCAACAAGGCGAGCTGGTGAAAATCATGCTAATATCTGAATTGCAATAACGTTTGACTACCTTTTCAGTATCAACCTGCCGACAGCAGTGGCTACGCTGGCTAAAGTGCAGCGTTAGATCATGGGGCCAAGCTCTCTGCTGACTCAATAGACGCGTGGGTTCGAGCCCCACCGTCGGCCGTCCTTGAAATGGTTTTCCGTGGTTTCCTCATTTTCAACACCAGGCAAATGCTGGTACGGTACCTCCTGATAGGCCACGGCCGCTTCCTTCCACATCCTTGCCCAGTTTCATTCATTTTCATCCATTCCATCTCTCAACCTGACGCGCAGGTCACCCACGGGCGTCGACTAGAAAGACCTGCACTCGGCCTCTCAGGAGGCCAGCCGACAAAAAAAAAAAAGTGTCAACCTACATATTGTGATGGAGTTTTGATAGGTGTGGATGTCTGCAGTTAAAATAGTTTATATTAAAATAGTTTATATTTTAATCTTCTGGCGAAGCTGAATTGCCACGTCACAGTGACCGATATTGCTTAACCACAGTAAATTTTTAAGAGTAGTTGTAGAGACACACCTAACTGCACCGCTATTCGTCTAGTCGACCCTCAACGCTGATTGGAATCAGATATGAAGACTGCAGCGTGTGGTAGCGGATGTTGGCACATGTCTTGTAAACACAATACGAGGTACGCGTAGACACGTGGAGGGCCTTTGTGAAGTTTCTCTTAGCCGCGCTATTACAGTACAGAACTGCCTTTATCATTATAAACGAAACAGTTGATTCGTCCCATTTCCTGCCGGAAGGAAGACGTAGGGACCTCTTCAGAGAGTCATGCTCATCTCAGTTTAATATTAAGGAGTACAGGAAGAAGGATTAAAATGATAAGCCCAAGGGACTTCGAGATTTTTATTTATCCACTGTGGGCAGAAATTCTTGATATTTATACATGTAACTAAGATTCGGAAGTTGAGAAGAATCATTCTTTTTTCCTGAACTTATTTCCCCGATATTTGAAAAATAAGTGCGAATAAAGGGTCCTCGACCTCCGGAATGCCAAAAATCTTTAATATTTTCAAAATTTTGTTTTTGCGCCGTATTGATCTACGGACATTTAGCTTTCTAACGGTAAATATTTTGTTTTCATATCTCATTCCTGAGGCTATTTTTCTTATACTTTCCCACAATCGTGTGTCCTATAGGCTAAGTAAACCCGCCTAAGTAATTTTCTTTTATTTCCCTATTTTTCTAAAAAAAAAAAAAAAAAAAACAGGTGAAGGTTACAATAGCGGTTACGGGCTTCTTTTCCGGCTCTAAGGGTACTATTTCGAAGTTATTTGTATTTACAAAATAAAACAAAAGTTCAAGAAATTGTTATAACAATCTTCAAATAATCAGTAGCAATCCTAAGAAACCATTTGTACTCGTATGGATCACTTCAAAACAACTAGCTTCGTAATAACTCTTGTTTTACAATCACTGTATCTGTATTTAGTAAAGAATCATGTATATTATTCTGTGTCGATTATCAAACCACCTAGGGGTCAGACAAACAAACAAAAAACAAACAAACAAATAAATAAATAAATACATACATAATTAATTAACTAAATAATAAATAAATAAATAAATAAAAACAAAAGACTTTTAAGAAAGAGGCTGCGTTAGAAGCAAGGGCAGAGGCACACGAAACAACAGCAAAATGGATACTAGTGCTTCAAATGGAAGAAGAGGAATCCTATGGTAATGGCATGTTCTAAAATCTGGAAAAATCTTTGATTCCCATTTATCGCTAAAATGTTTTTCTAGATATAAAAATTCCCTTTTTTCAGTACATTTCAACATACTAAGCTGAAGGTTTTTAGATGAAATTCCACCTTATATGTGTTATATTTTAACACGTCCGTTTATTTTTCAAAATTTACCTCAGTTTAATTTTACCGGATAGATTAATGTTCATGAAAGTGATGCTAAAATAATTATTTAAAAAGATATATGAAAATTCAAAAATACGTTTATTTTCAAAAAAGGCTATTTCAAAGCAAGGAGAGAGCCTTGAAGAACATCTCTGAAAGAAATCTATTGCTGTAGTTCCTGTTAATAATATCCGAGAAATATGTAAATAAAAAGTTGGAAATTAGCCTGGGCAATAAGTTATAGGACATTCTGGATCCCTTAAAGCATTTTAATTTTGCCCATAAACGTATTTTGGCCATTTTTATGGTTTTATTAATATTTCGCTCCTATTAGTGATATAAAGTCATATTTGGTTATATTTCGAGCACTTTTGTTTAAAATTTTGACAAGGTAGGTGTTATCTGGTTGGAGTTTCTAACACGGGAATTCTAAATGGTGCAGTAGATATATTTTTCTCTGTATCCCGGAATAGACAGGTTTAGAAGTCCTGATTCCAAGAAGAAGCTTCTGTAGGGATGCCTCTATGTGTAAGATGCTACCCCAGCAGATATGGTTACCTAAGAGCAATTAGTAGGCTGAACAAGGGCCCGCCTCGTTGCGTAGTGGCTAGCATTCTTGGCTGTCACCACGGAGGCTCGTGTTCGATTCCTGGCCCTGCCAAGAAATTTAATTCTGGTCTGAGGACTGGAAAGGGGTACACTCACTTGTCAGTCTCATGAGGCAAAACTGAGAAGAGGCGGGTTCAATTCCCACCTCAACCATCCTGGAAGTGGTTTTCCGTGTTTCCCACTTCTACTCCAGGCAAATGCCGGGATGGTACCTAACTTAAAGCCACGGCCGCTTCCTACCCAAATCCTACCTCAATAATTACAAATACACACACTAGTGCAGACATCACACGGGAATTCTAAATGGTGCAATAGATATATTTTTTTCTGTATTCCCGTGACACAGATTATCAGATAAATTCTATACACACCCAAATACACGGGGATACTTGTCCACGATGTGACAAAGCCTCTAAATAATCAACAACAAGTAAACAAGGAAACTCTGTATTAGCTCACGCCCAGTTCGACCTTTACGGGTGGCGTTACAGCCCCTTTCCTCTTTCTCAACCAGTGTTTTTGAACAGATGTTCACACTGCAGAGAAATCCATTATGCCGAAAGTGAAGTGAAGTGCGGTTCTTATTACGCCAAAAGCATCCTAATACTTTGTTTCTGGGTACTGTATTTAGGAAGAGTTAGTTTGAACTGTATCCCAAGGCAATGATACGAACGTTCTGAATGAATTTTGAAAGATTTATTAATGTACAATAGGTATTGTAACTTTATCAGTTTGTATGCTTAAATGTGTCTGCTAGGTAATCGTGTTTTATGTTAGTAATACTCCAATATTGTGGGATTGGAAGCCATTTTTCAGTGTTGCCTTAGTAAACGAAAGTTTGGTGCTTTTCAGTCGGTCAACACGAATGTACCCAAAAGAGCTGGGTTATGCCATAATCCTGAAAAAAATTACAAGGGATTTATTAATCTCATGTACAGTATTATCCTAAAAAAATGGGATTTACTAATCTCATGTCATTTTTTTTTCAGGATTATGGCATAACCCAGCTCTTTTGGGTACATTCGTGTTGACAGACTGAAAAGCACCAAACTTTTGAATACTCCAATACGTGCTAGATATCTCTAAAATGCATAGGTCATAAATTTCCCGTATATTGGGCATATTATATACAGCTAGTTTTTAGGGCGAATTTGCTTGCATATTTTGTACTTTTTTAGGTTTTACACTTCTGAACCCTAATTATTACTTATACTTGTTTTGAGCGCGGTCACTCTATTACAAACATATGCCAGCAATTCTTGTACAGTATATAGCCTACACTACTAGCAGAAGTACCCGTTCTTCGAACAGCCTTTCATACTTGCCAGTCCAAAACTATCAATGTATCAACGGAGTTTTCTTATTACTGTATCTGTTTATCAATTAATTTATAAATTAATTACCATTACCAAAATAAATGTTATTAAGGTAGCTCAATGGTAGTGATTTGATAGCGTTTTGTGACATTGAAGCAGAGGAGAGTGAACCAAGTTAATCTTTGAACGGCTATGATCTTCCAAACTAAATAACAAAGAATTTCATGACTTTTAATCAAGGAGGCAAGGTCCGCTTTAAGAAAAACAATAACATCAACGGACCACACAACAACCAATCCGAAATACAAGTTAAATAAACCATTTTGACATGCCATAAGGGAACGACTACCAGTTTCCCGTAACTTGAGATCAAATAAACTACCTAGGTATACTAGGTATAATTGCTCAAGTTATTAGAAGGGACATGACATTTTTTATGCCATTGAAATCACTTGACAATATTGATATGAATAGTAAGTTCACTCTTGCTCTGCAAAATGAGGGATTACACAGCGGTAGTGAGAACTCTTTCCAAAGGTACTTCAGACTTGAAAAATCGTTAAATATACTCTGGTTCGTTAAATTTATTATCTAATTTAGGGCATGTGATATCGATGTAATAATCTCCTAAAACAACCAGTAAAGGGCCACAGTTGGCCACGAATAGTATGTGCGCGTAGGCTCGAGATTTCCGAAAATACAGTAGTGGATATCACGTATTGGAAGAAAACCATGTGATGGATATCTCAGAAGTTATGCATGCGAACTATTCAAAAATTGCCACACAGGCTATATGGCAAAAACGTTGAGAAATGACTTTTCCTGCAGTAGACAGTATGTTTTCACATTTTTTCAAGAATAATATTAATGAAAATAGTAGCAAATTCAAAAGTTGACCTTCCTCAACGCCCCGTAATTAATAAATAATAATAATATAATAATAATAATAATACTAATAATAATAAATGACTACGTACTGTACGCCGACATGACAATGTAGCTACGATCATCTACCAAGAACTATGCATGCAGTGTCAACTACCAATAGATGCAGATCCATACTTCAGACTTCAACTACGACCCATAGTAGAACTTGACACATTTAAAATACATTGGAATTCATCTGTCATCAACAAGACAATAGCTGCCAATAAACCAGATCTCATTATCACAGACAAAGTGCACAAGAACACATGGCTCATAGACATTGCAGTACCAAACTCTCACAACATCAGAACTAAGACCCACGAAAAGATAATCAAATATATGGACTTGGCAACTGAAATAAAACGCCTTTGGAAACAACAAACAAACAGTCACTGTCATCCCAGTTATAATCTCAGCTACGGGAATAATACCGAAACAACTAAAAACAGCTCTACACCAATCATTCAACATCCATCAGAAAATGCAGAAGGCAGCAATACTGGACAGCTGTAATATTGTCAGGGAATTCTTGAATAGTGATTGAGAACCAGCAAAGCTTCTTGTGTACGCCCACCGAAATTTTGCCGAAGACCAGAAGAACTGTTTTTAATGAGCAATTTGTGATGATGAAAATAATAATAGTAATAATAATAATTTGTAGCATAGATTTCAGTCGCTTTTACTAAATACCATGTGCCATAATATTAAACTCAGCCGTTCTCTAAGAAGGAATGAACAAACATTCACACATACAGAAATCACTGCAATTTTGACATTGTTATAATATAAAATGATCATTTCTTTAATAAAATTAAAAGTAGTCTACAGATAATAATCTAATTTTATTTTATTTTATAGATTTGTAGTATACAGTAGCCTATATCATAATATATGAGCGGAATAAAGTACTGTTTTCTTGACTTATGCACATACAGTAGTCTATAGAACGGAGAAGTGATTCGTCAAACTGAAGGGTTCTTTTCCCATTCTCTCTTGCAGCTATTGTAATTCCGGGGAATGTCAAATGCAGGTGACGCTCTCACACCATGCTTATGTAATTAAATAACTCCAAAGACATGATGATTCTCTCTCACATCTGCATGACTCACGCATTTTACTTTATTGTAAGATTACCAGACATCTTCGTTTCACAAGGACTGGAACTACTCATATCCAGTAACTCTTTTTGTACAGTATTTTGATTTTCGTATGTTCGACCATCGATAGCGTAATGAATACCCGTGACGCAAGGCAAACAGGAGAACGTGCCATCAATCTGCCAGCCTGTGTCTGAGCAGACATTCCTCGTTTTTGATTCTTTAGGGGCTATGCGACATCGTGGTCATGTAGCCCCGTGTATTTGTGTGTATGGGTGGGGAACCTGTGTTATTGTGATGGCTATATTAGTGTGTATATTTGAAACTTAGATGAGGACTGAGAAGGAGGTGGCCGTGGCCTTAGATTACGAACCATCTCAGCATTTGCCTGGAGTAGAATTGGGGAAACCACAGAAAGGCACTTCCAGGATGACTGAGATGGGAATCAAACCCACCTATTCTCAGTATTATCTCATAAGGCTGAGTGTACTTCGTTCTAGCCCTCAGACCAGAACTTAATCTCTTGGCAGAGCCGATAATTGAACCCGGCATGCTAGTCGGTGGTCTAACGCCCAGTTAACACACGCAGTAATGAAAGGTAGTACAGTAGCAAAAACCATCTTGCAAGACAAATAGCTCTACAAAACACTACCAAACCTACAGTGACACCCACAGACAATCACTGCCCTCCAAGAACAAAATACAAGAAAACCCGTCAGAAAACTGAGTAATTATTTCTGATAAATATTAAGGCATTAAGGGTGATACCAGCCGCGGTGGCCGAGAGCGCTAACGCGTTACCTCGTGTCTCGCTGGCATCGGGAGAGCGTGGGTTCGAACCCCACCTCGGCCGTCCTGAAAATGGTTTTCGTGGTTTCCTATTTTCACTACCAGGCAAATGCCGGGACGGTTCCTTCAATAGGTCCACGGCCGATTTCCTTTCATAATTCCTTCCCTGACCCGTCCTGAAAAGAAACATACATGGCCATTGGCTGCTTTAATAAAATTATATTATTAAGGGTGATGAGAACGTTGCAACAGGTGGAACCAACAGCAGTACTGGATGATGCAATGGATATGAGTAAATGGAACGGCATTTGTAACAAATACTTGAGATTGTGATTGGGATAATGATCCTTCCTGAGTGATTGAGTAATAGTGTTATGCAGTGTTGAATATTTGATGTGTGTGTTATGTTCCTTTGCTTTCTGTCATGGGCCTAAATGGCCCGCTAGGTACTATAAATGATGATGATGATGATGATGATGATGACAATTAAGCACCGAAAAAGGAACTATTTATTTTAATGTTGCAAAACTTAGAAATGACTATCCTATAAAAACAGTCTTCCTCCCCCAAATTAATATATGGAAGTGAAGCTACTATTGCATTTTATTTGAGTCTGATGATGCTCGCTTGACGAGTGAAACACGTCATCCCTTAGTTTTCTTCTTCAATCGTCCGTAACAATATATACAGGGTGTTTCAGAAATACTTTTCCAACTTTGGGGATTGGTTCCTTGCACCAAAACAAGAAAAAAGTTCATATACACATATGTCCCAAAATCCTTCGTTTTCGATTTATGAATGAAAGAACATTGTACAGTGACACATTAATTGACAGCCTGTTTGGAAGTGTTTAACACATGAACTTATATCAAAAAAGGTTCCTGACACCGACAGATGGAAAAACTGTCAAATGCACAGGTGTTCCAGAAAGGCTCGCCATCATCACCAGTTTAGGATTAATGTGTGGGCTGGCATTGTAGGTCCATACGGTCTACCAGCTCGTCTTACAGGTGCTGTCTCCAGAGACTTTATCCAGAACACCCTTTCAGACTTACTGCATGACAATGTGCCCCTGCAAATAAGACAATGTATGTGGTGGATGCATGATGGGGCTCCTGCACACTTTAGTTACCGTACCTTGTTCGCACAGCACTGACGGAGATCTTCCAGGACAGATGGGTGGGCAGAGGAGGACCCGTTTCACGCCTTGCACGGTCCGTTAGACTTTTATCTGTGGTGTCAGGAACCTTCTTTGATATGAGTTCATGTGTTAAACACTTCATTCCTTCATTAATAAAGCGAAAACGAATGATTTTTGGACATATGTGCATATGATCATTTTTTCTTGTTTTGGTGTAAGGAACCAATCCCCAAGTTTGTAAAAGTATTTCTGATACACCCTGTATAAATCTTAATCACATGCAATTTATTTCAGGTTATTTTTCATATATTCCAGTAATTGGAATGATTTTTGTGTTGGCCGACTGATAGCTTTGTCAAAATAGTAATGGTCTCCGTATATTTACTATGGGGTGAATCACTTTAATACAGGTCAGTGTGTTTGGTTGCTTAATGTGTAGGGCGTTTGAGAAGTACATGCCAATGACTATGGTGTACACCACACTGAATACAACGAAACCGTTTCAGGCTGTCTGAGACATCTGCATATTATTTTCCTCACACAGTTCGACCCTGAAATGCAAGAACGTCCGATATTCGTCAAACCAATCATTCAAAACGTTGTGTTTATTCCAAACAGTTGCAATCAGGCAGTTGTTGTGACGAGTCTAATTCTTTAAACCAAACACTCGGAATCAAGGGCAGCTTGCCCTTATTTGGAACATCTGTATTACACAAGGTAGCACCGAGACAATTACAACTAGCGGACCCGTGCGAGAACTCTCGCATGAGTATAAACCACCCACCTGGCTTTACCGTTATGCGGGCCTCTATAAATATGTTTAAAATAAATAAATACATATATTTATTTGTTTAAACGCAATTTTTAAACAAATTGTCGATATTTATGGACTCAGAGAGCAATTCATCACTGCTGCTGGTTGTGTGCGCCCCATGTGTACAGACTACCCGCCCGGTCCTAGTGCTATGCGGCTGTACACGACACAGTTCTGCCAGGGGCTATCGTCTTGTTTATTTGTTTAAAAGCACTTTATAAACAAATAAATATATTTCCGTTGACTTTTCAAGAAATGCAAGATTTTTCCTTTACTATTGAGACGATTTGGAAGATTGTGGTACAAATCACACCTTCTAACTCCCTCTGGTTTAGGAGCTTGAGTTTTGTGAAACATACACCTTAGCGTATTATATAATAAGATAGACCACTGAGGATCACGCTACAATTTCATTTTTTCTTCGTCTTAAGCTTCCTCTTCCTCCAGTATTCTTTCATATGGATGCTGTGCTGCTGCTTCTGTTCATCCGTTCAGGTTCTTCCGTCTTGGAGCCCTTCCAGATTTTATATAATGGTCCGAAATGTCCCTATCTAACATCTGAACTTACTGAGTATTGGACCTTCCTAGATCTTGACGAACTTCTTTAATCCATGCCGTAGTTGTATTCTTGTTCCATAGGACGTCGAATTTTAATTATTCTGCTTCCGTCCATTCTGTACAAATGTCCGAGAAATTATTATTAGTATTATTATGTATTATTCTTATTGCTAATATTATGATTCTTATTCGTATTATTATGATGAGGCCTATTATTAGTTTTATTCTTATGATTATTATTAGAATTATTATTATTATATTGCTATTATGCGTAATATTATTATTAGTATTATGATTATTCTTATTAGTGCTATTATTCTTATTGGTATTGTTGATATAGTTATTATTAGTACCGGTACGGTAGGGTTCCGTTGGCTAGTTATTTAGCCTATATTAAATGTTGAAAATAACTACCTTCGTACTCAATACACTTCGTTATCCATCTCATGAATGATTCACGCCCTAGAGAAAGCGTCAGCTTTCAGGGGTGACCAGTTCTGGGGGACTAGGTACTATTGGTAGGGGAAGGGAATGAGCAGTGGAATCCAACAGGCCATCCGACCCCCAAGTTAACTGCTGTTCAGGAACATCTCTTAGAAAGCTCAGACCTGCTTATAAGGCACAATTTTTATTTTCATACTGAAGGTCGATGAGAGACATCTTAACGAAATTCTCTGAGTATGGCCATTCCGTTTTGGTACATTCAGTGTATATCTGAAGATATTTGTCCATTTTGGTACTTGGACGAAGACATTCTGGCTCAAAGATAGCGTTCCTGTGTCGCTAAATTGGATTTTTACTCAACGCTCCATTTGATCCTTTCGGCTTTGATTCTCCTGCGTTTTTCTTAGGCTCTGTATCTTACTACATAGGTAAGTCGCACATTTTTTGATTACTCTTGATCGTATTTATTCGATTTGATTATTGGGTAGATTTCTGCTTGCACTTTGCAACATTCAGTACATCACGTATTTAGTTTTTCGAAATAGTATAAATTTGCGCATAAACGTAGCCTACTTTTAACATGTTATAACCCCTACGATTATTCGATTGAGCTCAGTTGAATTTTTTATCTCGACGAAACGCAGCATTTAAAGTCAATTTTATGAAAACTGAATCACACGTTTATACGCTACGGACATCCGTATTTGCACAGAATAAAACGCTATAGCGCCGACTACAAGTGAAGAAGGGTGGAAACGTTCCATCGCAGTAGAACTTTTATTCTTGATTTAGTAACCGTGCTCAGTAGTGGCCTTCATCGTGTAGTTTTGGAAATATAGGTGTTTTATATCGTGACACTTCAGTTTTCGAACGTTCTGGCTATCCGGTGCTGAACTTTAAAAAGACTATTCATATCAATACAATAAGATTCGTGATTTAGTGCAATCCTTTTTTGGTCAAAAGTATAATTCAGGAGTTTTAAGGAGAGGAGGCCAATACAATTTTAACAATTGCATCAGGGTGTTCAAGTTAGTGCATATTATGATCTTCTTTACGAACACAAAATTTGTCTCCTTGTGTGGTCTCGGTGTACGTATTCAGAGTCTGAATTTCAGACACTTGTCCCAAAGGTTTTGAGTTTGATTTCCGGCTTCGCTAAACAAAGTTAATTCTGGTCTGAGGGTTATAATGGGGCACACTCAGCCCTGTGAGGCAAGACTGAGAAGAGGTGGGTTCGATTTTTACGTGGTTTCTCACTTAGCATTTACAGATATTCACACTACTATGAGAAAAATAGGCATATTAGACTCATTCTACACTGCACTCAAGTACACGGGGCTTATATGACCACCATGTCCAAGTTCCTAAATAGAACAACAACAACAACAACAACAACAACAACAACAACAACAATGCCACTTCTCCGTTGGGTCTTATGAATTGAACGGGCTCCTGTGGGGGAATGTAGTGCGGGTTGCCGCCTCACGCTATGATGAATTCACCGTGGAGTTGAATTAAATAGGATGATGAATGACACCGTGAATCACCTGCCGCTGTGTCAACACGGATATTACCCGTCCCCTCTCTTCCTCGTAGACAGAACTGGGCGTTGGCTTGGTCAGCACACGCGACGCGCGTCGCCCGGGTCATCGTCCTCACTTGGAGCACCGTAACCAAGAGGGAAGATCTGTGACTTGGTCATCACTCATCATTAACTGCTAAACGCCAGGACCTGGAACCCTTACAGCTGAGTCCAAGACCAGAATCTTCGGAAAACAAGACAGAATTTGAAGCAGCTTTATGAGGCAGGACTAAAAAGAGGTGGGTTAGATTCCCATCTCAGCCATCCTAAAAGGGCTTTTTCCGTGGTTTCGCGTTTGGACTCCAACTGAATGCCGGGATGGTACCTACATTAAGGCCACGGCCGCCTCCTACCCTAATCCTAGACACAATTAGAAATACACACAAACTAGTACGGCCATCACAATGACACCAGGTTATCAGACAGATTTCACACACACACAAGTACACGAGGCTAAATGGCTATGATGTCGCAAAGCTTCTAAATTAATCAACAGCAAGAACTCCAAAAAGAGTTGGTCATTTACATTTCTACTAAGTTGAAATACTGCTACTGTTGTTGTTGTTTGAGTCTTCAGTCTTTTGACTGGTTTGATGCAGCTGTCCATGCCTCCCTGTCCTGAACTAATCGTTTCATCTCTACATAGCAACCACACCCTACATCCGAGGCAATCTGTTTAACATATTCTACCCTTGGTCTACCCCTACAGTTCTTGTCCTCGACCCTTCCTTCCATAACTAAACTTGCTATTCCTGGGTGTCTTAGTATGTGTCCTACCAACCTATCTCTTCTCTGTACTACTTGCACAAATAAATAAATAAATACACTCACTCACACCGTTGGCTTCTCTGGGACGTGACGATCCCGTGCCGCTCTCACTATCTGCCTCCATTTCCTCCTATCCAGCGCAGTATTCTCCCATCCAGTAATACCCATTTGTCTGCAGTCAGAGGTCACCTCATATTGCCATCTACTCCTAGGTCTTCCAGGGGGTCTCGAGCCTTCGATCTTCTTCTCGTACAACTGGCGAACTATTTATAAATAATATAAATAAATAAATAAAATAAACGAATTCAGACTGTCAATCTGATTTTAAAATCCAAGAGCGACTGTTCCCATATTGGGCGGCCTTTGGTCAGCGTCTGTCTACATGTTAGGGGCGGCTGAAAATAATCCTCCGGAGTTAACAACCTCGGTTGTAAAAAAAGGTGGCTCTAGAAGTCACCTGCAAAACTAAAAGAATTATAAATCATGGAGCGGTGTGATGTGAAACTATTTACCACAGGTGGTCAATCCACAAGCAGCCATTCGGATTCTGGGGAGTCTGCAATGTCACACAAAGACGAGTCGGAGCGTCTTGGAACTTCGAACACAATAAAATACAGGAAAACTAACTACCTAGCCACTTTTAATGCAAATTCACTTTTGAAAGTGGGGATACTTAAGACACACTAAATGAACATAGAATTATCATATCGGCTGTGCAAGAGACCGGATTCCTAGATGAGAAAATCTTTGAATCGGGAGGATTCAGGATACTCAAGGGGAAACCAGGGGCCAGAGTAATGAAGAATGTTCCTCATCTTGGGACATGATTCATAGTTGACAAGAAAATACTAGACTCCATTATAAGCTTCGAGTTCACATCTGAAAGGCTATCCACACTCACGTTCAAATCGACCAACAAAGTTCATACAATTATGAATATTCATGCCCCTATAAACATCGACAACGAGAAAGATAAGGAAAAATAACTTTTCTGGGA
Organism: Meconema thalassinum; assembly: GCA_946902985.2. Lineage (NCBI taxonomy): Eukaryota > Metazoa > Arthropoda > Insecta > Orthoptera > Tettigoniidae > Meconema > Meconema thalassinum. The sequence continues at coordinate 471,510,560 of OX336388.2, read as the reverse complement.
TATAGACGATACGACCCAGAAGATCCCAGACAAAAATAACGTCATCCTTTTAGGGGATTTTAACGCCCAAGTGGGGAGAGAAAAGCAGTTCAGGCATATAGTGGGATGCTACCCGGCAGATAACAGAACGAACCAAAATGGTGACAGGCTCATTGAAATATGTCAGGCACATAACTTGGTCTTAAAATCGACTAGCTTTTAGAAACTGCCGAGAAAACAGAAGACATGGATATCACCTAACCCCCTCCTCGGAGAATTCCAGTTGGACCATGTTGTAACAAAGTGGAAGTTTCATAAGGAAATTCAAAATGTTAGGGTTCTCCGAGGAGCTAACCTTGACTCAGACCACTACTTATCAAAAGTTAAACTGAAGATTATTCCTAGGAGTAACTTTCAAAGGAACAACCGTACACGAAGAAGATATGATCCAAAACAAATTAAGGAGAACATGGAAGAATAGGACACTTTAACCAGAGACCTAGAAGGCCAGGACTGGAGGCAGCCGGAGAAGAGTCTTCTAACCAAGGCAGAACAACTTGCTCCTGTTACGAAGACGAAGAAGTTAGTTAGTTTTTGTTGTTTTAAGGCGCGGAACTACTAGGTCATCTGCCCCTAAAAGAAGCTTAGATGGTGGAACAACGAGTGCGATAGACTACTTGATCTGAGGAAGAAGGCGTGGCACGTTTGGCAAACCAAAAAGGACGAGAGTACCTGGCAAACTTTGTGGAAACCAGGAAGATGGTGTCCAAGGGGATCAAGAAAGTTAAGAAGGAGCACGGCGACCAACTACTCAGGAAGATAAATGATGACTTTGCGAAGAACAATATGAGAAGCTATTATCGGGTGTTCAGGGAAAACCTAATCAGATATGACCCCCCCAACTCTCCAACTTCAGGACGAAAACGGGAACGTGGCATATAGTAATAGGGGTAACTGTAAAATTCTAGCCTACTTTAAAGAACTTCTAAATTACGATGAACCACTCCAAAAGATATCGTTCGATTGTGGACCAAAATCGTCTCCCAACCATGATTCTAAACCCCCCTCTGCAAGAGAGATTCAGAAGATACTGACTTGTACGGAAAATTTCAAGGCATCTGGAGAAAATCAGAAAACAGTTGAATTATGGAAGAATGTCAGTGAAGATGCAATTGGCTCACTCCAAAAGCTTTTTGAGGAGATATGGAAGACAGAGATCATTCCAGTGGAATGGAAAATGGCCCTGATACACCCTCTTTAAAAAAAAGGTTCGAAATCGGATCCCAGCAATTACAGAGGGATCTCACTTTTGGACGTGACATACAAGATATTTTCAAGAGCGTTATTAGAAAGAGCAGAACCACAGTTGGACTGCCAACTTGATGAGTATCAAGCAGGGTTTAGGAAGGGGAGATATTGCGCTGAACAAATTTTAAATCTCAGAAACATTATAGCGTACCAGAAGCAGAGTGCGAAACTGTATATAGTGACCTTTGTAGACTTCCAAAAAGCATTCGATTCCATCGACAGCGAGTCGTTGCTCAATATTTTGGAGGATTTATTTATTTAGCGTATGGCATGGTTACATAATTACAAGCTAAAGAACACATTAAACATATACATTAGTAGTTAGCCTAAAATAACAATATTAAAATAAATTTTGAATGAGGAGACACATATTCAATAGATAAAAAGTTCAAATTTACAAGGTAAGATTTAAATTGGAAATCCAATATAGAGCAGGCTGCGTTGCATCATGAAAGTCTTTGAGGTTCCCATTATAGGCTCGAAGGCTGCAGTCCTCCACTTGTAAAAGTTATGAGAGAATGGAATGCGAGAACATAAGGGGGATTACGTCTAGGAACAAAAACACAAAGGAATCACGATTAAGTGTTTGGCCTTCGCTGACAACTTTGCGTTGCTCGCAGAAACATGGGAGGAAACCAAAGAACAAATCACAGAATTACAATAGATTGCGGGGAAAATAGGACCTAAGATTTCTTTTGAAGAAAAAAAACGAAAATTATGTCAAATAGTTTGGATGTGCCGAAGATAGTTACAGTAGGAGCTAATAAAAGCGAGCTGGTTAATAGTTTCAAATACTTAGGAGAATGGATCGACTGGAATAACCTTGAAGGGAAAACAATGGAGGCGAGAAGAATCAAAATGGAACTAGCCTTCCAGAAAATCAAAAATACATACAATAAGGAAACCCTCTCCTGGAACACTAAAATCAGGCATTATAAGACCGTAATTAAGCGAGAAGCACTCTTTGCAGCAGAGACACTAGTCTTGAGGAGACAAGGGCAAATGGAAAAATTGGAAATCAAAGAGAGGAACATTTTGGGGAAGGTCATAGGCCCTAAATTCCAAAATAACAAACAAGTATTCCATAGGAACGACACCCTTTATGTGAAGACGGAGAGACTTTCAGATACCATAAGGAAAATAAGGATTGATTTCTATGGACACATCTAGCGGATGAATTCTGCCCGAATAACCAAGAAAAACTTTGACTTCTTTTCCAAAAAGAAGATCAAACCTAATTGGTTTACGGAAGTGGAAAATAACCTGCATGAGCTCCAGATTACTGAAATCATGTTGATGAATGGTACAGCCAAAACCGTGACCAAAGACAACACCAAGAAGTTCCAAGCCAGAGCCGTCTCCAGAAAACCGATGCAGATATCACAAGAGGAAGGAAAGAGGAGATCAGATAGAATGAAGAAGTATTGGGAGAAAAGGAGAGCATAAGCATCTAAGAAGTGATTGATCTGACGTACCCCAAAGTGAGTGATTCGAAAAGAATAATAATAAGAAGAAATAAATAAACAAATAACATAGGATAAGACCATTATACACCTTGTCCGTAATAACAACAAAGTTTTAGCCGAAAAATGAGGAAAAAGTAGACTTATGAGATCGATCCGGGAAAATGTGTGTCTGTCTGTCTGGCTGGCTGGCTGTGTGTGCCCCCCCCCCCCCCCCCTATCAACTCCTAAACGGCTGCAGCAATCGATACCAAATTTAGTATGAATAAAGATGTATTCCGGAATATCTCAAGCCCATATTTGAAAATGATGTCAGTGCTACCAACTGCTGAAAAAAACGCACTTGAAATCTGAGCTCCATGTTGGATATCATGGAAGGTATGTATTGGAGCTATTCCATAATTGGCAAACATGTAGATAATACTATTTCAGTTTAATTTCCAGGAGGCCATACATGGCAATGTTGCCAAAATAATTTTAAGCCTTCTGATAGGTCCAATTTTTAAATGCATATAACTTCTACACTATTAATTGGATTTCAACCAAATTTTGTATGTAATATGCGTATATAAACAGATATGACTGAGTATATTCTTAAGAGCCACCAGGGCTGCCAACTGTTATTAATTGCTCTCTCTATTTTCTTCATACACATACCAATATATCTGAAAGTACGCGAGCCGACAGCTTTAAACTATGCACACGTATAGTACCTGACATTTTAGATTAATTTGGAGTAACTTATAAACTTCAGTTCTACCAACATGATTCTAAGCCTGCCGATAGGACCAATTTTTAAAAACATGTAACTTTTATACTATTAGTTGGATTTCAACCAAATTTCGTATGTGCTATGTGTAACATAACAGATATGACTATAAGTATTTTTAAGAGCAATCAGGGCTGCCAACTGTTAATAAATGCTGTCTATATTTTTACCCTAATATCAATATATCAGAAAGTATGCAAGCCAACAGCTCTATACACGTATAGCACCTGACACTCTAGATTAATTTGGAGTAATTAATATAAGTCAGTGATGCCAACATGATTCTATGCTTGCTGATAGGTCCAATTTTAAAATACGTGTAACTTCTATACTAACAAATGGATTTCATCCAAAATTGGCACAACAAGATATCATAATATTTCCGATTATTTCTAACCAGCACACGCATGACATTGTTGCCAACATGCTTTTCCGCGTGCTGATAGATCCAATGTCTAACTGCATGTAACGTCCATTGGACTTCAACCAAATTCTGTATTCTGTACCTTAAGAGATGGAAATAAGAATATATTCAGTCACCAGGGCTGCCAACTGTAGTGCTCTATTAGGCTACATTATACCAGGAATATTTCGAACTAATTATACATTTCGATATTACCAACTTAATTTCGTCATTATTCTAGATAGGTTCATATACTGTAGAATAATCATTGGCATGAAAAGTAGGCTCTTTAGTTCGTCACGGAACTTCTTGTTATTAATACAATCATCGCCAGTAAAGGTATAACAGTAAAGGTTTCTAGTTTTGAAGTATTTATACATAATAATATATTTAATGCAGCCAATGGCCCTAGAAAATAAGAGGAAAACTCACAATGTACGAGTAGGATACATTTTCAAGTGTTATACTGTTTTCATTTGGAGAGCGTCACTAAGGAGCACTTTCTTTCATTACGAGTCATTGCGTGGTATCGATGACAGTTTCCATTGCAAAAACACAAACATAGTGGATCGTGGTATTTGCCATTCCTGCACACATTGAAATGCAAGGCGTGTCACTAGATGTCTCAGCTCATAGTTCCCTTGATGCCAGTCATGGTTTAGCACTGCATCTGTAGCGTAGAATTCTGACTGACCATATATTATTGCCCTCTGTTCGGAACACTTCCATATGGGTAGGATTAACTGGTAACAGCAGTAGCGTTCTTAGTTTTTCAATGATGAATGACTTCCTAGTTAACTGGTACGTGACGTGAATTAGATAGGCGTAAGAGCTTTTTCATAAAAATAATTTTCACTTTTAGGCTATTTGTTCCGAATTCTTCTGTGTACAGGATTCCCATATTAGTGTTAGTCCATAGGAAACAATAGGAGTGATTTTGATATGGAATAATTTCATCGCTGTTCCGAGTGAGAGTCTGTTTAGAATTTCCTTTTGTCATTCATGGCCTTAATTGCCGCACCTGTCTTGTTTTCTAAGTGCTATATAGTAGAGTTCGGGTTCTTGAAAGAGTTATTTAAGTTTTACTAGTACACCAGAGACAAACCTTAAGTGGATAGGTCAATTTCAACTCATATCTTGACATTTTAAAGGGAGCATTTGTAAAAGTGTTTTTCTTTCTTGGCGTACGCATCACCAGTTATTAGCAATTAAAGTGCAGAGCGTAGTAATGAGAACGGTAAACCATCGACATTGTAACAGAGGCTTTCATGTTTTTGCATCGCTGTGCAGTAAACATATTCTTAACCCTGATGAATGTTTTAAGTCTATTGTGTTTGTGCTTGATTCAAATGAGATATTCACATGAACCCGAGGAGAATTACCACATAATATGTTAACGCCAAACTTCCTTTTGAAGAGATCACTACCATTGTCCCAGTTCTCATGGTCGACTGCAAGAAATAATATTACCTACGACAGCAGACAGCCTTCCACTACTCAGAATTTTTCCGGTTCGAGGATTCGAGGAAGTGGAGTAGTTTTTCCTTCGTTTCATTTTTATTTCAGGGCAGGGGTCATTGTCGCACACTAAACACTCGCTATTCCGGCCCTCAGGAGTCCGGCCTCTCAGTAGTCCGGCCTCTAGTCGCTCAAGCAAAAATGACGGGCACAACAATGTTGTTAGTTAATTACAATGTTAAACAATGCTATACATATAGTACAGTATTTGAAATTGTGGCTTTCTTTATAGTTCAGTATCATGGCTTCTAAAAGGAAAGGGTCGATAACCTAGATGTTAGGCCCCTTAAAACAACAATTATCATCATCCAAAAGGAAACACGTTACGCTAGATATCAAGCAGAAACTCGAAATTTTACATACATTGAACTAAGATCCCGACACTCTCAATAATCCGTCACTTCCGCTAATCCGGCATCAATATATGCAAGGAATTGCCGGATTAGCGGGAGTCTAGTGTATTTAGTGGCAGTGGTCAAACTGCTTGCTTCTCACCAAGGCAGACCGGGTTCGATTCCCGATCAATTCATGTGAGATTTTCGAAGTGAAATATCACGTCCTGTGGTTTGGATTCTACGTAAGATGGAGGTCCCGTGTGTCATGATTGCGAGATTAACCGTCACGTAAAACTAACAACTTCCTTCCATTTTTGGTTTATTGGCAGTTCTTATGAGTGTGCCGCCTATTAGGAAGTCCCTGTCCCAATGATCCCAGAGTAAGATTACCGGCTCTGCAAAGAAATTTAAATCTAGTCTCAGGGCTGGGACGGGGTTCATTAAGCCTCATGAAGGTATAGGTGGCTTCGATTTGTCACGTTCTCTCTGAATAGGTTATTTCTATGAATAAAGTAAGCTTCCTGTCTGAACATTATTAATTTTGGACTAAAAGGTTGTATTTATCCCGCACGAGGCGAATACTGATAATTTTCCCTCAGTTTACATTTTGTCTGTTTATTATGGGCTGGCGTCAAAACTACTGGATTGAATGGTTTGAAACTTCGTATTTAGGTAGTTCGCATCCCCAAAATAAAACAAGGCTGCACATTATTTATATAGTGTTAAGGAATGATGGGATTATGGAAGGAAGAAGGAAGGAAGATTGTAGTTTTACGTGACCGTGAATCTTGTGATTATGAGCCACGGGACCTCCGAACCACAGGACATGGCATTTCACTTCGATGGGATTATGAAGGAGCCCTTTATCGTTTCTTATTTTTCACTTTTTTCAAGCAGTTGGTTTCGTCTTCTTCTTCTTCTTCTTCTTCTTCTTCATCATCATCGTCTTCTTCTTCTTCTTCTTCTTCTTCTTCTATCGAATTGCCCTACTTCGGACCACGCTTATTCAACTGTAGGGTCTTGATCTTCGCCCAGCATTGACGTATTTATTACCGGTGTAACTCCTTTCTTTCAGTGGTCCAGGGGGTACCTTTCCTCCGAGGTTTCTCCTGAAAACCATGGACTTCCTTCAAAGCACGCCTCAGAGCATGTGTGTCATGCAGATCTGATATTTAAGCGGTAGGTTTAATATACAATCGCTGCACCGAAAAACGTGAAATTCGGAGGCGAGAGATAAGAAGGGATATTGGAATGTTTTTGTACTAAAGGGGTGAAATGGGAGTTAATCATTTATTTTATGAATATTAATAACTCATGAGTCGTTTTGTTTGGAGATATGATATTAAAAACAAGAAGTTCCGTAACGAACTAAAGAGCCTACTTTTCTTAAAATTTAAGATTCATGCCAATGATTAATCTATATGGATCTATCTAGAATAATGACGAAATTAAGTTGGTAATATCGAAATTACTAATTAGTTCAAAATACTGTATATGCTACATGGCATAATGTAGCCTAATAGAGAACTACAGTTGGCAGCCCTGGTGACTGAATATATTCTTAGTTCCATCTCTTAAGGTACAGAATACAAAATTTGGTTGAAGTCCAATGGATAGCATGGACGTTACATGCAGTTAAACATTGGATCTAACAGCGCGCATAAAATCATGTTGGCAACAATGACATACGTGTATTGGTCAGAAATAATCTGAAATAATATGATCTATTGTTGTGTCAATTTTGAATGAAATCCATTTGTTAGTATAGAAGTTACATGCATTTTAAAATTGGACCTATCAGCGGGCTTAGAATCATGTTGGCAGCACTGACGTTTATTAGTTACTCCAAATTAATCTAAAATGCCAGGTACTATACGTGTGCAAAGTTTAGAGCTATAGGCTTGCATACTTTCTGATATATTGATATTCGGGTAACAAGAATAGAGACAGTATTTATTAACAGTTGGCAGCCCTGGTTACTCTTAAGAATCGGCATAGTCATATCTGTTATGGTACACATAGCACACACGAAATTTGGTTGAAATCCAAATGATAGTATAGAAGTTACATGTATTTAAATTTGGACCTCTCAGCAGGCTTAGAATCATGTTGGTTGCACTGACATATATAAGTTACTCCAAATTAATATAGAATGTCAGGTACTATATGTGTGCATTGTTTAAAGCTGTCGGCTTGCATACTTTCTGATATATGGGTATTTGAAAAAAAAATGAGAGCATTTATTAACAGTTGGCAGCCCTGGTGGCTCTTAAGAATACGCTCAGTCATATCTGTTTATGTACACAAAGCACATACGAATTTGGTTGAATTCCAATTGATAGTGTAGAAGTTATATGCATTTAAAAATTGGACCTATCAGCAGGCTTGTAATCATTTTGGCAACACTGCCATGTATGGCCTCTTGGAAATTAAACTGCAATATTATTATCTATACGTGTGCCAATTTTGAAATAGCTACCATTCATACCTTCCAAGATATCCAACATGGAGCTCAAATTTCAATTGCGATTTTCAGCAGTTGGTAGCACTGACATCATTTTCAAATATGGCCGTGAGATATTCAGGTGCAGATCTTTACTCCTACCAAATTTTGTTTCGATTGCTGCAGCCGTTTAGGAGTTGATAGGGACACACACACACACACAGCCAGACAGACAGACAGACACACATTTGCCCGAACTCCTAAGTCTACTTTTTCCTCATTTTTGCAAAATGCGAACCAAATTTTTTGAAACTTCTTTTTAAATACCTCATGAGGGGGGTGTTAGGTTAGCGAATATTTGTATAATTAGATCTCAAATATCTCTGTTAATATTAGTTTGATGATAATAGTTTAAAAACAATATGTTCAGTAAAGAACATATAGCCTACTTTCTCCTAAATGCATGGGTATTGTTATAACTCTTTGTCCTTTTCAAGCAGTATAATTGAATGTTGGTTGTAGTAGCTTGTTGACATACAACGTGTTATAAGGATATTAAACATAAATATGAGGTGTCCTTTGCTAGTGCTAACTCTGTACAAAATTTCATACAATTCAGTTTCACCGTGTTTGATTTGATATGGTGAAACGATTTGCACACATACATGGGCACTATCTGCAAACTATTGGGCAGATGACCTTGTAGGTCAGTCAAAAGATGCCTCCCACAAAAGGGTATGTTGCAAAATTTGGTAGAGATCAAATGATTAGGTTGGTCGTAATTTGATTTAAGCTTTTAACATTTGGGTGGCCGCCATTCCGTTTCCGGCAAGATGACGGCGATATAAAACATGACATTGAGGTGCCCTTTGCTAGTGCTACATCTGTACCAAATTTCGTTCAATTCGGTTTTACCGTGAGTGAATTGATAGAGGGAATCGATTTGCACACATGCATGGCCGCCATATGCAAACTATTAGACTGATGACCTTGTAGCTTGGTCAAAGAACTCATCTCACATAAAGGTATGTTGTTGCAAAATTTAGTAGAGCTCAAATGATTAGGTTGGTCGTAATTTGATTTAAGTTTTTGACATTTGGGTGGCCGAAATTACGTTTCCGTCTAGATGGCGATGATATAAAACATGACACTGAGGTGCCCTTTGCTAGTGTTACCTCTGTACCAAATTTCGTTCAATTCGGTTTCACCGTGTTTGAATACATAGGGGGAATCGATTTTCACACATACATGGCCGCCATCCGCTAATTATTGGGCTGATGACCTTGTAGTTCAGTCAAAATATTCTTCATACATAAAGGTATAACGTTGCAAAATTTGGTAGAGATCAGATGATTAGGTTGGTCATAATATGATTTAAGCTTTTAAAATGTGGGTGCCGCCATTACGTTTTCGTCAATATGGCGGCGATATAAAACATGACACTGAGGTGCCCTTTGCTAGTGCTACATCTGCACCAAATTTCGTTCAATTCGGTTTCACCGTGTTTGAATAGATAGGGGGAATTGATACATGGCCACCATCCGCAAATAATTGGGCTGATGACCTTGTAGTTTGGTCAAAAGATTATTCATACATAAAGGTATAATATTGCAAAATTTGGTAGAGATCAGATGATTAGGTTGGTCGTAATTTGATTTAAACTTATAACATTTGGGTGGCCACCATTAAGTTTTCGTCAATATGGCGGCTATATAAAACATGGCACTGAGGTGCGCTTTGCTAGTGCTACTTCTGTGCCAAATTTTGTTCAATGCGGTTTCACCGAGTTTGAATTGATAGGGGGAATCGATTTGCAAACATACATGGCCGCCATCTGCAAACTATTGGGCTGATGACCTTGTAGTTTAGTCAAAAGACGCTCGCCATAAAAATATATGTTGTTGCAAAATTTGGTAGAGATCGGATGATTAAGTTAGTCGTAATTTGATTTAAGCTTTGAACATTTGGGTGGCCGCCATTACGTTTCCGTCAAGATGGCGGCGATATAAAACATGACACTGAGGTGCTCCTTTGCTAGTGCATTCTCTGTACCAAATTTCGTTCAATTCTGTTTCACCATGTCTGAATTGATAGGGGGGGGGACAGACATTCAGAGTACACTCACTCACAGACACACAGACTCACAGACACACACAGACAGACACAATTTTTCGCCCCGTGTTGATCTCATAAGTCTACTTTCATTTTTTGAAAAAATCGAAAGTAGGCTAAAAATGTAGGAAGGAACATGTTGGTTCTTTTATGTCTCTTGCTATTTTATCATAGACGCTTAATAAGTACATGTTTATGACTTGAGATTTTAGTTACTTTTCTTAAGTTCTACTTTGTGTTTTTTATTTATGATAAATAGTTTTCTCTGATTTAATATTGACTTTAGTGGACGAAATTCGTAATGTTACTTATTTAAAGAGAGTTGGTTTGCCCTCCGTAGGAGGACTGTCCTCCACGGCTACTGTGCCAATTCTTGGCTGTGATTAAAAAGGAGAAAAATGAAACCATTGGCTTAATTTGAGGATGGGGAGATGATAAAGAAATATTGAAATAGCCACTGGACCAATAAGGTGATCGTACCCATGACAAGACTTCCGCATTCCACCAGGAACTCCCACGATGTACGCCGTTTATTTAAAAATGATGTACGAGATTATTCGAAATGGTTTTTGAGTCATATGTTATACTATATGTGCGACGTTTTGTATGTGAATGAATGTATTTATATATCGTACTGATGAGTATAGTGCTTTACTTTAGTAAATTCCTTTTTTTGTTATGCCGTTTTGTCTTTTATTTTTTAAATTTCGACAACAATGCAATTCACATTAGCATTGTTGACCTAATTTTATCTCAATTTGTCTTCAAGGTGGTAATATCTGAGTGAAGACCCTGTGTACGAAGCACGTCCAGAAAGTAAGCTCCGTTTGGTAATAAAATTAAATTGTGTACAGATACAGGAAAAATATTTATTGCACAACATTCTACACCTCTTCAACTACTTTTCCACATAACTGCCAAACTTTTGCAGGCATTTGTCATAGCGTGGCACAAGTTTTTGGATACCTTCTTCATAGAAGTTTGCCGCCGACCCGTAAACGAGAGTGAAGACGCCCCTGTAGGATATCCCACCATTCGGCCACCACTGTTAGGCAAATTGTGTATGTGGTCAGGAGAACTCCTAAACATACGCAGTTCTCCTGGTAAGCACGCAATTTGCCTAACAGTAGTAGCCGAACGGTAGGATATCTTACATGGGAGTATTCACTCTCGTTTACGGGTCGGCGGCAAACTCCTATGAAGAAGGTATCCAAAAACTTGTGCCACGCTATGACAAATACCTGCAAAGTTTGGCAGTTATGTGGAAAAGTAGTTGAAGAGGTGTAGAATGTTGTGCAATAAATATTTTTCCTGTATCTGTACACAATTTAATTTTATTACCAAACGGAGCTTACTTTCTGGACGTGCCTCGTATTTTTACCGGCTTTTCCGTCATGTTGGAATTCACCACATTAATATACGCAAGACATAACTGTTCACTCCATGAATAGCCTTGGGATCAAGATTACAGTTGACGATCGAAATTGGTCATCCAAGTGTATTTATTAATCCCATGTACATTTTTTCATGGTTAAGGAAACACCCATTACGATTAGGTTTAATCGTGCTGGCGGACTGAAATACATTACATGTCGATTCATAAGGCATCACTGAAAATTGGCTTCCAACATGATAATAGCTTCCACTATTTGTGCATTACACGACATAATTTATTTTATAAAAGTTTGAGCTCTTAACAAGATTTTCTTCATATTTACATAATTAAACATTGCATGTATAGTAGTTATTTAGACTATATTTTCGGAATAACTGGCCCAAGGCATGGTTTCAGGCACAGCGGTTACGAGGTAATCTATTGTATGATTTTCAACAGAAATGTGTTAAATGATTTAAATTATTTCATGTCATGTTATCTTTGATAAAGTATCGCCTTTCATCTTTACCGCCCTTTTCATCTCTTTCTCCAGGCTATTCTTGGTCCCATTCTCACACACAGTCCGTATGTTCCAAAATCCAATATTCCTATTCCATTGAAAATAAAACATCATTAACGAATTGTCCATTCAGCACTTTCTTCTTGAACTATCTTTGTAATTTGATTTAAGGGATGCGAGAAGTTAGCTCACAATCCCCGATCGCGCAGTATAAAAGAATAGATTAGTTGGTGAACTGTTTCTCCTGATAGGGAGTTGAAAACAGTCTCATTTCTCACCCAGGATTGGAGCTAATGGTGCTATGTACACAGGGCTGACAATATGCCGCAAGCCCCTCAATTCAAACAACAAAAACAACAATACGGATAATGGCAACTTGGAAAAGGAATTGTAGACAGGTGACGGTGAGATTTATTCCTCTTGGTTCCTGGTAACTTTGTGTAAATATTTTATCGAAATATTTATTATCTTCCCACCACTTATTCCTTTAGTGATTAGCTGTGGAAGTTAACTCTCTAGAAAATACACCCTCCTGGAAATATTTTCCGCTGAATATGTCTGACTTACCTTAACATTATCTGTCTTCTCAGATTCGAGAAAATACTTCCCTTCAAACGGAAGCTCATATTTACGTTTTGAAATTATTTTGAAGGATTTAAACGGAATATTAACAAAATTGTAACGATGAAAAATTTAATAAAATGACAACATTAATTGTAACTGGCAAAGTAATGGACTTCATACCCACTGTGATTTTTCATCGGTTATTTTATGCTTTCCCTATCCACTTTCCACCCTACCTTCCTGCACATCAAGAAACGTAACTTACTACAACAGTATATTGCAATATTCGTCAGCTTATAACAGTGTTATTAAAAGTAATAGAATTGTGAGGCAGTGAGAAAATTAATTTTCCAACAATCAACCCGGTATTCTGTATTATATTCCACAAAATCACACTAAGACTTTTCTTTTGGAACACGGAGACCAGAACTCAGCTAATCTCCTGCTGCATAGGCAACACAACCAACTTGCTGCTGTCCTCCCTGTTCCATGGCACTGCGCCGATTACTGGACGTTTTAATTAGTGTGTTTTGCCCTCTATCAATAGGTAACCTACTACCCAATGTGCGCGTTTGATTCTTATTTCCCAAGTTACTATTAATTTTTGCCGCTATTCGTGGCCTTTCCTTCACTTGTAAGATAATATAGATTGCCAAGAGGAGTAATTTTTGAGTCACCGATTTATAGAAGCCTCATTATCTTATGTGATCATGATGATATGCTTAGCAGAACAGGATTGTACTCGTATAAAATGCATTCCCCATAATACAGTAGCTTGCAACTTGAACCACGTTTCACTCGAACTCCCGCTGAGCACAGCTGACATTCGAAACAACTCCCCGGCGGGACAGGATACACATGGCCACTAAATGGAGAGAAATTATATTCATGGTAGATCGCAGAATAGAAACAACAGCCCCGTGGCTCATAATCATAAGATTCACGGTCACGTAAAACTACAATCTTCCTTAGAAACAACAGCAACAATTTGAGGGTCTTGGACATCGTGGTCACTTAGCCCCGTAAACTTGGGTGTGTGTATAGAATTTTCTGATAATCTCTGTTAGTTTATATTAGTGTGTGTATTTGTAATTCAGCTGGGGATTAGCAAGGAGGCGGCCGTGGCTTTACGTTAGAGACCATCCCGGTTATTTATTTATCTATCGTATGGCTTTTAGTGCCGGGAGTGTCCGAGGTCATGTTCAGCTCGTCTGAGTCTGTAGCTGCTTCCAGCGGACACCCTTAGGATGAGCTACAAGTTCCGTTAAATTTCAAGTAGTTCCAACTTTCGCCACCAGATATCAATGATACCTAGTGGTGAACGTTGGAACTTTCATAGAGCGTTCTGACGAAATCTAACCTAAGAATTTAGCTTCACACATGTTTAGTCTGAGCCTCCGTGGCTTAGGCGGTAGCACGCCGACCTCTCACCGCTGGGTCCGTGGTTCAAATCCCGGTCACTCCATGTAAGATCTGTCCTGGACAAAACGGAGGCAGACAGGTTTTTCTCCAGTACTCCGGTTTTCCCAGTCAAAATTTCATTCCAGCAACACTCTCCACTATCATTTCATTTCATCTGTCATTCATTTAATCATTGCCCCAGAGGAGTGCGACAGGCTTCGGCATCCAGCAAAGTTTATATCCTCGCCGCTAGATGGGGGCTTCATTCATTCCATTCCTGACCCGGTCGGAGACTGGAAGCAGGCTGTGGATTTTCATATTCACATGTTTAGTCTGTGGAAGGATCTTTTACATGCCATAAATCTATGACATGGGACCGCCGGCTTTACTTTCCCTCCGAAGGAAGGCATACTGAAGGATTTTTTACGCTCTTAAAAATCCGATGACTTTGGCCAGGTTTGAACCCGCTATCTTGGGCACAGCAGTTCAGCATGGTACCAACTACGTCACCGAAGCCGCTACCATCCTGCTATTTGCCTGGAATACAAGTGATAAACTACGGAACATCACTTCTAAGATGGCTGAGGTGGGAATCGAACCCACCTCTTCTCACCTGTTCTCGGGTTTGCTGTTATTCATTCGTTAGGAGTTTTGCGACATCGCGGTCATGTAGCCCTGTGTACTTGGCTGTGTGTAGAAGTTGTTTGATGACCTGTGTGGCTGTGTCACTGCCATGTCTGTACTAGTGTGTGCACTTGTAGTCGAGGTAGGATTTGGGTAGGGAGCGACTGTGGCCTTAAGTTAGGTTCCTTGCCTGCAGTAGAAGTGTGAAACCACGGAAAACCACTTCCAGGACGGCTGAGGTAGGAATCGACCCACCTCTTCTCAGGTTTGCTTCACGAGGCCCTCAGACCAGAAATAAACTTCTTGGTAGAACCTGGAATCAAACCTGGACTACTGGAACAACAGTCAGGAATGCTAGCCACTACACCAGAAGGTGGTCAGAACCAGAGATGCCACTGTCACAGACACCTAGCGGCGAACGTTGGAACTTGACTAACAAAATAACCTTCAAATTTAGCTACACACAACCAAAAGTAGTGGTAGGTTCTTTGACATGCCATAAATCTACGACATGGGCTGAATTTCCCCTCCGAAGGACGGCATACTGAAGGATTTTAAGGCTCGTAAAAATACGACTTCGGCCGGGTTTGAACTCGCGATCTTGAGCATAGCAGTTCAGCATGCTACCGACTACTCCACCGAAGCTTATTAAAACCAAATATTGGGGTAGGTAGCTTATCCTTGGACTCGAAGTAAAATAGCCGGAGAAAACGAACTTTTAAGATGGTTGCTGTCAGCTCCGGAATCGAACCTCGGACTTGCAGCTCTCCATTGCAGTCGTTAAACGGTACTTAACGTGTTCGGCTACGCTGGGCACAGGTGCAGATGACCTCGCTGTTCCACCCCTTAAAACCTCAATAACTAACTACATCTCCGTGAGGCTAGGTACGCGAAGGCCACTCGCAGGTAGGCCAGCAGTATTTCTACGCAACAAGTGGCAAGCAGGTGTGAATTCCCTAGGGTTGGACCTGCAGCATCCCACAGTCACGGCACGATCATCACTTCCGCTGGTACATCTTATTAACAGTTTCCTCCGAACACAATGGCGTCCCTTTGTGTAGCGGACACTGCCTCCATCTCACATACTGAACGAATGATGGGGCCATTTAGAAAATGCTAAGGCCAAGTCAACTCATGGGATGATCTAGGTTCTCTAATTTTCACTTGTTCCTCCATCTCACATACTGAACTGATGGGAGCCATTTGGAAAGTGCTACGACCAAGTCAAATCATGGGATCATCTAGGTTCTCCAATCATCACTTGTTCCTCCATCTCACATACTGAACTGATGGGAGCCATTTGGAAAGTGCTACGACCAAGTCAAATCATGGGATCATCTAGGTTCTCCAATCATCACTTGTTCCTCCATCTCACATACTGAGCGAATGATGGGGGCCATTTGGAAAGTGCTACGACCAAGTCAAATCATGGGATCATCTAGGTTCTCCAATCATCACTTGTTCCTCCATCTCACATACTGAACTGATGGGAGCCATTTGGAAAGTGCTACGACCAAGTCAAATCATGGGATCATCTAGGTTCTCCAATCATCACTTGTTCCTCCATCTCACATACTGAACTGATGGGAGCCATTTGGAAAGTGCTACGACCAAGTCAAATCATGGGATCATCTAGGTTCTCCAATCATCACTTGTTCCTCCATCTCACATACAGAGCGAATGATGGGGGCCATTTGGAAAATGCGAAATCCAAGTCAACTCATGGGGTGATCTGTGATCTCTAATCTTCAGTTGTTCCTCCGTCTCACATACTGAACCATTTAGGAGATGCTACCGTCAAGTAAAGTCGGGGGAAAATCTGGGTTCTCTAGACCCTCGTTAGATCCTCTGTATTTTATATTGAACTAGTAATTAATGGTGGAGGAGGGGGCGTTTAATAGATACTAGAACAAGTCAAGTCATGGGATGATCTTAGTTCTTTGGTCTTTCATTTGTTTCCATAGTACCCAAGAGTCATTTATTTATCGTATGGCTTTTAGTGCCGGGAGTGTCCGAGGACATGTTCGGCTCGCCTGAGTTTGTAGCTGCTTCCAGCGGACACCCTTAGGGTGAGCTACACGTTCCGTTCAATTTCAAGGTTCCAACTTTCGCTACCAGATATCAATGATACCTAGTGGTGAACGTTGGAACTTTTGATAAAGCGTTCCGACAAAATCTAACCTAACAATTTAGTTTCACACCTGTTTAGTCTGTGGAAGGATCTTTTACATGCCATAAATCTATGACAATGGACCGCTGACTTTACTTCCCCTCCGAAGGAAGGCATGCTGAAGGATTTATGACGCTCTTAAAAAATCCGACGACTTTGGCCGGGTTTGAACCTGCTATCTTCATCTCCGCTGATTGCTATTCGGGTTAGTTCGAACTGATTGGTCCCATTCTAGCTGTAGGTCAAGTAATAAATAAATGAATAAATAAATCGAATAAAGTCCTGCCGCCGAGTGTCCGGCAGCGTTGCCGGTTCTGTACCGCGAAATATAAAACAACATGGACAACATAAAATATTTCACATGTTTTCTGACGAACCGCTGATCATATTACTAAAGTAATATAACGTACTTACACACAGTTAACTGGTAATTGTGCACACACAAGACAATGCAACAACAAACCTGAACTAACACAAAGAGCAACTAGACCACAGAGGAGAGGAATGGCAACATCGAGCTAAATTTAAAGACCGGCTTACCGGGAATACCGCTGATTGGTACAGGTGACAACATCCTCATTGTAGTAAGCGACTTCGCCAACATGGCGGAATTCCACTGCGATTTAGAATGTAGGTTTTGTAACCGCAAAATGTCGGAATAACAAAATGATGCATAAAATTGCAAATGGCGTGTGGAACTTCCACGATACATAGTGACGACGCTAGAGAAGAATTACAATGATGGCTAGTTTCAAGGTTCTATTAACTGCCGTTAGTTGTTCTCTTTACCCCTTTTCTCACACCATCGCCAAACGTCAGAGCCGGACACTCAGCTACTGGACTGTAATTCGGCTGCTTTTCGCTCCCGCACGGAAATGGAATGCATGTGAATAGATCTGTGCTCCACAGGATCATCAAGTTGACGTGCGAATTTTTTGTTCGGAGAAAACCGAATGGTGTGAAAGCTGCCAAATTAGGCCTACCCCGTGTGAAATCATAAGATAGTACCGTGAGTTGTCGTGTGTTCTGTGGTCGGAGAAGCAAAGATTCCCTTGCAGAACTTTGGACTCCTACACGTAAACAGACCCTTGTTTATTTTACTGTAGGTGTAGCAAGTGGTTTGCACCGTAAACGCCGAGGTGGATAGCATTGAACAACCCACTCATACCGCCTTCTGCTTGCGGAAAGGCGAGACTTGGTCATTCATCATGTCAATACAGTCAGATACTTTTAAATGAATCCTGTATGTACTTGTATTTAATCAAAGCACAAGGGTTGGTCGGGACAAACAAGTACCGTATTGGGCGTTATATGGATCTATGAAAGCATCGTTGTTATATGAGACAGTGGTTATTTCATTTTTTTTTTACACCAAGTCAATGCTTCTAGTATTATTATTATAATTCGTCTTCTTATTATTATTTCTATTGGATGAAACTGGTCGTGAAAGTAGGCTACGCGCGTTAAAGTGCAAGATCAAGCTATCTGCTGAGTCGGTAGATGAATGAGTTCGAACTCCGTCGTCGGTATTGGGGGGGCGGTGGGGGGCGTAGTGGTGCAGTGGTCAAGCTACTGGCCTCTCACTAAGGCGGACCGGGTTCGATTCCCAGTCAATTCATGTGAGATTTTCGAATATTATGTCTTGTGTTTCGGTTTCCAATTAAAAATTGAGGTTCTGTGCCTCATGATCGCGAAATTGATGATCACTACTAGCAAAGGGCACCCCAGTATCATGTTTTATATCGCCGCCATCTTGACGGAAACGTAATGGCGGCCACACAAATATTCAAAGCTTAAATCAAATTACGACTAACCTAATCATCCGATCTCTACCAAATTTTGCATCGACATACCTTTATGGAGGGAGCATCCTTTGACCAAACTAATAGGTCATCAGCCTAATATTTTGCGGATGGCAGCCAAGTATGTGTGCAAATCGATTCCCCCTATCAATTCAAACACGGTGAAACCGAATTGAACGAAATTTGGTACAGAGTTAGCACTAGCACAGGGCACCTCAGTGTCATGTTTTATATCGCCACCATCTTGACGGAAACGGAATGACGGCCACCCAAATGTTGAAAGCTTAAATCAAACTACGACCATCCTAATAATTTGATCTCTTCCAGATTTTGCAACAATTTGCCTTTTCGTTGAAAGCATCTTATGACTGAATACAAGGTCATCAGCCCAATAGTTTGCAAATAGCGGCCGTGTATGTGTGCAAATCCATTCCACATATCAATTCAAACACGGTGAAACCGAATTGAATGAAATCTTTTACAGAGGTAGCACTAGCAAAGGGCACCTCATATTCATGTTTAATATCCCTATAGCACGTTGTATTTCAACAAGCTACTACAACCAACATTCAATTATACTCCTTGAAAAGGACAAAGAGTTATAACAATACCCATGCATTTAGGAGAAAGTAGGCTATATGTTCTTTACTGAACATCTTGTTTCAAACTAAGCACCAATCGACTGAACCCGACTCGATAGTGACATGATATCTCGACGTAGGGCAGCCAGTGATTTTGACAACCGCTAGATATCTTTGAAGAAAGTGTTGGGCAAATGAAAGAAGTTTACTCATAGGATAATGCACGCCTTCCACTCTTGCTTCCTCCTCTATTCTCTCTCCTATTTTTGTCTGGGCTGGCTGCGTGGCTCAGCGGTAACGTTCTCGCCTGCTGTTCCCAAGGTTGCAGGATTTAATCCTGGCGCAGTGCACAAATGCGTGGGAGTCGTGGCAGTAGATTTACCAGCACGTTAAAGATCCCCTTCGGGGAAAAATTCCGGCGTCTCTAAAAACCACAGTAGTTAAAAGGAACGTAAAACAAATAACATTATTATTATTATTATTATTATTGTTTGTTGAAGGCCAGACATACAGAATGATTGACCCGCGAGAGGTTTTGGGTATATAATCACAAAATGCGTGAGCTGCAGTACTGTGTCATGATGTTGATTTTATAAATTAGTTGGTCTAGCAAATTGAAGATTGCTTGTATCCGCTCAATTGCACTTCCTGAGGCGGAGTTTGCATGCCTTACAATAATAATCAGTTCCTTTCTTCCGAGGCCTTGGCCCCGGGATTACCTTTCAATAGTCTCTGCTAACGATGACCTCTAAACCAACGTCTAATAGCAATCCAACCTACAGGCTCTTATTACTGCATTTCCAGGCCCATTGCGTCAGGAGACAAAACAAAGTGGAATCGGAACGGGAACAATCGATGACTCATGCTATTCCAAAGAAGGAAGAGTAATCGGAATAAAAGAGCGGAACAACTGAGATTCAATAGCTTACCAGTCGGCATTGGTCGTGTAATGAAACTGGATTGTAGTCTGGAATCGTCTATAAATACTGTCGAAACAATGAATTGGTCCTAACGTTTGTTTTGTGTCGTTGAGGGTGGCCTTGGTTGGGAATGAAGAACGAGTCAGCTGGCCAAGTCAAGGGCAGCTGGTTTGGTTCAGTCAAGTGGGCGCTAACCCGCATGAATCATTCATTGGTGAGCGCTTCATGTTCACTCTAATTTTATGATCGTGATAATGGGGCTCCAAAATTATGACAGATGGCTATAGGTCAGCTCAATAACAAATTGTTTGGACATTATTCCTTGGAGAAGATCTTCCTACAATTTGGTGTTACTGGGCCACTTGTCTCACCTTTCTGACTAATGTGTTGGGTAGTTAATCTTTGAAAGGAGAGGAGCGTGATGTTACAGAGTCCAAACTGCTTACCTCTTACTAATAAGGTGGACCAGGTTCGAATCCTGATTAATGTACTGTAGTACCGGTATGTAAGATTTTGGAAGTCCATCTCGCGGCCTAGTGACTAACATTCTGGGCCATTACTGTGGAGGTCTGGGTTCGAATCCCGGCTCTGCCAAGAAATTTAATTCTGGTCTGAAGGGCCGGAACAGGGTTTACCAAGCCTCGTTAGGCAGAACTGAGAAGAGGTGGATTTGATTCCCGAATCTGCCAAGACATTTAATTCTGTTCTGGTCACCCTGCCTCGTTGGGCAGAACTGAGAAGAGGGAGTTTCGATTCACACTTCAGCCATATTAGAATTGTTTTTATTTTCGTGGTTTCCCACTTCTATTGGGGGGCGTGGTGGCTCAGCGGTGTAGCTGTATGCCTCTCACCAAGGCGGTCCGAGTTCGATTCCCGGTCAATGCATGTGAGATTTTCGAAGTGAAATGCCATGTCCTGTGGTTCGGATTCCACGTAAAAAGGAGGTCCCATGGCTCATGATCTCGAGATTAATGGTCACGTTAAACTACAAGCTTCCTTCTTTGCTTCTTCCACTTCTATTCCAGGCAAATGTCGGGATGGTACATAAATTAAGGCCATGTCCGCCTCCTTCCCAAATCCTAACCTCAAATTCAAATATACAGACTAGTACAGCCATAACAATGAAACAGGCTATCAGACAGATTCAACATCACCCGAGTACTTGGGGCTACATGACCATGATATCGCAAAGCACCTAAATGAATCGACAACAACGAGAATGGAAACACAATAAAGGAATGGTCCAGTCCTGCAGTGTCACTGTGATGTCTGTACTAGTATGTGTACTATTAATCGTGGTAGGGTTTGGGTAGGAAGCTGCCCCATATTGTGCCGCTCAGAGTTTCTGCAGAATGTTATTTCTAGTATTAAGTTTGGCAGCTGCTCTAAAGAGATGCTGTTTGAAACTAAGCGTTCTATCAAGCGTAACCCCTAGATATTTCGGGTTTCTATCTTGAAAGTATACCATAATCTCTTTATTGGCCAACTTGTTGTGTAGGGGAAACGTCGAGACGTCCGTCTTAGCAGCACTTGGTTGTAACCTCCATTTACAAAAGTAGTCACCAACAAGTGACAAATCAGTGATCAATATGGTCTCCGTGTGCAAATAAGTGTGAAACGATGGTGACATTGAGAACTAGGGAAAGAATAACAGCAGATATAATGATAGGAGGAGAAGTACTAAAGGAGTGTAATAGAAGTAAATGGTATAAATGAAAAGGAGATCAGTGAGAGAGGAAGGCAAGCCCATAGATTCCTGCAGAGCGTGAGAGGCTGGTATGGAGCAGGGACGTACCCCAGAAGAGAAAACGGGTATTGTATCGGACGTATTATGTTCCAATACTCACCTACGCATCAGAAACGTGGGTTATGGAAAGGAGACAGATGAACATGATCCAGGCTTGCGAAATGAAATTTCAGAGAAGCAGATCAGGAATAACAAGAAGGGATAGAGAAAGAAATGAGAGAGAGAGAGATTGTGGAAGAGAAACCCATACAAGAGATCATATGGAAGTCAAGAATGAGTTGCTACGCACATGTTAGGAGAATGTAGGATGGCAGGATACCAAGGAGGATGCATGAGA
The DNA here is from genome assembly GCA_946902985.2 of Meconema thalassinum. NCBI lineage: Eukaryota > Metazoa > Arthropoda > Insecta > Orthoptera > Tettigoniidae > Meconema > Meconema thalassinum. The sequence continues at coordinate 471,488,189 of OX336388.2, read as the reverse complement.
TGTAAATGGAGGGCGAGAGACAAAGAGGAAGGCCAAGAGACAGGTGGATTGTGGGTGTAAAGGAAGGCGTGCAGAAAATAGGAGAGGAGTGGAACAGAGTGAAGAGCGAAAGGTGGTGGGAGGCAGGGGCTTATATAAGGGGGGTGCTGAGGGGACTCCAGCGCCCCCCCCCCCCCCTCCTCCCCGAAAAAGCCAATAAAATTTAATAAAGTGTTGCTTTGGTAAGAAAAATGAAAATCCACAGCCTGCTTCCAGTCTCCGACCGGGTCAGGAATGGAAAGAATGAAACCCCCATCTAGCGGCGAGGATATGAACTGTGCCGGCTGCCGAGGCCTGACGCACTCTTCTGGGGCAATGATTAAATGAATGACAGATGAAATGAAATAATAGTGGAGAGTGTTGCTGGAATGAAATTTTGGCAGGGATAACCGGAGTACCCTGAGAAAAACCTGTCTGCCTCCGTTTTGTCCAGCACAGATCTCACATGGAGTGACCGGGATTTGAACCACGGACCCAGCGGTGAGAGGCCGGCGTGCTGACGCCTAAGCCACGGAGGCTTGCTTTGGTAAGAGCATAAAATAATTGTACATTTGGTTGTACCCTAATCTTAACTTATTGGTTAAGTTATAAACAATATTAGGATTGAATTATACTAATTCGTAGTGTAGTGGCTAGCATTCTTGGCTGCCGCCCCGGTGGTCCAAATTCGATTCCCGGTTCTGCCAAGAAATTTTAATTCCAGTCTGAGGGCTGGAACGGGGTACACTCAGCCTTGTGAGGCAAAACTGTGAATTCCACAGTACGGTAGCCTACTTTCGAGAAATAAATTATCAACTTGTAAAAAAATAAAATAAAATAAAAACTGTTTACCTTTCTGCTTAGTAAATTGACAAATATTTAAATATCGCCATTCTTACTTACTCCATAGATCATAATAGAAAATTCATTAAGTATAAAATTTTATTTGTGTGTTGTGTTGTATTTTACAACTTTTTTGTATTGCGAGTAATAATTGTAGGCTATATAAACTTTGAATTTAATCTAAAATAATTACACAAAGTTATATGCTCTAAGATATTGGTTGTTATTTCTGGGTATTTTGCGGTGACAAACCCCTGAGAATACTCAAAATTTTCCAGGATAGTCAGCCCCCCCCCCGAAAAAATTGTTAATAGGCCCCTGGTGGGAGGATAGAAAATGATGGAGAGGCTTAGGTTCCAAGCAGACCCAGCCAGGGGTTGAAAACTGAAGAAGATGATGATGGCACCCACATTGGAGCTCTTAAATGAAATCAAATTAAATGTAAGTCATCTAGGGAATTTAGTTGTCATCATCTTCCTCCTCTCCCAAAACCTCTTCATTCTGGCTGCCCTTTCCTCATCAGATACAAACTGTTTTCGTTGCATACAGCCTAGGGGCGCACCATGCTGAGGGGTGCAAAATGAATCCGCTATTATTTTGTTTCAGAAAATGTCCACAAAATGTTATAGACTACAATACACGTATTTCGTATAGTCTAATTTTATGATTTAAACTAAACTTTCCAAAATTTTGATACTTTTCCAATTTATAATGTGGCCATCATTTTTCAACAAATGTTTTGCAACAGCTGATTTTAGACTTCAGCTTTAGAACAGGAATGTTTCATGATTTATTAGGAGAAAATCTAAGTCTTGAATATTAATATCAGTTTAAAGTGAATAATTCATTGTGCATAGTTGTATGATGTAGTGTGTATGTATATCTGAATATCTGTTAGTGTATAATGAGCCTTAAATGGTTTAAACTTATTTTAATATCTCGTTGGCATATTTATTTATAGTTTATATACAAATTTAGAAAAAGTTGATTTTCTCATTATTTTAATGTGAGTTAATTGATTTTACTTCACGATATATTAGAATAAAATAAAAATTAACTTACCTTCACAAAGACCTTTCTGCGGTCTAAATTCTCCCTCCTTCACGATGGTATGAAGAGGGGGTGACAAAAACCCAGGGCCTAGGAGAGCATAAAATATAAGCTTAAATCCGGCCCTGGTTGCATAGTTAGTGTAAGTCTGATATATGTTTGTTCTTCAGAATCAAGCTGTAGATCAGGTTTTACTGTACATTTTAGTACATTATGCAACGAGCCTATAATGGCAATAATTAAGACACGAGTATGTTTATAAAATGAGTGTAGCGAGTTTTATAATTTCCATACGAGTGTCTTAATTACCATTATAGGCGAGTTGCATACGTCTGTTTATGTTCGACGAACTTTATTCTATGTTTTAACATAAATATTCATAAATACCTGTGGGATTCAGTAACTTCAGTTAGTGAACAGAGCGCGCTGGGTGGTTTGCTGACTGAACAGAGCGCAAGCGTGGGTCAAAGAATTTCGAAAGCAGAGACCATTTACTTTGCTTGGCAATGCTATTGTTTACAGCCTGCATGATGTCTAGTGCCGATCAGAACTAGCATTCATTAATATTGTCACCAAAGTCGTTTGAAAGCAATGCGCTGTGTATACATTGGAGTTGGGATATTAAGGTACTGTGCTATTTTGTTATCTCATATTCGCCAGTTTATTTACGCGAACATATGGGACGGTGCACTTTTCATGTCGGTAATTTATATAGAAGGATGCTGTGCTGGACGTAGATTCGTAAATTGCTTGCATATGTCATAGTATTTTCTTGTTTCCGTAAAGGTTCGTGCTGATTTTGTCTTTGTGTTTGTGATTGTAACTACAATGGTTGATCCGATATCCAATTTGAACTTTCAAATCTCATAATTCCTGTCCGACATGTTGTATTTTGAGCGCATGCGCGTAGCTATCCTTACCTAATTGGTCAATGAATGAGCTCTGATTGGCTGGAGAAACTGTTTCATAATGAAGAATAGTACTATAATGACCCTCATTATGATACAGTTTTCTGACATATAATATTTACATTTCGATATCGTCGAACATAAAGAAACGTTTAATACACCGAAATCCACTAGATGACTCATGTAGTAGAAGTACGGCCTGTCCTAATCCCCTGTGCTGGTGTGTGAGTGGACCTTGTACCTGGCTCCCAGTTCGCTAGCCCTCTTCAAAATGCAGAGGCCGATTGTAACATGACAACAGCCACCTGTGAATCGACGCTTTACATCCTAACAGTGTGGTTCGCAATGTCAACTCTTGGTGAAACTGTCGGGTCCTTGCTCTGGACAGCTCTGCTAGATCTCAGATGGCGAAGGAGGAGTGGGGGTGCGTGGGTGGGAGCCCCTCCCCCTCCCCCCTTTCCGCCGTACAGCCCCACGTGGCCTGCTGGAGTCAGTATTGCACCGTACCTGGCTGGAGCCGGACGGTGTATCGTCCTTACCGCAGCCTGCCTCTCACGTGACTGTCAGTGCCGTATCTAGGATACCAGTGTTGTTGTGCTTGTGTGTTCAAAGTGAATAAATAGTGCAACATGGCTTACGTCATATGGCGGGTGTTCATGAAGAAGTACTCCAAGTTTCGTCTGGGAATACATAGACATCCTCTACCGGTAAGTCAGACTCTCAATACAGCTATCATCCCCATAACATATTTGGAATCTTTAGTTGTACGAAGTTCACTGTCAGATAACTGATGCGGCGAAACGTGATAAATTTAAATATTGTTTTTGTTGTTGCTTATTTTAGGGTCTGCGACATCTTTGTCATATAGCCACGTGTATTTGGGTGTGTGGATAACCTGTGTTATTGTGATGGCTGTACTAATGTGTGTATTTGTAAACTGGAGATAGAATTGGGAAGGAGGAGCCTTAAGTTAGGAGCCGTCCCAGCATTTTCCTGGAGTAGAAGTGGGGGAAACCACGGAAAACCAATTCTAGGATTGCTGAAGTGGGAAACGAACCCACCACTTCTCAGTTTTGCCACACAAGGCTAAGTGTACCCTCTTTCCAGCCCTTACATCAGAATTTAAAAAATCTTGGCAGAGCCGGGAATCGAACCCGGACCTCCGGGTCGACAGCCAAGAACGATAGCCGCTACACCACGAGGTTGTTATTGTACTCTTCTTACGATTTTTGTTGTTGATTCTTTTTAGGGGCTTGGGACATCTTGAGCATCAGCCCCGTACACTTGTAATCATTAGGGTCAGGGATTAGGGCAAGTGCCCGTGGACTTGAAATAAGGTGCCATCCTGCATTTGCCTGGAAATGCCCGGAGAGAAAAAAAAACACCCAGGAAGGCCACTATCTCTAGACTAGTAGCAGGTCCCCACTGGAGTCGCAGTCGCGATTTAGTGCGTTTGGCACAACAATTTACAAATGTGTGTTGAGTTATCAACCCGAAGGCTTGTTTGATCCTCGAAAAGTTCCATCATTTTTTGTCATTAGAAAAACCCACGGCAGTGCTCAAGAGGCAGGAGATGAGGATGTACAGTAAGAGGAAGCATGGCCAATTCGTTTACCCTCCAATGTTTACAGTGCTAGAAAATCGTAATTGACAATTTTGGTGGCGGTCTGATATTACATCGAAATGAGTTATTTCAACTGACATATTATTATAATGTACAGTAAGTCCGCCTCGTGACTAGCATTCTTGGATGTTACTCCTGAGGTCCGGGTTCGATTCCCGGCTCTACCAAGAAATTTCATTCTGGTCTGAAGGCTGTAATGGCATACACTCAGCCTCGCGAGGAAGAAAAACAGAAAAGAGGTGGGTTCGATATCCATCTTAGCCATCCTGGAAGTGATTTTTCCCCACTTCTAATCCAGGCAAACGCCGGGATGGTTCCTAACTTAAGGCCTCGACCGCCTACTTCCCAATCCTCACTTCAATTACAAAATACATAAACACTACTACATACACTACAACAAAGCAGACAAATTCTACACACACCCAAGTGCACGGGGCTAAATGATCACGATATCCAAGCTACTAAAATTAAACAACAAAGCTATATAAAATAAGTATCAACATTTATTTTTTATGAAAAATTAGAAGTGTAACCTCCATTACTGATTTTTAACATAATGTAGCGATTCATCAAGTTGTTGCTTGTGTAACAAGTTGTTGCTTATGTGTGTATGTGTGGAAAGGGGGGCGCTTCGATGATGCAGTTCTCGTTAACGATGGAGCACATTACCTATAATGCGTCTCTACCTGAAAAGACAGTATGATGATGTAAAAATAAAAGACTGGTAGAGACTGTTAAGTGAGGTGCACTGCCTCGCAATAGATGGGTCTTTCAGGACCTGAATTAGAGGGGCACCTACACCAGCATACAGCAGCAATAATGCATGTCCTTTCACATTCGGGATCTCATCAATTTATTGTATTAGTCATTGCGTACGAACGTAAGCAACAGGAATCATGTTCGCAATATAGCCTACAGGATGTTTCTAAATTCCCATTACAAACTTTGAGGGATTGTAGTGGGCATCAAGACGGCTAAGTTTAGCATAGGAACTTGTGTACGGAAACGTACCGTCTTCCCGCTACCCACAAAAGACCACCACAGCACACGTTCACAATTCTCGCATTTTCGGCGCTTTATGCGACTCTAGCTGCTTGCCGTCTAGGTCCAATTACAGGTGGGGCTCGACGTGGCGACCACGGTGCCTCCGTACCATGTTCTGGTACACACGATCACGAATCCCTGGTCCTCCTACACCCGCCGCAGCCATAACCCGCGCCAGTAGGATTCCACAGGGGTCTCGTAAATGTCAACAAACCTGCAGGTGTGTAGGGGATATGGGACACCAGGCGATCGTTCAATGACATACGTACTCTTCGCCTTACGAGGCTATAATTTGAAGAATTTATTCGCCATCAATGAAACGCTTGGTTCTGTCTTACTGGGGAGGCTGGTGGGTTGAGGTGGCGATTCTGTTTTAACCCTTTATAGGGCAAAACAATTTATTTTTATTTTCTACTTTCATGTGTAGGCTATTTACATTTCAATTTAGATTTTTAAAAATTATATAACTTATGTTTTTATAGATTTAATTTTAATATTTATGATTAATTGAATGATTTATTTATTTACAGTTAATAATTATTTTCATTGTCTAATATTTATTTTTATAATTTGACTAGTTTTATTATTTTAATATTTATATTTCTTTAGGTAATCGTAATTTTTATTTTTATAATTAATGTTTATAACTTTTATTGTAAATTTTAATTTCGATATTGCTTTATTTTTACACTTTTTTTGTTTTTATTTATTCGTACATTATTAAAATTTTATCCAGCTTCTTAGGTCAAGAATATGCATTTATAATATTTCAGTTTTAGAAATACTAGCATTTCCTTCTGTAAATTCGTCGAAATATGGCTGAAATATTCAACCACCAGCATCTTTGACAAAATAAATGCCCTGCTAATAGGTGGTTAATATATACACCACCAACCTATAAAGGGTTAAGAGGGATAATAACTTACTCATCTGCCCCCAATGATTTGGGTGATAGTGAAAGTGAATATGAGTTGAAAACTAGAATTGAAGGGTTTCTTCCAAAAACCAGACAAGTCCAAAAATTGACCTTTTGAGATAAATATATCCTCTTGAAGGCCAGCTCTACGTATAGATATTGTTGTTGTCTCCAATCATCGGGCAGGTCGGGTTATATGCGAGTGTGAAATATTGGGGATTCTACAAAAGTAAGACAAGTCCAATGCTTTTTCAAGATAATTAATTACCAGGAATGTTTGGCATTCAATAATGAGTTGTACTTTGTTAGGATTTAACTTAAATAATAAATAATCGTATTTGAGGAATAACATATTTTTCATTTTTGCGATTCGGCTTCTTCAAATTCAATTTGTGCTCTTGTAATCAGAACTGAGGACAGAAGATCCCAATATCACGGGTTCGATTCTCACCCTAAGGAGTCAGATTTTTGAAGGCTCTAAAAAATTCACGGCACTGCGAGTCGGCTCGTAAAAGATCTCCTTTTAATTATATTAAATCTTAACCATAGTTCGCCTAAAAGCGTTCCAGTTTCACTGCGGTGCTAAATCATCAAAATTGGAGAGTACCGTATATCGCTTAAATAGCACCATCTCAGATAGCTGGGGCCATATTATTATTATTATTATTATTATTATTATTATTATTCATATGTCCTTTTCCGTGGCTAAATGGTTAGTGTGTTAGCTCCAAAAGTGAAACAACTTAGTTTTCAAGGTGGAAAGAGTGGGGAAAGTCAGCTTAAAAATTTAAAAAAAAAATAGAAGGAAAAAAGAGGCTGCCAAGTTGGGAGAGTATGGTGGGTGTGGCAGCCCCGTGAATCCCATTTGATCAAAGGCAGAGATGGTCTCTCGGCTAGTGTGGGGGCGGGCATTATCTTGTTGCAGAAGCACACCTTTAGCCCATTTTTCTGGCCGCTTAGTTTGAATGGCACGACGTAAGCATTAAGGGTTGCCACTATTAATCGTGGCCCCCAATTCCAACCAGTCAATGAGGATGATGCCCGTTGTGTCCCAGAACACTGTCACCATTCGCATGCCAACTAAAGACACTGTTCAACATTTCTTTGGTGGTGTACTGCCCCTATTATGGTCAACGTTTTGCGGATTTTGCAGAACTGGACACAGCTGTCAAGGCACGGGTACGCATCACTCCGAAAGAATGGTTTCAGGAAGGTCTGGAGAGACTGACACATCGATGGCAAAAGTGCATAAAGTTGCAAGGGGATTATGTTGAGAAGGTGGACGTAACAACTGATGTGTAATGTACTTCATTTGGGTAGACAAAATAGAGTATAACAATATACAGGGTGGCGCACGAAATGTCATACATCGAAAATGGTTTATAAAATGTGTAAATCTGGGCTCACAACCATTGTCCTTTCGTGAACAGAAACCTTATTTCATGCGTGATTCGACAGACAGCTGCAGCACATGTCGCGCATGCGTACCGGCGTCCAGTTATACGGTATGGCGGACAAAGGGAGGCTGACGCGCGAACAGAAGGTGAAAACAGTGTTAGTTTATGCGGAAACAAAGCGTGTGTAACACGGACTTAGGAAAAGTTTCGTGTTCATTTCCGTACCCGGTGGGCTCCCTACTGGCAGACGGTGTATAGATTGACCAGACAATTTGAAACAGAAGGCAATATACTGGAGAGAAAACGAACCCGTCTCATCCCAGTCCGCTCACCGGATAATCTTGCTGCTGTGAGAGCGGCTGTGGCTCGGAGCCCCTCCAAATCCACCAGAACTGCCTGTGTTCATCTGGACATCTCTCGTCGGTCAATTCAGAGAATACTGCAGTCTGAGCTTGACCAATTCCCATACAAAATGACAACAGGTCAGAAACTATCGGCACTTGACAAGCAACGGCGAGTACAGATTGCTGGGTGGTCTATTGCAGAAGGTGATGCACAACACATGGTTCAGTGATGTGGCATACGTTTATCTCAACGGTGCTGTGAACAAACATGTCCTGTTTTGGGCGAAAGAACGGCCTGCTATTGTGCACGAGGTTGAAGGTCATGGTGTGAAAGTGTATGTGTGGGCTGAAATTTCCAGTCATGGAATTATTGGGCCAATCTTTATCAATGACACAGTCAACAGTGCGCGTTACATGACATGTTGCATATCAGTTTCCTTCCACAACTCTTTGCATCACGACTACCAATAGAGACACAATGGTTCATGCAAGATGGAGCTCGTCTGCACACAGCAAATGTTGTTCTGTACTTCCTGCATGAACATTTCGGGCCCCGTGTGATGTCCCATCGATATCCCGAACGTTTTCAGAGCGGCTCAATCTGGCCACCACATAGCCCCGATATTAATCCCTGCCATTTCTTCCTGTGGGGATATTTGAAGGAGACAATTTACCGCGAAACCAGAAAATATACTGCAATTGCAAGCGACCATTGTGACTTTCTTCCGAGGGTTGAGTGAGGACATGTGTCGTAGAATGGTCACAAACATGCAGGTTCGTCTCGAAGCTATTGTATGCCGAGAAGGTGGGCATATTGAACATGTCCTGCATACTGACTAATCATGCACATTTCAGTGAATGTTGTAATGCCATTCTTTATTAAATATGTTGTATATTAATTATTCTATAAACAATTTCCAGTGTATGACGCCCTTTGTATTATCTACTGTAACTACAAATTTGTAGTGTGTTATGGTGTTTATAATACGATTCACATATTCAAACCTCGGGGAGAGGAAGAACTGCAGCATGGTGATCAAGTGTTTTGACTGGTGTGTAATCCGGTATCGAAACTCGGACCAGAGGAAGAACTGCAGCTACTGTGTGTCAGTGTGTATGCTATGACTCGCAAATGTTAGCTGACCTATTGTGAACCATGTGAAGTGCAGTAGAACGACATGCCAAGCGGTGGACTGGAACCACCTGTTACTTTCAGCTATGCACGTATAACCTAGAATGGGAGCCACCTGTTATCCTGTTTGGTACATTACCTGATTATATACTGTATGATATTATGTTTAAAAATTATATCATTATACAGGGTGCCAGTAAATGTTTTCCGCAGTGCCTACAAGCGTCTGCGAGAGTTATCATCACTCAGTAGTTACGTTGGCAGCACGACTGTCGCTTGTATTAAAACAAACAGTAAACTTTGTACTCACCACAACCATTCATAAGAGATGCTGGCAGTGCTGATGACACACACGCTCGCTTATTGCAATACACACTGACGATTTCGACAACCTACAGACCACACATGTTGGGTTCATCCTGTCAAGGACACCGTGCTGCCAATTCAACTGCTGATGCTAGCTCCGGCAGTCACTGCGGAGAACATTTCCTAGCGCCCTGTATAATCGTCATTACGGATCCATGATGAACTTTAAAATTCCCTCAATTAAAATACCTGAATAGGCCTATGTCAGATGATGATGATGATAATAATGATAATAATAATAATAATATCGTATGGTTGCCGGGTACAAGCTTTATTAATTGTCGCCCAGAGGGCAGCTTGCATGTCGAATTTTATTTCTCCTTGAAGCGCTATGAAAGTCAAGGAGATTAGATAAGCTTCTTGACACTATAGCGCTTTCTAGTAGAGAAAGGGGGAACTTTTTTGTGATGGCGGAAAATCCCGAGATTAATTTTGCCATTATGAACTTGGCCTACTGAATTCAAATGGGTTCTTTAAACATGCCAACAACATATGGCATGCGTACCGTGATTTTTGTTGCCTTTCAAAAATCACTTACCATGGCCAGGACCGAACATGCAAGCTTGGGATTGGCAGTCCGACACGATAGCCACTAACCCACCGTGGCAAGCAATGATAATCATGATTATAATAATTATAGTTTAAAGGGGCCTAACATCTAGGTTATCGGTCCATATGTAAGATAAAGACTGTATGATAAAGAAGGGACCTGTTTTTTCTTAGTCCTCAATCCAGAATCAACTGGGCAGGCGAGCAACGTGGACGACCCATGGGCCAATTTTGAAGTTAAACAGTTCTCGTGTAAGAATATTTAGGCTATACGAAGGGCAAATGTGTCTTGTCACCTCAGAGGGTGGGGTTGGCGCTGTGGTCAAGCTGCTTACCTTTTACCAAATTGAACGGGGTTTGATTCCCGGTTAAAGCATGTGAGATTTTCGAAATTAAATATCACGTCCTGAGATCCGAATTCCTCGTAAAATGAAGGTGCCGTGGCTCATAATATTGAGATTACCGGTCACGAAAAACGATAAGCTTTTTTCCGTGGTTTCCCACTTTTACTCCAGGCAAACGTCGGGATGACTTAAGGGCACGACTACCTCCTTCCAAATTCGTAGTTCTTATTACAAATGCACATACACCAGAATAACAGAGGTTATCAGACAAATCCTATGCACACCCAGTACACGGGGAAAGGAGTACGATGTCGTAAGCTCCAAAAGTGAAACAACTTAGTTTTCAAGGTGGAAAGTGTGGGAAAAGTCAGCTTAAAAATAAAAAATAGAAGGAAAAAAAGAGGATGCTTTTAGTTTTACGTGACCGTTAACCTTGCAATCACCTCTTTGTTAACGTGGAATCCAAACCACAGGACATGGGATATCACTTCAATAAATCCTACATGCAAGACCGGAAATGCAGCCGAAAAAAAATCAGAAACCTCTATTGACATCAAATTGGCAGGTGAAAAGCTGAAGGAAGTAGGAGACTTCCATTACTTAGGAAGCAAAATAACCAGTGATGGACGAAGCAAAGATGATGTAAAAAGTAGGTTGGCTCAGGCAAGGAAAGCATTTCTACAAAAAATGAATCTGCTGACATCGAATATAATTATAAGGTGCGTTCAAAAAGTAATGACAGGAGGCATAATTACATAAACCAGTACCTGTATGATAGAAGTATTGGCCCTGGCTGTTGAGGCACTTGTCCCACTGTGATACGAGGTGGTGAATGGCTGTCTCATAAAATTCCCTGGGCTGCGATGTGAACTAGTTCCGCACGTACAGCTGGACGTCCGAGGTGAATCGTTGGTCCCGCAGAGCCCTTTTCAGGGGACCAAACAAGGCTACAGATTCTACACACACCCAAAGTACACGGGGCTACATGACAGTGTTGTCACAGCACCTAAACTGAGGAACCAACCAACAAACAAAAAATATATTTCATTAATTATAGTACATATAAATCCGTTCCCTGATGTGAGCTTGTAGCTAAACATATCCGAAAAGAAGTAAAGTAGCAATAGGAGTCTAGTCTGGCCGCTAGATGAGGCAGTTACTGTTCTTGCTTGTGGCTATATTTCCGCCTCGTCAGACATACTGTAGTTTAAACTACCTTGACCTAAATGTAGTGTGATCTGCATTATAACACTACTAGCAGTAGTGCCCGACTTCGCCCGGTGGATTTATTTGTTTTATTTATGATAATGAATACTACTACAGAACTGGAGCGCTCAAGCATAAGGATCGTAAAGCACCAACGCTTATTGTAGCTGATAACCTAAGTATACTGCACCAACACCATCGTCCTTTTACAGAGGCATACTATTGTCATGATGATAACTGTTTTAAGGGGCCTAAGCAATCCTTTCGCACTAATTTCTCCCCGTGACTGCAATGAAGCAGCTCGCAATTCTGTACCAGAACACTGGTAGGGGCGACGTGATGCAGCCCGCATTGCCAGGCAACAATAGACTTAGGTATTATTAAAGCTGTTCGGGAGCGCTTGTTCTTCCGACTTACTGATCAAAAATCAATCTTTAAGGTTACCTGAGTGGTGTGGCCTAATGCTACATAGCCTAAACTATTCCTCTTGAATCTGGCTATCATATACAAAAATATTTTTTTGAATCCGACTGGTAGTTCCAGAGAATAGTGTGTTTATACACACAAACAAACAAGCAAACTCTTTAGCTTTATTATATTAGTATAGAAGTATAGATAGGTCGATAACACATAGGTATTCCGCTGATTCATTTTCAAATGTATACTGTTACTGGAAACAAACCCCCAATGTGACGATGCCATTCTTTTCGATGTGACTGGTCACCAATACCTTGCCATAGAAGGGATTTGAAGTGATAGAAGCCATGTTTTCAGTGTTGCCTAAATATATTATAGAATGCTTTCCAGTCGGTCAACACAAATTGTGTGCCCCGTTTTGCACATAAAAGCGTGTTAGTCCGTAATAATATCTCATTTCTTACAGGTTAGGGTATGTAAATACTTGTTTCCCGCCTAATGTAATTGGACGCTAATTGTTGACCGACTGGAAAGCATTATTTAATAATAGGGACTACATTCCTGGAGTATGATACGGTATGCATACATTAGGGTGGTGTAGTTGGTAGCATGCTGAGCTTCTATGCCTAAGGTCACGGGTTTAAACCTAACCGAAGTCGTCGGATTTTTAAGAGCGTTAAAATCCCTCAGTATGCCTTCCATCGGAAGGGAAGTAAATCCGACGGTCCCATGTCATAGATTTATGGTATGAAAAAGAACTTTCCACTAACTACATTTGCGTGAAGCCAAAATTTGTAGGTTAGAATTGATAACGCTCTATTTGTTCCAACATTCGCCGCCAGGTGCTGACTGTGATGGCATCTAGTAGCCTAGTCCGCAAGCTAGGTGTCGTGAACGGTAGCATTTGGTAGCAAAAGTAGGAGCTACTTGAAATTATCGTCTGTAGTCCTTACTTGAATTAAAATAGGTAACACACACTAATACAATCACAATAATAACACCGGTTATCAGACATGACCGCGTTGTCGCAGCCCCTAACTAAAGAACCAACCAACCGAAGTTACCGTTACATCTTTCTTTTATAAAAAAAAATACTGTGAGGTCATTCTTTAAAGACGGACCCTCGTATGACCACGCGGCGGGTGGGTTGCGACGAGTCAACTAGCGTGTACCGATTATAAAACAGCGGGTTGGGAAGCCCTGGATGCTGTCATAGCATTGATTACATTAGTTGAGAGAGTTAAGACTTGTGGTGATATACTGTAGCCTATCTCGTATCCCGTGTACATGGTTTGGTATAGAACAAAACAACGAATTTTACTAGTGGAAACTTATCTTCTTAAGAAGAAGTCTTACAGTAAATGTGTTCGTAAGTTTCAACGCCATGCGATTTTTACTTGTGGGGGTACCTCAAACAAAATGTATGCATTTTCACAGTCCTTTGTAACTAAACCATTCAACAACTGGAATGACGTAGGCTAAGTGCTTTTAAGCCTTATAATTACTGTATGTGCTCCGTGGCAAGTGGCTGGTATTTGCGCCGTTTTTCTGCCACTGTGTCCTGTAAAATTTGATTGAGTAGAACAGCAACATCGACTATGGTAGCTTTGTGTGCTTGTTTTTCAAATGCCATAAGTTCTGGCCTGTTGGCTTCTACAAAACGATCAGTTATTATAGTGGAATCCCATAAGATCTTGGCTTTGTCAATGTTCAGAACCTGATCTGGTCTGCATTTATAATATGGGATTTTCTTCTCAATAAAACCATGTCGCCTCGCAAAGGCTTGATGGACTGCTTTCGCTACGTTGTTATGTCGCTCCAAGTGCAAGTCAGAGTGCGACTCCTGGGTGACGCCCCTGCCCCCGAAGGACCACCGACCAAAATCTGGTCCTATGTTCCAAATCTACGGGGTGGGGTATTTGCCTGGTACCACTGTGTTTGAAGGCGATGTTTTGAAAGAGCTACTAGTCGAAGTTCGACTGAATTTTTAGGAGTTGAAGTGAAGAAGAGTAGAAGTAAGGTGGTGAAAATTTAGAGAAGAAAGTGTTCCAATGGAACTTGTCTGGATCTAATCTAGGTTATAAGCTACTACTGTATTTACAATTTTACAAGATGAACATTTGAAATTGATGTTTATAATTTAATACATATTAAGGAATATACGACTATATTAACAATTACGTATTTACAATGTTATAATGTTATGTACAGCACATATAGTTTCTGGCCTCCTGCAGGGTGAGATTTGGCGAAATATACATTCTCATCCATGTCATGTCTCTTATGAGAGGATTGGCGATTCCGGTTTTGTTCTGTTCTTATAGAACTTCCTGCTGGCAGCTTGGATTTCTTCTTTTATGGTTTTGATGTTGAGTTGTTCTCTGATGGTGTCGTTCCGGACGTATCTGCCCGAGTTACTGATCATACGCAGCAATTTGTTCTGCCAAGTATTCTTTTGGAGTAAGCGTTTGGCATCCTTCCTTGATGTGCAAGGAGAAAAGAACGGAAGGAGATGCCTTCGCTGCGCTGCCTAGTGCAAGCTGCTGAAGCCAAACGGCACGCACACTTTGGGTAGCAAGAAAATGGTTGTTACTATGCTTAAAGCCGTAAACCACTCCAACTAGTCTTGGATGTTATTGACATAAAACTGCAAGGACAAGTCAAGATTTTTTCTTGGATAGGCAGAATACACTCTGCACATCTCGGTACTTGTCACAAATAAGCTGCGTTTTAAAAGCCAATTTAAATAGAAATATGAGAGCACCTACGCAAGTCTAGTTTTGTATGAAAGACGCGGCAAAACGTAATAATACGCTGAAACACTGATTTAATTGATTACAGGTGTCTGAAGATGCGAGTTATACTAAAGAAGGAACATCTTGGGAACTATCAAAATGATGCCGAAATAATCACGGTATTTACACCATATTGATTTTAAGTTCTTATTGGTGTTGAGGCATTCGTCAGTTTTTAGGCCTAATTTCGAGCACAGCCACTTTCACTCATTGTTCGTACACATTTTGATATTCAAGAATACGAACCTTAAAATTAATAAACAGAACACTTACTCGATTCGTACAACCATATGCAATTCACGGAACACCGAATAGGCCTACAAGTTTAGGTTACGCCCACACTGGACGCAGCGCTTGGCTTCACTCAAACGAGCTCAGGGCATCTTCTCTTATTCTTTCCTCCATGGTGATGTGCTGAATGAATTCAGTAGCTCTGTTGTACAGACGGCATTTGTCAGATGTATCCTTCCCGACAATATGGCGCTCATAATTTATTATTATTTTATTTATTTTCCAAAAATTGTATCTACAATAATTTATGAACGGCAGATGGAGATAGGAAGCCCTACATACATGGCAGTGTGTATTCAGTATTGAAACTACAGTAAGAACAGGTGCTTTTAAAATGATCAGAGTAAAAAGTTCACATACACGAGATCCATCGATCATCGTTTTATATGTGTCAGAGTAGGACGCTATGTCTCCTCGCCAAACATCCCACCAAGGACGCCCATGATGACAGGAATGAAGATGGAGCTGTGGTCAGAAGGGGGGAAATGTGGGGGAATCCCGAGAGAATGACCTGAAAGCCAGAAGTGACGGAGAGCTCTACACGGTGGGTGTGTCTCCAATCCACATGCTGATCTAATGCGATTGAAATTTGCCGGGAAATGGGTTCAAAAAGTGTATTGAGTGTTAAAAAAAATAGTGCTATAAATTTTTATTTCGCCGTAGAAATACATCTTTATCCTGGATAAAACCATTGTACTCTCTCTTCCCCCACGCCCCGCTATCGCTCCCGCTCCCACTCACCCCTCCCCAATAATTGACTCCGGAGAACTTGGTGAATATCCTGGTCGGGTGGTGTATGGCATATTCCTTTCGTGCCTTCACATTTACAGGTACAGTTAATTTGTTTCTACAATTTACGTACTTGAACCTATAGGATGTGTTATTTTTCAATAAGTTAATTCTAAGTGTGACTTGTCAACCTCGCATTGTAACGACAAGCATCATTGGCTATCACTGCGGAGGTCCGGGTTCGCTTATCGACCGACTCGCGGCGTAGTCATGCTCGTTAAATCGTGCACCATGGTCGCGAGGGCAGCTGCAGCAAGTCCCGAGATCGCAGGTTTGAATCCCGGCTCTGACAGCGGCTATCTTGAGTGTGGTTTTCCCCGGGGTTTTCCACACTCCCAAATGCCGAGTTAGTGCTTTACTTCAAGTCTCGGGGCAACTAACCCATCCCTGCCCCTAATACAGTTAGTCGTAAAATAAATACTGGTTAGCTGAAAAGTTCAACACGCACCCAACTACACGGGGCTGATGACCAAGATGTCCCAAGTCCCTAAAATTAATTAACAACTACATCGGCTATCGACTCTGCCAAAAAAAAAAAAAAAAATCCGATCTGTGTGCTGCAACGGAGTAGACTCAGCCTCGTGAGGCAGAACGAGAAGAGGTGGGTTCAATTCCCACCTCAGCCACCCTAAAAGTGGCTTTCCGTGGTTTCCCCACTTCTACTCCAGGCAAATGCCGGGATGGCACCTAAATTAATACCACGGCCATCTCCTGTCCAAATCCTAGCCTCAAATATAAATAAATCCACTGGTACATGTCACAATGACACAGGTTATCAGACAGATTCCACGCACACCCAAGTACACGGGGCTACATGATCATGATGTCACAAAGCCCCTAATTGAATCAACAACAACAATCAACAAGCATTCAATCTCCTACCGCATCTGGACGAGTCGCTGTTGCTCAGAACAGCACAAATAACGTTCTACCCAAAAATGTGTGATCTGATGCAATATCTGGAAAGGGTTTTTATTTAAAAGTTTGTACTTCTGAGAAGATCGCTCTCAGCTCGAGTTCTCCCCTCCCCCAACTCCTCCCGTTTTTCTTCGGGAATTCTCGGCGAGACATCGTAATTGGAAAGTGAGCGTGCTTATGGTAACTTCCTGGGGGTTAAGATGGATTTTGGTGAAGGAAATGTTGAAAAACAAGTTTGCTTGTTAGCTTGTGTTGGCGTTCGTCATTAGCTAGATGTTACCATCGCATGCGGTTGGGACGGGGTAGTGTGTAAGTCGCGAATGCTCATCTCCCTTCATTTTTTTTCCCGCGTAAAGAGGCATATAGAAGATATCTGCAACAATGCTTGAATCACTGAACATACTACTACATTTCCTTATTCAGGTACCTCGCATGAACTACGGTTCTGTATTAGATGGTTCATGGTTAACATGCACATTTTAGGAAACTATTATTATTGTTTATCATCTAGGCTTACAGGATAGAGCCGCGTCGTATATCGGTTATTATTTCCCGACGTTTCGGCTGACATTGCAGCAGCCTTAATCATGGGTAGGTACGAGTTGGTGTCCGTACTCAAACTCGTATACGACGCAGGTCCATCCAGTAAGCCTACTGTCGACCAAAATATTATGTTCACTCGAGTTTGAAGGTTGTTTGTGAAGTAACCAATAGACCTACATAAAATCCAATAACATCATCATTTTCGTCGTTCTATTTTACGTTAGTTCATGTAGGTTTGGAATTTTTAATTTATATTTTAATATTTTTTATCGCAGTTGAAACACAAAAAGTGCCCGTTTTTAAGCGTGTTTCAACCATGCGTCACATTTTAGAATTATTATCTCACAAACCCGTCATCAGATCGAATCCAAATTTTAACACAATATACATTGGAATGTTGTATAACTGGTTTATTAATTTCAAAATTTTGTGTGTTCAAGAACGAAAGTTATCATGTTTGTAAGATAACCTTTTCTCGGGTCGTGGTCGTTGGAAAATGTAGATCTTGGTTGCGTTGCAATCCTTATACATCAAAAGGTTATGCTGTATGACTGTGAAATACGTAAATTAATTCACTTATTTTATATCGGTTTGTATTTGTACGGGGAATTAAGACATGGTTCACTAGCTAGCCGCTCCGGGAAATGCTGTGCAGCGTTGCTGACATGGAGCCCATCACTTCCGAGCGACGCGCGCCATGACGTGTGATGGAGCCCATCTTGGCAACGTTGTACAGCTTTCATCGGAGCGGCTAACTGGTGAACCATGTCTTAATTCCCCGTACAAATACAAACCGATATAATAATACGTGAATTAATTTACATATTTCACAATCATACATCATACCGTTTTGATGTATAAGGATTACTACGCAACCAAGAACTACATTTTCCAACCACCCCGAGCCGAGAAAAAGTTAGCCTACCTTACAAAAATGATAACAACTTTGTTTCTTGGACACACAAAATTTTGAAATTAATAAACCAGTTATACAACATTCCAATGTATATTGTGTTAAAATTTGGATTCGATCTTATGACGGGTTTGTGAGATAATAATTCTTAAATGTGACGCATGGTTGAAACACGCTTAAAAACGGGCACTTTTTGTGTTCCAATTGCGATAAAAAATATTAAAATATAAATTAAAAATTCCAAACCTACATGAACTAACGTAAAATAGAACGACGAAAATGATGATGTTATTGGATTTTATGTAGGTCTATTGGTTACTTCACAAACAACCTTCAAACTCGAGTACACATAATATTTTGGTCGACAGTAGATGATAAACCAGACACCGGCCGCGAAAGCCTACGATCTAAATATTATTGATTTGAGCCCACTAAGGAGTGCTTATGACTAGTTCTTCTTCAATGATCTCTTCCGTTCCCAATATCTCTTGAGCCTGGCTGATAGCATTTCCTTTCTCTCTTGTGAGAGGGGTTTCCTACACTTCGACACTTAGGGGGGCGGTGGCCAATTGTTAACCATATCAGCAAAATTTGAGCGAAGTTGGATATCAAGGTCAGAAATCCCAGCTGAATCCAGGTCTTGTTTGACTTCATAGAGCCATATGCTTCCAGTCTTGTAGCTTTTAATCAAGGAGAAGACCCTCTTATGGCCCGTTCTTACAATCTCCGGTTAAATCTTTACTGGCACTTTTACGGCAAGTTTACTGGAACTTGATTCTTACAATACCCGGTTAGCGACAAACTGGCAGTAAAATAAGCCTTAACCGGCAGTGAACTTTACCGGAGGATTCTCCTCCCGTAAACTGCTTTACTGCCAGATTTTCTATTATAATCTCAACGCCAGCTGATTACATACATCGTCAATATTCCTAGAATTATCCGTAATTTCGTGGGTTTCGTAAATGCTGATGCTGTTCAAAGAAGGAGACGAAAAGTATATAAGAATCGAAGCGATTATTACGAGGAGTTACATGATCAAGACTTATTTAGACGATTCCGTTTGACGAACCTTTTCCTCTTGAGGCCTTTGTCTCATTTGAAGATAATTGGCCTTCCATATCTAATATTTCTCGTTATAATCGAAACGTAACAAACAGATTACGCCAAGAACACAGATCATGATCAAGGAATATAAAATGTATATATTTATTATTTACTCTTTGACGCAGATCCACTCATGCCAACTATTGAGAGGTATCAAGAAATCTGCAAATCGAACCAGAAATATGTACCAATTGTTGAAAATTATGCACAGATCTGCTAACCTACCGTAAACATTAACCGGAACATGGTAAAAAGTATCGAATGTTTACCGGGACTTTACTCGGACCGTAAAGCCAACTGTCAGTTAGAGTTTGCTGTCACTTTACTGGAGATTGTAAGAACGGGCCGGGCCTAGTTAGTAAGTCTGTTGTTGTCCATTCACAGAAGGTGCCTGTAGAACTTCAGCTGGTATTGGCCGTTTCCAACCGTCGATACAGTTCGGAGTTTGCTTTCAGTCGGTAGGTTCCATCTGGAAGCAATCTCGACCCATGAACTTTCTTGAGGATACGTCTTTCAACCTTCTCCGGATCATCCATGGTACCTTTCCTGTTCATCAGGAGAGTCTCTGCGGCGTACAAAAACTGTGGCCTGACAACAGTTTTGAAATGAAAGATTTTAGCATTCTACGAAATGCACTTCTGGTTGAAACGGTTGCGACATTTTATTTCTTTTTAGAAAACAATTCTTAATCAGCAGGTTATTCTACTAAAACTGAATTAATTACCCAGCTAATAAGTAGACAGTTATTATTTATTTTCAGACCCCGTTATTTAGTAAATGTGAACAATTTGTGGTCAGTTGATTTAAGTTTTGTTTCTAAACCCTCGTTGCGTAGTGGCTAGCATTCTTGGCTGTCACCGTGGAGGTCCGAGTTCGATTCCCGGCTCTGCCAAGAAATTCAATTATGGTCTGAGTAGTAAACTCAACCTCGTGAGGCAAACCTAAGAAGAGGCGGGTTCTATTTTTACATCAGCCGTCCTGGAAGTGGTTTTCCGTGGTTTCCCACTTCTACTCCAGGCAAATACCGGGATGGTTTATAACTTAAGGCCATGGCCGTTTCCTTTCCAATCCTCACCTGAATTACAAATACTCACACTAATATAGCTATCACAGTTAGACAGGTTGTCAGACAACCTCCACACACACTCAAGTAGACGGGGCTACATGACCACGATGTCGCAAAGCCCCTAAATAAATAAATCAATAACATCAACTCATTCTCTCTTGAGAGACGGATCGGAACAGGTATGTTGTTTGCTCGGATCTCATCTATGGATCTAGGAGGTGTGAGCCTGGCGTTTGAAACGTTTATCATCCACATTCCGTCCCCTCTGACATGCTTATTGTTTTGGCTTAACATTTTCAAACACCTGTATATCGTGAAGAGTTGGGAGGACGTTCATTCTCAGCCGCTCGATCATAGATACCAAAGTATGGAACTCGTCACATCAGACAGGTGCAGAGCAGGTGAATGGCAAGTAAGAGGTTATGAATCATGTTGGTAACACACCTTTCATCTTTCCTTTTTCCTCTTGTCAATGGGTAATGTGTACGTCATGCTCGGATTACCAAACGCATTCACGTTCATTTCTTCCTTTTCGGGAACCAAGCTGATGCCATTCCAAATGAGAGGATTATCAAAAATGTATTCGAAACAAGTAGATTAAGTTATATGGTTCATGAAAATGAGAATATACAGGCTGTTCTTAAAGTCAACGGACTCAATATTTCAGGTTTTTTTTTCTGACACACAAGATGGCTAAAATAAACGATAAAGACGAGCTAAAATTAGCAGTCATATCCTCTTGGAAGAGTGCTTGTCCTGTATAGGACATACCCCGCTCCTTCCTTACACAAACATTTCTGGATTTGTTTCTATCTAGAAAAGAAAGAATAAGATTTGCTAAATATAACTGCGTGTTATTTTGCTTGGGGGTGACGTCGACTGACCAATACGTCAGCTGCATGTGCCTCAGGCTAACATCCTCTATCGCCAATGAAACGTGAACAATAGCCGGAATATAATAGAAACAAACCCCGCAGCGAAGCATTGAGTGTTTAGATAACAATACTTGGCTTTTCTCTCGTGTGTTGTTTTCTGTGCTCGCGATTGAAATTCCAAATATAGAAGTTGTTCCGATATGGAAATTAGCACTGACTGAAAGAAACAATTTTTAAATGATCTATTTTCAAAGTTTGTCTGTTATTTTT
Organism: Meconema thalassinum; assembly: GCA_946902985.2. Lineage (NCBI taxonomy): Eukaryota > Metazoa > Arthropoda > Insecta > Orthoptera > Tettigoniidae > Meconema > Meconema thalassinum. The sequence goes on along the minus strand of OX336388.2, from coordinate 471,466,467 downwards.
GCTAATTCATCTGGTATTTATAATTTTTAAGTGATTCAGGCTGTAATCCAATAAATATATAAATGAATCGCAGTCATTCTTAGAATTTGTTTGTTCGTTAAGTCGCCGGACTCAAGATTTCGGATTTTTTCACTGACGCTGTATAACACACACAAATCTAGTGATTACACACAATAGTTCCACATACCTTCAAGCGAAGAACAATATTTAAAAAAAAACTCCGGTGGAAGTATTCTAGAAGTGCTGGGAGTAATAAATGTTCAGACATAACACTAATTCGTTTTCCGCACATTACGTTGCCACAGTTTCAGTTTACGAGAGATGTTGAAAGTGACTACCATTTTGTTGCAGGCACGAATTTACACGCGTACACATGTTTTGCATCGCGTTTTTCAAAGTTGCTGGTGTTATTTGTTCAATACATTTAGAAATTGCTTCTTTGAGTTCATTGAAGTGTTAGAAGCCAGTTTACAGTGTTGCCTAATTCTATTAAAGAAAGCTTTCCAGTGGGTCAACACAAATATTTGAGCTCTTGTAAGGAATGAGGATTATCTCGGTATTCTCTTTCTTTTAAATACACCCAGAGAAATAAAAGTCTGGAGAGGATAAATCGGACGAACATGGAGGTCACAAATTACTCGATTACCGAAAAGATATTGAAACATTACCATCTTTTGCACACACAATAAGCCTCCAATAAAGCGACCCGTTGTGCGCGCATAAAACGCATTGTTGCCTGTTTGACCTTGTACCACTCACTTTGCGCAATGCAACACCTGCACTGTCCTGACATCGCTACAACCAGTTCTACCATCTTTGATAACATCTTACAACCAAGCTTGACAACTTATTCCGTCAGATACATGAGCTACGAATTTTCAAAGTTAGAGTTTGGTGACTTGACGAACACACTGTAGAATAGCTCATCTTCAAGAGATCATGACTGTCAAGTAAGAATTGAATATGAGACTACCGTTGGGACGCAAACCCCAACCTCCAACACTTCCCGTGTATTACTTGTTTCAGGAACGATTCCGTTGATCTTGACTGCGCTGGCATATGTTGATCGTAGTAGCTGGAGTCTTGTGGGATGAGGAGGGGGACACAGCGTTGATGGAGTACAGTGTCCACATATGTCCAACGCAGCTAAGCTGGAGCTGAGTCATATCCTACCCGCGCGACTGTACATGTACACAAATAATAGTTTCCAACTTGGCCGCCAGCACTTGTATCTCAGAGGAGTATTATGCCACATCTTACTTCGCAAACTCTGGCTATACCTCTTATTCCCGTTTCTACGATGTCGGAAATAAGAGGGGATGAATATCTATGTGACGGAAAGTTTTTACGGTCGGAAGCCCTTCCTGACGCCACTCAACTGGGAGGAGTTAATGAGAGATGAAATGACTAGAGATGAATGAAACTGGACAAGGAGTTGGAAGGAAGCGGCCGTGGTCTATTAGCAGGTACCATCCCAGCATTTTCCGGGAGTTATAAATGGCGAAACCATGAAACACCATTTCTAGGACGGTCGGTGATAGGTTTCGATACTACATTCTAGCAGATCCGGAGCTAGCCTTGCTCCATGACTATGAGCCTTAGTTTGCGCAGCTACCGTGGTAGGCACTATAAGAACGATGGTAAATCTGTTTATTTCAAAAGGAGAATCAAACACGCCGAAGTTGACTTGTGAGTGGGTGATCAGTTTGTGTCACCTCTTTCTCCAAACATTATAATAATAATGTTGTTGGTTTTACGTCCCGTTTAACTACTCTGGCTTTTAGAGACGCCGGGGTGCTGGAATTTTGCCCCGAAGGGGATCTTTAACGTGCCAGTAAATCTACTGACACGGCTCTCTCGCATTTGCGCACCCTCAAATGCCAGCTAACTGCGCCAGGATACGAACCTGCAACCTTGGGCCCAGCAAGCGAGAACGTTACCGCTGAGCCACGCAGCCATCCTCCAAACATTAGCAAGCTACTACAGTCATCACAATAACACAGGTTATCACGCACACACACACACACACACACACACTCACACACACATAGCAACAACAACTACTCTACCTATTAACTCTGTGCACGTTAAAAAAGCGATGGGGAGCTGCAATGAACCTCAGCAGCCAGCGGATATCCTGAGTGTGGCTTTTCCCCGGGTCGTTCCACACTCCCTCCAGGAAAATGCCGGGTTAGGGATAATAGACTACATTATTTCAATACCTGGATCACCTACCCCGTTCCCGACCATAATAATTACAGTTACAGTCACCAGAGAAACACAGGTTATCAGACAAATTGAACTCACACCCAAGTACACGGAGCTGATGACCAAGAAGTCCCAAATTCTTAAAACGTACTAACAAGAGTAGCCTACTCTATTTTACACGACCTAATCCTTTCAAAGTATCTTGCACTGATTTCACTCTCATACTTTGTAATGCCGATCTTTAATAATGCGATCCCTTCTGTAGCCTACGTTCGTTGCCAAGAGCCGACTGCGGTGGCGTCTAGTAGCTAGTTCTGAACTAGGCCTAGTAGTCGTTGACGGTGGAGTTTGGTGGCAAAAGTAGGAACTATTTGAAAATTCAAAGTTGCAGTCCCAACTTGAATTAAACAAACAGATACACACACTAATACAGTCATCACAATTAACACCGGTTATCAGACAAATTCTACACACACCCAAAGTACACGGGGCTACATGACCGCGTTGTCGCAGCCCCTAAACTAAGGAACCAACCAACCAACCTTCTGTAGCATATTCATGTATTTATTTAGCGTATGGCTTTTAGTGCCGGGAGTTTCCGAGGTTGTAGCTGTTTCAAGCGGACACCCAGAGGGGGAGCTACAAGTTCCGTTCAATTTCAGGTAGTTCCAACTTTCGCTACCAGATATCACAGACATCTAGTGGTGACCGTTGGAACTTTGATAGAGCGTTACAACGAAATCTAATCAAGAAATTTAGCTTCACACAAGTTTAGTTAGTGGAAGGATCTTTTGCATGCCATCAATTTATGACATGGGACCACCGGCTTACTTCCCCTCCGAAGGAAGGCTTAATGAAAGATTTTAACGCTCTTAAAAATCCGACGACTTCGGCTGGGTTTGAACCCGTGATCTTGGGTACATCAGTTCAGCATGCTACCAACTACGCCACCGAAGCCGCTTATGTAGCTTATGTCTAACCCTGATTCTAAAACACCGTTAGCTGGCCTACAAGCCGAGACCTTGAGATCTGCATGTAATCGTTCATATGAATAATAGTTCTGATTGGCTCCACCCAACGCCTCCACCGATGACATACAACATAATAGCTCGCCAGCCACGTCTAATTTAAATTTCAAGACAAATAATTTGTCATATACCTACACTGGCTTATGTGGACAAGGTCTGAAATATATACTGAACCACTGCCAGCGGGCCATGACCAAGCTCACGGAGACCTTGACTCCACTGTCAAAGTGCCCGGGTTCTGGTCTAAGCACAGCAATTTTCCATGGTTCTGGAAATGCAGGGTTCAAGTTTTTCCTTAACAAGATCTACTGGTGTTGTCCAAATAATAATAATAATAATAATAATAATAATAATAATAATAATAATAATAATAATAATAATAACAACAATAACGCGCCTTCGTCTTTCAGACCACTATGTATTTTAGACATTGCGGGAACAGTGCTGGAGAAGCTATTAAAACCTCGCATACTGTCGTCTATTCAAGCCGCGGGAAATCTGTCTGACGGGCAATTTGGCTTGCGCCGTGGGCGATGTACAATAGATGCAGTACGCCTAGTAGTTGAAGCTGCGAATCAAGCCCAGGAAGGTAACCACTATTCTCGGAAAATAACACTTCTGGTAACCTTGGATGTGAAGAACGCCTTCAACTCAGCTAGGTGGATGGATATGGCTGAAGCTCTTCAATTCACATTCCAGTTGCATGCATATCTCCTGCGTATAATGAAAGATTATTTGAAGGACCGTACCCTGTTATATGACACTGCAGACGGTCAGAGGAGGAGAAAAGTCACGGCAGGAGCAGCGCAAGGATCTATCCTGGGCCCGGTTTTGTGGAACATGTTGTACGACGGCTTACTGCGCATGGATATGCCCGAAGATACATTCCTTGTTGAGTACGCTGATGATATTGCAGCGGTGATTGTAGCCCGAGACGCGGTTCTGGCTCAGTGGAAACTCAATCAGGTAATGCGACGGGTGAGTGGTTGGATGAACGCTCATGGTCTGAATTTAGCTATGGCGAAAACTGAAATAGTCATGTTAACTAGGAGGAGAATGGACACTATCATTCCCATGAAGGTTGGAGAGGTGGTCGTTCGAACTGGAGCCACTGCGAAGTGCTTAGGATTTACTCTTGACGCGAAACTGACATACTGGTCTCATACACGGAAGGCAGCAGACAAGGCGGAAGTAGTGACAGCTGCCATTAGTAGACTCATGACTAATGTGCATGGTCCTAGACAAAGCAAGCGTCGACTACTGTTGTCCACAGCGCAGTCTATTCTCCTGTATGGAGCTGAGATTTGGTCTGATTCGCTGAGGATAGAGAAGTATAGGAAACGCCTAGCTGCAATTCAGAGGAGAGGAGCTCTGAGGGTGGCGTGTGCTTACCGTACAGTTTCGGAACCTGCAGTTCTGGTTGTCTCATGTGTTGCGCCAATAGACTTACTCGCGCAAGAACGTAAAGACGTGTACTTCCGACGAGTAGAACTGGGCAAGGCTGAAGCCCGGAATGAAGCCGTAGCACTCAAGATGGAGCTTTGGCAGCAGAGGTGGAATGACGATCTCAGAGGAAGATGGGCAGTTCGGCTGATACCGAGTCTGGTCGAGTTAACAAGTAGAAAACATGGAGAAACGAATTATTTTCTGACTCAGATCTTGACAGGTCATGGCTACTTTCGGTGTTACCTTCATCGTATGGCCAAAGTAAGAAGTCCAGTATGTATTTACTGCGAGAACGAACGAGATGACGCGTATCATACGTTCTTCGTCTGCGATCGTTGGGCAGCGGAAAAACGACTTGAAGCTGAGGTTGGTCCAATAACGCCGGACAATATAGTTGGAATTATGCTGAGGAACGGGCTCAGCTGGGATACGGTCGCTTTCTTTGTTGAGGTGGTCCTTCGTCAGAAGAAGTCGAATGGGGACTTGCTCGATTTAGTTGATTAAGTCTGCGATCCGCGGACTGTGAATTGAGAAGTAAGATGGTGCTTGTGAAGCAAAGAAAATGGCTCCATCCTGAAGTAATACGAAAGTGGTCCCGGGATGGGTATTGTCAAGAGAACAGGGTGTGGTTTTTTAGTGGGTAAGAATCCCACACTCTTGAGGAGTGTGGACCCTTCTCAAGGTCTTATGCAAGATTTTTCCACTTCCCTCGTAAAAAAATACAATAATAATAATAATAATAATAATAATAATAATAATAATCCACAGCCTGCTTCCAGTCGACCGACCGGGTCAGGGAATGGAATGAATTAAGCCCCCATCTAGCGGTGAGGATATGAACAGTGCCGGCTGCCGATGCCTGTCGCACTCCCCTGGTGCAATGATTAAATGAATGACAGATGAAATTAAATGACAGTGGAGAGTGTTGCTGGAATGAAATTTTGTGACAGGGGGAAAACCGGTGTACCCGGAGAAAAACCTGTCTGCCTCCGCTTTGTCCAGCACAAATCTCACATGGAGTGACCGGAATTTGAACCACGGATCCAGCGGTGAGAGGCCGGCGTGCTGCCGCCTAAGCCACGGAGACTTAATAATAATAATAATAATAATAATAATAATAAGCTGTCAAAATACACAGAGCTTTCAGAACTGATAAGGAAGCAATGGCACATGGTACAAGTCAGGACAGTTCCTATTATCATCTCCAGCACTGACGTGATTCCCAACAACTTAAAGGAATCGCTCACTGAGTTGAAATTAGACCCTGGCCTTTTCAAACTGATGCAGAAAACTGTCATACTATCTAGCCTACGTGTCACGTAGTAAGGCTGTTCTTGGGCAATCAGGCCTGAAGGAGTGGGGGAAAAGCGTAAAGCAACTAGCTTACTGAATGCAGTCACCAAGAATTTGCTCCTTGTGATATATACGGTATCTGGGATTGTAAATGTTTTCTTTCCAGCAAATATGCTGAGAATGTGTAAGCGCATGCGCAAAATAAACAATAATAATAATAATAATAATAATATTAAGGGTTTTACGTCCCTTTAACTCCCTTTTAACAGTATAATCAAGCACGTACTTAAGTACCTCATGGGAAAGAAGTTACTTATTTTATAGAAAGTACAGGACTCCGGGACTCGACAGTGTAACAAAGCACTTACCTCGGTACCTCCTGGGAAAGAAGTTACTTATTAGTAGGGTTCGGAAGTTTAAGTCCTAAAAAAGTACAAAATATGCAAGCAAATATGCCCTAAAACTAGCTAAATATGCCCTAAAAACTATAAAATATGACATGAAAAACTATGAAATATGACATGACAGTAAACATCGTAAGTGCCAAAACGTGATCAGCGATAATACACCAGACACATTAATTTATAGTCTACAAACTGACAAGAGAGCTTCAGTACCGTATATTAAAATTTTCAACATTCATCCAGTATAATATGCTTGATGTGCAGATCTTGCTCGGTTTTCCTAAAAGACATAACTTGGCATTTCCTTGTCTGCTAATTGCTTCTGAGCTAAATATATCTACTGGAGTGACATCCTATTGGAAGAGAGAAGCTCACTATCGTCATGTTCCGTGACCTCATACGTTCAGTGTCGCAATCTAACTTGTCCAGAAAGATGTGCTAAAAGACGTCCGTAGAGGAGCGCCTTCTTGGAATCATGTCTTCTAAACCTGCTATCTGCCTGTTCTGGGAAAAGAAAGGAAAATATACTGTATCTACTACACTATTCGGAAAACCTGTGTTCGAAATTCAACGCAGATAACACGTACCTTGTTAACGACGCCCAAATTTAAACAAAAATGCTGAAATTATAACCAAATATGACCTTATATCATTAAAATATGACCAAATATGACCAAAACAATAAAAATGGCCGAAATATGCATTTATAGGCAATATCAAATTGCTTTAAACGTGGTCAGGGACCCGTCATTCGAACTTATTTTTCAGATTTCGGGTAAAATGAGCTCAGGAAAAAAATATGACTTTTCCTTAACATCCGAACCTTACTTATTATTTATTTAATATAGTTACAACCCGTGTTTCACCTACAGGTATATCACGGGATATTTACAGTTTTAAATGCAAAAATTAACATTGAATTATTGACGTGAGTGGAAGTATTTCTTTTTTTTATAAATTCTGTTATTTCGACAGTATTTCAGTGGTGTTTCATAATAGTATGCAGTGGTAATGATCGTAGTACAGTTGGTAGTTCTCCCTAGTACGTGGTGCATTAAGTCAACAGGTGACGAGCCGTCTGTTGAGATTTTTCCTGGCAGCTGCAAATTGGTGAATCAATTATGTTCATTTTATGAAGATAGGATTTGAAGCGACCATGATTTGTGATAAACTGGGTGGTTATGAAGTTGGGCCAGAGAGATGAGGAAAGTCTGTGTGGTTTATTAGGAAGGAATAATTTTGTATGTAAGGAGTCTTCTGAATTGGTATATAAGGAGTTCCAGATATTTGTATAATGCTCAGTTAGTACTATTTTGCCTTGTTTAGTGGTGGTGATTTATAATCTATTGCAGTTCTATGGCTGGCAGCAATCCTGGCGAGATAGTCAGCTCTCTCATTCCCCCCGAGTCCTGCGTGTCCTTTAATCCATTGAAAAGTAATCTTGATCAACTTGTTAAGGGCAATAATTTTGTCTCTATTTCATTGGCGAGAGGATGGGTATTTTTTCTGTTGGCTCTTGAGTCCACAAGAATAGCATAATTTAAAGTACAATTATTCTGTAGTTCAATCAATTCAACTGCCATGATGATGCCCAGTAATTCCGCTTGGAAAACTGAGCAATTAATATCTAACCTTTTTATACCAATACAGATTTCTATTGAGTTTTCCTCGACTGCCATTCCTGCTTCGACATGGTTTTGTGTTTTCGATCCGTCTGTGAAGATGAGGACTTATAGTAGCTTATAGTAGCTCACTTGTCTCTCAATTCCTCCGTGGCAACTGACAGTTGAACATAGTATTTATTGTAATGGTGGATGTCTAGCGTCTGCATGGTATTTTCCCAGGATACCAACCAAGTTCTGGGCTTTTGTTTACTGTAGTTAACTTTGTGTAATTCAAACCACTTGTGAACGCGGGGCAAAATGTTTTACAAGTGGTTCATTTTGATAAAAACGAGCGGCAAGGCTCCAATGATGTTGATAATAGTAATAAGGGTATACTGTGTCATAATTACTTTTTATTAGCGTAGGAAGAACGCCGAGGGTTCACTTGGTTGTAAACAGTGGAGGCCGGAGTAAAGAGAAACAGAAACCGGAGTTCAGGACTTCTGGCCTCTGTAATCAAGCACTTACCTCAGTACCTCCTGGAAGAGAAATTACTTATATTAGCCGGGGTACAGGATTCCTGGACCCTATAATCACACTTACCTCAGTACCTCCTGGGAAAGAAGATACTTATTGTCGCCAGAGTACAAGACTCCTAGACTCTACAGTGTAATCAAGCACTTACCTCGGTACCTCCTGGGAAAGAAGATACTTATTGTCGCCAGAGTACAGGACTCCTAGAATCTACAGTGTAATCAAGCACTTACCTCGGTACCTCCTGGGAAAGAAGATACTTATTGTCGCCAGAGTACAGGACTCCTAGACTCTACAGTGTAATCAAGCACTTACCTTGGTACCTCCTGGGAAAGAAGATACTTATTGTCGCCAGAGTACAGGACTCCTAGACTCTACAGTGTAATCAAGCACTTACCTCGGTACCTCCTGGGAAAGAAGATACTTATTGTCGCCAGAGTACAGGACTCCTAGACTCTACAGTGTAATCAAGCACTTACCTCGGTACCTCCTGGGAAAGAAGATACTTATTGTCGCCAGAGTGCAGGACTCCTAGACTCTACAGTGTAATCAAGCACTTACCTCGGTACCTCCTGGGAAAGAAGATACTTATTGTCGCCAGAGTACAGGACTCCTAGACTCTGCAGTGTAATCAAGCACTTACTTCGGTACCTCCTGGGAAAGAAGATACTTATTGTCGCCAGAGTACAGGACTCCTAGACTCTACAGTGTAATCAAGCACTTACCTCGGTACCTCCTGGGAAAGAAGATACTTATTGTCGCCAGAGTACAGGACTCCTAGACTCTACAGTGTAATCAAGCACTTACCTCGGTACCTCCTGGGAAAGAAGATACTTATTGTCGCCAGAGTACATGACTCCTAGACTCTACAGTGTAATAAAGCACTTACCTCGGTACCTCCTGGGAAAGAAGATACTTATTGTCGCCAGAGTACAGGACTCCTAGACTCTACAGTGTAATCAAGCACTTGCCTCGGTACCTCCTGGGAAAGACGATACTTATTGTCGCCAGAGTACAGGACTCCTAGACTCTACAGTGTAATCAAGCACTTACCTCGGTACCTCCTGGGAAAGAAGATACTTATTGTCGCCAGAGTACAGGACTCCTAGACTCTACAGTGTAATCAAGCACTTGCCTCGGTACCTCCTGGGAAAGAAGATACTTATTGTCGCCAGAGTACAGGACTCCTAGACTCTACAGTGTAATCAAGCACTTACCTCGGTACCTCCTGGGAAAGAAGATACTTATTGTCGCCAGAGTACAGGACTCCTAGACTCTACAGTGTAATCAAGCACTTACCTCGGTACCTCCTGGGAAAGAAGATACTTATTGTCGCCAGAGTACAGGACTCCTAGACTCTACAGTGTAATCAAGCACTTACCTCGGTACCTCCTGGGAAAGAAGATACTTATTGTCGCCAGAGTACAGGACTCCTAGACTCTACAGTGTAATCAAGCACTTACCTCGGTACCTCCTGGGAAAGAAGATACTTATTTTCGCCAGAGTACAGGACTCCTAGACTCTGCAGTGTAATCAAGCACTTACCTCGGTACCTCCTGGGAAAGAAGATACTTATTGTCGCCAGAGTACAGGACTCCTAGACACTACAGTGTAATCAAGCACTTACCTCGGTACCTCCTGGGAAAGAAGATACTTATTGTCGCCAGAGTACAGGACTCCTAGACTCTACAGTGTAATCAAGCACTTACCTCGGTACCTCCTGGGAAAGAAGATACTTATTTTCGCCAGAGTACAGGACTCCTAGACTCTACAGTGTAATCAAGCACTTACCTCGGTACCTCCTGGGAAAGAAGATACTTATTGTCGCCAGAGTACAGGACTCCTAGACTCTACAGTGTAATCAAGCACTTACCTCGGTACCTCCTGGGAAAGAAGATACTTATTGTCGCCAGAGTACAGGACTCCTAGACTCTACAGTGTAATCAAGCACTTACCTCGGTACCTCCTGGGAAAGAAGATACTTATTGTCGCCAGAGTACAGGACTCCTAGACTCTACAGTGTAATCAAGCACTTACCTCGGTACCTCCTGGGAAAGAAGATACTTATTGTCGCCAGAGTACAGGACTCCTAGACTCTACAGTGTAATCAAGCACTTACCTCGGTACCTCCTGGGAAAGAAGATACTTATTTTCGCCAGAGTACAGGACTCCTAGACTCTACAGTGTAATCAAGCACTTAACTCGGTACCTCCTGGGAAAGAAGATACTTATTGTCGCCAGAGTACAGGACTCCTAGACTCTACAGTGTAATCAAGCACTTACCTCGGTACCTCCTGGGAAAGAAGATACTTATTGTCGCCAGAGTACAGGACTCCTAGACTCTACAGTGTAATCAAGCACTTACCTCGGTACCTCCTGGGAAAGAAGATACTTATTTTCGCCAGAGTACAGGACTCCTAGACTCTACAGTGTAATCAAGCACTTACCTCGGTACCTCCTGGGAAAGAAGATACTTATTGTCGCCAGAGTACAGGACTCCTAGACTCTACAGTGTAATCAAGCACTTACCTTGGTACCTCCTGGGAAAGAAGATACTTATTGTCGCCGGAGTACAGGACTCCTAGACTCTACAGTGTAATCAAGCACTTACCTCGGTATCTCCTGGGAAAGAAGATACTTATTGTCGCCAGAGTACTGGACTCCTAGACTCTATTGTATAACCAAGCACTTACTTCAGTTCAACCCACCAAACAAATGATAATGCTGCAATGCAGGAGTTGTGATCATATCCGTTAAGATATCTCGCTTTCTAATCAAGAGTACGTGATATAAGAAAGGTTCAACAGCTTCCTTGCAAAACTCCTCGTCTTCCAAGGGAGTGACGCAGACGTTCAGCTGTTTCTATAGAAGAGCCCATCTCAATAGGTGACCTTGGCCCAGATCGAGACCGCATAATTATGTATACTAACTGGCCCCCATCGATGGGCTAACGTCTGGTAATATAAGAATTTGGCGGATATACATTTGGATCAGTGTTTTATATGTTTTAAAGCTGGGATCTTTCTGTGATTAGCGTGGAACTCGTTGAGTTAGACTTAAAATCCTTAAGGTTACTCAGATGTCGTTAAGAAATAGTTTTTTTTCTTCTAGTGTCAAGTGTCATTTTAAATATCAGAGCTAAAACATAAAATGTCAATTGTGGTGTTTGAAGCCATATTTTCAGTGTTGCCTTAGTAAACAAGAGTCTTATAAAATGTCAATGTAAAAAAAACTAAAAATTGTTGGTAGCACTGATTTATAGATTTTTAAATGACATTCGGAGTCGCTAGAAGAAAAATAAATTGAACAACTTTTAGTGGGTAATTTTAGGGACTTGAGGTCCAAAACTACGTGTTCCTCGCAACCGATCGATGTACTAACGTTCAATAATAGCAAGTAAGATGTTTTATAGCAACTATATATGGTGTTCCTAGGGGAAACCCCCACACAAGGCCCGGCATGGATCTAGAAAAATTGCCGAGTTTCATCTACGTATGTTAAGAAAAAAAAATACGAGACTTACAGTAGTCGCATATGATGTGTAACATGTGACATGTTATCCCTTGTTAACAGTGAACTCTGTAAAACTTGACAGACTCCAGTGCCGGTTTTCATCAAATATGATATAATGAATATTTTCACACCAAAGAACGACATGAAGATGATTTATTGTAGGAATATCTTTAATGGGGCCTCCAAGCCTTGAAGTAATTTTGTATGCGATATTGATTCCACATAGCCACATGGCCGATAGTACCTCGATGCTTACATTAAATAAGAATACAGCAAAGGTATGAAGATTTAATAAATCATAATTGTTTTCAGCAAATATAATATAATTAATATTTTTACACCATAGAACGACAACTTGAAGATGATTTACTGTAGGCATGTCTTTAATGGGGCCTCCAAACCTTGAAGTAAACCGTATGCTATATACATTCCACTTAGCCACATGGCCGACTATTTTATTTATTTATTTATTTATTTATTTATTTATTTACTTATTTATTTATTTATTTATTTATTTATTTATTTATTTATTTATTTATTTATTTATTTATTTATTCATGTCTTTTGCAGTGGCGAAGTTAGGGCTCGTGGCCCTCTCTTACACTTAACCACATAGTTATAATAAAATACACAAATACTACCATTGAATAAGATACGTAAACTAGAAATTAAGTTAGAATAATACAGGACATAAAAAATAAAGATAGGAAGGAAGGAAGATTGTAGTTTAACGTGACCGTTAATCTCAAGATCATAAGCCACGGGACCTCCATTTTACGTGGAATCCGAACCACAGGACATGGCATTTCACTTTGAAAATCTCACATGCATTGACCGGGAAAGATAGCAATGCACATCAAACAATGAAACATATAAAACGGTTACGTGAAACAATAATAATAATAATAATAATAATAATAATAATAATAATAATAATAAGTGATAGTGTTAGATCTAGTAAATAACTGCGTATTTTAATTTTGAAATGACAAAGTTATTTACATACCATAATGGCTCAATCATGCTGTCTATCATCCATCACCAGTAACACGAAACAGTCAGCGGTGTTCAAAAGGAAATATCTGCAAGCAGTCTTACATTTTGTATAAGTCTTGCATTTCCTTACGTCAGCTGGGAGTGTATTCCAAAGTCGCGACCCAGTCACAACGAGGATTTATTGTACTTGGTTAACTGGACTAGCGAGGGAAGAGCCAGATCTAGTATTAATATTATGCAATGAGGACAGGAAATGAAATTTCGAAGAAATATACAGTGGGAGATTTTCGTCTAGGGTTCGATATACCGACGTCAAAATATGAAAATTTCGCCGCCCTTCAGGTTTCAGCCAAGAAAGAGCTTTGTAGCTAGGGGTTACGTGAGAATCGTAATTCAAATTGAAATCAAACCGAAGACTAGAGTTTAATGCTCGTTGCAGTTTTTTTAGTTTGTTCGCTAGTTGCATCAACAAGGACCACGTCGCAGTAGTCAAGTATTAGTAGTATCAGAGTCTCAATAAGTTTTATCCTCACGTCTTGTGTCAAAATTTCCTTATGCCGTTTGAGTGGATGTAGCGTCGCGTACATCTTCCTGCAAGTATTACTTACATGTGTAGACCAGTCAAGAGTTTCAGTCAGAGTCATACCGAGGTTCTTCACTGTTTTAATAAATGGGATTACGGTTGCATTACGGATAGTGTAGTTTTTATACAGTGAATTCAATAATCCCTGCGAACCGATTATAATACCTTGGGTCTTTTAGGGGTTGAGAAAGAGAGTGTTATCACAAGCATACACGCTGAGTTGTTGCAGGTCGGTGTTTACATCTCGTATCGCGTTCGCTATATCTTTGATACCAACGTGACAGTAAATTTGGAGGTCATCCGCATAAAGATGATATCTATTATATTTTATTACTGAGGAGATGTCATTAATATAAAGGACAAACAAAAGAGGACCAAGAACGGAACCCTTGGGGGGGGGTCCTGCCTTCCTGAGTCGCCACTGTGAAGCAGTATCTTGTGTTATTACACGTTGCATGCGATCTGTAAGATATGCGGTGAAAAATTGTAAAGCTTCATTACCGAAAAAGCATGCAAGTTTCTTCAACAATGTCTGGATGTGTATCGTGTTAAAAGCCCTACTGAAGTCAAGCAGTGTGAGTATTGTCACTTGTCTTTCGTCCATTGCTTGTCTGATATTCTCAGTCACTTTGAGAAAGGCAGTTGCTGTGCTATGGCCCTTCTTGAAGCCAGATTGAAGTGGATCCAGAAGAGAGCGAGCGTGCAGGTATTTCAGTATTTGAGTATGTACCAACCGTTCTAACGCTTTGGAAAGAGCGGGGTGAATAGAAATTTGTCGGTAATCGGATAGAAGTTTAGAACCTGGGTTCTTAGAAAGTGGGATTACATTAGCGTACTTCCAAATTGCAGGTAATGTGCCGTTTATGTGTCTGCCGGGAGAAAAGTGAACTCTGTTGGTTATTGAAATAACTACTTGTAAAACTGCAGTGACAAATCCTGACCGGTTTTCAGCAAATATGATATAATGAATATTTTCACACCAAACAACGACAACTTGAAGATGATTTATTGTAGGAATATCATTAATGGGGCCTCCAAACCTTGAAGTAAACCGTATACGATATAGCCTACATTCCACATAGCCACATGACCGACAGTACCAATCTTCGCCACCGCGTGCACTCATTGTTTCCGTCCCAACCATTTCCGTTTCATTGTTTCCGTCCCATCCATTTCCGTTTCATTTATCAAAATCACCCCCACAAAATATACAATACAGATACCGAGTGGAAAGATGTTACACATAAAAAAAAACATGGCTCTCTAGTTTTAGAATTTTGAGATTTTCACTCATAGGTGAGAAAATCGAAAGTAACCCTATATGCCTCGCCGGACTCTGCTACTTCGAGCTTTACTGCTGTATCTTATGCACTTGCGTAGGGTAATGACCCGTCATGAAGTGTGTGGAGGCGTAGAAGTCTCCTTGTATGAGGCAGTATATACAGTCGTTGTGAAACCTTTCCCTTGTATTTCCT
This sequence comes from Meconema thalassinum, assembly GCA_946902985.2. Lineage (NCBI taxonomy): Eukaryota > Metazoa > Arthropoda > Insecta > Orthoptera > Tettigoniidae > Meconema > Meconema thalassinum. Next base: position 471,451,383 of record OX336388.2, on the reverse strand, counting down.
GAGGTAGGAAATATTCTTCCTGTGTTTACAAGTCTTGGATGTGTTCTCAGACGATGCATGAAGTTTCTGAGCCCTGAGGGCGCGCGAGATGACGTATCAAATTGCAAGGAAGTTCTCTGGTTCCCATGGAAACTGGCTGCTAATTACTTCACCTGTTCTCGTTAAAACAAAATGTCAGTGCGTGTTACTCAATGTATTGTCTGACCACATTCTCTTCTTGAGACAGTTGATTTACGGTACATCATTTTAAATAATCGAATTGTCTCCTTACTTATACGATTTACGCTTTTCTTCAGAGATGGGGTCTAGCGCCATACTACCTTCGTTACTTTGAGGTAACGAGGATACTGTAACGCTGCTCCTTTTCAGAGTGATCACCTCGTAGTTGCTAGCATTCTTGGTTGTCACCCCAGAGGCCCGGGTTCGATTCCCGTCTCTGTCAAGGAATTTAATTGTGGTCAGGGCTGGAACGGGGTCCACTCAGCCTCGTGAGGTAAAACTGAGGAGAGGAGTGTTCGATCCCCACCTCAGCCATCCTAGACGGGGTTTTCCGTGGTTTCTCCACTCCTACGCCAGGCAAATGCCGGGATTGTTCCTAACTTAAGGTCATGGCCGCCTCCTTCCCAATCCTCACTTGCATTAAAAATACACTCACTGCTACAAACCCCACAATAACACAAGTTATCAGACACATTCTACACACACCCAAGTACATGATGTCGCAAAGCTCCTAAATTACTCAAGATTAACAACAACAACACATTTTCACACTAAGTAACTGTACTTTGTTACTATTTTTGGTAAGTAACGGTAAAGACAGCAGGGGGGGGGATTGGAAGTCCGGAGATAAATCCCGACAGTGATAGCGGCCATCCTGAGTTAGATTTTCCCTTTTTGCCTTCCTCACTTATTCCAGCCAAAGGTCGGATTGCTACTTTATTTCAAGTCTCTAATTTATTACACGGTTAAAGTCACCACAGAAACACAGGTTATCAGACAAATTCAGCACTCACACACAAGTTCACGAAGCTGATGGCCAATATGTTCCAAGTCTCTAAAATAAGTTAACAAGAACTTGACCAGAAGAGTGATGGTGTAGCTGTATATTTGCTCGTCTCTCACCATCGCGTTCTTGGTTCAATTCCTGGCTAATGCACGTGAGTTTTTCAAATACAAATTCATATCCAGTGGTTAACATTCCACTGTAATCGGAGGTCTCGAGGCTAATGATCGTAGGATTAAGGACCACGAAAAATAAACAAAGAACTCAATATTTATATGGTTTTTGCCATGTTTTTCTTGGTCCCGCATGGACGTCTTACTCGTATACACAATATTTAAGATATAAGAGTTTACCTTATAAAGAGCCTTTTTGTTTTTGTTTTTACTTTACTTACTTTAATTGACGTGCACAAGGATAACATTCTGGTTTGATGGCTATGGCATAGGATAGTAGCCTCATGGGGTCATAAAGAGAGAGAAGTCGAATTCCTCTCAGACATTCAAAAAGTGTTCTTCCGTGGTTTCCCATGTCTTGTCCCCGACCATCTCATTCCTCATCCTACCCCAATTACTGGTAAATACACTAGTACTGTCATCATTAGGGACCAGATTTTTAGGTTTATAAAATTGTCTTTTTTGGTTTTCAAAAACATAAAATTGGTTATTTTAGGTTTTTAATATGTAGAATAGGTTTTTGAATATATTTTAATGTTAAAAGTGTAGCAAATGTTGGAATAAACTGCGGAAAGCTTAAAATTAATGCCTGATTGTTAGTAGAAAGTCTGATTGCAACGAGAGTGTTTTACATAATGATACGTCTTTTATCAAATTATAACACTTTTAGACAATATTTGCTCTCCTTATATATGTTAATTATTCAAATTAACACTCTAGCCCGTTTATTTATCTTGGTTTATTTAGAATATAGGAACTTGGAAACAATGAAAGATTCATTCCCACTTTCCTGACAATGAATAACCAAACAAGATATAGGCTGAAAAGTGCTAACATTTTTCGAATTTTCTGGCAGGTAGGATTTTTCTCCATCAACTAAAGCTAGGAATAAAAACTGTCTTGTGGTTTACTTTTAAAAATACGAACTAAAATTGAAATATACTACAATGAAAGGAACAAAACTACAATTAGGTATTTTTAGGTACTCGCATATCATTTAGTTTTTTTAGGTACTTCAGAATTCATGAATATTGCTCTTTTGAGAGTGACAGAGAAGTATTTTTGTATTTGTATTTTGTAAGGAAGAAAAGAAAACCACACACACAGGTGGTTTTCTTTTTGTCGTGTAGCCTCCTGAGAGGCCGAGTGCAGGTCTTTCTAGTCGACGCCCGTGGGCGACCTGCGCTCGGGATGAGAGATGGAATGGATGAAAATGAATGAAACTGGTCAATGATGTGGAAGGAAGCGGCCGTGGCCTGTCAGAAGGTAATGTCCCAGCATTTGCCTGGGAAACCACGGAAAACCATTTCAAGGACAGCCGACGGTGGGGCTCGAGCCCACGCGTCTACCGAGTCAGCAGAGAGCTTGGCCCCATGACCTAACGCTGCGCTTTAGCCAGCGTAGCCCCTACTGTCGGTATAAAAGTGAAGGTCAAAGCACTAAACTGTCACTGCAGTTTCATTGTCTGGAATTAACTCTGCAGAAGAGCACACGAAGGGCAAGCCACAGTGTTGGCCGGACGGAAGTGCTTGTTTCTGCGCGAGTTCTTATGACAATGTCGCGGAACTGATGATGAAGATAATATATTCTAACGAGTACAGCCGTGCACAAAAAATGTGTGTTGGTCCAGAATAGAACTATGAACACAATGCCGTCAGACAAAGCTCAGGACCCGAGAGTAGTGCTAGTGTTTGCTGCTGGTTGGAGTCCGGCCGCGGGTGTGTATTATCTATTGCTATATAGTGAGCCCGTGCGAATGCTAGAAGTCTGATTGGCAGTGGAAGATTAGACAGTTTAGAACGGTTTCTCCAACAGTACACTTCTACAGTCACTACAGAAATACAGGTTATCAGACAAATCCAACGCACACTTCAGTACTGTTACTTACACGGAGCTGATAACGAAGATATCCCTAGCCTCTAAACTGAATTGACTGGCTGCGTAGCTCAGCGGTAACGTTCTCGCCTGCTGTGCTCAAGGTTGCAGGATCGAATCCTGGTGCAGTCAAGTGGCATTTGAGGGTGAACAAATGTGAGGTAGCCGTATCTGTAGATTTACTGGCACGTTAAAGACCCCCCTTCCGGGCAAAATTCCCGCAACCCGGCGTCTCTAGAAGTTGCAGTAGTTAAAAGGGACGTAAGACCAATAACATTATTATCTAAAGTGAATTAATGACAAAAACAACAAACATTGAGAACACTTTGAGTTTTACTTACTATACTTATAGGGCATTGGAATATTGTGGTATCCCCATTTTCAACTCCAGTTATCATAGAATAGTATTACACAAGTTCTATAGAATGATTAAAGACATCAAGGTAACCAAGATGATAGCTACTCTCCTGGAAAATCATCGCTTTCTTGTTGAATATCAAGGGCGCAGAAGTAGATGGAGAAATCAAAGGAATGGTCTCCCTCAAGGCAGTGTATTGGCTGCTATTCTTTTCAACATCTACACAAATGACCAGCCATTACCAGAAGACTCTAAAAGTTTTATAGGCCTATATGCCGATGACCTTGCTCTTACTACTCAGACTGATACCTTTGATGAAGCTGAGATTTCTTTAACTGTAGCATTAGAAGAGGAAAATCACCTGAAACCAAATCCAGCTAAGACCCAAATTTGCGCCTTCCATTTACGGCATGTACAGGCCTCTCAGAAGCATAATGTATTCTGGAAAGGGAGTTTACTGGCACATTGCTTTACACCAAAGTACTTGGAAGTTATGCTGGATCGCACATTAACATACAAGAAACATTGCCAAAACTTAAAACATAAGATAGGCTAGCTGCTAGAAACAACATCCTACGCAAATTGTCAGGAACCATTTGGGGAACACAACCACAAACAATCAGAACATCAGCTCTAGCTCTATGCTACTCTGGTTAAGTGTAAGAGAGGGCCACGAGCCCTAACTTCGCCACTGCAAAATACATAAATAAAAAAATAAAAAATAGGCCTCCCCGGTTTGGTACAGATCAGCCGATGCGAAGTATATCGACATCGCTCTCAACGAAAGTTGCAGGATCATTACAGGATGCTTAAAACCAACACCTATTAAGAAGATCCAACTTCTAGCTGGTATTGCTAACAAAGAGAGGCTCCAATCATCTACTTCAGAAGCACCACCCCTCTATGGATACCATCCTGCCACACGGAGGCTGAAATCTAGAAAGTGTTTTCTCCGCACATCAGTTAAGCTCCAAGGGAAAGCAGTGAATGCTAGGATCAAGATGTGGAAAGAAAGAACTAACCACCTTTCCAACTGGATGGAGCTGAAGGAAAGTCTTCCATGTGGACACCAGGAGAAGTGGACAACTTGGAAAGCCCTTAACAGACTCCGTACAGGAGTCGGCAGAACAAGAGTAAATCTGTGGAGGTGGGGTTTCTCAAGCGACTCATCACTCTGTGACTGTGGAGAGCTGCAGACAATTCAACATTTATGACAGTGTGACTTATGTCCTTCAACGTGCACTATGAAAGACTTGATTGCAGCCTCCTCCAGCGCTATTGACGTCGCCCAATACTGGTAAAAAAACAACAACATCTAGCTCTCAAATTTGTTGCTTCAATATTTGATTGTTTTGTATAATAGGCCTGTATATATGTAGGCCTATGGTAGAAATGTAGATATTCTGTATTCAATACTCAAAATTCATATTGATATTTCTGACACGAATAAAGAAAGAACTCCAGTCAAATGCTGGAACGGTACCTTCTGACAGGCCACGGCCGCTTCCTTCCACATCCTTGCCCAGTTTCAATCACCATCATTCATTTCATCTCTCATTAACTCCTCTCAGGAGGTTGGCGTCAGGAAGGGCATCCGGCAGTAGAAACCATCCGCCACAAAGAGTTCCATCACACCTCATCCCTGACCCCGTTGGAAAACGGGAATAATAAGGGGTAGACATGCACGTATAGGGCATTGGAATAGGCTTCTTACCATCAATAGCCATAATCTGGTTTCTGACTCCCTTAGCAAGATAACTCAGCAGGAAGATCCTATTGAATTGATGCCATATTTAGTTGGTATCAACAGGTTGCGTGTGAAAGAAGTGGCTCTGTTGGCATCCGTTCAACTAGCCTCTGAGGTCCCAGCATTTCGTGATCAGGAAACAGTTGTCTCTTTAGAGGACCAATTGGGGTACCGTATATTACTCTTCAGACACGACTAGTATCAGATCGACGTATTCAATCAGACCATATGTATTTCTACCAGGTCGAGGATGAGTTTTCTGCATGGTAGGTGGTTTATACGGCCAGGTGTCCTTCCCAACTCATCAGAGACGTTAATGAGTAACTCTTAAAAATACTATGCCTATTGATACAAATAATATAATAATATCGTATGGCCTCGGGTGCCTGGTGCAAGCTTTGTTATTTGATACTCAGAGGGTAGCTTGCATGTCGAATTTCGTTGTTCCTTGAAGCACTATAAAAGTCAACGAGGTTAGATATCTAAGCTCCTTGAACACTATAGCGCTTTCTAGTAGAGAAATGAGGAACTTTGTGTTGGCGGAAACTCCCGAGATTAATTTTGCCATTATGAACACGGCCTTCTGAATTCAAATGGGTTCTTTGACATGCCAACATCGTATAACATGGTGTCGTAATTTTTGCCTCCTTTCAAAAATCACTTACCACTGCAAGCGTGGGGTTGGTAGACCGACACGTTAACCACCGTGGTAATCTATCGATACAAATTATGAACATCTATTCAATTGTTGTAGGCTACGTGTTTCGACCCTTCAATGGAGTCTTCTGCAGTTAAATGTAATAATTTATAATCTCTTCTAATTAAAAAATAAGAGTAAACATAACTAAACTGTAAATAAATACAATCAACATATTTAATAGGCGTCTTTCCGGTAAGTTTAATTTTAAATATTCGATTCCCAATCCTTACCGTTTAAATTGAGACCAATAGTCTGGAAGGAAGGAAGGGAGGAGGGAGGGAGTGAGGAAGGAAGGGCTGGAGGGAGAGAGGAAGAAGGGCTGGAGGAAGGAAGGAAGGAAGGAAGTAGTTTTACGTGGGCGTTAATCTCACGATCATGAGCCACGCGATCTCCCTTTTACGTGGAATCCGAACCACAGGACATGGCATTACACTTTGAAAATCTGAAAATTTGAAATTTTGTGTAAGGATATCCATTTATTTATTTATTTATTTATTTATTTATTTACTAGCAACCCACCCCGACTTCGCCCGGTATCTTTAACGGTTTACCCAGCGTAAGCTTAAAGGGTGCATGGACGGCAGGTCCCAGACGCAATTCAGAAAAGCCGAGGTGAACAGTGAAACTCCGAACAAATATATTCTTCTCTGAAGTCTTAACTCGACACGTTTCGACTATTTTATGCTGGCCGAAGATGGGATGATAGGCTCGCTCGCTAGCTCGTGAATTCGCTTCGAAGCTAGTAATTTAAAATTCCACTGAATGGAGATTTTCGGAAGAAATGAAAACGTAAATACACTTGTAGTGGGTGATGTATTAAAGATAGAGATATTCTGTTCGAGACTCTTTTGTAGAACTCTTCACGCTGAACAATTCTTACACTCATAGTAGGCTATGCAGATATTTTTAACGGTAGGCCTATACCCAGCGTAAGCTTAAAAGACGCACGGACGGCAGGCTTTTCATTGACTCGATTCACTGAAATTGTTGCTGCTCGGCTTTCTTTGGTCATGAATGAATGTTTTTCTACTGGACCCTTTCTCGAGAAATCCTTACAGAATGGTGGAAACCACATCAAAATCCATTCAGTAGTTCTCGAGATTACCCGTTACATCCAAGAATCGGAGGCTTTGTTTTATACTATGTAGAGATTTATTTATTTATTTATTTATTTATTTATTTATTTATTTATTTACAGTTTAGTTATTTTACTCTTATTTTTAAATTAGAATTTTATTATACAATAGATTTATGCTGAAGAAGACTCCATTTAAGGCTGGAAACATGTAGGCTACAAGAATTGAATATATGTTTCATAATTTGTATTGATAGGAGTTATCTATACATCATTACGGAAAATATTTTTCATTTCTTAGCATGGTAAATGTTATTGCTTTTTGCTAGTTAATGAGTGGTGAAGATGAAATAACAAAAACTAGCATACCTTACAGGGTTATATTTATATATCAGCACCAACGCGCGCGGGATGTTCCACTAGGATGTTGCCCGTGCGTCGGCCGACCGCGGCTGATAAAATTGCCGTGCGGTGACAGATGCAGCTGACAAGACGAGTGCGCTTAGATATAACGAGGGGAATGACATCAGTGGAGGTCGGTCGATGCACGGCCAACAGCCGAGTGGAAAATCCTCGCGCGCGACGGTACTGATATATAAATATAACCCTGTATAACGCAATGCATTGTGATATGTCATCCTAATTCACTCGAAGGGCTCACAACTAGTGGGATGTGGGTTAACGACCACGGGATCCCAGCTTATTCCAGTATTGCTTCTACAGGGCGCCAGGAAATGTTCTCCGCAGTGGCTGCGTGCAGCTGCGAGAGGTAGCGTCATCAGTTTAGTTGGCAGCACGGTGTCCTTGATAGGGTGAAGGCCACATGTGTGGGCTATGGGCTGTCGAAACAGTCAGTGTATATAGTTAGATTATTGGAAGAGTGCAACAGTATGTTATGAATGGCTGTGGTGAGTATAAAGTTTACTGTTTGTTTGTTATGATACAAGCGACAGCTGTGCTGCCAACGTAACTGGTGACGTAATCTCTCGCAGCAGCTTGTAAACACTGCGGAGACATTCCTGGCGCCCTGTACCTATTTGTACCGGACTCATATCCTTCAGCTTTCCTGTCCACCTTCCTCGGTCAACTCTTGTTCTCTTCAGACTCCGATGGTATTAGGGTATCCGAGGCCTAGGGTATCTTCCCACATTATTGGCCTTGTCTTTTTCTCTTGCTGATACTTTCATTCTTCGTGGGAGTCAGACCACTTCTCTTTTTTCAAGGTATTTCCAACATTCTGAATAAGGCCCTAAAGGAGGAAGAGCGTATTTTTCCCCACCACGTACTGTGCACTCTGGATAGCGCTACTCCCTCAAGGGCTCACTGCTGGTAAACTCCGAAGTTGGCGATCCCGAAGATTCCTGAGCTGGGTCGATCCTCTTCCCTGTCTTTCAATTCCAGTAATCCTATTCCTTCAGTCATTTTTATTGTCATTTAGTTGTTGTTGGCGATTGATTTAGGGGCTTTGTGACATCGTGGTCATGGACCCCTTGTACCTGGGTGTGCGTGAATTTTGTCTGATAACCTGTGTCTTTGTGATGGCTGTATTAGTGTGTGTGTATTTGTAATTCGGATGAGGATTGGGATGGTGGAATCCTTGGCCTTCTGTTAGGAACTCTCCCGGTATTTGCATGGAGTAGTAGTAGTAAACCAGGGAAAAGCTCTTCCAAGATGGCTGAGATGGGAATCGAACCCACCTCTTCTCAGTTTTGCCTCACGAGGCTGACTGTACCCCGTTCCAGCCCTCAGATAAGAATTAAATTTCTTGGCAGAGACGGTGATCGAACCCGGATCTTCGGGGCGGCAGCCAAGAATACTAGCTGCTACACCAGGAAGTGGACAGTATAGATATAGTTCAGTTAGTTATTAGTTAGTTTTAGTTGTAGTATTCATTTCATCTTTATCAACACTGAAAGCATTAGGAGCCGTTGGACTCGCTGTTTCGCCCCATAATACAACCACTACTACCACCACCACCACCAACATGTTGTCCTAATTGTAGAAAATTGTTATTTTTTGACTTCATAGAATATCTGGTTGATTGGGGGCAGATAACCTCGCTGTTCTGCCCCTTAAAAGTACAATAACTAATATAATACCGTACATAATGCCGGCCCCGTGGTGTTGGGGTAGCGTGCCTGCCTCTCACCAGGATGCCACGGGTTTGATTCCCGGCTCCGTCAGGGATTTTAGAAACTGACCAGAGGGCTGGAACGGGGTGTACTCAGTCTCGTGAGGACAATTGAGTACGGTAGCTGTCTGACAGTGAGGCAGCGCCCCGATTATGAAAACCAAGATTAACGGCCGATGAGACCCGATGCGCTGATCACGCGTCACCCCAATATCTGGAGGCTAAATGGTTGGGCAGCGGTCGCTTGGTAGGCCTAGGCCCTTCACGGGCTGTAGTGCCAGTGGTTATTTATTAATACCGTATATATCTGATAAATGTGTATGTATGTATGTATTTATGTATGTATGTCTACCCCTAATTATTCCCGTTTCCAACGGGGAGGGGGAAAATATGCGATGAAAGTTTATGTGGCGGATGGTTTTTACGGATGGATGACCTTCCTGACGCCAACCTCATGAGAGGAGTTAACGAGAGATGAAATGAATGAAGATGAATGAAACTGCGAGAGGATATGGAAGGAAGCGGCCGTGGCCTGTCAGAAGGTAACATCCCAGCATTTGCCTGGAGTTGAAAATGGGGAAACCACGGGAAGCCATTTCAAGGACGGTCGACGATGGGGCTCGTACCCACGTCTACCGAGTAAGCATAGAGCTTGGCCTCATGGCCTAGCACAGCGCGTTAGCGAGCGTAGCTACCGCTGTCGGTAATAAATATCTGGATGATATTATTGTAATTGGATGCCATGCACTCTCTACGTGTATGCGGTGATGGCTCGTCTAAATGGGGCTGGGGGCTCAGCGAGAGATTTATTGTTTACAGTGCAACTCCACACACTCCACATTGCCTAAGTATAACACTACACTACAACTACACAATTTACTCCACCGATTTTTGCTGGTTCCTTGACAGCTCCCGCATTGAAACGACTCCTGCAATCAAGTACAGTAGGTAGCAGGGCCAGGGTCGTATATAAGGGGGTTGCTGAGGGGGTCCAACCCTCCCCTCCCCCCCCCCCCCGAAAAGCCTATAAAAATTAAGAATGTGCTGCTTTGGTAAGAGCATAAAATAATTGTGAATTTGGTTGTACCCTAATCTTAACTTATCGGCTAAGTTATAAACAATATTAAAATTGAAATTATACTAACTCGTGGTGTAATGGGTAGCATTCTTCGCTGCCACCTCGGATATCCGAATTCGATTCCCGGCTCTGCCAAGAAATTTTAATTCTAGTCTGAGGGCTGGAACGGGTTGCACTCAGCCTTGTGAGGTAAGGCTGTGAATTCCACAGTATGTTTTTTGAGAAATACATGTTAAAAAAACTGTTTGCCTTTCTGCTTAGTAAATGGACAAATATTTAGATGTATGCCATTCATACTCCATAGATCATAATAGAAAATGCATTAAGTATAAAATTTTATTTGAGTGTTGTGTTGTATTTTACAACTTTTTTTTGTATTGCCAGTAATATTGTAGGCTATATAAACGTTGAATCTTATCTAAAATAATCACACACTGTTATATGCTCTAAGATATTGGTTGATATTTCTGGGTATTTTGCGGTGACAATCCCCTGAGAATACTCACAATTTCCTAGCATAGTCAAGCCCCCCGATTTTTTTTTCTATATACGCCCCTGAGCAGGGCACACATATCACTGTCGCAAAGCCCCTAAATTAAGCAATAACATCATATTAACAAGAAGGAAATAAAACTCGGCAAATCTTCTAGATTTGTATCGTGTATTTTGCGGGATTTAACCTAGGTGCACCAAGTCAGGCTCTTCAGCGGGCTCTGGGTGACCGTGCCGAGACTTGGTGTATCTAGGCTAAATCTCGCAAAAGAAACTACAAAAAATCTAGACGATTTGCTGAGTCTGAGTTTCTTGGCTGTGAAAGCCAATACCGTATACCAAGTTGAATCACTCTCGCTGTCTTCAGCATGAGCTGACATCGACTCTCTTGCTCAAGTATGAAGTCACCGCTCAACTGCCCACTCTATGTATTTTATGGCCTGGAACACGAAGTAGTATGAACAGTGCTTTTCAATGATGAAGACATTGTATGGCGAAATAATATTTACATCATCATTCAATAGGCAAAGAACTGGTGAGTTGTCATGGTAACTAGTACCTTGTGGCTGTTTTGTCAGACTACATTCTAAATACTGTAGATAGCTTTGAAGCCAATTTTAGCCTACTTTCGATTTTTGAAAAAATAAAATAAAAAATAAAGTCGACTTCTGAGATCTACACGGGCCAAAAGGTGTCAGTCTGTCTGTCTGTCTGTCTGTCTGTGCCAGTGTATGTGTATGTCTGTCCCCCCTATCAGTTCAAACATGACAAAACCGAATTGAATGAAATTTGGTACAGAGGTAGCAGTGGCAAAGGGAACCTCAGTGTCATGTTTTATATCGCCTCCAGCTTAGCCAAACCTTAATGGCGGCCACCCAAATGTTCAAAACTTAAAATCAAATTACGACTGAACTAATCATCGGCTCTCTGCCATATTTGGTAAAAACATACCTTCATACGGGACGCATCCTGCGCCTGAACTACAGGGCCATCAGCCGTACCATTTGAAGATGGCGGCTGTGTGAATCATGCACGTATTCTAATCCATTACTTAGGACCCACCAATTCCGATTATCAAACCGAGAGTGGTTTAAGCTATCCTAAAGGACGTGACCCGTTGGTTCTTACAATTTTATAGTATAATATTATACTGTAGCAGTGACTTAAAAGAGCTGAGCCGTTTCAGTCACATGATAAGATGGCAGCTGAACTCTCGTTCCTGACCTATATTTCAGTAGTTTGAGTATGTTGCATGCAATATACGCTACTGATAGAAGTAATATAAACTTTGTATGAAATGGTTTATAATGAAGCTATACTGCACTGAAGAAATCGTTTATTTCAAGTCATTATTTGCTAACACGTTGTATCTAAGTCTGTTGATAACACTGAATTACTATGGACCTGTTTGACTCTGTGGTAGAGGGTTGGTCTGTTACCCGGTCGGCCGGGGTTCAAAGCCTATTAGATTTGTTTTTTTACTTGATTGTTTATATTTATTGTTTAATGACTACTCAGATGTTATAAAATTAAGCATTATAATGTGCTTTCTACAATAGAAAATATATATTTAATTAAAAGTCCGAGCTGTTGTAACCGGAGTTTGACGGTGGCTGGCACCGTATTCCCTCTCGTATATTCCGCTCTTGCAACATAAATAGCTTAGCTCTCCACATTACAGATTGAGGAAGGTTAGTCTGGGTTTACACTAGTGTTCATTTCTTACACCTCGGCTAGGTTATGCAGTGTATATGTACAGTTGTGCTTGGTGGATTACAATTTAATGTTGTCACTAAACACGTAACACATTTATCAGGGAGTATAGTGATATTGGCGTTTTTCTGCAGACCTTTTGGTGAGCGAGCAATGATGTTTGATCACAGATTGTGCATATCGTCTTTACCTATCAGATTCTAAGAATATATAGCGTTTTCTGAGAGTAAGCAGTGTTAATATAATAAGTAATCACAGATCAGAAGAAACCATTGAATGGAAGAAACTGAGGTAAAGCGGATACCTTTTCAAAATACCTGGCCTCCTGAAGTATATTACAATTTTGTAATAGATCAACTTATGACCATGAGAGCGCTCTGATTAACTTTGAGTGACGTAATGAAGAGTGCGCAGTTCTTTGTTTTTAATTGTTATATTGTATTACAAGCTGTACCCGGCATGCGTTGCAATGCCAATCAAAGAAAGTGTTGGCGTTGAAATTCTGTTTCTTGAAGTGCTTTTGGATACACAACATGTTAACTGCCTCTAAGCTATCGTAAAATGGATTTTCTAATTTAGAACCATTCGTGGAAGCGTGCACAACAACTTTCAAAAGTTTCATCGCTGTCACTCATTTGTTGAATCTACTCGTACGCTACCTGTTGTGAAATGGATTTACTAAGTCGAAACCCTTCCCTGGCATGTACACAATAACTAATCAATGATTCATCGCAATCGGATGAATTGTATATGCACGTATACGGGGTTTTGTTTAAACGATTCGTGCACTGTCACTCATTTGTTGGATCTACTCGTGCGCTACCTATTGAGAAATGTATTACTAAGTCGAAGCCCTTCCCTGGCGTGTACACAATAACTCATCAAGGTTTCATCGCAATCGAAGAATGTTATATGAACGCAATAGGGGATTTTGTTGAAATGCTTCGCGCGTCGTCACCCATTTGTTGCATCTACTCTTGCGCTACTTATTGTGAAATGGATTTACTAAGTCCCCTTCCCTGGCGGGTACACAATAACTGATCAATGTTTCATCGCAATCGGATGAATAGTATATGAACGCATACCTGATTTTGTTTAAATGATTCACGCTCCGTCACTCATTTGTTGAATCTACTCGTGCGCTACCTACTGTAAAATGTATTTACTAAGTTAGAAACCGTCACGTAAGTGTCCACAACATCTCACCCAAGTTTCATCGCTATCGGACTAATGGGATATGAAGACATAGGGGACTGTATTGAAACGCTCCGCATGTCGTCGTTCATTTGTCGAATCTACTCGTGTGCTACCTACTGTGAAATGTATTTACTAAGCCAGAAACCTTCCTTGGAGTGTCCACCATATTTCACCCAAGTTTCACCGCTAACGGCAGAATGGTATATGGCCTTATACGGGACTTGGTTGAAACGCTTCGCGCGTCGTCCCTCATTTGTTGAATCAACTTTTGCGCTGCATATTGTATAGTGGATTTACTAAGCCAGAAATTTTCCATGACGTGTACACAACATCTCACCCAAGTTTCATAGCTACAGACGAATGGTACATGAATGCATACGGGACTTGGTTGAAACGCTTCGCGTGTCGTCGCTCATTTGTTGATTCTACCCTTGCGCTACATATTGTAATATGGATGTACTCAGCCAGAAACCTTCCCTGGAGTGTACACAACATCTCACCCAAGTTTCATCGCAATCGGATGAATGGTATGTGAACGTATACGGGACGTTGTCGAAACGCTTCGCGCGTAGTCACTCATTTGTTGAATATAAACGTGCGCTTCGTATTGTAAAATGGATTTACTTAGCCAGAAACCTTTCCTGGAGTGTACACAACAATTCACCAAACATTTATCATTATCAGACGACTGGTATATGACTTTATACGGGACTTTGTTGAAACGCTTCGCGTGTCATCGCTCATTTGTTGAATCTACTGGTGCGATACCTATTGTAAAGTGTATGTACTAAGCCAGAAACCTTCCCTGGAGTGTACACAACATCTCACCCAAGTTTCATCGCTATCGGATGAATGGTATATGAAATTATATTGGACTTTGTTGAAACGCTTCGCGCGCCGTTGCTCATTTGTTGATTCTACCACAGTATAGATACCAATACAGTATGGACACTTCGGCAAAACCGGAAGAACGGATTTTCAAAAAAACAATTGATAAGGGGGAGCACCAATACACCTGTAAGCCGCTAGGTAGCACCACTTATGGACAAACACATGATAAACAGCTGATTGATGAATGTATATTTTATGTCATTTATTTAACTCTATTTCAACACACTAGCTCTCTTTATAATCAGATATTTTAAGAAAATAAATAACAAGAAAATAGAAAGTGTTAATACTACTGTGTTTTAATTCTAAGAAGTGTGGAATTTAATGTTAAACACCACATTCCTCCAGTCCTGTGGTGTCGCATTGTGATTGCATCGTAACGATGAAAGGTTATGATATGTTTTTAATGATTAAATTAACACACGATATATTGAAAAGTGTGGAGGAAATGTGGATTTTGTTTCTTAAACTTTTGTAGTCTGAGATAATGCAATTCAAGTTTTCTACAGTAACTGTAAATAAGTGTTAATTTTTAGCTTCCTAACGTAAATACCCGGGAATTTATTTAGTCAATAAAAAGTCATGTTGATGGGTGGGGACAGCCTTATTATGCAGTGTTATTTTCACATTTCATGATATGCCTAGGCTACTTCTTACTCCTCATTTCTTAGCCTACTCACACTTCCGTTCATTATCTTGTGTTCCAAGAAGAATTCAATACCGGTACTGTAACTCATGTGCTAAGGAATCTCTTTTCATTACCTTTATTAGTTCCACGTCTTTGTGTGGCTATTACAGGAGCAACAAGTAGCTTTCAGATTCAACAAATAGACTATACATTTACTGGTAGATTGTTTTGTTTAGCCTACAGATGGCCTAAAAATAAGTAAAGTAAAGCTGAAATACAAGCTCAGGGCTTACAGTGAAGTAAACCGGCCAACCACCCTTCGTACAGAGGCCTGCTTCTTTAATCCTAGAAGCCAAGGTCACGCCCAGATCTCCATTCGGAGATCCTAAAGTCGTCATATTATAGTTTTGGACTGGGTTTTGATTCTTGGTTAATGCATGTTAGAATTTCCGAGTTGCATCGAGTGGTTCAAATTCCAAATATAAAAAAGAAAGGTTCTGTGACTTATGATCACGAGAGCCACATGAAGCTACAAGTTTGCTTTGCTTTCTGTCGCTAGTGAATGTAATAAAGTAATATAACTGGTAAATAACACTTTGTGCAATGGTGTCGCCAATCAATCAAGAAAAACGCTCAGTCCTAAACTTGCTCTAACCATAGCTTAACACCAATCAGACCTAACTTTAACCTCGTCACGACTAATAAGTTGCCATCTATCCGCACCGCACTTTTTACTTGTCAGTGGTATGTCAACTCCTTATTCTCCCCATTCTGCAGAAATGGAGATAATGTAGGATGAGTTTTCCATGCGATGGATGGTTTTTACACCTGGATGAGAGAAGTGTTAGGCTCATAATGCTGTGTGGCTTTAGGAGAGGCCTGGGGCAGGTCTTTCCAGTTGGTGCCTGTAAGCGACATGTACATCATAGTGGAATTAATACTGGTCATTAGGAGGCCTAACTATATGCCATAGCTTCAATTACCAGGCCTACGTCAAGAGTTAACAAAGGGCTATCGTGGTGTAATCAGTTCACACTCTGCGCAGAGTGCTGGGATTCAGTTTCAAGTCGTAACAGCAGTCTTATTTTAAACACTAAAGTTTCAAAGTATGTATAATTTTATTAATGCAGCCAATGGCCATGTACTTTTCTTTTCAGGACGGGTCAGGGAAGGGATATTGGAGGGAAGTTGGCCGTGGATTTATTGGCATTTGCCTGGTAGTGAAAATGGGAAACCACCGAAACCATTTTCAGGACGGTCGAGGTGGGATTCGAACTCACGCTCTCCCGATGCCAGCGAGGCACGAGGTAGCACATTAGCGCTCTCGGCCACCAAGGCCGGTTCGAAGTATGTATGCCTCTTGGTAAGCTATAATCTGGAGTCATTTATATAACCATATTTTTTGACATACCGGTACTGTATATATTATTATAGTTCCAATTAGGACCTCTTTGGTCCATGACCCATGTACTTGTGTGTGCATGGTATTTGATAATCAGTGTTGTGGTGAATGTAATGTAATTGTTGTTTTGAGGGGCGGAACTTCGAGGTCATCTGCCCCTAGATTGTTGTGGTAACTAGCAGTGTTTGTAACTTGAACAGTACTCAAAAAAAGGTTTTGCATATTGCGATTTAGTGTTTTGCTATGTCTACTATCCTACCAGCGAATTGTTACCGGTGGCGGAAATCGGAACTAATGCGCTCCGCCCAGCCACACGCCTGCGATAGACGTGCAGTTGTCGCCAGCGAAACCTCATCGCACGTCATTTGTGTGCATGATTCATGCTGGGTCGTGCGCTGTGCGATGTGTTCTCATTGTATGACTGTACATGCGTTCTTCCTCTTGCCCAGCAACTGCTCGCGGCAGTCATAACGAGGCGAGCTGACGTATGTATACACAACAGCCGTGCTCCACGTCTAGCAGTAACAATTCCCTGGTAAGGTAGTATGTAATGACATACAAAGAAAGACAACACACAATATGCTGTGCAAAAGAGACAAACACTAAAAGCATAACAGAAGTGGCAATCTTTTTCATGTTGGGGCATATCAATACCATGTATGGCCACCACGAGCCCTAAGGCATGCTTGCCGACAAAGAGGCATACCGTATTGAGAACCAACGAACCAATCTGGTTTGGGGCAGATTATCCCACTCTTGGAAAGCAGCTTCAATCAGTTGCTGAATGTTTGTTTGTTTGTTTGTTTGTTAGAGAATTGGGACAGTGCGAAACTGCACTCTTAATCTTTTCCCATGCATGTTCGATACTGTTCATGTCCGCAGAATATGCAGGCCACTCCATTCTCCGTATGCCTTGCATCTGAAGGAACTGATGATCACCCTAGCTCGATGGGCATTATCGTCCACTAGTGTAAAGCCCTCACCCATTGTGGCAGCGAATCCTGTAACGACAGGTTTGAGGATGTTGTCTCTGTATACCAGACCGGTCATGTTACCGTGGATAGGAATTAGAGGCGTACGTCGACCAAACATGATCCCACCACAAAACATGACTGAATTTCCTTGCTGTTGGAGGCGTTCCTGGATGAAGAGCTTTTGAAATCTCTCACCCACCCGTTGCCACACTCGATTGCTCCTGTTGTATGGTTTTCTTCTCACGCCCAAGTACACAGGGCTGACGACCATGATGTACAACCTCCTACATGAAACAACAAGCATTAGCATAGCCACCTGGCTATGGCTTCATGAGACAGTGGAAAAGGGTGTGAGTAGTAGCACCCCAACTGGGAAAAGGGGGATTGGGATTCGGGCACACAGTGAAATTTAAATAGAGCGATGAGGAAGAGACCAAATATTGATAACCAAGGTTTGATACATTTATTTGATTTGTGAAGTAATAACAAACATTTTCATTTAGAAGAATAATTAAAAGAAGCTAATAAAAAATGCAAGGTTTCTCCAGGAAACTTAGAATAAAGAAGAATTATAATAAAAATGCATAAAAAGGCCATATAAAGGCGATTAAAAAAGTATGTTTAAGAAAAAGATCTAAAAACAAGCAAGAAGCAAGAAAAAGGCTTAGCCTTGAAAAATGTATAAACCAAGTGAAGATAGTTCACGTTACCAATAATTCGATACTTTTGTACTTAGTATTTGGCCCGCAGGAAGCGGGTTGTGATCCAAACGAAGGCTTCCTCTAAGCTGCCTCGGCATGCCTTCCGAGAAAGATGGATGGTGGCTCCCTTGGCGAATTGCACCCCGCCGGAACAGACCTCTTGGTAATGATCTGTCTGGCGGTTTACAATCAATTGTAGTTTCTCATCGACGAGTTGTAGTGAGCTAGCGGGTTGACTTAGTTGCTGAGGTGAAGGTCGTTGACTCATGCCTCGCCCAGCGTGACAGAGTCCGAGCGATGAAGCATGCCGCCTGGCAAGGTTCCAGCCACTCAATGTTTACTAACAGGGCCTTCCCAAGAAGGGCCTTGCTGTGGAACGGCAGGCAGCCGTGGTGAGACTGGTTCAAGCAGGTAGATGTAGACAAGGCCGCAGAACGGCGAAGCGGAGAATTTATAGTGGAAATGACGACAGCGCGTCGAACAATCCAGAATGAAGGCGGGGCGTCAAACAGCCAATCAGCGCACAGCCCAAGCACATTGCGACGGTTGCCGCTGAGATGAGCACAGTGCCTCATGAAAAAGTGTGACAGTATGGTGCGTCTAGAAAGACACTTCAGAAAAAGGTGAGTTGACAAGAATAATAAAGAACAACAATTCAAATGAAACGTAAGTTAAGTAAATAATCAGAACACCGTGTTCATACTGCAATTATAACGGAGAAAAAATAATGGGGCAAAATTGAACGAGTGTTTCAAACCGTGCGGGAAACATAGCCACAAAAAAAACATTCGCGAAAGCGAACATGCTGGGAGGGGCGAGAAAAAATTGCAGTAAGAA
Organism: Meconema thalassinum; assembly: GCA_946902985.2. Taxonomy (NCBI): domain Eukaryota; kingdom Metazoa; phylum Arthropoda; class Insecta; order Orthoptera; family Tettigoniidae; genus Meconema; species Meconema thalassinum. The sequence goes on along the minus strand of OX336388.2, from coordinate 471,432,408 downwards.
GTCGCAGAAGTTAGGTCTCGCGTGGCAAAGGAGCAATCATAGTGATTGGCCTGAGAAACTGGCCAGCAGAAGTCTGCAGTTTTACCACGCGAATCCTACCATCTCTGCCAGGAAAGCACTCAACAATCCTACCCAAATTCCAGACAAGAGGGGGACTAGGGTCTTTCAAAAGGACCAAGTCCCCAATCTGAAGGTTAGAGCAGGAAACACGCCATTTGCCACGCTGCTGAAGCAAACCGAGGTATTCCAACCTCCAGCGGCGCCAAAAATGGCTGCGCAAACTTTCAATTTTGCGCCAAGAAATGGCTAAAGAAGATGGAGAATTAGAATATAATAAAGATGGGGAGGCAGTCAATGGACCACCGATAAGAAAATGGCCCGGCGTTAATGGTAGAAGATTTGAAGGGTCATTAGATAAGGGTGATAAAGGACGAGAATTAATTATGCCCTCAATAAAAATAATTAAGGAGTTAAACTCTTCATGAGATAGGGGGGTGTGGCCACAAACACGTCTAAGGTGTTTCTTGGTGAGTTTCACACAAGACTCCCACCGTCCACCTTGATGGGGCGCATAAGGGGGGATGAAGTGCCACTTGAAATTTCTCTGGTGAGCATAATCAGTAATCCTTTCCAGCGCTGCATTTTGAGTAAGAGCTCTCTTAATTTGCTCAGAAGCTCCGATAAAATTTTTAGCATTGTCGGAGAATACTTCTGAAGGAAGCCCTCGGCGAGCAGAAAATCTGGCAAAAGCTGCCAAAAAATAAGCAGTAGAGGCGTTGGTAACTAGTTCTAAGTGTACTGCTCCGGTGACCATACATACAAACAGCGAAATATAGAGTTTTCCACAAATACATCTTTTGGCCTCAGGAGAATTTTTTCTGTAAACAAAAGGCCCGGAATAATCCACCCCCGTAAAGGCAAAAGGTCTAGCAGGCGCAGATCTAAAGTTGGGAAGATCACCCATGAGCTGAGTGGTAATTTTAGGGTTGGATTTAAAACATGGAATGCACTTCCGGATAACACTTCATGGACTCCGTTTATGGGCCAATACCTTTCCCGAATGATGGAAAGTAATGTACGGGTTCCAGCATGAAGATGCTGGTAATGATACTGACGAATGATTAGAGAAGTGACATGATGCTTTGAAGGAAGAATAATTGGGTGTTTTTATCCTCAGAAAGATCAGCCAAAGATAAACGTCCTCCCACTCTTAATAAACCATCAGCATCCAAAAAGGGGGCGAGTGAGGAAAGCCTACTCGATTTCTTGAGGGATTGACCTTGAGACAACACCTGACATTCTTCAGAGAATATTTCTTGTTGAGTAAGCCATAAGATTTTTGTAGTGGCTAAACCTAATTCAGAAAGGGTTAAATATGGCTTAGGAAAAAGAGGTTGTTCTACCACAAAATATTTCCATCGAAGGAGATAAGCCATAACCCTCACCAATTTATGAAAAGAGGAATATCGCTGCAAAAGAAGGGGAGAGTCAGAAACGAAAAGAGAAGATCCAGTAATCTTACCAACATCTGGCAAGTCTGATAATTCCGGAAGAGGAAAATTTGGCCAAGCGGAAGGTTCTTGTAGAAGCCAAGAAGGACCGTGCCAGTATAATGTCAGGTTAGCCAACATAAGAGGGGAACATCCCCGAGAGATGACATCTGCAGGATTCTCCTTGCCAGATACATGATGCCATTGTTCAAAGTTAGACAATTGTTGTATTTTGGACACTCTATTAGCTACAAACACCTGCCAATGCGAGGAGGGTTTGGCAATCCATGCCAACGTGATGGCTGAGTCACTCCAAAAGTAAGTTTTGCTAAATCGGATTTTCAAAGATTGGCGGATTTTGACCGATAATTCAACCGCCAGAAGAGCAGCACAAAGTTCCAGTCGTGGCAAGGATAAGGATTTAAGAGGAGCCACCTTTGACTTAGCGCAAATTAAATTGGAAAAGAAATATGACTGGTCAAAATTGCGGCAAACAATATACGCACAACACCCATAAGCTTTCAATGAGCTATCGGCAAAGATGTGAAGTTCATATCCTCCACAGGAGGGAAAGGGAATAATCACTCGCGGGATAATGACATTGGAGAGATCTTCCAAGCTATTTCTATAAGAAATCCAATTTTTTTGCAACTCGGAAGGAACTGGTTCATCCCAACCAGTTTTCAAGGACCAAAGGTCTTGCATGAAAAGTTTTGCGGTGACGATAATTGGCGCCAAAAATTGGAGAGGATCAAATATTTTTGCAATCTCAGACAAAATTTGCCGCTTAGTTTGCGGTTTGATGTCACTGAGATTAATTTTGAAAAAGAAAAAATCCTTTTGAGGACTCCAATAGATGCCTAAGGTTTTGATAGAATTACTTTCTTGAAGAAGCTCTACTGAGTCGTTATAGACTGAAGTTAATGGAAATTTGGAAAGAAATTCTTCCGAATTAGAGTTCCACTTGCACAAGGAAAATCCGCCTCCCAAAAGCAAAGCTGTCAAATCTTTAGAGACCTGTAGTGCTTCAGATACTGACTCAAATGAATGAAGAAAATCGTCAACGTAAAATGATGATTTTAACACTTCAGAAGCCTTAGGAGAATACAACGGGCCATCCTGTTCAGCAAGTAATTTCAACGTACGTATGGCTAGAAAAGCAGAGGGCTTTAGTCCATAGGTTAAGGTTTTTAGCCGAAAAATCTTGACAGGTTTAGTAGGCTCGTCGCGCCAAAAAATCCTCTGAAGGTCGCACTGTTGTTGATCGACCAAAATCTGCCTATACATTTGCTTGATATCAGATATCACTGCGATAGGGAACAAGCGAAAATTCATCAAGACAGAAGAAATGTCAGATTGAATAGGAGGGCCTGATAATAATGTGTCATTCAGAGAAGTTCCATTGGCATCCAAAGCAGAGCCATTAAAGACCACCCTTATGTTTTCCTTTAAAATCTCATTCTTCCAAACTGGATGATGATTGAGGTAAATGACTTCAGATGGGGTATAAGAAGCCTCATCTTTCTTGGTAACAACCTCCATGTGATCAAGTGCCTCATATTTCTCCATAAACGTGGAGTATTGAGCTTTAACAACAGGGTCACGTTTAAATTTGTTTTCCACAGCATAGAGTGCTCTAAGAGCCCTAGGGTGTGTTTCAAATAAAAGAGGTGGATTATCCACTCGGGGCATTGTTACAACAAATCTACCCTCTGAATTGCGTTTGGTTGTTTCACGAAACAGTTTTTCACACATTTCATTTTCAACCGTGGAAGGTGAAACTGAATCTATAGTTTCGATTTTCCAAAATCTTTCTAAGTTGTAATCGAGACTTGTATTGACAAAATGACATTGAGAGAAATTTTGAAACGACTTACGAGGGACCTGACCCGTTACTAACCAACCTAGCTTGGTATGATGAACAAACACTCCAGGTGATATTTTAACCTTAGAGCTAAGGAGACATTGCCAAAATACTTGGGCACTGAGAAGTATGTCTACCGGGGCGCTCGTATTAAATGTTGGGTCCGCCAACTGAATGTTATGAGGAAATTGCCACTTTCTAATTTCAAAAGACGTACTAGGGGTATTACTGCCAATAGTATCAATGGGAAGGCAATTCAACTGAAATGTTGTGTTAGAATTAACAGCATCTTTGATGTGAACACGAACAAAATGCAAAGATTTAACATTGCTATTGTTAATACCGGTAACCTGAATTAATGTAGGTTGCTTGGGAAGACCAAGTTTCTTAATGAGACGCTCACTTATGAAGTCATGGGTGGCGGCATTATCCAATAGGGCACGTGCTTCAAGCCATCTACCAGAAGAGTCTTGAACTTTTATTAACACGGTTGATAGTAGCACCTGGGAACTACGAATTGAGCTAGAGCTCTGAGTATAAGATTGCGCATTAGCTCCTGGGGATGCATCTTTAGAACATCCAGGGGAAGGAGCCTGACGTGGCTTTTCAAACCTATGAAGCAAGGTATGATGTTGAGCCTTGCAATGGGAGCAAGTATTTTTAGATAAGCAATCAGGCACCATATGCCTGGTTGACAAACAGTTATAGCAATATCTTTTTTGAGCTATTAATTTGCGTCTTTCATCGGTAGAAAGGGCTTTAAAGGCAACGCAGGAATATAACCTGTGAGGTGCTTTACAGAGAATACAATCCGTTGAGTTATGCTGAACAGTAAAGACAGCAGATTTGTTTATTTTGGCACCGACTGGTTTCACAACATTAGATTTGTTATCTGCACTTCCTGACATATGACAGGCTACAGCTGACAAAACCTGACATCTATTATTCATAAACGTAAGCAATGAATCATAGGTATATGAAGTGTCATTTGTTAATTCCCTTTCCCATGCCTTTAAAGTTGATGAATCAAATTTAGAAGTAACCAAGTGAATCAAGAATAGATCCCAATGCTCGACCGGTTGATTCAACCGTGCCAATGCTCTGACATGTAGTTGGACCGTGTCACTTAAGGCTCGCAGTGTTGACAAGCTGTCAGCTCGCAATGCGGGCAGGTTAAATAAGGCTTGAATGTGCCTCTGTAAACATAATTTTTCATTGCCATAACGGCCTTTAAGAAGCTCGATAGCAATGTTATAGTTTTCTCCTGTTAAGGGAAGTTCTCTTATAAGTTGAAGGGGTGGCCCCTGCAAAATGGATTTTAAGTAATGAAATTTCTGAATTTCCGGAAGTGTGGCATTATTATGTACTAATGAACTGAACAATTCAAAGAATGATTGCCACATCTCTTCCTTTCCTGAAAAATGCGGAATTTCAATTTTAGGTAGCAATGGTTTGATACCATTCCCATGGTCGCTAATTCTTCCTTGAGTTTCCTCTACCTTCAACGCCAGGGTCAAAGTTCTTACTAATGCCACAGCCTGAGCGTGTGTATCAAAGTAATTACTCTCTACTTCTTCCCTATCTGATTGATGTTCTGGACTTTTGATTTCAATTTCAAGTTGCACGAGATCATATTTCTCGTACGCCTGTTCAAAAGCTTTTAAACGCTGAGATATAATATCAAGATTTTGTTCCTCTTTCGGTAGAGTGGCTAGATATTTTTGAAAACGGGTAAGTTGACCTTTGTAGGCCGCCCGAGAGTTTAACAGTTTATCGTCTATTATTACTGGCATGGCTGGGAAGTTGGAATAACTCACCTACCAAAGCTGCTTGCGGCACCAGACGGACCTGCTTTCCAGAAAGAAACCAGTTATGGAGTAAGCTGGGATTGTCTCCGCTTTCCCGCAGATCTCCTGCGCTAGCCACGATATACTGAAATGTATAAGGCAAATATTAGATTACACAAGTTCTGTTTTTTTTGGAATAGAATTTGTGGTCTCAGAATAAAGGTTCTGGGTTCGATCCCGGGTTTCGGCACCATGGAAAAGGGTGTGAGTAGTAGCACCCCAACTGGGAAAAGGGGGATTGGGATTCGGGCACACAGTGAAATTTAAATAGAGCGATGAGGAAGAGACCAAATATTGATAACCAAGGTTTGATACATTTATTTGATTTGTGAAGTAATAACAAACATTTTCATTTAGAAGAATAATTAAAAGAAGCTAATAAAAAATGCAAGGTTTCTCCAGGAAACTTAGAATAAAGAAGAATTATAATAAAAATGCATAAAAAGGCCATATAAAGGCGATTAAAAAAGTATGTTTAAGAAAAAGATCTAAAAACAAGCAAGAAGCAAGAAAAAAGGCTTAGCCTTGAAAAATGTATAAACCAAGTGAAGATAGTTCACGTTACCAATAATTCGATACTTTTGTACTTAGTATTTGGCCCGCAGGAAGCGGGTTGTGATCCAAACGAAGGCTTCCTCTAAGCTGCCTCGGCATGCCTTCCGAGAAAGATGGATGGTGGCTCCCTTGGCGAATTGCACCCCGCCGGAACAGACCTCTTGGTAATGATCTGTCTGGCGGTTTACAATCAATTGTAGTTTCTCATCGACGAGTTGTAGTGAGCTAGCGGGCTGACTTAGTTGCTGAGGTGAAGGTCGTTGACTCATGCCTCGCCCAGCGTGACAGAGTCCGAGCGATGAAGCATGCCGCCTGGCAAGGTTCCAGCCACTCAATGTTTACTAACAGGGCCTTCCCAAGAAGGGCCTTGCTGTGGAACGGCAGGCAGCCGTGGTGAGACTGGTTCAAGCAGGTAGATGTAGACAAGGCCGCAGAACGGCGAAGCGGAGAATTTATAGTGGAAATGACGACAGCGCGTCGAACAATCCAGAATGAAGGCGGGGCGTCAAACAGCCAATCAGCGCACAGCCCAAGCACATTGCGACGGTTGCCGCTGAGATGAGCACAGTACCTCATGAAAAAGTGTGACAGTAAGGTGCGTCTAGAAAGACACTTCAGAAAAAGGTGAGTTGACAAGAATAATAAAGAACAACAATTCAAATGAAACGTAAGTTAAGTAAATAATCAGAACACCGTGTTCATACTGCAATTATAACGGAGAAAAAATAATGGGGCAAAATTGAACGAGTGTTTCAAACCGTGCGGGAAACATAGCCACAAAAAAAAAACATTCGCGAAAGCGAACAGACAGTGACGGCAGAGAATCCCAATCTTCGTGCTCCAATAGAGGAACAGTTTGACTATGGTATGATAATGCACCGGATGTTACAGCCATTCCAATAGACCAAGAGGCACTAAGGAGCAATCTGGCCACCATGTTAGACAACTTCTGTACATCGACTGCAATCTGTTGTTTCATTTCAGGGGCCTGGCCATCGTGGTCATTTAGCCCCGTGTACTTGGGCAAGTGTGGAATTTTGATTGATAACCTGTGTTATTGTGATGCCTGTCTTAGTATATGTATTTGCAATTCCGGTGAGGATTGGTAAGGAGGCGGCATTGGCTTTAACTTAGGAACCATCACAGCATTTGCCTGCAGTAGAAGTGGGAAATCTCGGAAGACCACTTCCAAGATGGCTGAGGTGGGAATCAAACCCTCCTCTTCTCAGTTGTGCCTCACGAGACTGAGTGTGCCCTGTTGCAGCCCTCAGACCAGAATTACATTTCTTGGCAGAGCCGGGAATCAAACCCAGATCTCTGGGGCAACAGCCATGAATGGTAGTCACTACGCCACAAGGTGGTCCATGACTGCAACCTGGATCCGCTGTAAATATTCTCGGAATTGCCCATTAACATCACACATAGTATGGATAGTTATTGTTGTTTAAGGGGCGGAACAGCAAGGTCATCTGTCCCTCTTAACACAAAATAATACAAATTTTAGTTGAGTTAAAATTTATAGGTGGATACCTAATATTAATAAAACAAACAAAAATAATATGTATGGAATAAAAATTCAGAAAAGAAAAAGTTCTTTGAGCAAATGCACATACAGGTACAGTATTTTTCTCACCAAGATACGATGAACTATATTATTAGTAGGGCCATGATTCTTATGCAAGATATGTTTACGTAATAGTAATAATGTGTGAGTCCTCCAGAGATACTCGTGCGGGTATTTTTAAAGTTAACACCCATATACTGTACATTCTAAGAAGACTATTGAAACCATAGTCTCCGAACTACCATTAAAACGAAACAAACAAACCCCGTGGCACTACAGTCCATGAAGGGCCTAGGCCTACCAAGCGATCGCCACCCAGCCATTTGGCCTGCAGATTATGTGGAGACGCGTGGTGAGCGCCTCGGATCCCCTCGGCCGTTAATCTTGGTCTCCATGAGCGTGGCGCTGCCTCATTGTCAGACAGCTATTCAATTGTCCTTGCGAGGCTGTGTACACCCAGTTCCAGCCCTCACGCCGGTTTCTGAAATCCCTGACGGAGCCTCGAATCGAACCCGAGGTCTCCTGGTGCGAGGCAGGCGCGCTACCCCAACACCACCCGAGCTATATTACTCCATTTAATTGGGCATGCAAAATAATTTGAAGATGGAATGTTTGGTGCATGGAGCATTCTGGGAGGGGGGAAAGGGGAATTAGAAACCATAGAAATTCACTTCTATTAGGACCAAGAGGTGGATTAGAATCCATCCCTTTTCACTTAGATCACCTCGTGGTGTAGCAACTAGCATTCTGGTCTGAGGGCTGGAACGGGGTACACTCGGCTTTGGGAGGCAAAACTGAGAAGAGGTGATTTTGATTCCCATCTCGGCCATCTTGTAAGTGGTTTTCCTTGGTTTCCCACTTCTACTGCAGGTAAATGCCGAGACGGTAGGCTACCCCTAACGTAAGGCCATAGTTGTCTCCTCCCCGATCCTCGCCTAAAATTATAAATGCACACACTAATACAGCCATCACAATAAGGCAGTTTATGAGACAAATGATACACACATCCAAGTAGGCCTACACCTGACTAAAGGACAAAATTTAAATTCTCCTTGGCAAAACCAGGATTCAAAACTGGGCCAACCAGTTAGAAGGCAGCTATGCTTACTTCTAGACCATGGCAGTAGCTGTGGAAACAATGGGCTTATATGTTTCGCTATTTTTATTTCTTGGATATGGATATTCCTTTTATCCCCTTACTTCACTCCCAAAGTCTTTTTCTACCTAATTGACAGTGTCATGGAGCCCTTTCATTCTAGAGAAAAGATCATCCATGCAGCCTCAACGTAGATGGAAAGTAGAAAAGGCTAAGAAAGGAATGGGGAAGTGACTGTGGTCTATGGGAAAGCCACCATCTCAGCATTTTGAGATGAGAAACAAGGAAGCTAACATGAAATGACAGGTGAAGGGACATGAACCAACTTATTTCACAAACCAGGTCTTCAGTGTGGTGATGTGATTTGCAGTTAATGTTGTACAACATCCTTAGGTCTGAAACCCCAATCTTTCCATTTTCTAACGGGATGGGATAACCCAGAACTAATGGATCGTTGCACCTGTCTAAAACCATGGAGGATTATGTTAAGTCCTTTGGCTGTCCAACAATAAAATTGTAAGTTATTTTGATTTAGAAGTTATTGCTTTATGAGATTACTTCCAAATCCTTTGTTGTAATGCAATAAACAAACATTCCTGATATCACCATGATCTCAGATCACTGATTTGATTTCTGATAGAGAGTCAGGTTTTGAATTAATGAACTGCTTCAGACCTGTCTATCACATTTGTTGACAACAAGACAAAACTATAGTTATCAGTCACAGAAGCTGCAGGTTATCTGACATGAATTCTAGTTTCTCTACTAAAAGGTAGCGATAAACAATATGTTGGTTTTTGGTGTAAAGATTTGCCTAGGTAGCTCCACTCAAAAATTGCACATTACGTTTCTTAGTAGGTAGCTAAAACCTTGCAGGTATAGTATTATTAAATTACTTTCGTGTTAGACCAACTTAAATGTTACAGCATTTAGGAAGTTAAATTTGCTCCTCAATGACAATGCCAGGGCATTAAAAATCATTATTGAGAAAACCTCTTTACGATTAAACACTCGCTACCATATTTTATATACTGTAGGCTTCTAGGCCAAGCCACTTCAGGATATAGTCACAAAATTGGTGAGCTTCACCTCTGAAAATTGAAAAAAGGAACAAATAATGTTTCTTTAAAAATAAAAGTCAAATGTTTCCATGAAAATATATCAGAATACCCAAACATTTGCAGAAAAATATGCCTGTTTGAGTTGGAATGTTTAGGCTTTCATGGCCAGAAAATAAATTACTGCAAATTCTTCTAGGTACGGTACTATGGATATGATGGGGCACAGACATGGCATAATACCTAGAAGAATTCACTGTAATATTTGTACGAGTTGTTTCTACATACCGTAAACCATGTAAACAAATAAGTAATACTGTAATGCAGAAAAAATGTGCGATTGCAAGCAGAAGTTTGTTCTTGACACGTTTCATTCTCTCTGTGGAGTTACTTCAGGAAGAATATAGTGGTCGTAACCAGATGTGGCTGGTTGAACAATATAGAGGAAATCTGCTGGGACCTTTCCTTTTAATAGGTCACAGGCTTTTCCAGTACCTTGCCCAGTTTCATTCATCTCTAATTAACTCTGATGAGTATAATATTTCTTGAATTGTAATCTTCTGTAAATCTTTCTGCCTAATCAACCCTTAAATGAATAAATAATGTGCAAATAGTAGGACATGTTCTGGATATTAATTACATCCTTTATCAGCCATTACAATTTTAGTATGTCATTATAAAGACACACCACTCAGTCCTTCACACATCCTTAAATAGAAAGGAGACAACTTTTCCTAGCATCACTTCACAATCCATAGGAATCCTGACCCCCACATAAATATGAATAATCAAGGGTAGAAATTAAAATTGATACACATTATTCTGAAATTTATACCGTACCACATACTATGACAAGTGTAGCAAGCACAATGCCTATGTAACATTGACATAGAGGTACCGGTACTGGATACTTGTGATAAACATTTATACCAAATTCTACACCTTTAGCTTGTATCACATGAAACCTTGGCCATGTTTGCAGCTAGTATTAAACAGATTATTTCTGCGATGATGAGAATCAAGTCCTTGCCCAACAATAGAATAGGATGTGAGTTGCAGCTTGACATTATCTGAGGAATTTCCGACATCCCTGAACAGGTTTGAACAATGTGTCTTAATGTAAACATTAAAATCTGTTGCTATGACTTAAGATAACTGTAAATTTTAAAACCATTGAGCTTTAAAATGGTATATGAAACTCAAATTTATGAAAATGTTTCGATAGGCAGTAGGCTATTTTCATGTAGATTTATATAGCCTATATTTATGACCAATACATTACATTTTCGCGAGACCACTTCGTGGTGCTGCAGATAGCTTTCTTGGCTGTCACCCCCGTAGGTCTGGGTTTGACTCCCGGCTTTGCCAAGAAATTTTGATTCTGGCCTTAGGGCTGGAATGGGGTACAGTCAGCCTCGTGAGGCAAAACTGAGAAGAGGAGGGTTCGGTTCACACCTCGGCCATCCTGGAAGTGGTTTCCCTACTCAAGGCAAATGCTGGGATGGTTGTTAACTTAAGGACACAGCCACCTCCTTCCCAATCCTAGCCCCAATTTACAAAGACACACACAGCCACCACAGTAACACAGGTTATCACACAATATGCCCACCCAATTTCTCAATTCCCGAGTGATAGTGTACGGCATGTTGACACCCAGAGTTTGGTGTTACATCTCCTCACTTATGCAAGGCTCCACTCTTGTATGATTATTATGTACCGGTATTCATTTTCAAATAACATGGACCTATACGGTATTGCTTTAGTGGCACCATGTTCTGCATGTGACATAGTGAAGAAAAATCATCCCTAGGATTGTTGCTGAAAGTATAGAAGTATCCAGGAATTTGATTAGTGTGTATCGAAGATAGAGTTGTTGCTTATTTTAAGGGCTGATACATCGTGGTCATATATCCCCGTGTATTTGGGCGTGTGTGGAATGAGAGGGAGGTATCACTTGAGAAGAAATTGGGTGGGCTTATCATTTACATGGGTGGGCAAACTTTTAGTGGTCTCACAGAAATGAAAATCCACAGCCTGCTTCCAGTCTCCGACCGGGTCAGGAATGGAATGAATGGAGCCCCTAACTAGCGGCGAGGATATGAACTGTGCCGGCTGCCGAGGCCTGACGCACTCCTCTGGGGCAATGATTAAATGAATGACAGATGAAATGAAATGATAGTGGAGAGTGTTGCTGGAATGAAATTTTTGACAGGGAAAACCGGAGTACCCGGAGATAAACCTGTCTGCCTCCGTTTTGTCCAGCACAGATCTCACATGGAGTGACCGGGATTTGAACCACGGACCCAGCGGTGAGAGGCTGGCGTGCTGCCGCCTAAGCCACGGAGGCTCACAGTGGTCTCACAGAATTAAATAAAATTAAGGGCATTGTGATATGTCTATGAGGTAGGAACATCAAGATTAACAGCCCTGGTTTTTATGTCACACAGCCTTAATGCCATGCCGAGCGTAGTGAGGGGGTTGCTAACCTCAATAGTTTGTCTCTGAAAGCAACACTATTTACAATTTTGATGGACTGGAGTACCTTCAGTCATTTCATGGGATTGTAGCTTTGGGTACACGACAATCCAAACTTCTCCAGAACTCTTCAGGAATAGCACAAAGTCCCATAGGTGAGGGAGCAAATGTTAAATCTGATTTGTTGTAGCTTGTAATTAAAGCACTTAATTCACTGTAAAGGGCTGCAGCTTAACAAATTACATTTAATAAAACACATCAACTAACTTCAGTCAGGAAACCATTTGCCTCCTAGGCTAAGTGGGGTTAGAAAACGGACACTTTAAAGGAGACAATAGCTTCTCTAGGGTGGAGATTTAATGTTTGTTGGGCATTATTACCTAATCTCAGCCTAGCACTGCCCTCCTTGTGGTTTAAAACACTTCCTTTGAGAAATAAAGGCTACATACCCTATATATTGACGTATAGATTTGCCACGTATGCCAGTAAATCCTCCTGATTACAGGCCTTTATCCAGTCATTATATCTGGATTAGGAATGAGGAATTTGAGAATTAATGGATAGGTGTTTGAGGAACTGACATCTCATGGGTATTAAAACCAGAATTATTCGATGAAACGTGTGATATTTGTATTTACCGCTCCAATACACGAGGAAACCGGAATGCTGTTATGTCCAGTGTGACAAGAACTGCGCAAAAAATTACCGCACAGATGTTGGTTTCCCACATTTCTGCCATTGGTTAAAATGCAAAATTATATTTCTGAGTTGATTTTAATAATTACAAACAATGTTTTCTTCAGACAAATTCGACAGGCCGCACTCAATGAATACGGGTAGACTGCTCTCTCGCGGATACATGGAGAACCGTCGCCGCCATGCGTGCGTGCGTGCGGTGCTTCCGGAACCGGCCGATTCAAAACCATGACGAAAAATTTACATGGTAAAGGCCTGATGTGTCCTTACTGTATGGTTACTATACTGTGATTCAACCAACACCACCTAGATATAAGGCCTTTGCATTGAAACAAGATGGCGGACACAGAAGGCAGAGCTGCTGGAGCACGCCGCATGCCATGGCCCATATGACGGGTTCCTTCCAACTGATACTGTAAATTGTCGGCAGCAGCATTTATAGGCTATTATGTTGACTTCATCCTTTACCGGTACTTACCTTTACATGGCTAACAAACAAAGACGGCATACTACAGAATAAGCTTCTTCTCGTTGTTCACCTGTAAATGAAACCTCACGGGAAACTAGGTACCGTAGGAATAAATGAAACATACACTATTTTACTGTTCCTGGATCAATTTACTGTATGTAAATAGCCAACGACCATAAAAAACAGCAGTAAAATATACGCATTTGATAGAATTATCTGAAATACATGCATAAGATCAGGTTTTTAGCTAGATATATGGACTTGCCACCTAAACAACTGTGTCGTTCTTCATGAAATATTCCGGGTACCCATTTAATCATTAAACTATAGCTTTACTATATAATGTTGCCATCGGACAGAGTGCTCAACCTCACTGGGCAATTCGGAAGACAAGATGGGTATGGGTCTTGGGCACTTTCCGTGGGAGTGTTTTCTCTTGACCATCTTCACAATGGAAAACAGTATTCTGTCTGAAGTCTTGAGCATTAAAATGCAGCTCACAAACCTGCAATTTACAAAAGAATCACACAAAGTAACATTTGTTGAAGTTACAGTATGATTGAGTATTTCCATGCTGAATGAACTAAATTTGAATAGGCCTACTTTATATCTGTGTAATTTATCAAAAATGTCTTCCTCTATAAATTATCCCAAGAGTAACCTACATAAACACTGCAAAATTGTGCTTTGTTTAATTCTACATGTTTAATTTTTGAGTTAAGAATAATTCCTTCAAACTCTTCCCTATTACTGATGCCCCATGAGAGAAATTTCACAAGAACAACTGCTCCAATGGATGGGGTGGGGGTTGGGCTAGTCCATAATAACGGTATGAATCTAAAATCAGAATCATGCATAGTAGCCTATAGTATTTTTTGTTTGTTTTTACCATATATTTACCATTTAGAAATGTGAGCAGTATGTGTGCTGGGTGAATTGTGTAGGTATCTAGCACCAGTGTCTCATGACCCCACTGTCCTACTGCATAGAGAGAGAGATGAGTCGGTGTTTACCATTTAGAAGTGTGAGCAGTATGTGTGCTGGGTGAATTGTGTAGGTATCTAGCACCAGTGTCTCATGACCCCACTGTCCTACTGCATAGAGAGAGAGATGAGTCGGTGTTTACCATTTAGAAGTGAGAGCAGTATGTGTGCTGGGTGAATTGTGTAGGTATCTAGCACCAGTGTCTCATGACCCCACTGTCCTACTGCATAGAGAGAGAGATGAGTCGGTGTTTACCATTTAGAAGTGTGAGCAGTATGTGTGCTGGGTGAATTGTGTAGGTATCTAGCACCAGTGTCTCATGACCCCACTGTCCTACTGCATAGAGAGAAAGATGAGTCAGTGTTTACCATTTAGAAGTGTGAGCAGTATGTGTGCTGGGTGAATTGTGTAGGTATCTAGCACCAGTGTCTCATGACCCCACTGTCCTACTGCATAGAGAGAGAGATGAGTCGGTGTTTACCATTTAGAAGTGTGAGCAGTATGTGTGCTGGGTGAATTGTGTAGGTATCTAGCACCAGTGTCTCATGACCCCCCACTGTCCTACTGCATAGAGAGAAAGATGAGTCAGTGTTTACCATTTAGAAGTGTGAGCAGTATGTGTGCTGGGTGAATTGTGTAGGTATCTAGCACCAGTGTCTCATGACCCCACTGTCCTACTGCATAGAGAGAGAGATGAGTCGGTGCTTACCATTTAGAAGTGTGAGCAGTATGTGTGCTGGGTGAATTGTGTAGGTATCTAGCACCAGTGTCTCATGACCCCACTGTCCTACTGCATAGAGAGAGATGAGTCGGGTGTATTTTGGAACTCTAGATCCATGCTGTTTTTCATACTTAGAACAATGATACCATATAGTACTCCAGAATATGTTTGATTCTTTCATAAATTAATAGGCTGTGATCGTTACAGTGCCTGAGAACAGTCTGCTTGCATTACCGATCCAAAGGCATCTAGAAAATATTATTAATTAGCCTACTGCAGTGGTAGTCTCCATCTTACAGGGCTAGCTTTCTTTTTTGTCTCAAGCACTGTATGGTACAGTACCAGAAGTTTAGCTTTAGAACAAACTATTATGCTACACGTCTACTTATATTTTATATCTTGCATTTTAACGGTTACCTTCATTAGGGAATTTCCTATTAAAACATCCTGCTGGGAGCAATAGGGTATCCTAAACTAGCACCAACAGGTAGCCTACTATGTGGGATCATTTTGTTCTGTGTTTAAAATAACAAATAACACACAATAGGCTGTTCTACAAACGCTTTACAGCGAAGTTTATCCTATTATTTACTTGTCATTCTTCAAATTCGATGCGTATAACATGCCAATGGAAGGCAAATCCATTGAGTCCCACATATAGGCTAACAGTCATGACATCTAGCTGAAAGGTTTCGCATAAGATAATTTAAGGGAAGTCAGGTATACCTACTTAAACTATCTAGAATCTGAGCAATTTGTGGTACATATTTAATGACTTTCTAGTGACACCAGACTCAATTATATTAATCACTTGCTTTGAACATCAATTCTCAATATGCATTACAAAATAATTCTATAATTATCACATCAAAGCTTTTTCAGCATTTGATCACAACAGACAGTGTGTTGGCAAATATTTAAAATCATTGAGAGATCTGCAGCTTAGCTTGATTTCACATAGAAGAGGCTCATTTCAGACAAATATTTACCACAAAACCAGGGGTGTTTACGTTAGCTAACGTGGTCTAGGCGAAAACCATTGGTCTGCCGGATGTGAATGCGTGGGGTTGGCAATACTGTACATGATGCTAAAAATGGCAGAGTCAGCTGGAATTCCATCTATATAAGTCGTGGTCCTATTTGGGATGACTCTATCATCTCCAGATTATTTTCCCTACCATTACTACAGTTATGTTGGCTAATTTCAGTAGTTTGAGAATGTTTTACTTCGGTTCAGGTGTTCTGTACTGTTACCTTGGTAGCATGCTGAGCTTCTATGCCCAAGATAGCGGGTTCAAACCCGGCCGAAGCCGTCGGATTTTTAAGAGCGTTAAAAATCCCTCAGTATGCCTTCCTTCGGAGGGGAAGTAAAGCCGGCGGTCCCATGTCATAGATTTATGGCATGTTAAAGATCTTTCCACTAATTACACCTGTGTGAAACTAAATTGGATAGGTTAAGAATATAAACAACGCTCTTAGGTTGCTACGTTCGTTGCCAAGAGCCGACTGCGGTGGCGTCTAGTAGCTAGTTCTGAACTAGGCCTAGTAGTCGTTGACGGTGGCGTTTAGCGGCAAAAGTAGGAACTATTTGAAAATTCAAAGTTGCAGTCCCTACTTGAATTAAAAAACAGATACACACACTAATACAGTCATCACAATTAACACCGGTTATCAGACATATTCTACACACACCCAAAGTACACGGGGCTACATGACCGCGTTGTCGCAGCCCCTAAACTAAGGAACCAACCAACCAACCAGTACTGTTACCACAGCAGCATGCTCATATGTAAACATGTACATGTAAACATTTCAAAATGTGATAGCCTAATATAAAATAATACGGTACCGGTATAACTAGGTTTAATTCACCTATGCAAAATAAACTTGTCTCGTAGTTAGGGAGATTCGTCGATTAATTATTAAATGAGAAACATCGTTCCTTATTATCTGAAACTTGAAGCAATGCTTTGCAGTTAGGCCTACTCTAACCTTAAAAGGACGTGGTCACTTGCGAGTTGTTTACAAGTTAATGTATAAGTTCTTAGGGTTCGTTATATTATTACGAATATATCGGCTATTTATTTAGTAGGTTAACACTGGTTAGATAAAAGGAAAACAACGTTTATTGTTACTTACCACAGAATGTTTTGTTGGTATTGAGTTCTCTCGTTTAAATGATGATACCCAACGTTTCTTCAAATTCTCTTCTTCGGGGAACTTAAGACACTTGATTATTATTTTCATTATCATAATTACACCTGCACTTCGGCACACGATACTTGTAAACAAAATTTTACAGCAAATAAAACTGAAAAAAATCGCAGAATAACTACAACGGCATGCCCACACACACACATCTGCCTACAAGATCCACCATCTTGGCTACTTTCAATTCAGTGCAACGGCCTTCTATGTAGGTGGTGTTGATTCTACTCGTGCTCTACCTATTTTTAAAGGGATTTACTAAGCTAGAAACCTTCCCTGGAGTGCACACAAAATCTCAGCCTAGTTTCATCGCTATCGGACGAATGGTATATGAACGCAAACGTGACTTTGTTGAAATGCTTCGCGCGTCGTAGCTCATTTGTTGAATCTACTCGTGCGCTGCCTATTGTAAAGTGGATGTACTAAGCCAGAAAATTTCCCTGCAGTGTACACAACATTTTACGCAAGTTTCATAGCTATCGGACGAATGGTATATGAACACATACGGGACTTTGTTGAAATGCTTCGCGAATCGTCGCTCATTTGTTGAATCTACGCGTGCGCTACCTATTGTAAAATGGAATTACTAAGTCAGAAACCTTCCTTGGAGTGTACTCAACATCTCACCCAAGTTTCATCGCAATCGGACGAATGGTATATGAACTCATAGGAGACATACAGACATACCCACAGACAAACTATCACGTTACATTGATTTTTATATACACACATCAAAAAAAGTTTTGCATCACCTCGGTTCCCAGATCTCCGGCATATAGACGTTGACTGTGTATATTGTATCAAAGATACAGTCCCTTTGACTGTTCATAGATGTCACTAAAACTGCTCAAAGATGTAAACAACCATGCATGAGCAGGGCCTATTAGACGGAGGGGGTACGACAGCCGATCAGTTCCAGTCATTCCACCAGGATGAAGGTACGCTGCTCATGTTGTCTGTAGTTCTACCATGCCTAGAAGGTCAATACCGCAGTTCGATCGCGTCCGCATTGTTACTTTGTGTCAAGAAGGGCTCTCAACAAGGGGAGTTTCCTGGCGTCTCAGAGTGAACCAAAGCGATGTTGTTCGGACATGGAGGAGGTACAGAGATACAGGAACTGTCGATGACAGGCCTCGCTCAGGCCGCCCAAGGGCTACTACTGTAGTGGATGACCGCTACTTACGGATTGCCGCTCGGAGGAACCCTGACAGCAATGCCACCATGTTGAATAATGCGTTTCGTTCAGCCACAGGACGTCGTGTTTCAACTCAAACTGTGCGCAATAGGCTGCATGATGCGCAACTTCACTCCCGACGTCCATGGCGAGGTCCAGCTTTGCAACCCCGACACCATGCAGCGCGGTACAGATGGGCCCAACAACATGCTGAATGGACCCCACAGAATTGGCATCACGTTCTCTTCACCGATGAGTGTCGCATATGCCTTCAACCAGACAATCGTCGGAGACGTGTTTGGAGGCACCCTGGTCAGGCTGAACGTCTTAGACACACTGTCCAGCGAGTGCAGCAAGGTGGTGGTTCCCTGATGTTTTGGGGTGGCATTATGTGGGGCCGACGTACGCCACTGGTGGTCATGGAAGGCTCCGAAACGGCTTTACGATACCTGAATGACATCCTCCGACCCATAGTGCACCCATATCGGCAGAATATTGGAGAGGCATTTCCTTCATGGACGACAATTCTCGACCTCATCGTGCACATCTTGTGAATGCGTTCCTTCAAGATAACGACATCGCTCGACTACAGTGGCCAGCATGTTCGCCAGACATAAACCCTATCGAACATGCCTGAGATATGTTGAAAAGGGCTGTTTATGGACGTCTTGACCCACCAACCACTCTGAGAGATTTACGCCGAATTGTCGTTGAGGAGTGGGACAATTTGGACCAACAGTGTCTTGATGAACTTGTGGATAGTATGCCACGACGAATACAGGCATGCATCAATGCAAGAGGACGTGCTACTGGGTATTAGAGGTAGTGGTGTGTACTGCAATCTGGACCACAAATGCTGAAAGTCTAGCTGTATGATGGTACAACATGCAATGTGTGGGTCTCATGAGCAATAAAACGAGCTGAAATGTTGTTTGTGTTGATCTCTATTCCCTTTGTATTTAAAGGTTCCGGAACTCTTGGAACCGAGGTGATGCAAAACTTTTTTTGATGTGTGTATATAGGTAGATAATTACTCGGACGTTATAATATTAAGCGTTATATTGTGCATTTTGCAATGGAAAATATATATTTAATTGAAAGCTTGGGCTGTTGAAGCCGGATTTTAATGACGACTAACACCGTATTCCCTCTCATACATTCAACTCTTGCAACATAATTATGAATTTATATTTATCTTTGCCAAACAGAGAAGTCTGCTGTGGCTGAACATACCGTACAGAATGACCATCGAATTCTCTTTGATGAAACTTCTGTCATTTGTATGGAGAAACACTTCACAACTATAATAATTCGGGAGGTGATAGAAATTAGTAAACAATCAAAGAACTTTAATAGAGGAGATGGTTATCCCTTAAGTAGATCATGGCTGCCCTCTATAGTTTCATTACCAACTTCCTCTTGATCTCGGGAGGTCATGGAGTAACTATTTATTTCTACATGGCTTCCTATCTTATACAATTTATCTATGGAGGCTACATGCCATTGTTTGTTCATTCCTTCTTCCATTACAAACATTGACAAAGGGACAAGCAGTTGTCTCGAAACGTCGGTACTTAAATAAAAATCCATTCGACCTAATAGCCCCAAAGCAATATAATGGATCAATATTTCAGCTCTCCACAGAAAAATGGTTTGTGTTGGTATATTATCATCCCATCTGCTAGCACATGTGCATTGTCAAAGCTACGGACCTAGTCTAAATCCTGCTCTCCCTTCTGAGAAACTTTTTCCCGTAGCTGTTGTCATAGGTGGTAAAAATACTAGGTACCAGTGAAGAAGACGAGAACCTATGAAAACATTTTTTATCTACTGTAATTAGCCATAAATAACTTTTGTAATGTTAAAAAATTGATCTGGAAATGATGTAGTTCACTCCTCCCATGTTTATAACCCCCTCCCCCCACCAAAATTATATCACGACTTATTTAGTAAAATAAAATTCCAGCTGTGTCGGCTCCGCTAATAAATAATTATGGTCTGAGGGCTGGAACGAGGTTACTCAGCCTTGTGAGGCGAAACTCAGAAGATCCGGGTTCAATTCCCATCTCGGCTATCTGTGGTTTCCCATTTCTACTCCAGGCAAATACCGGGAAGGTTCCTAACTTAAGGCCATGGTTGCCTCCTTCCCAATCCTCATCTGAATTACAAATACACACACTATTACAGCCATTACAATAACACAAGTTATCACATACAACTAAACAATAGGCTGGCTGCGTGGCTCCGAGGTAACGTTCTCGCTTGGTGAACCCAAGGTTGCAGGGTCGAATCCTGGCGCAGTGCGCAAATACGTGGGAGCCGTGGTACGTTAAAGATCCCCTTCGGGGCAAAATTCCGGCACCTCGGCGTCTCTAAAAGCCCTAAATGTTAAAAGGGACGTAAAACCAGTAACATTATTGCTACAAAAACATTTTAATTTAGAAATGGAAGATATTTATGCTGAGTTTAAAGTATTTGCCAGGTACTGGAGATTCGAATGCAACTATGCTTCTTCCTTAACACAGTAAAGATGTGATTTCATTCAAATCCTCTTCATTGTTATTTGCGGCTCGGAACTTTGTTTAATCACTTGAGTATCGTCTATTAGGTAGATTTCATTAGAAAGCTAACTATTGCAATGGGTCCCATGTTTCGACTTCCGGAAAATTTCGACATATCTTCGCGTTTCACATCCCCCAGACCCCAAAACCACCGTCAGTTCAAAAGTTTATATATAATTTATGTATATATATATGTATATATATATGTATATCAGTTTCTTGTGGACACGATAACTGCCGTAATTTTGCACCAATTACTTCGAATTTTTTACCGAAGATGTATACCTATAAAATCTCGGTCGAGTTCGTTACTGGGCTAAATCGGTCGAAGGGGGTGAAAATGGGGGGCTTTTTTTCGAAAAAGTGAAATTTCGCTATAACTCTCTTAATACGTGCAATATCGAATCCATTCAAAGTTCATAATATGTGTCGAATAAGTGCCAAAAATTTATGTCAAATAAGATTTTTGATAGCACCAACCATTGACCAAAGGGGTGGAAAAAAGTGGGTTTTTCGGGAAACATTAATCATATCTCTCTTAATAGGCACAATATCAAAACCGTACAAAATGGACAATATTCCCCTAATAATTACCTAAAACTTTTGTCTGAAAGAATTTTTGATATGACCCACCATTACGCCAAGGGACGAGAAAAATGATTTCGGAATTATAAGAAAATGCCAAGAGCTATCAGTGGTTGCCATGGCAACACTACTAAATTGATGAGGCATGGACCATCAGACGTTGCCATGACAACGCACTTGCACGAGATCAGATTCAGTATTTCCATCTGATTAAGTGGTTGGTTGGTTGGTTCTTAAGTTTAGGGGCTGCGACAACGCGGTCATGTAGCCCCGTGTACTTTGGGTGTGTGTAGAATCTGTCTGATAACCGGTGTTAATTGTGATGACTGTATTAGTGTGTGTTATCTGTTTGTTAATTTAAGTACTGCAACTAACAATTTTTCAGATAGTTCCTACTTTTGCCGCCAAGCGCCACTGTCAACGACTACGAGGCCAAGTTCAGAACTGAGCTACTAGACGCCGCCGCAGTCGACTCTTGGCAACGAACATAGAAACCTAAGAGCGTTGTATACATTCTTAACCTATCCAATTTAGCTTCACACAGGTGCAATTAGTGGAAGGATCTTTAACATGCCATAAATCTATGACATGGGACCGCCGGCTTTACTTCCCCTCCGAAGGAAGGCATACTGAGGGATATTTAACGCTCTTAAAAAATCCGACGGCTTCGGCCGGGTTTGAACCCGGTATCTTGGGCATAGAAGCTCAGCATGTTACCGACTACGCCACCAAAGCCGCCTGATAAAGTGGGAAGCGGCTTCGGTGACGTAACTGGTAGCATGCTGAATGTCTATGCCCAATGTCGCGGTTTCAAAGCCGGCCGAAGTCGTCGGATTTTCTAAGAGCACTAGAATCCCTCAGTATGCTTTCCTTTGGAGGGGAAGTTCCAACGTTCGTTGCGAGTTGATGGTTGGGGTGGCATCTAGTAGCCAAGTTCACAGCTAGGTGTCGTTGACGGTTGTACCTGGTAGCAACATTAGGAACTACTGCTTGAAATTGACCGTCTGCAGTACTTACATGAATTAAGACTAATACAGCCATTACAATTCACACCGTGTATCAGACAGATTCTACACTCACCCAAAGTACACGGGGTTAGATGACCGCGTTGTCGCAGCCCCTAAACTGAGGAACCAACCAGAGGTAGATTTCGTTAGAAAGCTAACTATTGCAATGGGTACCATGTTTCGACTTCCGGAAAATTTCGACATATCTTCGCGTTTCACATCCCCAGGCCCCAAAACCACCGTCAGTTCAAAAGTTATATATAATTTATGTATGTATATGTATATCAGTTTATTGTGGACACGATAACTGCCGTAATTTTGTACCAATCACTTTGAATTTTTTTACCGAATACGTATACCTATAAAATCTCGGTCGAGTTCGTTACTGGGCTAAATCGGTCGTTGGGGGGTGAAAATGGGGGGCTTTTTTTTTTCGAAAAAGTGAAATATTGCTATAACTCTCTTAATATGTGAAATATCGAATCCGTTCAACATTCATACTATGTGTCGGATAAAGCCCAAAAATGTATGTTTGAAGAGTTTTTTTTATAGCACCAACCATTGACCAAAGGGGTGGGAAAAAGTGGGTTTTTCGGGAAACATTAATCATATCTCTCTTAATAGGCACAATATCAAAACCGTACAAAATGGACAATATTCCCATAATAATTACCTAAAACTTTTGTCTGAAAGAATTTTTGATATAACCCACCATTATGCCAAGGGATGAGAAAAATAATTTCGGAATTATAAGAAAATGCCAAGACCCATCAGTGGTTGCCATGGCAACACTACTAAATTGATGAGGGATGAGCCATCAGACGTTGCCAAGATAACGCACTTGCACGAGATCAGATTCAGATTTCCATCTAAGTGTGAAGCGGCTTCGGTGACGTAACTGGTAGCATGCTGAATGTTTATGCCCAAGGTCGCGAGTTCAAAGCCGGCCGAAGTCGTCGGATTTTCTAAGAGCGCCAAAAATCCCTCAGTATGCTTTCCTTTGGAGGGGAAGTTCCAACGTTCGTTGCGAGTTGCTGGTTGCGGTGGCATCTAGTAGCCAAGTTCACAGCTAGGTGTCGTTGACGGTAGTACCTGGTAGCAACATTAGTAACTACTGCTTGAAATTGACCGTCTGCAGTCCTTACCTGAATTACAGACTAATACAGCCATCCCAAAGTACACGGGGTTACATGACCGCGTTGTCGCAGCCCCTAAACTGAGGAACCAACCAAAATCTCTGCGGTAGATATAATTTTGCGTGAAGAAGTAACAGACCGTTACATAGTTGCACATCAGTGTCGAAACCTAGCATAAGGACAGTGTGACCACAAGTATAAAAATGGACCCCAAATGACAAGAAGGTTACCGTTCCCATAAGACAATAAAATGTTTAAAATAAGCATAAAATGACGAAAAACAAAGTTAATTAAGCTCCAATTATAAAATACCTTCTCGCATTAAATGAGGTCTGATCCTTCTACGAAAATCTGCATATTCTGCCTATTTTCGCCTATCCCCAAGTTTGTCCGGTGAAATCCACCTCCGCCTTCCGGCGTGCCGAGAGGACTTTTTTTTTGAAACTCTTTTGGACTCTCAAGTATGCTCCTTTTAATATTATCTGGACAGTCAGGACGGCCGCGTTCTGCATCCTCGGAGCTCAGCTGACTTCTTGACCGTCTGCTGAACACATTTAATTTGTTGTGAAGCGGCAGACACCCTCTGAGACGGATCATAGGGTAATAAGATGGAGACGATAAAAGATAGCTGACCTCGATGTCTTCCATATGGAGCACTTTGCAACCCAGGCCTTTCTTTTTGCTCCGTTTATGACTTACAAGTTAGTAATCTCAAATTATAAAAGCCGCCTTGTCAAACACTAGAAGGTAGTCTAATAATTAAATTAACACGTACATGTTTCGTTATACCAATGAAAACTTCGTCAGCGTGAAGAATCTTAGAAACAATGGTATCTTAACAAAATCCTGAAAGGAAAATGGAGGTAGGTCTTTTAAAACTTTCACGTAGCTACATTATCTCAGTACAGTATTTTGGTTGTTGTTGTTGTTTGAGTCTTCAGTCTTTTGACTGGTTTGATGCAGCCCTCCATGCCTCCCTGTCCTGAGCTAATCGTTTCATATCTGCATAGCTACCACACCCTACATCTGAGGCTGTTTAACATATTCTAACCTTGGTCTACCCGTACAGTTCTTGTCCTCGACCCTTCCTTCCATAACTAAGCTTGCTATTCCTGGGTGTCTTAGTATGTGTCCTACCAAGCTATCTCTTCTCTTCATTAGCAGTCGCCAGAAACATCTCTCCTCTCCCACTCGTCTTAATACCTCTTCGTATGTAGCCCTATCTACCCATCTCATCTTCATCATTCTCCTCTTTTCTGCTGCACCAATAGTCCAAGTTTCACTTCCATAGAGTGCCACGCTCCAGACAAAGGCCTTCATAAATTACTTCCAAATACCTAAATCTATATTCGATGTCAACAGATTCCTTTTCTGTAGAAATGCTTTCCTTGCCTGAGCTAGCCTACTTTTTATATCCTCTTTGCTTCTTTATCAGGAAATATTTTCAGGGAGAACTCTCTAATTCGTAGTTGCTGTTGAGTGTGTGTTATTCGATTTACGTCCCATTTAAGTACTGTGGTGTTTAAAGACTCCCCGAAAGGGATCTTGAACGCGACAGTAGACTAAATCTACTAATACAGTTCAAATGCTAACTAACTGGTCTGGGATTGGACGCTGCAACATTGCGCACAGCAAGTGAGATTATTACCGCCACGCCAAACAACCAGTCTACTTTAAAATTAATATATAACAAATACTCCGGCCGCGGTAGCTACGCGTATTAAGATGCAATGCCATAGGGCCAGGCTATATCCGGACTCAGTAGACGAGAAGGTTCGAACCCAACTATCGGACGTCCTTGAAGTGGCTTTCCGTCGTTTCCCATTTTCAACTCCAAGTAAATGCTGGGATGGTACCTTCCTTCCACCTCCTTGCCCAGTTTCATTCATTTCATATCTCATGGACTCCTCTTATAAGACTACCAGAAATTAGATTTAGGCCGTAAAACCATCTGCCACGTATAAATTCATCTCATCTCCTCTCCTTGGAGTATCGCCTCATAATGGCTAGCAATCTTGGCGGTCACCGTGGAGGCCTAGTTTCGATTCCTGACTATGCCAGAAAATTGAATTCTGGTCTGAGGGTTGGAACGGGGTACACTCAGTCTCGTGTGGCAAAACTGAGAAAATACGGGCTTAATATTCACCTCATCCTTCCTGGAAGTGGTTTTTGGTAGTTTCCCCACTTCTACTCCAGGCAAATGCCGGGATGGTACCTAACTTAAGGCCACGGCTGTTTCCTACCCAAATCCTACCTCAATTACAAATACACGCACTAGTACAGACACCACAATGACTTAGGTTATCAGACAATTTTACACACACCCAAATACACGGGGCTACATGACCACGATATCCCTAAGACCTTAAAGAAACAACAGCAACAACAACAACAACAACAACCTCTCCTAAGGAATGAACCCACAGCGTAGCGTTTAAGCGCTCACCACGATTACTACAGGGCGCTGCATCAAGTTCGAAGATCGTAGGTTCGAATCCCGGTGCTGACAGCGGCTATCCTGAGAGTGTTTGTACCTGCGTTTTTCAATACTCCTTCCAGGCTAATGCCGGGATAGTACCTTATTTGGAGTCCCGGGGCATCTTATTCATTCTTCTTATATATCTACACACACTCCAACAGTCACCACAGAAATACAGGTTATCAGACAAATTCAACACACACCAAAGTACATGGGGCTGATGACCAAAGATGTACCAAGCCACAACAACAACAATTACATAGAAACGAGAATAATGAATAGACACACAATATACACTTAGTGGTCAAACGTCATGGGAAGGCACGGAATATGACGTTAATAATGAGTTACTCCTCCGCGAGACCTCTAAACGGCAGCAATACGGCGAGGCATCGACTCGACAAGAAATGGGTTCCTAACTCCCAACATTCAACTGTGCGGTGATCTGACACACAGTAGCCCTCTTATTATTTATTTAGCTTTTGCAAAAACATTGCACAAATATAATTTCAGTCTATATACATATTTACATAATCTATACACTGAGTCACAAACCGATATCCAGATTTGTGATGTATTCAATCGCCTTATTTGTTGCGAAGAGGAACTCCTGCGGGTCACCGTGTACGGAGGGTGTTCAAACACGTCCCAGCCAAATCCCTGTTGGAGGTTTTTCGTCGCATTTGCAGTGTGTGGTCGTGCGTTGTCGTGAAGAAAAACAACACCTTTTGACAGCAACCCTCGGCGCTTTTTCTGTATTGCGCGGCGCAATTTCCTAAGTGTCTCGCAGTAATCATCTGCGTTGATTGTTTGACCAAGCGGTAAGAAATCAATGAGTAAGATGCCTTTCCAGTCCCAGAACACTGTGCACATCATTTTTCAAGGTGTCAAGATTTGTTTCGGCTTAACCTTTGCTGGGGATGAAGTGTGCCTCCATTCCATTGATTGCCGCTTACTTTCAGGGGTGTCGTAAGAAACCCAAGTTTCATTTCCTGCGACTATCTGTGTCAGAAATTCTTCGCCGCTTTCATTGTAACGGGTCAAAAACTGAAGTGCACTACCCATCCGTTTTGTTTTGTGTTGCTCCGTAAGAATCTTTGGTACCCAACGTCGACAAAGTTTACGAAAGTTCAGTTTTTCGGTAACAATTTCATGAATTAGTGATCGTGAGATTTGGGGGTATTCCATAGCGAGAGCACTAATTGTAAACCTGCGGTTTTCCCGGATCTTGTCATCAATCGCGTGAACCAGTTCTTCTGTAACCAAAGATGGACGCCCACTTCGTTCTTCATCGTGCACTTCACTACGTCGTTCATTGAACTGTCGGACCCATCTTCTCACCATTGAATCACTCATCGCATTTTGTCCATACACTTCGCAAATATGCCGATACATTTCAATTGGTTTCACTTTCCTAGCATTCAGAAAACGAATCACAGATCTGATTTCACAAGCGGCGGGATTTTCAATCAACACCGACATTGTACGAGTGAAAAATCCACAGCCTGCTCCCAGTCTCCGACCGGGTCAGGAATGGAATGAATGAAGCCCCCCATCTAGCGGCGAGGATATGGACTGTGCCGGCTGCCGAGGCCTGACGCACTCCTCTGGGGCAATGATTAAATGAATGTCAGATGAAATGAAATGATAGGGGAGAGTGTTGCTGGAATGAAATTTTGACAGGGAAAACCGGAGTACCCGGAGAAAAACCTGTCTGCCTCCGTTTTGTCCAGCACAGATCTCACATGGAGTGACCGGGATTTGAACCACGGACTCAGCGGTGAGAGGCCGGCGTGCTGCCGCCTAAGCCACGGAGGCACTCACATTGTACGAGTAAACATGCACAACAACGCGTACGTGGCTGACAGCGCTCTCCAAATGGCGCAAGTTTCTTCTCCTTGATACAGAGCGTCTACCGCGCATATGCGGAACTGTGCTGTAGCGGAACGTACAACTAGTTGAAGACACAGGCGGCACACGTCTATGAAGAAGGTATACAAAAACTCGTGCCACGCTACGACAAATGCCTGCAACATTTCGGGATTTATGTGGAAAAGTAGTTTAAGGGTTGTAGAATTTTGTGCAATAAATAATTTTTCTGTATCTGTACACAATTTAATGTTATTACCAAACGGAACTTTCTTTCTGGACGTACTTCGTATATTTGTTATTGACTTGGCAAGTTTGTAATCGTTGATGACGGGAACGAAGTCTCTTAGTGGTGATGGCAGGAATGTCTTCATGAATATGGAGCCCAGGACTAGCAGTTATTATCGTGAATTCACGCACAAGTGAACATTCTCGTCGCAGGGAAGGAGGCTCAATATGGCTCAGGGTTGGAAGCCAGAATGTAGCCCTCTGATCGCCCCGTATGGTTCTGCTGAGGCGACGTGATGTCTATTCGTTAAACACCTGAGGTCGTCCTGTGTGGCGGTTTACGCGGGTGGTAACATTACCTCTGCGATATTGAAGATCCACCCTTGACACTGTTGACCTCGGTAACCCGAATACGCGTGTAATCTCCGAAATGTTATGACCCATGCACCGTGCGCCGATGATCATCCCACGTTCAAAGTAGTTTAACTCGCGACGTGTTGCCATATTCACCACACTCGTGTCAGTGACGGACTGCTGCACTCCACCGCAGCTAGTCGCAACGCTCAGGAGTCATACACGGCACATTTTCTCATGGGACTACCCTTCCCGTGACTTTTGGCCACTCAGTGTAGGCCTACTCTATGATAAAGAAATCCATTACAATTTATCATTCATTTCTTTGTTTTTGGGGTTTGTAGTAATAATAATAATACATTTTTTAGTGTGTGGCTTTTAGTGCCGGGAGCGTCCGAGGACATGTTCGGCTCGCCAGGGTTTGTAGCTGCTTCTATGCGGACACCCATGGAGTGAGCTACAAGTACCGTCGCGTGTGAAGTGTTGTTTGGGGAGGAAAGTGTGAGTGTAAGGACAAGGAATTGGAAGGTAACGGCTGTGGCTTATAGTTAGGGACCAAACCCGGCATTTCCCTGGAAGGAAGATGGGAAACCACAGAAAACCATCTTCAAAGCTACCGGAGGTGGGGATTCGAAGCTCCTCGCCTCTCGGATGTGAGCTACTCTCTGCAGCCACGTCGTAACGACCACGACTAACTCACCCGGTATAATAATAATAATAATAATAATAATAATAATAATGATAATAATAATAATAATAATAATAATAATAATAATGTCGTAATTGGTGTTGCGTCCCTTTTAAGTACTGCGGCTCCCATCATTTGCATATATGTCCAAATGTTTATTAATCATTGACTAGTCATTGGATACTGTAACTCTCTTGTCTACACTTTTGGAGTCTGTACGTTGTTTGCATGTTGCAGGAAATTAGTAATTTCGAGCCCATCTAAAGTAAAAATAGCAACGTGCTTCTGGGAGCAAACTTTATTAAAATGAGAAGAAATGCAAAAGGAAGAATAAAATAACTTTTTACATTAAAAGTCAGAGGAAATGGAATCTGGTGGTTGACAATTTCAACCTGAAAATAAATGTGCAGTGACATATGTGAGTTGTGACGGAGCTTTAAACGGCGGTAAATTTCAAGATCACATCTTCATGAAAATGTTGACAACATAGGGGGCAACGTCTTTGAAGGAGAAATACAAAAACGTGCCTCCGAAATGGTGGGAGCCATGTGGAAAGATTATTTACTATTTATAGTTCGTTTTGCAATAAATAGTTAATTTGGGAATGACATACTGAACATACATAGTTTCAGCATGATCGGGGAGTTCCCTTGTCAGCAGTGGCGTAACTAGGACTTGCTTCTGGAGGGGGATGAGTGGACTCAAATCTGAACTACTGTACTGTAATCGAGTTTTTTATTTTGTGCTTTTTTGTGTGTGTTTTTTGTGTTTGCTTTCTGGTTTTGTTTTTGAATTTTACATTTGACTTTATGTATTTTGGTTTTGTGTTTGTTTTTGCTTTTGAATTTTGAATTTTAATTTGTGCTTTTTTTGTTTTTGCGTTTTTCTGCTTTTGCTATTGCTTTCGAATTTTGCTTTTTGCTTCGTGTGTTTTGTTTTTGCGTTTTTTTTTCTTATTTTGCTTTCGTTTTTGAAATTTGCTTTGTGTGTTTTGTTTTCTGTTTTCCTTTTGTTTTTTGAATTTTGCTTTTTGATTTGTGTTTTTTTAAATTTTTGTGCTATTTTGCCTTTGCTTTTGTTTTTGAATTTGGCTTTTTGCTTTGTGTTTTTGTTGTTTATACTGTTACGTGCCACCCCCTAGTGGCACTTATGTTAACTGGATTACGGTGGGAGTACAAAGCACAACACCAATTACTGCTTAAATAAATAATTAACTTTATTGTGGCCAGAAAATTACACTAATCAGCAAATACAAGCAATTAGGAGCCTTACTCCAGTTTCCTTTATGTCTCTTCCTTGAGCGCTCTTGGCCCTTCCACTACTTGTCAACAGATCACAGAAGTTAATCCGTCCTAATGAGTACGGTGGCCTTGACAGAAACTACCTGCTCTTCTCCTTTATGTTCACCGACCACAATTACTTACGTTCACTTGCTGCAGGCTATTTCGCTGTCCACAAGCTGGAGAAACAATGTCACTGGATTTCGTAACTCACACAGCACTTCGTCACCACACTTCTGTCGCACTGGCTCAAAAACACACACCCACAGAAAACTCGGTCCCCTCATTGTTGAAGCCGCTTATATAGCAGGCCGGTGACTCAATGAATTCTTCTAGATCCATCCAGGGTCCACGGCTTCTCGAGGTTTCCATCGCTGGTCCAGTCACGAATATTCTGGACTATCCCTTTTGTCCTAGTAGCCTGTTGCATAAGGCGCGCGCAAACAGGAGGCAGGGCACAGCCCAGCCCTGGGGCAGTTGTGACTCATGCGGCGAGCGATGACACAAACTCACAGCCGTAACACCACCCCCTTCCTAAAAAGACTGATCGTCCCGATCAATCATTGGTCCGTCTGTGTCCCTCCGTAGGCTGCCAGGCGATCTCGATGCACGATCTTCATCTTCGCCCTCGGGCTCCGCTGGATCCTGTAGACGACATCGTTGATCCGTTTCACGACTCGGTACGGGCCCTCCCAGGACTTCTGGAGTTTGGGTGACAGGCCTTTCTTCCGTAATGGGTTGAAGAGCCAGACCAGGTCGTCCTCGTGGAATCCGCTGGCATCCGTCTGCTGGTCGTATCGGATCTTCATTCGGTCGGTCTCGATCCGTAGTTTCCTCCTCGTGAACGCGTGTACGTCCTCCAGTTGGTCGACCAGTTCTTGACAATACTGGCTTACCGGGATCGGATCATTCCCAGGTCGGCCGAAGGCAAGATCGACAGGTAGACGGAGCTCCCTCCCAAACATGGCCCGGGCTGGTGTGCAACCGGTGGCTTCATGCACGGCGGCGCGGTAGGCCAGGAGAAATAGTGGAAGATGTTTGTCCC
Source organism: Meconema thalassinum (assembly GCA_946902985.2). Taxonomy (NCBI): domain Eukaryota; kingdom Metazoa; phylum Arthropoda; class Insecta; order Orthoptera; family Tettigoniidae; genus Meconema; species Meconema thalassinum. The sequence goes on along the minus strand of OX336388.2, from coordinate 471,400,975 downwards.
AATCCCTCTGGTGCTCGCTGACGACTATTCGGAGATGGTTCTCGATGGTGCGATTGAATCGCTCTACCATCCCGTCGGACTGAGGGTGTAGCGGCGTTGTCCTTGTCTTCCGGATTCCCAGCACCTGGCATAGGTTCTGGAACACCTGCGACTCGAAGTTCCTCCCTTGGTCGGAGTGCAGCTCCAGGGGTACTCCGTACCGGCTGACGAATTCCTTCACCAGGGTCTCTGCAATCGTCGCGGCTTCTTGGTTAGGGAGCGCATACGCCTCCGGCCATTTGGTAAAGTAGTCGCTGACGACTAATATGTAGCGGTTCCCTGCCTCGCTTAACGGGAATGGCCCAGCAACATCGATGGCCACTCTCTCCATGGGGCCGCCCACGTTGTAGGTCTTCAGTGGACCCCGTCGTCTTCGTCCTGGGCCCTTGCTGGCTCCGCAATCGTGGCACCTCGCGCAGTGGTTCTCCACGTCTGTTCGGCATCCGATCCAGTAGAACCGCTCTCTCAGCTTCTCCAGGGTCTTCTTTATCCCTAGGTGTCCACCAGATGATCCTCCATGAACTTCCTTCAGGACTTCCTCCGTCATAGCCTTTGGAACGACGACTTGTTCCCGAGATGTCTTCCCGTCGGTGCTCTCCCAGGTACGGCAGATGAGGCCATCCCTTACAATCAGCGAGTCCCACTGCGCCCAGTAGGACTTAAACTTTGGGCTGCAGTCACTCACAATGTTCCACCCGGGTCTGGGGACACAGGCCCTCTTCCATTCGGCTATCAGTCCCAGGTCATCATCTTCTGCTTGTGCCCGCGAGAAAGATTCGTGGCTCCAGCTCCCTTGAAATTCCACGGTAGTCCTTCGGCACTGTATCCCGGTGTTCTCCTCCCTCCTAGTACAGAAGGTGCAGTCTTCGGGGCACGGTCTTCGTGACAGGGCGTCGGCGTTAGAATGCAGTTGGCCTCCCTGTGCTGAATCTCAAAGTTGTACTGTTGAAGCCTCTCTAACGACCGCGCGAGTTGACCCTCGGGCTGCTTGAAGTTCAGGAGCCACCGCAGGGATGCATGGTCGGTCCTGATGAGAAATTCTTGCCCGAACAGGTACTTGTGGAAGTGTTCAATGGTCTTCACGATGGCGAGCAACTCCTTCCTGGTGACGCAGTAGTTCCTTTCTGGCTTTGACAAGGCCTTGCTGAAGTAGGCCACTACTCTTTCCTCGCCGTCCACTACTTGCGACAGGATTCCCTCTATGCCAAAGTCGCTGGCATCGGTATCGACGATGAACCTTGTTCCAGGTCTGGGGTAGGCCAAAATAGGCGCGGTGCACAGAGCCTGCTTGAGTTGTTCGAAGGCACTGTGGCATTCTGCTGTCCACGTGAAGAGTTGGTCCTTCTCAGTCAGTCGATGTAAAGGTTTGGCGATGTCGGCGAATCCTCTCACGAAGCGACGGTAATAAGTGCAGAGTCCCAGGAAGCTTCGTAGTTGGGACTTGTCCTTTGGAACTGGCCACTCCCTCACAGCTGCGGTCTTCTCTGGGTCGGTGCGCACCCTTCCTCGGAGACGATATGCCCAAGGTACTGGACCCGCTTCTGGAAGAGCTGACACTTCTTGGGGCTCAACTTCAGCTGGGCAGCCCGTAGCTTCAACAAGATCTCCTTCAGGTTGCTGTAGTGCTCCTCGAAGCTCCTCCCCAGAACGATGACGTCATCTAGGTATACCAGGCAGGTCTTCCAGTGTAGTCCCCTCAGAATGGACTCCATTAGCCTTTCAAAGGTCGCAGGGGCGTTGCACAGACCGAATGGCATGACGGTGAACTGCCAGAGCCCGCCGCCCACAGAGAACGCCGTTTTCTCGCGGTCCTTAGGGTGGACCTCCACCTGCCAGTAGCCACTCTTCAAATCCAAGGTGGAGAACCATCTTGACCCTGATATGGTGTCCAGCGTGTCGTCGATCCTGGGTAGAGGGTAGCTGTCCTTCTTCGTGACGTCGTTCACCCGCCTGTAGTCCACGCAGAACCTGGTGGAACCGTCCTTCTTCTTCACAAGCACGACCGGAGAACTCCAAGGACTATGTGATGGCTCGATCACCCCTTGATCCTTCATCTCTTCTACCATCCGGTCGACTTCGGCTTGCTTGGCGAGCGGGACACGTCGGAATGGGGCCCTAATCGGTGCGCTGTCCCCAACGTCGATTCTGTGCTGGACCAAGCTTGTCCTGCCGAAGTCTTTGCTCCCCACGGAGAAGACATCCTGGAATTCGCGTAGCAGGTCCTGAAGTTGGCGTGATTGCTCCTCGTCTAAATGGTCCTGGGATCCTTGGTACAGCTTCTGTAGTTCTTCTGGCAGGGCGCTTTTTCCTTTGTTGTGCGTCTGCAGGTGTCCGTCCATTGTGTCTGTGATGCGGGCAATCCAGGTAACGGGCTCGCAGACTCCTAGGTTGGTGTCCCGGTGAACCGTAATGTCGTAGTCGTTCAGGTTGGACAGGCGGACGTACGGCCGAGACGTCGTGTTGATGAGAGTCTTGGCAACTAGCAATCCTTTTGTCTGGATGTCCTCATATTTTGGCTCGATGACAGCCGCCACTCCCTCAGGAGTTCCGTCGACAATTACGGCAGCGCTGACCTCCGTCCTGGCGGGAACGATGGCGTCTTCTCTCAGCCTTACTCGTCGTGCGGTGATGGACTCGTGCGCAGGTTGCAAAGCAAGTTCCTCACCTCCGAAGTGCAGAGTGTTGGTACTCAGATCCAAGATGATGTTGTTCTGGTCCAGGAAGTCCAGTCCGATGATCACTTCATTTGATACGTCAGCCACAAGCACCGGATGCTTTATCGCCCGTCGACCAATGACGAACTCCAGTGATGCTTCGCCATGTACCGGTGCGGTCTCTCCGGTCGCGGTTATTAGCTGGAGGTTCCTTTGTGTGGGTTGAACTCTCCACTTCGGGATCACGGTGGGACTAACGATGGTCCTCGATGCTCCCGTGTCGATTAGCATGGGCCAGCTCTCTCCGTTGACGACTCCGTCGACCATCAGGCTGCTATTATCCCTCCGTAACTGCGTCACACGGACTTGGACTGCCGGGGCTTGACGACTGTCACAAGCCAACCTTTGCCCCCCTAGGCTGGCTGATACTTGCTTTCCTGGGCCGTGCGGTTTCCCTACGACTGACTGTCCCGACGGAAACCCTTGGCGGCGGCGATCACCGCAGTCCTTGCTCAGGTGGCCTCTCTTACGGCAGGTCCAGCAGGTCGGTAGTCCTCTTCCGGGTCGCCTCTCCGGATGTCCTTCGGCTACGTTTTTGTTGGTGGTACAGCGATTCTTGAAGAAACGGCTTAGCGCCTCCATCAATTAGTCGGCCAGGGGCTTGGTCTCGTTGGTTTTTACTGGTTCGTCGACGTCCACTTGACGCACCCGCGCGTGCATTCTAGATGCCTGTTTTGCCGTCTCGAACTCAACTGCGTGGCTCAGCACATCTGCCAGGGTCTTATTGCGCGCGAGTCGCAGCGCCTGTTGAGTGTCCGAGTCCCGTAGCCCGTCGGTGAAAGTCTGCGTCGCTATCTGCTCCAGAAAGTCGGCCGGCGCTGTTGGGTAGGCGAGCCTTACGAGGCGTGCGATGTCCATCTCGAACTCCTGCAGGGTTTCCGCGTTCTTCTGTACCCGGGTCCGGAGCTGCATCTGGTAGGCCTACTGAAGATGGCTATCTCCATATCGGGACTCCATATGGGCGATCAGTGCAGCGTAGTCCTGGGATCCAGTCGGGATGGCCTGAAGGACGTTAAGGGCGTCGCCTCTCAGCGCTACAATGAGAGTTGTAGCCTTTTCTGTGTTGTTCCAGTTATTTATGGAACAGGCTGCCTCGAACTGACGTAAGTAGGTGCTCCACGGGACCTTTCCGTCGAAGGTTGGGGGCGTCACTCTGCTATGTCCCGTTCCTGATATTCCCGGTGTAACGGTGGGCGGGCGTTGGCGCAGCTCGGCAACTTCCTCTCGTAGAGCGTTGAATTCCTCTTTCACCCCCGTCAGTGGGAGTTGGCGCAGCTCGGCAACTTCCTTTTGTAAGGCGTTGAATTTCTCCTCCACCCCCATCAGCGGGCGTTGGCACAGCTCGGCAACTTCCACTTGTAAGGCGTTGAATTTCTCCTCCACCCCCATCAGCGGGCGTTGGCGCAGCTCGGCAGCTTCCACTTGTAAGGCGTCGAACTTCTTTTCCACTGCCGTGACTTCCTCACGCAGACCCAGTTCTAATTTCTTCAGGTCCTGTGTCAACTTATTCTGACGTCTTCCATCTTCTTCTGGCCGTCCTCTATCCTCTTCAGGTCCTCCGCTAGCTTCTTCTGGCCGTCTTCTAGTTTGGCAGTTAGGTCCTCGGCTAACTTCTTCTGGCCGTCCTCCATCTCCTTCTGGCCGTCCTCCATCTTCTTCAGGTCCTCCGCTAACTTATTTTGGCTGTCCTTCAGGTCCTCCGCTAACTTCTTCTGGCCGTCCTCCATCTTCTTCTGGCCATCCTCCATCTTCTTCTGGCCGTCTTCCATTTTGGCAGTTAGGTCCTTGGTTAAATTCTTCTGGCCGTCTTCTATGCCATTTAACTTTTCTAGCAATGCTGCCAATTGCGCCTCCATTTTAGTTGTTTGCCTTGTAAAGGGCATGCACTCACAGGAAAATTAGAGAAAATGACCTGCTCGGGTTTTGAACCTAGGACCGTCAGGTGTTGTGCTTGAGTTCGTAATCCGGCTTCTGACACCAGTTGTTACGTGCCACCCCCTAGTGGCACTTATGTTAACTGGATTACGGTGGGAGTACAAAGCACAACACCAATTACTGCTTAAAGAAATAATTAACTTTATTGTGGCCAGAAAATTACACTAATCAGCAAATACAAGCAATTAGGAGCCTTACTCCAGTTTCCTTTATGTCTCTTCCTTGAGCGCTCTTGGCCCTTCCACTACTTGTCAACAGATCACAGAAGTTAATCCGTCCTAATGAGTATGGTGGCCTTGACAGAAACTACCTGCTCTTCTCCTTTATTTTCACCGACCACAATTACTTACGTTCACCTGCCGCAGGCTATTTCGCTGTCCACAAGCTGGAGAAACAATGTCAGTGGATTTCGTAACTCGCACAGCACTTCGTCACCACACTTCTGTCGCACTGGCTCAAAAACACACACCCACAGAAAACTCGGTCCCCTCACTGTTGAAGCCGCTTATATAGCAGGCCGGTGACTCAATGAATTCTTCTAGATCCATCCAGGGTCCACGGCTTCTCGAGGTTTCCATCGCTGGTCCAGTCACGAATATTCTGGACTATCCCTTTTGTCCTAGTAGCCTGTTGCATAAGGCGCGCGCAAACAGGAGGCAGGGCACAGCCCAGCCCTGGGGCAGTTGTGACTCATGCGGCGAGCGATGACACAAACTCACAGCCGTAACAATACTTTTGTAGACTATTTCTTTGCTTTTATTTTTTAATGTTGCTTTGTGGTTTTGTGTTTGTTTTTGCTTTCTGTTTTGCTCATGTGATTTGTGTGGGGGTAAAATAAGACCATCAATGAAAGCAACCCTACAATTTTTCATGTTTGATCTCTATAGCATTTGATACGTTTTATTTGCACCTCTCAATGTTCAAAAGCCAGAAATGAACCGTTTTGATTGGTAGGACTAAATATTTTACACAAGTAAATATAAATGTTCTCAAATCATAAACGTAGATAATCCTGCCGTTTGTAATCAATCCGAAAATGGCTTTTTTTTTAATAAAACTCTCATCAAATAACTTAAAATTATTATTTTCTTGGCTCTGTGGGGGATTGATCCCCTAATCACCCCCCGTAGTTACGCCACTGCTTGTCAGTGGACGAAGTGATGGCAGACAGGGAGTGGGTCTGCACTTCGAAGGCTGTTCGTCATCACTGTGTCGGCTGTGACCTCCATCATTCCGCATGGCCTAGCGTTACAGTGACTCAACCCGAACTGGCGCGAGCTTCATGGACAAATCTAGAGAAATAAAATCAATAACATTATGGATTATTGGTTTACACACCCAAGTGATTAAACTCCAGCAAATATTCTGGGTTTTTGCTGTGTCTGTTGCGGAATTTTACCCAGATGTACCAAGTCAGACTCATCAGCGGGTTCTTGATACACCCTGCCCGGACCACAGCTGGGGTAGTGGACACAGTGGAGTAACTAGGGTTGCTACTGGAGGGGAAGAGCTGAGTCAAAATTACATATGGAGGGGGGGAGGGAGGGAATAAGGAGGGATGACGGCACGGAGATAATGATAAATGATAAATAAAAGATGAAAGCTAAGTTTCAAAACCTTATATCTATATTTTTTGTGTGTTTGATTTCATGCCACACATTATATTTACACTTACAATGTGCAAATGCTGGAAAATTAACTAATTTGTTGATATCAAATTATAAAGTCCTGTCTTCTTCGCGAAATCGTCTTGCTCTTTCTATCCTCCGACATTGTGTACATATTAATAAACTAGGTAGTTTACAACTAATGTGTAACTTAAAGCTGCAATACAACAACTCGATGATGATGATGTACTGTAGTTGTTTTCTCTTTCCAAAATTGTATTTAGTTAATTATTGTTGTTTTAAAGGGCGGAACAGCGAGGTCTTCATCCTCTCGAAAATGGCACACACTCAGATACTAACAAAATGATAACTTAACAAGTGGAGTATTTTTCAGTCGGTCAACACGATTGTACCCAATTGTGAAGGGCTGTTCCTTAATCCTGAAAAAAAAAAAAAAAATACATGAGATAAATAAATACACTTGGATGATCGTCAAGCGATCTTCATCAGATCCTTTGCATGTAAGCTATTCAATCTTTGTCTAAAAGTATGTGTACAATATATACACTTTCACCCATACACCCATACTTTTAGACATATATTTAATAGCTTAAACTGGTCATCCAAGTGTATTTATTAATCTCTTGTATTTTTTTTCATGATTGAGGAATAACCCATCACAATTGGGCACATTCGTGTTGACCGACTGAAAAACATCAAATTTCGAATACTAAGCCAACACTGAAAGTGGCTTCAAACACCATAATGAAGTAATTTTGTAAAGGGATGAGGAACACACCCATCTCATTGCCACCCCTCTGACTAACTGAACAGCTGACTATTTTGCTCTTTCAATAAGACATTGTTAAGTTTGGGTAACTAAAACTATTACACGAGTAAAAAGAAATGCCTTCAAACACAATCCAATCTTTTGACATCAATCCGAAGATTGGTTTTCTTTAAAATTTAAAACTTCATCAAATTACATATTTTGATTATTTGGCTCTGGGGTGGGGATTGATCCCCCCGATCACCCCCCATAATTACGACACTGAGTGGACCCAGCACTTTTTCCCCATACATGAATCGCATCGCAATTCCCTTGCTGGAGAATTAAGAGTTTACTCAACATTATCTCAGAATATAGCATCTTTTGGTGCAGGGCAGGGTGCATCAAGACTCCACTGATAAGCCTGACTGGGTGCAACAGACACGACATGCACCTAGAATATTTGTTGGAGTTTAAAATGTCAGTGCATTAATTATCTTGGCAAAAAGTTGTATAATTTTACATTTCAAATGAAATAATTAAAACAATCGGCCTTCAATTTTTTGTTTTACTTATTAGAAAAGACATGAATATAACCATGGCTGCCTGCCCTATTCCTTATTGGCAAAGTTTAATATATTCAGAAAATCAATACCTTACGTCAATAATAAGTTGTAATTTTAATTATAGCACTAGTTTCGGCCACATTGTGACCTTCCTCAGCGACGCAATATAGGTCGAGGTGCACGTCTTACATTCAAAAATATCAAAGCTTGTTATCAAAATTATTTCTAAAAATACTAGTTGTCTAAAGGCTAAAAACACATTAAAATTCTAAAAATCAGATCTGTTACAAGTATATAGCCTACTGTATTAAAGACGAAAGATATAATTATTGATTAAAAAAACAGCTTAAAGTTGAATAGTAATCTTAATCTTCTTTTTAGATTACTGATTCAACTTCAAGCTGTTTCTTTTATCAAGAATTATATCTGGGATGCTGGGATGGTACCTAAACTACGGCCAAGGCCACCATCTACCCGAATCCTAGCCTCAATTTCAAATAATCACATTGGTGCAGCCATTATAGACTGATTCCACACATAATGTACCTAAGGACGCGGGGATATTTGACACAAAGGCGCAAAGCCCCCAAATGATTGAGCAGAGCATTGTAATTAGTTATTGTTGTTGTTAAGGGGCGGAATAGCGAAGTCATCTCCCCCAGGTAGTGTACGTGGATATGTTCTTCATATCATTGAGGACCACTTCTCTCCATCTACTTTGTTCTGATCTGTATCTAACCGTCTACGATATACATTAGTGCGCTATACTGTTGACTTTCTTCACTTCCTTTGGTGTCTTCATAGGTTTCACTCTGCGAGCTGACTCTCGGATAGTGTTATGTCCCTCCGGGTCACTGATATGAAAGTAATGAAACACTGTAACCTAATGATACCTTCTCGTAATGCCTATCTTTCCCTTGTCCACTCCAACCGTGATGAGCAAGGAGACTGGGGTAATTTTGCCTCGAAAAAATAGGCATCTTGTGTCTTTAAACAGTTATTTGTTGTCTTCTTCCCAGTTCAGTAGGCTTACAGACTGCACTGCACAATGTTATGTAAGTTGTGATAACCCTATTATTCCGGTTCGTGAAACAGAATTTGGATTGAAGAATGGATCTCAGAGGAGCTTGTGCTCGCGAGCACTATCTGGTTCGTAAGACGATAGCACCAAATTGCATTAAAAGAGTACCAGGTTGAGTTCGCCTGAAATGATTAGGCTACAGAAACACTCTTCAGACACCACCAAAGAATAGGGAAGGCCACTTGAGATGTATTGCAACCTTCCAGGGGTTGGTACAAGAGGCTATATATAAATTACCCTCACTAATCTCCCACTGAGCTGTTGTGATGTGCGCAGCAGGGTGGTTAACTTTTCTCTTCAGTCAGCAGCAAAGATCATAATAATTCATGAAAGTGACCTAAATCTGCAAATATAGATATGGTGCAAATACTGTATGGAAATGTAAAATATATATATATATATATATATATTCAATTTTTGTTTGATTCAATATTACGCATGCAATGTAAACCAGGAAAAACTATAACATGTCATCAACATCGGAACCCTGACTGTAGGATACTGCAACGAGTTGTAGGATCAAATGTAATCCAGGGGAAACTATGACATGTCATACACATCGGAACCCTGACTGTAGGATGCTCCAGCGAGCTGTGGGTTCGCTTTGCCAAGCAGGCGGTACAGCTCTGCGGGCTGCACGCTACTGTAGTCAGTCATGTTCTGCTCGATTCAGTCCATCAACCCAGGAATGTACCGTACAGAGACGTTTATTTCTGTAGAGTGGAAGAATGATGGGATTATGTCTGGGTCTCTCTCTCGTGCGAGGCAAGCTCTCTACAGATGATGAGTATAAAGGCTACTAATGTTGTTTCAGATGTGTTCTATAGGCTAGAGCCCTGCGCTGATAAACAAAGCGTTATCCGCATCCGAACAACAGCCACCCGCATCCGCCCCGCATCCGCACGACTTATCCACATCCGCACGACTTTTATCCGTATCCGCACAACAGCCACCCGCATCCGCACGACTTATCCACATCCGCACGACTTTTATCCGCATCCGCACGTTTGTTATCCGAAACTACTGGCATTACAATAGTATTTTCAATTAGATAAAATACTAAATCAACTCGTTTAGACATTTGAGGAGAAAGTCGTTCCCTTATGCTATACTGTGAAACGTGGCTAATTCGAACTTCTATAATTCGAAATCTTCTTTAATTCGAATTTTTATCTTGGTCCCTAGCATTTTATATACAATCGATGATAAAAAATCGAGGATAATTCGAATTACATTTTGGATAATTCGAAGTTTTTACGTGTAAAAAGCCGATCGGAAGCCAAAGAGTTGGGTCAGGAATTCCCGAAAAATGACAAATTATAGGCTACTAGTTGAAACCCGTCAAAAATGACGGTCAATAGAAAAATATTTACTGAAGAATTTTCTTATGTAGGCCTACTGTATATTCTTTGTACGATTATTTTTTGGCTCTATTGAAACTATAAGGGCGTCAAAAGATTGCACTCTCAACATTGCAAAATACTGCTGGCCATGACTGAAAAATTGATGAGGCAAATTGAGACCTATACGTTCCAGAGTTTTCCCTTGAACTTCATTGATTGTGACAGAGTATGCCAAATAAATTGGAAAATATTGCCTCTTAAAACAAAATGATAGTGTTTTATCGGATGCTGTTAAATCAAGTAGAAGGATTAGACCTCTCTGCCTAATTTTAACTGCACTTATTATTTCCAAATCCAAGCAATATATTTGCATTTAGGAGCCCTTGGGAAACGTTCAGATTTCTAAGCAGCATAGCGGTTCAAGCGTTTGGAATATGTGGAGGCAAGTCATTTAGTTCCAAGGAATTCAAGAACTCTGAGGAGTCTAATAAAACTGGCCGCAAACCGTCACATATAATTTTGGAATATAACGAAGAAATGCGATGATGTGCACCTCCATACATCTTAAAACAATGTGGACCGTATGGGTGTGACACAGTAACATTGGCACCAAATGAAACGAAGGACATAGCATTGTACTGCCGATTAGTCTCTCTGAAATTCCTTGAGATATCATCTCCAGTGAAAAATAATTGTTGCAGCATGTCAAATATTTTATATTTAGTCAGATTAATTTTACCATTACAACAGCAAAGGTCAAAGTAACCAAGTGTAGATTTCTCTCAAGAGAAATACAGTGCAGAACAATGTTTACATTTGTTCGTCAAGGACCCTACTCTGTAACGGTATAGTATCTGGAATTGTATCTGAAATGCCGTATTCATATTGGAGTTTAAAAGTGGCTTCGTATTTTTCTCCGATTTCCCACTTGTTTGCGGCTAATGTTCTATTTCGTAAAATGGGTTTATTTATAGCAGCATTTCTCCCCAAATTAACGTCATATTAAATAATACTATAGTGGCCTGCATCAACGCAGCAGCCAAATATTAAATAGCAAATAATAACTTACTTCCATTGCCAAAATCAACTGCGTGGTTAGACTCATTGTTATGTACTCTAAAAAAATAATCAATAAACAATAATATTCACTTATACAACTAAGTTCAGAGACTTCCATTCTCAAGTTGGTTGCTGATGAGAATGCGATGAGACTGATCGCCAATAATAAAATCCTTGCAATTTTTGCAATTTGCTTGCAAACGCAACTCAGGATGACGAACTTCATTTTGAAATAAACAGAATGAAACTGCTCTAAATAATCAATTTCCATCACCTGTTGAAGGTACAATACTTTGCATTTCCATGACAGTAAATTATGCAAGGGAGCATAGAATCACTTCGCCACTACTGGAATGAGCATGGACTCACTTCGCCAGCCACCGTAATGGAGGGAGTTTTAGAATTATATGTTCAGTGTTTTTCAAAGATCGTATTAACACAGGAAAGCCCAGTCTTAAGGCTACATTCTGAGCTATCGCCCCAGATTCCAGGTTCGATCCCTGCTCTGCCAAGAAATTTAATTCTGGTCTGAGGGCTGGAACGGGGCGCACTCTTGAGGCAAACCTAAGAAGAGCAAAATTTGATTCCCATCTCAACAATCTTGGATGTATTTTTCCGTGGTTTCCCACTTCCACTCCAGGCAAATACCGGGATAGTTCCTAACTTAAAGCCTCAGTCGTCAACTCTCCATTCCCCATACTAATTACAAATGCACACATCAATACAGCCATCACATTAACACAGGTTATCAGAGAAAGGTTTACACTCACACACCAAAGTAGACGGCGCTGAGTGACCACGATGTCTGAGTCCATCAAATGAATTATGTTCGACAATTTTCTCTCAAGGCGAAGCGATTGTGCCGATTTTTATTTAATAATTTAAAAGTATCTAGCAACGTAAATCATGGAGAATTCCTTACCTTACGGGAATAATAAACGTAACATATGTTTAGACAATGTAATACCAATTGCAAGATAGAATAATTGGGAAATAAAATTACATGTCTGAGGTGGGAATCAAACTCCTCCGACGATGCATAATCAATTTCGTTGTCCACAATGTTAGCCGCTGAGCCACCCAGACAACGAAATTAGAGTGCAATATTAAGTGACGTAAACAACAAACGCACTCAACTGCCAGTTATAGTTCATCAATATTTCCCTTATTTCATGATTCTATTCCAGTATATATCGGGATACAACATAAGCGATATTTCCCTTTTCAATTCTCATAAACAAAGATCACACTACGATACGGTGGATCGTTTATCCGCCATATCTCTCATGAAGAAACGCCATTGTGGCAACGCGCAATACCCACATATATTACATTTTTCTTTAAACATATAAAAATAAACCGTAACATATATTTTCATTTTAAAGACACACTGCAAATCTGCATGCCAAGAGCTTTCGTTAGAATGCCATACGAAGCCAATCGATTAAGTCGTTTTCAAAATCTCGTGTGTACAAAAAATACCTTAGTGTTTTAAATATATATGGCAACAGAGAATTCGTTACTTTACGGGAATGATAAAAGTGAAATATATTTCTACAATGTAATACCAATCGTAGGAAGGAAGAAAAAAAAACATATCCGAGGTGGGAATCGAACCCTCTCGACCATGCAAAGGATGGCAACAGAGAATTCGTTACTTTACGGGAATGAAAAAAGTGAAATATGTCTCTACAATGTAATACCAATCGTAGGAAGGAAGAAAATGAAAATAAAAGAACGTATCCGAGGTGGGAATCGAACCCTCTCGACCATGCAAAGGATGGCAACAGAGAATTCGTTACTTTACGGGAATGATAAAAGTGAAATATGTTTCTACAATGTAATACCAATCGTAGGAAGGAAGAAAACGAAAATAAAAAATCATAACCGAGGTGGGAATCGAACCCTCTCGACCATGCAAAGGATGGCAACAGAGAATTCGTTACTTGACGGGAATGATAAAAGTGAAATATGTTTCTACAATGCAATACCAATCGTAGGAAGGCAGAAAACGAAAATAAAAAAAACATATCCGAGGTGGGAATCGAACCCTCTCGCGCATAATACATAATTCTAAGCAGTAACCTTATCCCCTTGGCCATCCAGGCAACTGTGGGACACTTCAGTATTAAGCTATCTAACCAGTATACACACTCAACCTGCAGTTTAAGTCCTTCAATTCGTGGTTTATTTAATATAATTAATTCTATTTCAATGCATATTGTAAAAACATAATTAACATTATTGGAGACCCTTTTTAATTCTCATAAACAAAGATCTCAGTTAGACGCGACCGGAATCGCCAGTTTCCTTGTTGAGAAAGGCCATTGTGCGCATGCGCGGGAGTGTCAAATATTACATATTTCTTTAATCATTTAAAAATATACCGTAACATATATTTTCCTTTTAAAGAAACTCTGCAAATCTGCATGCCAAGAGCTTTCGTTAGAATGTCTTACGAAGCCAATCGGTTAAGTCGTTTTCACAATCTCGTGTGTACAAAAAACAGCTTAGTGTTTTAAATATATAGATTACAGAACTTTGGCGTTTTTTTAAAGTAAAAATGGCGTAAGTGAATCTGTTTTCCGTTCCTTAAATTTGTTAGATTCCTTTGTGAAGGCTGAGAGACTTAATTGTAGGAAACAGGTAAAAATCTCAGACATGTTTGAAAAACTGTAGATTTCTCTAAGGCTTAACTAGTTTCCTGGATTACTACTGTCGTTAAATAGGTGAATAGTAGATTTTGGTTTTATTTTATCGTTTGAAACTTTTGAGGTTATTCACGATACAGTCATTATACAGTACCGTTGTCTGTTAATCTGCTTTGTTGAACGTAAATCATTATGTAAACGTAATACAATATATTTTCTCTACCCTTTTCACATAAGTTTCTTAATTCGAATATTTGGATAATTCGAATTTTTTTACTGGTCCTTTGAGGTTCGAATTATCCAAGTTCCACTGTATATGTCATGTGCAATGTTTAAAATGGATGTTATTCAGCCAGAGTTGCAACCCTTCTCAGTTCAGAATGTTAATTATGCTTAATGATATAATTTTAATGAGATTAGCGTAAATCATCATCTTAAATTTGTCATGGAAAAACATAACACAAAACATATGATATGTCATAAACATAGGGATACTAGACGACCTGATTTTTATCATTTTAAATGATTATGTCGACTTTATCTGGGGTCTGGCGTTACGTTTCGGTGACGGGACGAAATGTACCGAGAATGCATTGAGATGTGTGACGTCATAGTACGATGTAGCAGCCGAGTACCAAGAAGGCAGTGTGAGTATAGAGTTTCAAGAAGGCAGTGCGAGAACAATCAAGTAGGCAGTGAAGAAACAAAATAGAATCTTGAAACTCTGTTCTCGCACTGCCTTCTTGGTACTCGGCTGCTAGCATTTAAAATGATATAAAGTCCAGTCTTTTAGACTGACTATTCGTGTCTTTTTTTTACCTCTGTCCTGACTGTCCTGATTTTATAGGAAATATCCTGATTTTTAATCATTTGAGTTTTATAATATAGTTTATTTATTTTGTTGTAATAAAAAAAGACTGATTGTCTTATGCGAAACAGGGCAAGAAAGAAAAGGTACCGAACTTAGTTGAATGTGTTCCTAAAGGAATGGCAGTAATTCATTTCAAAGATTTGACATGGAGCGAATTTAAAAAGTATTTGCAACGACCAGAGAATCTCAAACTATTGCCAAAAATAGGTAGCGACAAAAAGTATGGCGATTAGATCGCAAGATGCGGTAATATTTTTCATTTTTTATTGAAGTAGATTGATAGACAAAAATATTTATATAGACACATTAATATATGCTTCTTTAGATTATGATTATTTGTCAATTAATTTCTTAAAATCTGAACCTTTGTTAATACCTGAACAATGTGAAACATTTTTATCAGTTTTTGTTTTGTTTTTTGAGTTCTTAAAACGTTGGTCTGTTCTGAGCGTCTTGTTATTTTTTGTTATTGTTTTTTAATATTAAATTTTATCCCTTTTTGGAAACATTTAAAAAAATTATATTTCCTGATCTTTCAATCAAATGTCCTGATTTTTTACTTTGACCGTCTGGTAACCCTACGTAAGCATCCGGGTCCTAGTAATGATATTCAACAAGTTCGGATTGTATTCTAAAAACTATTCGCAAATGTACTCCAAACATTATCCGCAGATTATCCGCTATCCTCACAGCCTTGAAAACTATATCCGAATGGCGAAAAATTTAGCGGATATCCGCATCCGCGCAGGGCTTTATGTATAGTCAGTTCTTTGTTCAGGGAAAGTTCTAATAATATTACACATGTTAAGTTTATGTGCACTGTATTGGTGCTGCCATATCTGTCACGCTTTCAAATAGAATGTCTCGACCTGTGAACAAGACCGCAATTGCTCCCAATCTAGAGGAAAAACCTAGGAGAATTTAGAACTTGAATGCACTTTGTAGCTGGTGATGATAATGATTCATGCTCGGGCTTTGCTACATCGTGGTCGTGCAGCTCCATGTACTTGGGTGTGCGTGACATCTGTATAATAATCTGTGCCATTGTGATGACTGCACTAGTGTGTATTTGTAACTTAGACTAGCATTTGGGCACGAGGCTGGCGTGGCCTTAATTTAGCTACCTACCCGGCATTTGCCTGGTGTAAAAGATGGAAACCACGGAAAACCACTTTTAGGACAGCTGACGAGGGAATCGAACGTACCTCTTCTCAGTGTTGCCTCACGAGGCTGAGTGTACCCCATTCCAGCCCTGAGACCAGAATAAAATTTCTTGGCAGAACCGGTGATCGAACCCGGACCTCCCTGTTGACAGGCATGGATGTTAGTCACTACGTCACGAAGTGGACAGGTATGACGCACTTGGAGTTCTCTTAACCTAGCTAACATATCGCTAGAAAGCCTTCCGAATTTGACCACCTCGTTGTGTAGCGGCTAGCTTTCTTGGCTATCACCCTGGAGGTCCAGGTTCGATTCCCGGCTCTGCCAAGAAATTTTAATTCTGGTATGAGGGCTGGAAAGGGGTTCACTCAAACCTGAGAACGAATATCGCCTCAACCATCGTGGAAGTGGTTTTCCGTGGTTACCCCCACTTCTACTCCAGGAAAAAGCTGGAATGGTTCCTAAGTTAAGGCCACTGCTGCCTCCTTCCCAATCTAACACCCAATTTACAAATACAAGGGGCTATATTACCACGATGTCGCAGCCGCTAAAATAAGAAACAACAACAACAACAACAACAACAAAACAACTTAAGAAATTGAAAAGAGCTTGGAAGTACTGTAGTAGTTAATTAGTGTAATGCTTAAAGTGTTTAAGGTGATCAAGTTATATTGTTGTTAATTCATATTAGGGTCTTGCGACATCTTTGCTCATCATCCCCGTGTACTTTAGTGTGTGCTTAATTTGTCTGATAGCCAGGTCGGGGTTGGGATAGGTGTCCCTGGACGATAAAAAAGGCACTATCCCGAGATAGTGTGATAAGGAGTGTGATAGATCCCGGGGAAAAAATAACTTTCAGAACAGTCACTGACAGCATCGGGGATTCGAACCACCGATCACCAGACTTGCTGCAGTTGCATAGTAATGGAATATATACATTGGAATCAATATCATTTTTTTTGTGAAATACCCTCAGTGTTTCTGTAAGTAACGAGAAGTTATAAAATAAGATGAGTTAAAGTAAAAAAATGGAATGCAGCCGAAATAAATCAGAAACCCTTATTGACGTCAAATTGGCAGGTAAAAAGCTAAAGGAAGTAGAAGAATTCTGCTACTTAGGAAGAAAAATAACCAGTGATGGACGAAGCAAAGATGATATAAAAAGTAGGTTGTCTCAGGCAAAGAAACCATTTCTACAGAACAGAAATCTGTTGACATAAAATATAGATGTAGGTATTAGGAAGTCATTTTTGAAAGCATTTGTCTGGAGCGAGGCGCTCTATGGAAGTGAAACTTGTTTTGTTGGTGCAGCAAAAAGAGGAGAATAGGAACGTTTGAAATGTGGTTTTACAGGAGAATGATGAAAATCAGATGGATAGATAGAGTAACAAATGAAGAGGTATTGAGACTAGTGGGAGAGGAGAGATGTTTCTGGCGACTGCTAATGAAGTGAAGAGATAGGTTGGTAGGACACAATTTACTAAGACACCCATGAATATCAAACTTAGTTATGGAAGGAAGGGTTGAGGACAAGAACTGTAGGGGTAGACCAAGGTTAGAATATCGTATCTTAAGAAGCATTACCACCAATCTGACAATGCTCTTCTTTCCCAATAGTTTCCTTGTGATTAGTCACCCTTCCCAGCCGTATGTGGATGTACCGTCCAGCAAAATAGTTCACGTTAGGTTCATTTTCCTGTGTATAGGCACAAATAAAATTTAGATACGTATATTTCCATGTAGTTATGCACTCCTATAGTACAGTATACTTAAGGCCCATTTCTTTGTGCTTATGCACAGGAAAATGAAAATGAACCTAGCGTGAATTGTTTTGTTGGACGGCACATCCACATACGGTTTGGAGGGGTGACCAATCATAACGTAACTATTGGAAAGGAAGAACATTGTCACATAGGCGGTATTGCTTCTTAAGGGACGATATGCTAAACCAATTGCCTCCGATATAAGGTATGGTAGCTATGTAGAGATGAAGCGATTAGCTCAGGACAGGGAGCCGTGGATAGCTGCATTTGCGCTGCATATTTGAATTATGAATAAGTTTAAATTATGAAAAAATAATGAAATGTTAGATCGTAATTTCGATAAGTCGTGATGGGTCGCTGCTCCCTTATTAACTTATGCCAACGCTGGTGATGGTGGTGGCAGGATGGGGCTATTTATGTACAGTTATGGCAGTTAACCACGACGTAACTCCCACGGGGTAAATTAGCTCCTCTCGTACTTTAACACTCAATATTCATAAATCTTGGCCTCACTTTTAATGAGGGGCTAGCAATTAGGCGAGTAACAAGCTCCGAGGGTGATGGATATGACTTGCCTGCGCTACTTTCCTTGCGATAAGCAACAATTGAATGTTCTGAAAGAGGGAGAGTAGTTACCCTGAGAAGCACATTGTCTTAGCTTGAGCTCGTACACACTGATATAACTTCTACTCGCAAATGAATACAATGTGAGCGAAAGAAATGCAGAGCTTCCGTCTTACTTGGCGCATATCTTTCGCATAGTAGAAGATGCCATAAGGTTAAGTTTTCAGTATCTAGGGAGTGTTTGGTTCGTACCAATAGAAAGAGATACTAAATTTGCCCAAACTTCATTAATTAATTGATGTATTTTAATCTATTATGCTCAGTCTCGTGAGGCAAACCTGAGAAGGAGCGGGTTCGATACCTACCTTAGCCATCCTGGAAGTGGTTTTCCGTGGTTTCCCCACTTCTACTCCAGATAAATGCCGGAATGGTACCTAATTTAGGCCACGGCTGCTTCCTACCCAAATCCTACGTTGGTTATAAGTAGACACACTAATACAGACACCACTGTACCACAGGTTATTTATTAGACAACTACTACAGACACGCATGTACACAGGTACATAACCACGATGTAACAAAGCCCCTAAAGAATCAACAACCACAACAACAACAACAACTTATGACCCTTAAGTACGGATTTTGATGCGTTTCAGTTCGACAAAAGGTGCGAAATTGACTTAGAATGAAATATTTATCATTTCAGGTTAATTTAATACAACATTTTGATTTCCTGCAAAACTAATTACTTTTCTTACGAGTATAATCACATTCGTGTTTATTGGTAAACAAAAGAAATAACTCTAATTTGATTTACTTACCCGGAGGCTTTATTCGTCCATCCAAATACCAATATACTAACATTTTCATGACTTAATTCAGTGTATGCATGTTGAAGTGCGTTATTAATTTCAATATTTGAGCGTATACATTATATAGGCCTACTGACGTGACTAGATTAGAATACGAATCATTTATTTTCCAATTTATTATCTGTTTGCAACCTTGATGGATTATTTACCCCCTTATTGGTATATTTTTAGCCTATTTTAATTTATGAAAAAAAAAGGCTTATGAGATCACCTTTCAGCCGTGTGTGTGTATGTGTGTATGTGGATGTGTGTGGATGTGTGTATGTATGTGGGTGTGTGTGTATGTGTGTGTGTGTATGTATGTGGGTGTGTGTGTATGTATGTGTGTGTCCCCTAATAAAATCTAAACGGCCGAAGCAATTTCAATGAAACTCTAAGTGCATACTGCTACCTCGTCCCACCTCGACAGTGCCTTTCAAATGTTAATTTTCTCTTTTTAGGGATCTTAGTTCTAATGACCTCCTCAAAGAGTCCGTAGATGGTGGTAAGAACTTTTATATTAAATCCTCTAATAGAAAATGCCCACTGATTGCGTCGAGATTCATTAGCGCCGTTTTGGACACAGCATGTGAGAACGTAGCAGCCAACATCTTGGTCCTTAAAGGACGATCCTTGAGGAAGGACTTATTGTAAGGACACACAGGACGCGGCGCACAGTGTGTCGAATCCCAATTCTAGGTGGAAAAATTTAATAACTTCTTTAATAGTGCTGGGATTCTATCAAAAGTTGGCAATATACCGTTTTCGAGGTCGCTGAATTCATTTATGGCATCGTCTAAAGTGTACGATCTTCGGGGGTAAATATATAGGGGTGAGGGGTAAGGTGAGGTGTAAAAAATGACCGAAAGCAACATAAGAATCATCCATTTTTGGTAGTAAAAATCACGATTTAGATGTGTATATGATAGTTTATGACAGTGGTAAACATACTATTTAAAACGGGATAAAATATGAATAACAATGAGACTTTCAGTCAAGTATTCTTGTTACACCTTATTTGAGGGAATAGACGAAGTCACTGTATGTAAAATCATCCAGATTAAAGACGTATATTAAATTGTTATTAAATATAGAACAACCAAATATGCACAAAAATAACACTTATTTTCTAAAAATAAAATAAAAATATTCGTCAAAATCATACAAACAATAATTGTTTCTTTACAAAAAAAAAAGTCATTTTACAGTCCTGTTAATGACGTAGTTTTAGTTAACACACATCACACACGAAAACAATATTATTTCTCTAGAAAGGCATGGAAATAAATACAACATATTGAATATTAGGTCTATTTCTCCTATTGCAAATAAAAAGAAAACGTCTATTCGTTAAGTAATGTTCTCATTAATCTCACTCCCCTTAATAATAACAAAATGTCTAATGTTCATTCGTCACCTGATTCTCCTGTCGAGTCCAGAGCATTGTAGTCATTGCTATACTGGTCTTCATCATTTGATGTCAAAGTTCCTTGGGGGTCATTAAGTAACTCAATAGCATCCATAGGTAGATTAGCTATGTACGTGGCATTGTTCTTCCTCCACTCTTCCATTTTTGTTAATACACTATTATGGGATATCAACTTACTTTTGTTTCTTAACTCCTGAACCTGAGTGTCAGTAAGAGTTGTAGGATCAAATTTATTCATAACATATTCAAATATGTTCAAATATTTACGACACGACCGCCACGCGTTGAAAAATTATTCTCGCGGTAATGCCCTCATAGTCACTGAGAATAAGAAAATAAACCATCATGCACATTCTTGCGCAACCAAACCACTACAGATCCTGAATCTATATTAAATTTCCTATCGAATGACGTTTAAAGTAATGTGGCACTATGAGGCACTCATAAAGTAAATAATTTATTTAGTGCAGAAAGCTTGTATTACGCATGAAAGTGCGAAAACACAGAGTCTACCTCTTTTCACTATTCCATGAGCCGCAGAAGACAACACCTCGTTGAATTCACTAGAATCACAACGTTCGGTTCACTCCGACACCTCCTATCAAATGACCTGATAACTGCCAGGAAGACGTTTCAGTACCTATAAACTCCCTCGTTCGCACCAGAGAGCGGAAAGGAAGAACGAAGGTCACCATCTGGTTTGTTCACTATCGAATGAGCCAGTTTTCGCTTTCATTTGCGACAGTGAATTTTTTCCACCTAGATATGGGATTCGACACACTGTGCGGGACGGCGCGTCGTCTGCGCGGGTATTGCACACACAGGACGCGACATCGTACGGGCGGCAGTCGACAATATGGCGCTATCTAAAGCTGCACGAACAAGTATCCTCTGTGAAAATAACTTTTTTAAATTTACATTTTTGAAACGACGGCGGAGGATCGAGTGGGCTAATGAAGTGTATTTGGGGAGAGGCGATTATGGGGAGTATCATCACTTGTTTCCAGTTTTAAGAAGGCACGAGCATCACTTCGTACGTTACACGAGGATGCCAATTTCAACATTTGGTTAGATCCATAACAATAATAATAATGTGTGCTTGTGTTCTCCACAATGTTGTGAGGGACAAAGATGGTGAAAATGACCCCGCATTCAGAGAAGTGCGTTTTAATGCACCTCCAGCCACGAATCTACACAGACATAGGAGAAATAACAGTTACACATCTCGAACACAGGAGATCCGTGATAAATTTTCCAACTATTTAAAAACACAAAGACTTTTAAAGGGAGACTATAGTGTCTGAAAGTATGGTTAAATGATTGTATCATATTATATAGTTATTGCATAAACCATAGTAGTTGGAATTGAAAATGATTTCTTTATAAATATTCCAACATCAACATATATAACCATTCCAATATTCTGTGTTGTTTTACAAAATATACGAATTATACTTTCTTGTTGTATTCATTGCTCTTCCTATTTCATCCCACAGCTTCTCAATCACACCTCTGTTGCGATAATGCTTGTGACTAGACTGCCAAATCGGTGGTCTAGCAAATGCTTCATTAATAAGTAGCTCACCGTCCAGGATGCAACGTGCAGCCCGCGTCTACCCGCCTCAAGAAAACAAACTGACTGTTCCAATTTGAGCCGCGTCGCGTCGTCCCGGTCCGGCCCGCTTCAAATCGCTGTTTGTTTGTGCGGTCCCATAGCTCAGTACGTATTTGTTCATCCCGCCCCGCGCCGCGTCGTGCCGCTTTCTGTGTGCCCTTACACTACTTGACTTAAGTCCTGTTGTTCGCAACGCTGGAACATACGGCTTCGACGAAGCATCGCCATCGGACTCGGTTTCGTGCCATTGCCTTCACTACTCCCCACGTTCTCCCCGCTTCTGCAGCTTCCCTCTCCACTGTCTTCCTACAAGTTTCCCTCGGTCTTCCTCTTCTGCGATGTCCCTGAGGATTCTTACTCATGGCTTTCCTCTCTATTGCCGTCTGTTTTTTGCGCAGTGTATGAGGAAGGGATGATGTGTAATATGTGACATTGAAACATGTGTGTAAGTCAATGAATCTCTCTTTGTGGTACCGGATGGTTCGTTTGGAACCCAGTAATTATGTGTGTACAAATAGAATATGTTTACTCATTTTAATGTCAGTTGTCGACAATGGGGAGGGAGTGGGAGGAAGTCAGCCAGTCTGAACAAGAAGAGTCTGAATAATATCAATATAATATATAACCCCTGGCACTACAACCCATGAACTGCGTAGGCATACCAAGCGACCGCTGCCCATCCATTTGGCCTGCATATATTGGGGTGACATGTGGTCAGCGCATCGGGTCCCCTCGGCCGTTAAACTTGGTCTTCGTGACCGGGGCGCTGCCTCACTGACAGACAGCTACTCAATTGTCATCACGAGGCTGAATGCACCCCGTACCAACCCTCACGTCAGTTTCTAAAATTCCTGACAGAGCCGGGAGTCGAACTCGGGGCCTCCGTGTTAGAGGCAGGCCACCACGGGGCCGGCCGAATAATATGAATACAGATGATGAAAGCCAGTGTAAATATGTTACATCAGTGTGTGTGTGCGGATATTTCTGAAGGCGTCCTGTACTAAGAGCGGAGTACAGTATTTGTACGACCATCCACAGGTTACCTAGCATGACAGCCAATAGCTATGAATCGCTTGATACCTTTGACTGAGTACGTTATTTCAACTGCTTGTAAGCAAATCTTCTGGTGATGGCAGATTAAAAAGAAAAGTTAAGTTTTTCTACCAACATGTTTGTAATGCCAGAGTATGAGTGTATACAAATGTTTGCAATGCGAGTTCGACTACTTTGCGAGTTAACTGCACAATTTATTAATAAGAGTAGGGGAGAGAATGATGTGTGGCTTTAAGTGTGAATGAATCAATTTTCTTACGTGACTTGAAGCTTTTCAGGAATAATACACATTCCCGCTACCTAACATGGTTTGAGGTATACTGTACTGTCATTCTGAAACAAATTATAGCACACAAATCGTCAGTCTCGACGTTATTTAAATTTTAAG
Organism: Meconema thalassinum; assembly: GCA_946902985.2. Taxonomy (NCBI): domain Eukaryota; kingdom Metazoa; phylum Arthropoda; class Insecta; order Orthoptera; family Tettigoniidae; genus Meconema; species Meconema thalassinum. Next base: position 471,377,516 of record OX336388.2, on the reverse strand, counting down.
ACCTTTTAAAATAATGAATCAGTGATTAGTGACTCAATTAGGCTAAATGTTCAGAGGGGATGTTTAACCCTAGAATGGTAACGTTCGTATCCGCGCCGAAAACGGTATACATTTTTGCTTCCCCTATTTCTCCCTTTTGTCCAATACCCACTAGTGTTTGGTGGTGCTAAAATACAAAGCAAATCAGTCAAAATAGAAAAAAATAATAAAAAAACACCAAAAAAATCAAAATTACCGTACTTAAAAAAACTATCAAAATTTGTCAAATAAGAGTTCAAAGTAAAAAATAAAAAAAACACGAAATAAATGCTTGAAATCTAAAAGGAAAAATCAAAATTGGTCAAATTACAAAATGAAACAATCTAAATTAGTCATAAAAGCTCAAAACGTCCAAAACAAAAACAAATAACATTAATCAAAATCCAAAAAAGAACAATCACAATTAGTCAAAATGAGTGAAAACCAGCTCAAAAATTCCAAATAAATAAATAAAATATTAGTCAACCCCCCCGCCCTCACAAAAAATTAACAACAATCAAACAAAATTATCCCAAAACAGTCTCCATTCGGCTAGAGAGTGAAATACAGTAAAAGTTGACGTGTGGTACAGTATTTATTATCAGCTTCTAGAATCATAGTCGTCGCCGATGCGAAGCGCTACTGATAACAAAGTTGCAATTAGCGCTACCGTTCTAGGGTTAATGGCCTCCAAGATCACCTGCCCTCAGTCCTTATTATCGGTAGCCCTCTGAGGGCAACAATCACAGTATGATAGGCTGGCGCTGGCCAGCATCATGAATATACTGTATTATTGTCAAATCGAGTACAGTATTACCGTGTGCCTCTATAGCTTAGTGGTGATATCACCGGCGTACAATGCGTGTTTTGTGTCCCGCTGGGGTTAGATATTTTAGTTCTCTAACTTCCACCTTAATGGTCACGAACTATTGGCAACGCTTGCACTATTTGTGCTGAAAGCCATCATTATTGCGGTTCTGAAAATCCAGTATTTGGAATTACTGTAACATATGATTTGCTTTTTTTAAATTTTCATGGCCACTTCGGTTTTCACAGGCAGCGTTCATAAAAAAGAAGAAATTCTAACGCATCTATACCTCTTAAATACAAAGTGTTTACATAATACTACTTTCCATTATACATCGAGAACGAAAGCCTTGCCGATAGTTCGTGACTATTAAGTGTTATTATCTTTGTCTAGGATTGGATAAGTGCCTCGGGACTTAAAATAAGTTACATCCTTGAATTTCCTCATGTGAGTTTGGAATATCTATGGCATATATTTTAAGTGACTTTTCTGGCGACCTAATCCTCCGAGAGCAATGAAACATGGCAAAGCGTATCTCTATTTAGAGCTTAGCGCAAAGGCTCCTAATGGTGTTCAATTGTTTAAAACAAATCAATATGGTGTCAGTTTGAAATTTTGAAAACATACTTTTATTTCTCATGTCCTATTCAAGTGACCCAAGAGAAGCTCCGTATGAAAAATGAAAATCCACAGCCTGCTTCCAGTCTTCGACCGGGTCAGGAATGGAATGAATGAAGCCCCCATCTAGCGGCGAGGATATGGACTGTGCCGGCTGCAGAAGCCTGTCGCACTCCCCTGGGGCAATGATTAAATGAATGACGGATGAAATGAAATGATAGTGGAGAGTGTTGCTGGAATGAAATTGTGACAGGGAAAACCGGAGTGCCCGGAGAAAAACCTGTCTGTCTCCGCTTTGTCCAACACAAATCTCACATGGAGTGACCGGGATTTGAACCACGGACCCAGCGGTGAGAGGCCGGCGTGCTGCCGCCTAAGCCACGGAGGCTCTATAATGAAATATTATGACAATCATTATTTATTGACACTAAATTCTGTATCTTAGTTTTCGTAAATTATAGAAGCCGAGGATATGACATTTCTTAAAATTAACTCCTGTGACTCGTTACAGTACGATGCAATCTTGCGGGAGAAGTCATAATTACCGATACTGAAAGTTATATGAATTATAGTACATGGTTTCTCATTATAGTGGTGGTGATGGTGGAGATTGCTTTATGGGATGGAACACCAAGGTCATCTACCCCAATTTTCTATTGCCTGTATCGTGAATTATGGATTATACTCATGTTCATTTCTGAAAAGAAACATATTTCACTGTGTTCTATTGAACCTGTCTCTCGGTAGGATGATAAAACGGCAGTCCCGACGAGAGGGAGGGGCAAACGGGGCTAGGCGGTAAAAGGACCTAGAGTGGACAAATTTATTTAATTCAAAGTCTAAACTATGATGTAATTTTCTGATATGAATCTGTTCGATGTAAACACAGCAAGTGAATAGTATCAAAATCTTTAAAAGAGAACATAGAATTAATTTTGTAAATAATTGTGTTTTTCATTTTTCTTCCGGGGAAATGGCAAAGTTGCCAGAGTTGGTTGGTTGGTTCCTTAGCTTAGCAGCGACAACGCGGTCATGTAGTCCCGTGTACTTTGGGTGTGTGTAGAATCTGTCTGAAAATCAGTGTTAATTGTGATAGCTGTATAAGTGTGTGTTATCTGTTTTTAATTCAAGTAGGGACTGCAGACGATAATTTCAAGCAGTTCTTACTTTCGCTACCAAATGCTACCGTCAACGACACCTAGCTGTGAACTTGGCTACTACTAGATACCATCGCAACCAGCGCCCGGTGACGAACGTTCGAACTTAAGAGCATTAATCAAACCTAACCTACAAATTTTGCTTCACGCAAGTTTAGTTAGTGGAAGGTTCTTTTACATGCCATAAATCTATGACATGGGCCCGCCGGCTTTACGTAAACTCGCCCTGAAGCCAGTAATTTAAATTTCCACTGAATGGAAATTGTTGCAAGAAATTAAAATTTAAAAACTCTTCCCGTATAGTGGGCGTTGTAGGCCTATTTAAGATTAGAGATATGGTGCCAGGGACTTTTTTTGTAGAAATTTTCATGCTGAACAATTATTACCCTCAAAGTATAATGATATGTTTATAACGGTTCACCCATCGTAAGCTTAAGAGGCGCACGGACGGCAGGTTTTTCTTCGACTAAATTCACTGAAATCGTTACTGCTCGGCTTCCTTTGATCATAAATGAATGTTTTTCTACAGATACCTTCCTCGAGAAATCCTTTACAGAATGGTGAAAACCGCATCAAAATCCATCCGGTGGTTCTCGAGATTACCCGTAACATCCAAGAATCGGGGACTTGCTTTATACTATGTAGAGATAGAGTATTTAGTTCTTCACAGAACTACTTGATACTGATTGTGGTTTCTCAATCAGTGCATCTACAATTTGTGTTTTGTTAAATATCCAGTTTCTTTTTGGTTTTATTTAATTTTATAAGCGCTTGCGCTATTAAATAAATATGACATCTTTCATGTTTCCTTCAGGATTATTTACACTTTAAAAGACTTCCTGATTGTGCATACCACCTTCTATTTAAGGAGCAGAAACCATCTGCAAGGACACGTCAAAATGTATTTAGGAGAATAATATATAGTTTTTAGAAATTTGCAACACCGTTGTTATTAGCCGCGTTTACTTCTGATATGTTGTTGTACTGTAGTGACTGGAAAAGTGTGCCTACTTGTGATGGGATAGGATTGGGAAGGATGAGGCCGTGGGGTTAAGTTGGGTACTACAGTGAGGACACTCCCTACAGAACGGAGACTCGCGGAGGCCGCTTGGCGGGCGGGGCACTGTGTATTGCAGCAGCGTAGCGCCCAACTAGTTTTAACACATTTACACGTTTTAACGTATTTAAGAATCATAATTACTTTTATGAATTTCAGAGTAGTTGCTGGAAATGCTGTCGTTCAATTTCTAAACACACACTGCACCAACGTAGGAAGTTTTGGTACACTCGCTGTAATTCATCCTCACTGATATTTGATATCAGTGTAGTTATTTCGTTCTCGAGAGCCTCCAGAGTACGTGGAATGTTTCTGTATCATTTTAGTTTGAGATTCCCCCACAAGTAAAAATCTCACGGTGCTGAAATTTACGAACATATTTACTGCAAACTTCTTCTTGAGAAGATAAGTTTCATCTAGGAAAATTCGATGATTTTTGTTCTACACCTAACCATGTTCACGGGATACGAGGCAGGCTACAGTGCTTCACAGTAAGTCTTAATTATCACAACTAAGGTATCTTGCCAGCTGGGTATGTAGTAAATGCTATGAAAGTATCCAGGACTTTCCGACCCGCTGATGTAATCGGTACATGCTATCAATCTGACGTTGAGTCATTGCGACCTGTTCGCGGCACGGTCTTCTTCAAAGCTCCATTCTACAGGGAGGGCGTTCCCTGTATTATGGCGAATCTTAAGACAGGGTGTGAACTCAAAACTCGCCACTTCAATTGACAAATCGTGGTATATGCCTGCATAGAAGTGGTAAACTACAGAAAATCACGTCTTGGATGGCTGAGGAAATCCAGCTCTTCTCAATTGACATCAAGAGGCCCTGAGTGGACTCACTTCCAACCCTCAGGTCAGAATCAATTGACAGCCAACCCAGGGGCTTTGAGAATGAAGTCTGAATGCATACCTCTAGACCAGAAGGAAATGATCCGGGAGCTTTTAAGTACAGTATCTGAGGAACAGAGCAAATAATAGCCATGTAGTTGTGTTACTGTGTGGGTGTCTTGGCAACTGGACAAATAGCCAGAGCTAATTAAGATCACACTTCCGTACTATCTGACTTCACTGATTGCGATAATGATCGATAGTTGTTGTAATAAATACATCACTATTTGTCCATTCGGGATTGGAACTGAACATAATTAGCGAGTGATGTATGCTGTCCTAGTTATGGCCACTGTGATACATCACAGCTATTACGTTCCTGACGTCCCGCCCTGCCCCCAGGACCTACTCTTTGTGAGTAATGTGATGCGTAAGTGAATTAAGGTGCGTGAAGAAACTCCTCTATTATTTATGCGTCGAAGAGAAAATATAGCAGCCTGATGTCACTAAGGGCATTCTCATCTGCTAGGGCAGGCGTTTTCAACCTGCAGCTCGCGAGCATCACAGTGCTCTTTAAATGCATTTCGGTGCTCCCGTTATACGAGCGAAAAAGTGCTCACGATCACAAGCTCCCCTGAGATCCATTCTTCAATTCAAATTATGTTTCACGAACCGGAATAATAGTGTTTCCATTACAGGTTTGGCAGATACAGTTAAAATGAATGGACATCCCTGTTTTATGAGTAACGCATAAGACGCTGACTCAGCTGAACTGTACACACGTAAATGTATCTTACCTGCATGAATCATGCAAGCCGTTGCAGCATGGCTGGTGAGCGGTGAATTCCTAGGGAGAGAGAGATAGGAAAAGGAGGCGCTTGTTGTATTCTTCTTCTTTATTTGTTTCACCCAACTTTGGGGTACACGAAATCAATCACTTTTTATTGTTTTGAGTTTTCCTTTTGGCCCAGTATTGCCTCATCCTTTGAGATCTTGCTTCTCTTTCTTCGGCAGAGATGTGGATCGTACGCTTTTGTTTGAGTTTCACTTGGAACCGTTGTTTCTTTTCCTTGGTGACGGTTTGAGCTGTTTTGTCCATGAGCATGGTGTCTGCAATTTGGAGTTCCACGAGGTCTTTCTTGGTTTCCTTAAACCAAAGAGGTTTTGTCTTTTATTACGAAAGTGGTCGAAGATCTTTTTGGTTAGTCTATTTGAATTATTATTATTATTATTTTATTCGATTCAATGGTGCTCGGGTACTTGGTATGGCAAGAAGGAGGTGCTCACCGTGTCAAAGAGGTTGAGAATGCCTGTGCTAAAGAGAGTTTTTGATCGTACCTCCCGTCATGTGTGTTTATTTTGCAGTCATTATTAGAAGTTACCTACCCCACTTACCACGACTCATGTAGACACATTTACGTGTGGATAGTCTAGTCGAATCAGCACCTAGTTCGTCAAAATGTTAACAAAGCAATTAAGGCCGTTGACGGACGATTACCGAAATGTTGTGGTTCACCAAACTATAACAATCCATTAGCTTCCCTAACAAGCCATCAAAACTAATTGCTCTGTCAACATAGAATTAAAGACTTGACGGTCGATTTAGGTAGCATTCAGATCCAAATTGGAGCGTGTATTAAACTTTATTCTGAATGATGACTATGTTTTTGAAGATATGCTAGATTTTCGTCGACCACGAACTTATAAAGAACGAAGGGATTACTTTGATTTGATAAATGCGACGACACTGAATTTATTATGAGATTTCGATTGTCAAAACCTTCTGTGTTGAATGTTCTACAGATGAAAGAACCTAACCTGGAATGTCTGTGTGACAAGTAAGATATGTACCATTTCTTATTGATGTATAAGATCGTGTGATGCATCACGGTATAGCACATGTAGTTAATTTAATAAAAGACTACCTAAACGTCACAGCATCAGTCCTCTTATTGTCAACGATTTCACCAAGTACGTTTCTTTCATCTTAAGTCCCCGACTCGTCTTCCTCTTTTCCTTATCAGCCATGTTTGTTTTTAACCAAAGAGTATACATTTTTAAAACTTTTGAACTTTGAGGAAATAATTCATGATAACAATTATTAATAAATTATATTGGAATGCAGCCGAAAGAAATCAGAAACCTATATGGACATCAAATTGGCAAGTGAAAAGCTAAAGGAAGTAGGAGACTTCTGTTACTTAGGGAGCAAAATAACCAGTGATGGAGGAAGCAAAGAGGATGTAAAAAGTAGGTTGGCTCAGGCAAGGAAAGCATTTCTACAAAAAAGGAATATGTTGACATCGAATATAGATTTAGGTATTAGGAAGTCATTTTTGAAAGCCTTTGTCTGGAGCGTGGCGCTCTATGGAGTGAAAGTTGGACTATTGGTGCAGCAGAAAAGAGGAGAATCGAAGCGTTTGAAATGTGGTGTTACAGGAGAATGATGAAGATCAGATGGGAAGATAGGGTAGCAAATGAAGAGGTATTAAGACGAGTGGGAGAGGAGAGATGTTTCTGGCGACTGCTAATGAAGAGAAGAGATAGGTTGGTAGGACACATACTAAGACAGCCAGGAATAAGCCTAGTTATGGAAGGAAGGGTCGAGGACAAGAACTGTAGGGGTAGACCAAGGTTAGAATATGTTAAACAGATTGCCTCGGATGTAGGGTGTGGTAACTATGTAGAGATGAAGCGATTAGCTCAGGACACGGGAGCATGGAGCGCTGCATCAAACCAGTCAAAAGACTGAAGACTTAAACATCCAAACTTTTTGCAGTACACGGCCTGCTTGATAATACCCAAGAATATACAAATACCACCACAATCATCATCATTCAAGGAGTTGTGTACACACCTTAACAGTAACAATTCTTTTGCTAATGATAATCCTTGAATGTGCTGGTGAAACGCCAACGAGCTTAATTCCAATGTTAAAATTGACAACGCATTTACTGACGGCTTGTTAACACTGCGTTGGTTAACCCTGCCCTAAAAGGTCCTATTTCACAAAATGATAACATTTCTGACTTTCTAAACTTGTAATGTAACTACCATTATTCCGGTTCGTGCAATAAAATTTGATTTGAAGAATGGAGAGCTTGTGCTCACGATCACTTTTTGGCTAGTGTGACGATAGCACCAAATTTCATGCAAAGAGTACCAAGTTTAGAACCCCTGGTCTACTGTACATGGAAGTCATCCAACTGCGAAGACTTGTCTCAGACACGTACCGCTTGAGTTTACTTCACTATTGTAGAAGATCGAATCGAATTAATTTCTTGCCAGGCACCGCGCAATGTGTGGAAGCTGGCGGGCCGTCGGCTCTACTGGTAGCCGTTTGGTCGTCAACAGAAAGAAAAGAAAGTAACTGGAGTAATAGGAAGAATGTGTTCGTACACAAGTAGAATGAAAATTATTAAGAATATGGCGCAGAGGTCACCCCAAAAAACGGAAGCCTCCCAGGGTAGGGCCCCCACCACACCCCGCCCGGGCCGAGTCCTCACCACAGCCCCATTTACTAGAAACAACAAGTACGGAGAAGGTTGGATGGTTCCTCAGATTAGGGGCTGCGACAACGCGGTCATGTAGCCCCGTGTACTTTGGGTGAGTGTAGAATCTGTCTGATAACCGGTGTTAATTGTGATGGCTGTATTAGTGTGTGTTATCTTTTTTCAATTGAAGTAAGGACTGCAGGCATTGCATTTTTCCAACTACTTTTCCTACTATTGCCGCCAAACGCAACCGTCAACGACTACTAGTTCAGAACTGGTTACCCGATGCCATCGCAGACGACTCCTGGCGACGAACGTCGAAATCGAAGAGCGTTTGTCAAATGTTTAACCTAACCTACAATTTAGCTTCACACAGGTGTAATTAGTGAAAGGTTCTTTAACATGCCATAAATCTATGACATGGAACCACCTGCTTTACTTTCCCTCCGAAAAAAGGCATAGCCTACTGAAGGATTTTCAACGCTCTTAAAAAATCCGACGACATCGGCAGGGTTTGAACCCGCAATCTTGGGCATAGAAGCTCAGCATGCTACCAACTACGCCACCGAAGCCGCCAAGTACAGAGATATATACAGACAGACATGATGGCAAAAATACAAAAACAGAGATATAGTACAAATAAACAATGAAATACAAGTGCAGCAGAAATATTGTCACTGGATTGTTCAGAATGTTCAAAAGTTTGCGAGAAAAATAAAAGTAAGCACAAAACAATGACGAGCAGATATATGAGGGCACTGCTGGGGGCGTAGATTTCGATGCGCTGTCAACACTGGGGAACGAAGCACACTGAACACTGAGCACTGGGGTGACGAGGAGGACTGTGCACAGATGGAGGATCGGTGAATTGCAGTATCGTGAACTGTATAAAACACTGTAGGCTATGCGCGTGTAGAAGGTATTCAGGATAAAATGATCTTCATCATTTTTATTTTACCTATGGAATAATGGCAAGATTGCTCAAGGGGGGTGTTTAACAATGGAGAAGCCGATGCTGATGTAGTAATTGGACCGCTTGGGTGTGGTCCCCTATAACGCCGCCATTCAGTCTGTCAATAACGACATTAATTTTACAAGTTAATCTGTAGTAAAGGGTGTGTCACTCGCTGAGAACGTGTTGAAATAAAATACGAGACGGCGCGGCACGGTGTGGCGGTAATCTAGGGGAGTACTTTATGTCTCCAATCAGTGGGCTCCATTACCTCGATCAGTCACCATGCTGCTGGTAAGCTATCCTCACACATTCAGCCAGTGGTGTTCTTATCTTCCACCCCCGTCCTCACGTACAAGGCGGCGTAGCCGTGTTCGTTAAATCGGGCACCACGGCCTGGGGCTAACTGCAGCAAGTCTGGAGATCGGATGTTTGAATTCCGACGCTAACAGCAGCTATCCTGAGAGTGCTTTTTCCCCAAGTTTTACCACACTCCCTCCAGTAAAATTTCGGGATAATACCTTATTTCAAGTCCCGGGGCACCTACTCCATTCCTGGCCCTAATACACACACACTACTACAGTCGTCACTGAAATGGGTTATCAGACAAACACCCAACTACATGGGGATGGCAACCACGATTTCACAAGCCCCTAAGATGAATGAACACCACCACCACCACCACCACCACCACCACCACCACCACCAAAATAGCAACCTCAAATTCATTCAATTCTTTTCAGAGTGGTTTAGGATCTTTCTCTTTCTTTCTTTCTTTCTTTCTTTCTTTCTTTCTTTCTTTCTTTGATTGCTTTGTTCTCTGGTTTTTGTTATTGCCTTTCCACCTTTCTTTCTTTCTTTCCTTCTTTGGTTCTGTTCTTTGTTATTGTCTTTCTTTCTTTCTTTCTTTCTTTCTTTCTTTCTTTCTTTCTTTCTTCCTTTTTTCTTTCGTTTTATGTATTTTGTTATTACCTTATTTACTTTCTTTCTCTCTATTTTTCTTACTTTTATTCTGATTATTTGTTATTGCCTTTGTTTGTTTGTTTGTTTGTTTCTTTCTTTCTTTCTTTCTTTCTTTCTTTTGTTTTATGTTTTTTGTTATTACCTTTCTTTCCTTCTTTTGCTTTGTTCTCTGTTTCCTTTTTGCTATTGCCCTACGTTCTGTTATTATTTGTTATTGCGTTTCTTTCTGTTGTTTTGTTTTCTGCTTTTTTGTTATTGTTATTGAATGCCAGTTTTGGTATGATCCAAAATTAAAACTTCAACGAATTGCATGGCCTATTATTATATTCTATCCATCAGGGGAGGGGGAAATAATATCCCCCTAATCACTCCCTGTATGTACGCCACTGGTACCGTCCCCTCGTTAATTGTACTACTGTATAATTATGTCCACTGCTAAACTTCGGAGACCCTGGTCTGAGTACTGTAATCTTGTCACTGTCGCGTGCTAAGTGAGTTACAGTGATGGAGGAGGGTAAACATAAAGCTGGAGCCATATGGGTGGGGCCTACACTGCAAGGCCCACACATGAGACGGACAATAAATATACTTGACAGACAATCTCTGCTCGGGGTTATGTGGCCGCACGTACAGCATCCGGTGTCTTGACTTACAGTATTCCTTGACACAAATGTAGGAGTTGAAAATGGGACCGCGATCAGAACGCCAAGCAGTAATTTGTGATACCTATCTTCAGCTTAGCTTTTCCCTCATCAACTTGGCATTTTCATCGATAGTATTTTAGTTAGTTATTGTTGTTTTAAGGGGCGGAACTACGAGGTCATCTGTTCATCCCTTGACGTAGGGGTGGGTCATATCAAAAAATCTTTCGGATAAAAGTTTTAGGTTTTAGGTATTGTACAGTAAAGAGGACTATCGCCAATTTTAAACGGTTTTGAAGTTGCGCCTATTAAGGGAGGTATGACTTTTTTCCCCTCTCAAAAGACTCCATTTTTCCCATCCCTTTGGTCAATGGTTGGTGCTATCAAAAAACTTTATTGAAATAAGTTTCTGGCCTTTATCCGAAAAATAGTATGAACTTTGAATGGATTCGATTTCTGACATAATTAAGAAAGTTATAGCGATATTTCAATATTTCTAAAAAGGCCCCCCCATTCCCACCCCCTTAGTCCTATTTTTAGCTAATTTTCATTTATGAACAAGATGTTCAGTAAAGAACATATAGCCTACTTTCTCCTAAATGTATGAGTATAGTTATAACTCGTTGTTATTATCAAAGAGTATAATAGAATCATTTCTTGGTTGAAGACCTAAGAAACTATTTACCTCTACCAAACGCCACAACCTAGAAAAAAAACTTCTACCATCATTGAAGAAAGATAGATAAGAAGTATCTCAAGAATGTTATGGATCTGGAGACATAATCGACCGGACTGGCTGCGTGGCTCAGCGGTAACGTTCTCGCTTGCTGGGCCCTAGGTTGCAGGTTCGTATCCTGGCGCAGTCAATTGCATTTGAGGGTGCACAAATGCGAGGGAGCCGTGTCAGTAGATTTACTGGCACGTTCAAGATCCCCTTTGGGCCAAAAATTCCGGCACCCCGGTGTATCTAAAAGCAGCAGTAGTTAAAAGGGACGTAAAACAAATAACATTATTATTATTGTTATTATTACATAATCGACCTGCCGTGGGCAACATCCAACTTTGAGTTGAGGCATGTCTTTACACGTCTGGTTGTGCATGGCTTTCACAACCCTAATTGAATTAACAAATCTTTCCATGACCCTACAGAGACGTGTGTATACAAACTATGTGGATATTTTCGATTGCTATTTGCCTGAATTAAAAGTATTAATTAATAACCTGAACTAGCACCAACGGCTAGAATTCAGTTACTATGTGAAATCGTTTTGTTCTTTACTTCAAATAACGCACAATAGGCTGTTACAAACCCTTTAAAATAAAAAGTAAAAATTTATCGTAGTATCATCTTGCCATTCTTCAAGTTCGATGCGCATATAATGCCAATGGTATACGGTACTAACCAATGGAGTCCCACGTAGACCAGTCGTGAGATCTAGTTGAGAAGTATCGAACAATATAACCCTAACAGGGCGAGTGCATTCTAGTGGCCATAAGAATAAATTTTTCAATAAAATCTTGAAGTTAATAAGTAGGCCGGCGTGCAGTTACCTTTTTGGCTGCTAGATGTCCCGAGCAAATCTGCTGGTGAATTATGTTTTAATTAAATATATATTTTCCACCGTAATATGCGCAATATAACGCTTAATTTTAAAACGTCTGAATCATTACAAAACAATAAATATATAAAATTTCAAGCAAAAAAAAACTCTGATGGGGGTTTGAACCATAGGCATATGAGTGATAGGCCAACGCTTTACCACGGAGCCATTTGAGCCAGCGAACATCGTTTTATATAAAATGACTTACATATAACTTGTTAGCAAATAATGATTTAGACTAAACGATTTCATCAGTGGAGTATATTATTTATTTATAAAGCATTTCATACAAAGTTTATTTATTTTGTATCAGTACGCCATATTGCATGCAATACTCAAATTAGTGAAATATAAGTCAGGCACAAGATATCCGCTGCCATCTTGTCTTCTTACCGAGACGGCTCAGCATTTTAAAATCACTTCTGCACTATAGTATTACAAAATAAACTTTTAATTTCGAACGTTCCTCTTCCTTTAGAACAGTTAAATCGATTCTCGGCTCGATAATCGGAACTGGTGGGTCCCATGATATGGATTATAAAGTTTGCATAATTCGCACGGCCGCCATCCTGAAATGGTACGGCGGATGACCTTGTAGTTTGGTCACAAGACGCGTCCTATATGAAGGTATGTTGTTACCAAATTTGGTAGAGATCGGATAATTTGGTTAGTCGCTATTTGATTTTACGTTTTGAACGTTTGAGTGGCCGCCATTCAGTTTTGGTAAAGATGGCGGCAATATAAAACATGACACTGAAGTGCCCTTTGCTTGTTCTACCTCTGTACCAAATTTCGTTCAATTCGGTTTCACCGTGTTCGAATTGATAGGGGGGGACAGACATTCAGAGTACACACACTCACACACACACACACACACACACAGAGAGACTCACACACATACACACACACAGACAGACACACAATTTTTGGCCCTGTAGTGATCTCATAAGTCTACTTTCATTTTTTGCAAAAATCAAAAGTAGGCTAAAAAATAGGCTTAAGACATCACCTTTTGTCAGTGTGTGTGTGTAAGTGTGTGTCCTAATAACTTCTAAACGGCTGGAGAGATTTCAAAGAAACTCAGTAAGGTCATAGTACTATTTCGTCCGCCCCCGACCTTGCTCTTCAAAGTTTATTACATCTCACCAATCCAACATAGCGGCTGTGCGAAATATTTCACCGGCATTCTATATCTCCGAAGCTATTACTGATATCACCGTGAACTTTTGTACGGTGATAAAGGGCACTACTAGAAGTTCACTTATGAGACTTACAAAACGAACATGGCGGCCAAGCGAAATCGAAACTTTTAAATAGACTTTTCTCGCAATTTATCCATCCAAACGCAATGAAACTTGGTACAGCAAATGCTCATGCACATTTTAATGCACTGGAATTTAATTTAGTTCAATTGTTTGCATAACCTCAAGATGGCGGCTGTGCGAAATATTTCACTGGCATTCAATATCTCCGAAACTATTAATGATATCACCCTGACATTTTGTACGGTGGTAAAGGGTACAACTAGAAGTACAGCTATGAGACTTCCAAAAACCAGTAAAATACAAAACGAACATGGCGGCCAAGCGAAAGTGAAACATTTAAATATACTTTTCTCGTGATTTAACCATCTGAGCGCAGTGAAATATGGTACAGTAAATGTTTATGCACATTGTAATACACAGGCATCTAATTTAGTTCAATTGTTCACATATCCTAAAGATGGCGGCTGTGCGCAATTTGAAAATAAACTTTTTATTTGTTGTGTATTAATCATGCGATCGAAGTCTTGTTGTTGTCTGAGTCTTCAGTCTTTCTAATGGTTTGATGCAGCTGTCCATGCTTCCCTGTGAACGTTTGAATAATGAACCTACGCAAAAATCGTCATCTAATAGTACATAACCAACGCCACCTAAATAATAAGGCCTCCGTACTGGCTGACCAGCGCTAGGCAGCTCGACCAACAGTAGTCAATCGAGTTGTTTGTGGAGCGTTACAAGGTCGGCGCATAAGTTGTACTTTTTGCTGTAGTTTTAATAATTATTGTAGAAACAAAAATCAAGGAAATCTCAAGGTCACTGTGCCCAGAAAGACAAACATATTTTCCCATAGCAACTGACACTAATCTTGATAAATCACCTATGTCCAAATCAACATATCTGCCTACTGGTCCTTTACTTACTTTCTGCTTCAGCTTTCTCATAATCAGGGCTAGGATTTATATGTAAATACAGTACTTATTTCTCTATTACACCGATATTTATATCCTATTAACTTATCTCCATCGATTATGTTGTCCTCTTTCAAATTAAACAAATTTATTTGACATGTTTCTCCATATTTCTGACTTCAGTACATACATGCACAATAAATAATTGTACATACTTAGTAAATTTCATTCCAATATTTGTACATATTTTACTCTTATGAATAAAAATATATAGAGAATTGTAGTTTTCAGTGACTGGTTTTTTTTTAGCGTATGGCTTTTAGTGCCGGGAGTGTCCGAGGACACCCAATGGGTGAGCTACAAGTACCGTTGGGGAGGAAAGTTGGAAGGGAAGGTCGAGGAGTTGGAAGGTAGCGGCTGTGGCCTATAGTTAGGGACCAACCCCGGCATTTGCCTGGAAGGAAGATGGGAAACCACAGAAGACCATCTTCAAGGTTGCCGGCGGGGGGATTCGAACCTCCTCGCCTCCCGGATGTGAGCGACTTCCATTAGTCATGCCGTAATGACCTCGGCTAACCCACCCGGTACTGGAAATATGACAGCACAGGACAAGTTTACAGTTATGTAATGAAAAGAAAGATTTCTGAAGTACGTAGGTGTAACGATAGCAATTCTTATGAAAAGAAGCTTCAAGTTTGAAAATTTAGAACATTTCATGGTATACTGTTATGTTAGGCAGGAATAATAGGAATAATCGATGAATGAAAGCAAGTGAAATAAAAGAAAATTGGATAATTTGATTTAAAAATCCAGCATTTTTAATGCATTTATGTGGGTTATAGAAGTAACAAAATTAGTATTATGGGGATAAATTTGTCTTTTGTCCATATTTCATAAAATATATTTACATTTTGAAATTTTTTAGATTGTACATACTTTTAAAATATATATACATACATATGTACATAATATTGACACTTTTTAGTACATATAAATCCTAGCCCTGCTCATAATTTTACCTTAATGTATCCTATATCATTAATTTAAGATTTAGCTTTGGCAGTCCTGATGTACCAGATGGGTGAAGCATATTTCTTAACATTTATACATATCATAATTATTGATTCCCAAGATTAAGAAATTTAGTCCTATTGTAATTTCAAAAACAACCCTCTCAAAATATGAATTGAATCTATTTTGAAAATTGTTAGCCCATTTAAACTAATTTTTTAACCTTCACTTACATCCTTTAAGAAATTTTTTAGTAGCAAAATGTAATTTTAATGTAAAATCTGTTAAAATAATAGTTAAGAATCTGAAGATTTCCAATGCTCTCTCTATTCTCTATTAATCTACAAGAACAGTAGGCTCATAAGTTGAATTGTTGATGAGAGTTAATTATGTTCCTGCTGTACAATGTAGTCTCGGCTAAATATGTTTCAAGATAAAACTGTATGGTATTGTATTTCTGTCTGTAGCCAAATTGTTGATAAATTTTAGTAAATACCTGAAAAATTCAAAACTTTTAATTAAATTAATATTCTGTAATCCAACGTCAGTAAAATAATACTAAAAATTGAACGAGTGAGTGGAAAAAGGACAATATTCAAAGAAATGGGATAATATTCCAGAATATTTAATCATTAATTAGTCGCTAACTGATGACACTCCTATCACGACATTTTGAGACATAACTTCTTGCCACTAGTACTACAATTGGCAATTAATGAATTTTTCAATGCGACGTATAGTTTCGACAGATGATCGTTCTTTTTTCCTCTTGGAAATGGAATGTTATCGTTTTTCGACTCAGCTGTTCAATTATTCTTTTCCATTTATGCCTTTCTCCGTTCATTTAAAGGTGAGGTTAATAAGTTCATAACGTTCTGAAAATCCTAATAAACATCATTATCGGAATACATACGGGCCTTTTTTGTTATTATGATGAAACTGTTTATTTCTTTTCCTCCCTCAGTATAGAAGGAGTTTCATAGTTCAAGCATTACTGGAAAGCGTATTTTATGAAAGGTAAGGGAGAAGGTAAATTCTACGAGGTAGGGTAATTTAGCAATACTGGCTACTCAAAGACTTGCAGGCTATGCAGTGTTCATTTACAGTTGTACAGTGCAACAATATGAGAGTTTTCTTTGCGAGTAGAAACATCGTTTGGAAGGGCAGGGAGGAATGACTACTCTTGGCGCGCGTGCTTCCGAGCGCGGAGGCCTTACTCTTTAGGTGGCGTTGACATAACTCGATGGCCTACATATATCAAAATCCAACATGGTGACCATCCAAAATATTTCGACGGTTCTCAATATCTACGAATCTATTACAGCAGTAAAACTGGGGAGCGTGATAGCGCGGTGGCTTAGCTGCTCGTCTTTCACCCGGACGACCGGGGTTCGAATCCCGGTGACAGCGGGATGGAATTTTCACCTGAAAAGTCACGTGGTGTCAGGAAGGGCATCCGGCCTTAAATCCCCGGCCAAAACCAAAATGAGCCTGGTTGGCTCTGGCGACCCCAATCAATTGGGAAAAGCCGAAGGAAAACAACAACATTACAGCAGTAAAACTGATATTTTGTATGTTGATAGAGGCAATTAACATAAGTAGGACATATGAAAATAGGCTGTATAGTTCTTCTCGGAACTACTTGTTCTCATTAACGAACTCGACCGAGATTTTAGTGGTTGATATTCTATGTATATATTTGAAAGTGATTGGTGTAAATGGCGGTAGTTATCGTCTCCATAAGAAAGTGGTATATAAAATAGATATGTAGATATATAAATTATATATAAACTTTTGAACTGACGGTGGTGTTTGGGTCTGGGGGATGTGAAACGCGAAAATATGTCGACATTTTCTGGAAGTCGAAACATGGTACCCATTGCAATAGTTAGCTTTCTAATGAAATGTACAAAAAACAAATAACTGTGTCAATGAGAAATTTGTGTACTTGTGTGTCACTGTAATGACTACCGACAGCAGTGGCTACGCTGGCTAAAGCGCAGCGTTAGGCCATGGGGCCAAGCTCTCTGCTGACTCGGTAGACGCGTGGGTTCGAGCTCCACCGTCGGCCGTCCTTGAAATGGTTTTCCGTGGTTTCCCCATTTTAAACACCAGGCAAATGCTGGGACGGTACCCGCCGATAGGCCACGGCCGCTTCCTTCCACATCCTTTCCCAATTTCATTCATCTTTATCCATTCCATCTCTCATCCCGACGCACAGGTCGCCCATGGGCGTCGACTAGGAAGACCTGCACTCGGCCTCTCAGGAGGCCACACACAAACAAACAAAAAACATGTAATGACTGGATAACGAGTAGGATCCGGGAAGGTTTAGCGTGACTTGGATACTCTGCTGGGTAAGTCAAGGATTCTTATAGTTGTTTGTTAATGCCTCCAGAAAGTCTATGCTTGAAGATGAGTGTCACACACACTGGGTTGTTCGTGTTAAGATAGCAGTTCACTCACTCTGCGTGCATATCTTTGCATGACGTGCAGTCAGACGAACACTTGTGTGAGAGCTACAGTACGCTTGGTAGCGCCAGTTCGTTCATTCATGGTAGAAGACTCAACTGCTACTACCCTTAGCAAACCATAACTCATCACTTCTTCTTCTTCTTCTTCTTCATCATATTATCCCGTTTAAAAGGGGGTCGATCTTTCTGGCCATTCTTTTCCACTTCTTCCTGTCCCACACGTCATCTTCCTCTAACTTTTTCTCCTTCAGGTTTTCTCGGATATTGTCAGTCCATCTTCTTCTTCTTCTGAGTCTGCCCCTATTTCTTGTTCAGTCTACAACCAGATCCATTACTCTCCTCCCTACATATCTTTTGTCTCTTCGTATAATATGCCCATACCACAACAGTCTTCTCCTGGATTTTCTTTGATGCTTCTGTCACTTTAACAGTTCCTCTGATTTTCTCATTTTTGATGCGGTCCTTCTTAGTGACACCACTCATCCATCTAAGCATCTCATCACTAAACTAGTGAATTTCCAATCTACCGCACAATTCGTCTGCCACCTCGGTATCCGAGCGGGCTGGGACATGATCCACAAGATGATTAGGAAACATCACCATTCAGAGATCCTAGATTCGAACCCTGTTATTAATAGGACCTACGTTGCGTGTGTCGTTCATTCGATTTTCCCACCACCTATATTCTGTCAATGTTGTTGTTGTGTCATTTTGATGGCTGTACTAGTGTGTGTATTTGTAATTGGTGTTAGGATTTGATAGGAGGCGGCCGTGGCCTTAATTTAGGTACCATCCCTGCATTTGCATGGAGTCGAAGTGGGGGAAACCATGGAAAACCACATCTAGGATGGTTGAGGCAGGAATCGAACCCTACTATTCTCAGTTCTGCCTCACAAAGGTGCCTTCAGCCCTCAGTTTTTTTTTTTTTTTTTTTTTTTTTTTTTTTTAGCAGAGCCGGGAATCGAACCCGACCCTCCGAGGTGACATCATACTAATATATAAAAATGAGATGGTGTGTGTCTTTCTGTCTGTCTGTCTGTTACCTAATAACGCAAGAACCACTGGTCCGATTTAAATGAAATTATGCATGGATGTAGCTGAAATACCAGGTTTACATATAGGATACTTTTAATTTCGATATTTTGCACTATTAAGAAATGGCGACCATTTTAGTGACGTCACTACACCCTTTGGTTTCAAAATTTCATATTTCCATATCAAATAAAAAGAGAACGGTAGGAAATAGCAAACTTTTGATGGCACATACGAGCTTCAAAATTTAATTTTCTATGCGAAAGGTCCTTATCACTTTTCGTGTATCTCCAACGGTTAGCGAGTAAAACCTACTTTTGTGACGTCACTACACCCTTTGGTTTCAAAATTTCATATTTCCATTTCAAATAAAAAGAGAACGCTAAGAAATAGCAAACTTTTGATGGTATACACGAGCTTAAGCAATTAATTTTCTATCCAAAAGGTTCTTATCACTTTTCGTGTATCTCCGACGGTTAGCGAGTAAAACCTAAATTTGTGCAATAAAACACGGTCACATCGAGCGGTGCAGTATATCTCTACATATATAAAAAAGAATTTTTTTTTTTCTGAATTTCTACGGAAATTTGAGTTATTTACACGTTTCAGACTGTTTTATGATAGATGCGCGCGAAAATAATGTTTTGGTCTGTCTGTCTGTCTGTTTGCTTGATTGTCTGTGGACAACTTTGTTCCCTTATAACTCGAGAACGGCTGGGTGTATCAACGTAAAATTTGGTACAGATACCCATCAGAGGCACGACACTAATCATTGATGTAACTCTTCTCTATACCTCTCATAAAAGGGGGCATACCCCCTTAAAATACATGCTGAAATAGGAGTAGAAGGACGAGACAAAGCTCATTTTCAGCCCCTCAATGTGAGAGACAAAACTCGGGGGCCCTAAAAGCACATTTTAAGGTCCTACATCCAACCGATTTTGACATATTCCCAGAAAACTAATTTAATTTAATAAACTATGAACGAATGCAAGCCGATAACCATGGCAACAGATTCTCAGAGATCCATCTATTGCTGTAAGACGCAATACAATTCCATTAATTACATTAGTATGAAAGTTTGCAAACGGTTAGATGGTTATTATGGAACCAAATTAAGCTGTACATTTCATCAATACGTAAAATGCGCTTAAGGGGGTCAAGGGGTAGTCTAGATTTTTTTCACGCGATTTACATCTGCGGGTGTGGTATGGCAGGTCTATTATATTCCTATCCCTATGTTATATTATTATTATTATTAGTATTATATTATGGCGTACAACGACGAGACAAAGCCCCTCGGTGCCAGAAATAAAACTCGAGGGTCCTCGAAAACTACATTATAAGGCTCTAAAACCAACAGTTTCTGAAACATTCCCAGAAAACTAATTACATTTAATTTAACCAACTAATGAAGGAATGCAAATCGGTAACCATGACAACATTATCTCAAGGGGTGGCATCCAACTTTCCATCTATTTCAGTAAGAAGCAATTTATTACATTTATTACATTTCTGTGAAAGTTTGCAAATAAAAGGTTATCACGGAACCAACGTAGACTGTATAATTTATCAATACAATTAAGGGGGTCAAGGGGTAACCTAGGACTTTTTCATGCAATTTTCACGTGCGACATATAGTGCAGAAGGTCTATTATATCTCCAAACAACAACATTATTTTCAAAAATTCCTGAATTGAATCAGCATTTTTTGCGGCTTTTAGGAATTTGGGCCATTTGAGACTAAAGAACCTGAATTTTCATGCACCACAAGCTTTTATAATTTATGAAAGAGGTCTTCCTGTGTATGGGGACCCAACACAACGTAGAGGGTCAGTTTTTATGTGACGTGTATTGTGTTTCATCTACAAGGCTTTCAATTCTATTTCATGTCAGGAAGTACACGTCAGGTGAATTTAGTTTGAGAGCACATTTCAACTAATCTTTTTTTTTTTGTCGACATACGGGTTCATCGTAAGGATGATTTTCTTTGATACTGTGTGGTAGATATACCCATATTTGGATTTCTGGGTGATATGTTGTAGACAATAGTATTGTCTGTCTGTCTGTCTTTCTGTGTATCCTTATGTACGCCTATAACTCATGTTCGGATGCTTGGTGCATCGTAAAATTAGGTATGGTAAACATGAGTCAATACACCAATCATTTATAAAACTCTTCACCGATCATTTCATACAGTAGAAGGGTGGATATAGGGAAAAACTTCTCAAAATACATGCTAAAATAGGCGAAATATAAAAATTATCCTAGAAGGACGACCAAATGTCATTCCTTCATTATAATGTCTGGTGTTAACACCGAACACCGTTCGAAGAACGGGTACTTCTGCTAGTTAATAATAATGCTATTGGTTTCATGTCCCTTTTAACAACTGTGGCTTTTAGAGGCGCCGGGTTGCCGGAATTTTGCCACGAAGGGGATCTACTGAGGTTACCGCAGCCAGGCAGACACACACCAAAGACAACACACATCAAAGTACAAGAAGCTGCTGACCACAGTTCTTCCAAGCCCCAAAATAAGAATTAACAACAAAACAAGCTTATTTTGGCAATTGCAAGGGCATTTTCAGATACATATTTCAAGAGTGCCCATGTACCTCTTGATCAACGACAGTAATGTATGTATCTCTACCCCTTATTGGTCCCGTTTCCAACGGGGTCAGGGATGAGATGCGATGAAATTCTATGTGGTGAATGGTATTTACGGCCGGATGCCCTTCCTGACGCCAACCTCATGAGATGAGTTGATGAGAGATGAAATGCAGATGAATGAAACTGGGCAAGGATGTGAAACGAAGTGGTCGTGGCCTGTCAGAAGGTACCATCCCATCATTTGCCTGAAGTTAAAATGGGAGGAACCACGTAAAACCATTTCAAGGACGGCCGACGGTGGGGCTCGAACCCACGTCTTCCGAGTCCGTAGATAGCTTAGGTCCGTTTTCACCAACTCTTTACTAACGCTTAATTAGTTAATTTGTATTTAACTTAAATACGAGAGTTAATGCGTGATTATCTTTTGATGCATTTCACGAGGACATTCGGGTTCGCAATTACTTAAATAAGATTTACGGCTCTCGCGCATGCGTAGACTGGGTTTCATCTTGAACAGCATGGCGGACAGAATTGGAAGCTTCTAACACTGATCGTTGTTTGCGATGCTTCCTTGAGACTTTCTGGAACAAGGAAGGGAAATACAGAAGACCTCATTCGTGGCAAAAGCCTAAAATGATATGAACAAAGTATTTAGGAGAACTGGCAGTTGTGTCAATAGATAGCGTGATAGGACGCGGTTACTTCGTATCTTCGTAGCGTAAGCGGTAGAGGTGCAGACTCTCAATTTATTACGCAGCGCTAGAAGCAGTTCGAATCCTCATTCGGATATTTTTCTATTTTTTTAAATTTCCATATTCGTCTTTCTTGGTATTAAAACGTAATAATGTGTGTCATCTTTTACAATTTCATTTTCATAAACATATTTTATATTCATATGGATGAAAGTAGCCTACGTGTGAAACTCGGTAACAAACCGCCATTGTGGAATGCGCAAGGCACAGTTCAGCTGTTTCCCACCACTTTAAAGATGCTTTAGAGAGTTGAGTGGCCAGATTTGGCCATTTAACGTAATTCCTTGTTAGTGGAAAAATAACGAGCGTTTCTGTTTGGTGAAATGCTCATGCTAAGTTAAATAACCTTTATTGATGAATTAAGAGATAATTGACGTTGGTGAAACCGGCCCTTAGCCCCATGGCCTAGCGCCGCGCTTTAGCGAGCGTAGCTAACACTATCGGTGAGGCTAATAACAATAATAATAATAATAATACAAATGAAAATAATAATATCTTTCTCCTCAACGTAACTTCCAAATAATTTGTACATCAATACGATGCTAAATAAGATGTACGTGTAGAAGTAATAAAGAGACAAACAGAGTCCTGATTTGTGTAGGTCTTTTATAATCATTCTAGTCATTCCTATTTTTATATCAGACTTGTAATGGGAGCCGACGTGCCCTCCCTATTTGGAACGAAGGGGCCTGAGAGAATAAATTATTTCCATAATAACGTCGCATACCGTTCCTCGCGTGTTCTGACACTTGCCAGAGTTTCCTTGAGAAGCTTAATTGTGTCATGGAGTTCTGAGTAAACTAGCATCGAACTGTGGAAGAGGTTCACGTTTGCACGAACAATGAATGCTACATAACTTTCGTATTATTTATTAATAAGGTAGCTAAAAGAATTGAAAAACTCGACGTCCATTCTTGAACAGATTTAAGTCTTAGAACACCATTAGTCTGTACATTAAAATATACTGATCATGAACGTGATATTGATGTACTCGTACATTTGAAACAATGAGTTTCAAGACACTTCAGCATCCCGTTAAAAAAATGTTGTAGTTAATTCATTTGGAGGGTTGGAGATCTTGCGACATCTCAGTCATCAGCCCCCATCTAATTGGGAGTGTGTTGAACTTGCCTGATAACCTGCATTCCTGTGATGGCTGTAGTAGTGTGTGTAACTGTATTTGGGACAGGGATGGGGTAGCCACTCCGGGACTTGAAGTGGGATACTATGCCAGCATTTGCCTGGAGGGATTGTGGAAAATCCCGGGGAAAACCGCCCTCAGGATAGCCGCTGTCAGCGCCGAAATTTGAACTTACGACCTCCGGACTTGCTGCAACTACACGCTCCGCCGTGGTGCACGATAAGTTTGATGATGCTGGGGATTGTTGTATGAAAGGAAGAAACATCGAGGTCATCTTTCACATAATTATGAGTTTGTATCACTGTATCAATGTAAAGTTTTGAAGTCATTCTTTCAGTGTTGCCTATATAAACTGTGAGTTGTTACTCTTCAGTCAGTCAACACCGGGTGAGTTAGCTGTGGTCGTTACGGCGTGGCTGCAGGCAGTCGCTCATATCCTGGAGGCGAGTAGGTTGGAATCCCCCCGCCGGCAACTTGAAGATGGTCTTCTCTTGTTTCCCATCTTCCTTCCAGGCAAATGCCGGGGTTGGTCCCTAACTACAGGCCTCAGCCGCTACCTTCCGATTCCTCGTCCTTACATTCACACTTTCCTCCCCAGACAACACTCCACACGTGATGGTACTTGTAGCTCACCCCATGGGTGTCCACATAGAAGCAGCTACAAACTCTTGCGAGCCGAATATGTCCTCGGACACTCCCGACACTAAAAGCCATACGCTAAAAATGAAAATGTCGGTCAACTCAAATTGGCCCAAAGACTGGGCGGTGTACAATGTATATAATGTAATGAAGAATAAGTAAATAACATTCCCGGAAAATATTACATGTATTAGTTATGATCACTATTATCCTAAACGTTGCCTCAATATAATAGTGACGGCCATTATCTTTTAATATGGGACAAGGAAAGAACAAAAACAATAAATGAGGCTTTTCAGATTAAGATATTAATTTACGAGGGGCGCACTATATTGTTTTTCACTTTATTCTTTTCTACCCAAATGAAGAACATTACAAATCAGTTGTTACGTCCACTTTCTCCACATAATCTCTTTGTAACTGTATCCACTTTTGCCATGGATGTGTCAGTCTCTCCAGACCTTCCTGAAACCATTCTTTCGGAGTGCTGCGTACCCATGCCTTGACAGTTGTGTCCAGAGGTTTCTTCATGTTGCCGAACAGGTTATGATCACTTGGTGCCAAGTTGGGAGAGTATGGTGGATATGGCAGCACCGTGAATCGCATTTATTCAATGGCAGCGGTGTGGGGGCGGGCATTGTCATGTTGCAGAAGCACACCTTTAGCCCATTTTCCTGGCCGCTTAGTTTGAATAGCACGACGTAAGCGCTTAAGGGTTGCCACATATTCTGCACTGTTAATCATGCCCCCAATTCCAGCCCGTCAATGAGGATGATGCCCTTTGTGTCCCTGAACACTGGCGCCATTCTCTTGCCAACTGATGTCACTATTTGACATTTCATTGGAGGTGGACTTTCCCTAGGCTTGCATTGCATTGTCGCCGAGTTGCGGATTTTGCAGAACTGGACACAGCTGTCACAGCACTCCGAAGGAATGGTTTCAGGAAGATCAGTAGAGACTGACACATCGATGGCGAAAGTGCATAAAGTTACAGGGAGACTATGTTGAGAAGGTGGACGTAACAACTGATGTGTAATGTACTTCATTTGGGTAGAAAAAATAGAGTGTAAACATTATAGTACGACCCTCGTATTTAATGTACTGTGAAGTTTGTCCTTGGCTCCTCAAAAATTAAAATTAAAATTAAAATAGATTTGTAAAATATTAAGTAAGTTCATGCCGGGGTTTGCTCAGGTGGTATAGAGGTGGCTAAATTATTGTGACAAAGAACCAAATTCTTTATTGCAAATTATCATAGGCGGCTTCGGTGGCGCGGTTGGTCGCAGCATGCTAAGCTTCTATGTCGAAGTCGTCGGATTTATTAAGAGCGTTAAAAATCCCTCAGTATGCCTTTCTTCGGAGGCGATGTAAAGCTGGCGGGCCCATGTCATAGATTTATGACATGTAAAAGAACCTTCCAATAACTACAATTGTGTGAAGCTAAATTTATAGATTAGATATGATTAACGATCTATCAAGTTCCAACGTTTGCCACCAGGTGCCGGTTGTGGTGGCATCTAGTAGCCAAGTTAACAGCTAGGTGTCGTTGACGGTAGAATAAGTAGGAAATACTTGAAATTGATCGTCTGCAGTCCTTACCTGAATTATAGATAACGCACACTAATACAGCCATCACAATATTAACACCGGTTATCAAATAGATTCTACTGTACACACAACCATAGTACACGGGGCTACATACCGTGTTGTTGCAGCCCCTAAACTAAGGAACCAACCAACCAAATTAAGATACAATGCATTAAAATGGAAGATTTTTTTTTAGTCCGAGTATCTGTTTAGGACAATATTCTTGGTAGTATTTTGTCATGCATTTGCACATTTCAAACGTCTCTTGGACTATAATTGAATTGAATTACGCCAACTTCATGAGGGGGTTAATTAAATATTAAATAAATGAAGATGGATGGAACTGGACAGGTAGTTGGAAAGAAGCGGCGATGGCCTAAGGACAGCCGACGCTGGTAGGATTATAACCCATTCGTCTACTAAGTTCGCGGATAACTTGTTCCCCTGGGCTGGCCTTGTGCCGTAGAGAATGTAGGCTGTATGGTAGCTATATTATACCCCCAACGTGTAGGTTATTGAGGACAACGAGATACGGATACTGAACACATTATACTTCCAGATCGCTTGGGTGCAGCATTATAGCCGTGAAGCTGTTCATAATGCATCTATAATGAGTTCCAAATTGGCTGTTGTACCTGCAAGGAACTCAGAGGATAATTCCTTCATTTTTACCGAGTCATCTTTGCTCATTGGGAGTGCGACGCTCTACGCACCTGGAGATAATATGCTTACAGTTTCGCGTGGCTTTTAACTCACGATCATAAGCATCACGACGTCCCATTTACGTAGAATCCGAACCACTAGACATGATTTTTGTCCTTAATAAATCTCACACGCATTAACCTTGAATGAAACTCGGACTACCTTTGTGAGAGACAAGCAGCTAAACCACTACTCCATCACACCCCTCGTACCTTATGTACTCCCTAGAACGTAGCAAATAATGGAAAATCCACAGCCTGCTTCCAGTCGACTGACCGGGTCAAGGAATGGAATGAATGAAGCCCCATCTAGCGGCGAGGATATGAACTGTGCCAGCTGCCGAAGCCTGTCGCACTCCCCTGGGGCAATGATTAAATGATTGACAGATGAAATGAAATGATAGTGGAGAGTGTTGCTGGAATGAAATTGTGACTGGGAAAACCAGAGTACCTGGAGAAAAACCTTTCTGCCTCCGCTTTGTCCAGCACAAATCGCACATGGTGTGACCGGGATTCGAACCACGGACCCAGCGGTGAGATGCCAGCGTGCTGCCACCTAAGCTACGGAGCAAAATACTATGGATACAAATTCACTGCTCCTGGACGTTCCTACTCGTACAAACGAATTCGCAATTCAAAATGCGTCACTGTGGGGGGTTATTTAAACGTGGCACTAATAATAAACGTTATATCTGGGAATAATAATAATAATAATAATAATAATAATAATAATAATAACTACGCAAGTAGCTATGGCACATGAAACAAGTCAGGATAATTTCCTCTCGTCATCTCCAGTATTGGCGTGATTCCGAACAAGTTAAAGGAATCTGTCACAAGAGTCAAACTTTTGACGTGTCGAATAGTAGAGTTGTTCTTGAGTAATCAAGCCTGAATGAGTAAGGGAGAAGAAAAATGATAATACAGAATGCATACACCGAGAGGGTGAATAATAAGGTCCTTCTGATGTACGGTACTTAATATATCTGGAATTGTAAATGGTTTCTATGCAGCAAATATGCTAAGAATGTGTAAGTAGGTACATGAGTAAATAAATAAATAAATAAATAAATAAATAAATAAATAAAGGAATGAATGAATGAATGAATGAATAAACAAGAAGTTCCGTGACGAACTAAAGAGCGTACTTTTCTTAAAATTAAGGTACATGCCAATGATTAATCTACAGTATATGAACCTATCTAGAATAATGACGAAATTAAGTTGGTAATATCGAAATGTCTAACTATTTCGAAATATACCTGGTATAATGTAGCCTAATAGAGCACTGCAGTTGGCAGCCCTGGTGACTGAATATATTCTTAGTTCTATCTCTTAAGGTACAGAATACAAAATTTGGTTGAAGTCCAATGGACGTTACATGCAGTTAAACATTGGATCTATCAGCACAAGCAAGAGCATGTTGGCAACAATGTCATACGTGTGCTGGTCATAAATAATCTAAAATATTATGATATCTTGTTGTGCCAATTTTGGATGAAATCCATTTGTTAGTATAGAAGTTACATGTATTTTAAAATAGGACCTATCAGCAGGCATAGAATCATGTTGGCAGCACTGACTTCTATTAATTACTCCAAATTAATCTAGAATGTCAGGTGCTATACGTGTGGAAAGTATAGAGCTGTTGGCTTGCATACTTTCTGATATATTGAAAATAGGGTAAAAAAATATAGACAGCATTTATTAACAGTTGGCAGCCCTGATTGCTCTTAAGAATACTTATAGTCATATATGTTATGTTACACAAAGCACATACGAAATTTGGTTGAAATCCAACTGATAGTATAGAAGTTACATGTATTTAAGAATTGGTCCTATCAGCAGGCTTAGAATCATGTTAGTAGAACTGACGTATATAAGTTACTCCAAATTAATCGAAAATGCCAGGTACTATACGTGTGCATAGTTTAAAGCTGTCGGCTTGCTTACTTTCTGATATATTGGTATATGGATAAAAATAGAGAGAGCAATTATTAAGAGTTAGTAGCCCTGGTGGCTCTTAAGAATACACTCAGTCATATCTGTTTGTGTACACATATTACATACAAAATTTGGTTGAAATCCACTTGATAGTGTAGAAGTTATATGCATTTAAAAATTGGACCTCTCAGAAGGCTTGAAATTATTTTGGCAACATTGTCATGTATGGCCTCCTGGAAATTAAACTGAAATAGTATTATCTACATGTGTGCCAATTTTGGAATAGCTCCCATGCATACCTTCCAGGATATCCAACATGGAGCTCAAATTTCTAGTGCGTTTTTCAGCAGTTGGTAGCAGTGACATCATTTTCAAATATGGGCTTGAGATATTCCGGTATAGATCTTTATTCATACCAAATTTGGTTTAGATAGCTGCAGCCGTTTATGAGTTGATAGGGGGGGGGGGGGGGACGACACACACACAGCCAGACAGACAGACACACATTTTCCCGGATCGATCTCATAAGTCTACTTTTTCCGCATTTTTGCAAAATGTGAAAAGTAGGCTAAAAATAAGAAAAAACTCAGCAATTATTTTAGGTTTGTGCCGTGTCTTGTGTGGGGTTTTGCCTAGGACACCAAGCTGGCTCATCAGCGGGCTCACGTGGGGCGTGATGGAGCAGTGGTTTATCTGCTTGTCTCTCACCAAGGTAGACCGTGTTTCATTCAAGGTTAATGCGTGTGAGAGCCCGCCGATGAGCCAGCTTGGTGTCCTAGGTGAAACCCCACACAAGACACGGCACAAACCTAAAATAATTGCTGAGTTTCAATTCACTGGCATTGAAAGCCAATAAACCAAAACATAAGAAAATAAAAATAAAATCAATCAATCAATGAATGAAAATGAAAATCCACAGCCTGCTTCCAGTCTCCGACCGGGTCAGGAATGGAATGGATGAAGCCCCTATCTAGCGGCGAGGATATGAACTGTGCCGGCTGCCGAGGCCTGACGCACTCCTCTGGGGCAATGATTAAATGAATGACAGATGCAATGAAATGATAGTGGAGAGTGTTGCTGGAATGAAATTTTGACAGGGAAAACCGGAGTACCCGGAGAAAAACCTGTCTGCCTCCGTTTTGTCCAGCACAGATCTCACATGGAGTGACCGGGATTTGAACCACGGACCCAGCGGTGAGAGGCCGGCGTGCTGCCGCCTAAGCCACGGAGGCTTCCAATCAATGAATATATTAACAAAAACACATAAATACATAAATGGATGAATGAATGAATAAATACATAAATAAATGGGCCGATAACCTAGATGTTAGGCCCTTAAAACAACAATTATCAGCATCATCATGATAATCATCATCAAATAAATAGTTAAATAAATCAATATTAATGATTGGAAGTCTTTCATTCCATCACTCCGGTTTCATCCTAATTTCCTCAAGGGGTATGTGTATGATAGTTATTACCTATACTGTATGTTACAGATTTGCTTTGTGTTAAAGTGGAGATCCACTTCTAGGATGACTGACTTGGGATTTGACCCCTCCTTACTTACCTCACAAGGATAACTGCATACCCCTGAGTTCCAAACTTCATGTCTGAATTAATAAGCGCCGTGGTAGAGCCAGGAATCGAAACCGGACTAACCAGGCAGCAAGTTGCCTTCTTTTGCCCTAAGCGACAGTAGTCACAGTGAGAACGATGTGATAAGAATGGGTATTTAGAAATTACTGCTTCCGTACGTCATCTAGGGGCAGTTGTAGCACAGTAGCTTCCTTTCCATACAGCCTAGTTTTAAGTTTGGAAACTAAATTCTCTCCTTAGTGGTGGGGTTATGTTTTTTAAACCACCAATAATGCCAAGTGTTTACTGTTGAACTCACAGCTCTGTGGGATTACGCGGCAACCCACTCAGGACACGGTTGCAAAGTTGGTGGGTACATTCTCAGGCTGTTGAAGACAGGAAAAACTATTCGGTAAACAAGCCTTTTTGAAAGTTCGGTAAAATGTGTAATACGCGTGCAATATGGTCCAAAATATACCAAAACACTGGAAACATAAAAAATATTCGGAAACAAATTCCTTTAATTGGAATTGTTTTCCCATGAAACGTAAATACCATTTTTTCATAAATTTCAGTGAGCCATTCCGAATATACTATTGTTCAATAATTTAGGGGTTCCGCGACATCGTGGTCATATATCCCCGAGCACTTGGGTGTGTGTGGAATCTGCGTGATAACCTGTACCATTTTGATGGCTGTACTAGTGTAAATGAGGCTAGGATTGAAATGAGGTGGCCGTGGCTTTGATTAGGAATTATCCTAACATTTGCCTGGAGTAGAAGTAGGAAACCACGAAAAATCACTTCTAGAACAGCTAAGATTGGCATAGAGTCCATCTTTTCTCAGGTTTGCCTTACGAGTCTGAGTGTACTCCGTTCCAACTTTATTAAGAGAACAGTACCCCTCCATACCAAACCAGACGTCCGGCGTGTGTCAGTCTGGAAACAAATAGTACCGGAGGGGTTAATTCCTAAAGAAGAACTGAGCAGTGGTAGTCATTTGCCTTATACCGCCTGGAGGTCCTTAAAACGGAGAACAGGAGTGCCTAAGTGTCGTAGCAACTGTGTGAAGTGGGGTTATGCAGAAGATCCAAGATGTGACTGTGAAGAAATCCAGACTCCACAACACCTGCTCACGTGCCAAAATCTGAATGATACCTGCAGCCAGGAAAACCTTAATGTTGGCCACAGACCGAGGGATAAGAGCTGCAGAGTTCTGGAAAGTAAGAATTTAGTGTGTCTCCCGGACACGGAAATATTATATATACCTTATCAGAAGAATTATATTTCTAGGCGGAGTCGGGAATCGAACACAGGGACTCTGGGTCCTGAGTCTCAGTACGTACTCGGACACCGAATTTGCATTTGCACTCAAATTCTAACCATTGTGATTGAAATATGGCATTATTAAAGTAAATGGTCGCTTTACTTGATCTTGATTGGGGGGCACTACTGTTTATACCGGTATCTCCTAAACAAAACGACAACAACTTTGTGATGTGAAGAACTACGTAGTTGGGCTCGCTGTGCATGTTCGTTCCTTTCTTTCAGCAGAAGGCGATGAGGTTGGAAGTGACCGGAAATGAAACCAGAGCTGTAGAGAAGAGCAATTTGCAAGGACAAGTGAAATTTAACCACATTCTTGCAGCGAGGTGATCGAAGCATGTCCGCAGATGTTGCTTGTATCAGCGTGGTAAGAATACCTTATCCTCCGACTACCAAACCGATGTACGATGAGTCTCACTGGTTATGCGCCCCTGGGGGTCTACTCAGAGCCGTAGACAGTGATCACGGGCCCTAGGTCAAGGGCTTACGGGCCCTTCCACTTTGTTTTTCAACCTGTGACATTATTTTGGAAGTACAGTAAAACCCGCGTTTATCCGGACCCCTTTAATATCGCTTAAACCGGACAGGCTTAGAAAATAAAGTCAGTAAATAAATAACAATATTTTTTTGAAAAACATAAAATTCTACAACGTATTACCGCGAAGTGATGTCTTAGTTTCACAATATGCGAGTTCTTACGTCGGGAAAGCAGGCTATTGTACAATGAAATCACGAAGACATCTCGCACCAAATCAGTCAAAATGGGTTGTCTTCTGCTCTCATAGTGTATTTCTCAAAACGTGTCGCCTTCTCTCTATTTATCGATCATTCATTGGCCAGTAGTGGCAATTTGAGAAGAAACAGATGGAAGAATGCACTTGTCTGTGTTACCGCTGCGATGTTGCCCTGTGGAATGTCACCCACACCACCACCTAATGACAGGGGGTCGGGGAGCCACTTGACAAGTGCACAATGTCACTTAGCGAACCACTAATAAAGTCGGGAAAACGTAAGCATAAAACTCTTTCTTTACATGAAAAGATGAGATACTTACGTGCACTTATTCTATTGTAAAGGAGATTAGCAACAAACAACAAAGAAAGATAGACGTCACACCAAAGGAAACCAATTTATAACTTTCTAGTTTCATCAACACAACGTCCTGTATTTCATTATCTTATTAAACCATTATTTTTTCCACAAAAAGGCTATTTAGCCTATTTATTTATGAAACAAGAAGTTCCGTTAAGAACTATACAGCCTACTTTTCATGCCAATGATTACTCTACAGAATATGAACCTATCTAGAATAATGAAGAAATTAAGTTGTTAATATCGAAATATCTAATTAGTTCAAACTATACCTGATATAATGTAGCCTAATAGAGCACTAAAGTTGGCAGCCCTGGTGACTGAATATATTCTTAGTTCCATCTCTTAAGGTACAGAATACAAAATTTGGTTGAAGTCCAATGGACGTTACATGCAGTTAGACACTTGATCTATCAGCACGCGTAAAAGCATGTTGCCAACAATGTCATGCGTGTGCTGGTCAGAAATAATCTGAAATATTATGATATCTTGTTGTGCCAATTTTGGATGAAATCCATTTGTTAGTATAGAAGTTACATGTATTTTAAAATTGGACATATCAGCAGGCATGGAATCATGTTGGCAGCACTGCCTTGTATTAATTACTCCAAATTAATCTAGAATATCAGGTGCTATACGTGTGCAAAGTATAGAGCTGTTCGCTTGCATACTTTCTGATATATTGATATTAGGGTAAAAAAATATAGACAGCATTTATTAACAGTTGGCAGCCCTGATTGCTCCTAACAATACCTATAGTCATACCTGTTATGGTACACATAGCACATACGAAATTTGGTTGAAATCCAACTGATAGTATAGAAGTTACATGTTTTTAAAAATTGGTACTATCAGCAGGCTTATAATCATGTTGGTAGAACTGACGTATATAAGTTACTCCAAATTAATCTAAAATGTCAGAATATTCGTGTGCATAGTTTAAAGCTATTGGCTTGCATACTTTCGGATATATTGGTATTTGGATAAAAAAAAATAGAGAGAGCAATTATTAACAGTTGGCAGCCCTGGTGGCACTTAAGAATACGCTCAGTCATATCTGTTTATGTACAGATGTTACATACAAAATTTGGTTGAAATCCAATTGATAGTGTAGAAGTTATATGCATTTAAACATTGGACCTATCAGAAGGCTTAAAATTATTTTGGCAACACTGTCATGGTTGGCCTCCTGGAAATTAAACTGAAATAGTCTTATCTACATGTGTGCCAATTTTGGAATAGCTCCCATGCATACCTTGCGAGATATCCAACATGGAGCTCAAATTTCTAGTGGGTTTTTCAGCAGTTGGTAGCACTGACATCATTTTCAAATATGGACGTGAGATATTCCGGTGCACATCTTTACTCATACTAAATTTGGTTTTGATTGCTGCAGCCGTTTAGGAGTTGATAGGGGGGGACACACACACAGCCAGACAGACAGACAGAAGGACAGACAGACAGACAGACAGACAGACATTTTCCCGGATCGATCTCATAAGTCTACTTTTTCCTCATTTTTGCAAAATGTGAAAAGTAGGCTAAAAATAGGCTTATGAGATAACCTTTTGCCCGTGTGTTTTGTGTGTGCGTATGTGTTGTGATGTGTGTATATGTGTGTGTGTCCCCTAATAACTTCTAAAAGACCGGAGCGACTTCAATGAAACTAAGTAAGGTCATAGAACCATTTTGATGGATCCCGACCGTGCCCTTCAATTTTGTTACGTCTCACCAATCCAACATGGCGGCTGTGCGAAATATTTCTTCAGTATTCAATATCTCCGAAACTATTACGGATATCATCCTGAAATTTTCTACGGTGATAGAGGGAACTACTAGACGTTCACCTATGTGACTTTAGAAAACCTGGTAACTACAAAACGAACATGGCGGCCAAGCGAAGTTGAAAGTTTTAAATAGACTTTTCTCGCGATTTAATATTCTAAACGCAATGGAACTTGGTACAGCAAATGTTTATACTCATTGTAATGCACTGGTATCTAATTTAGTTCAGTTGTTTACATAACCTCAATATGGTGGCTGTGCGAATTTTAAAATTAAGTTTTTTTTCTTGTGTCGTAATCATGCGATTGATGTTTGAATAATAATCTTCAAGTAACAGTACATAACTCTAAGACCTACATATTATATAAAAATCCAACAAGGCGATCATCCGAAATATTTAGTCGGCTCTCGATATCTACGAATCTATTACAGCAATCAAACTGAAATTTTGTATGTTGATAGTGGCAGTTAACATAAGTAGGATATATGAAAATAGGCTATAGTTCTTCTCGGAACTACTTGTTTTCTTTTCATTTCAGTTAATCCGGACTTTTGCTAGTCCGGACAACTCTCGTCCCCAATTAGTCCGGATAAACGCGGTTTTACTGTATTAAGCTTGAATTTGGGAATTTAACATGTCCTTATTGAATACCAGTTTCCTTTGTTTTCAGTTCTTCAACCACTCTTCTTTCTGTCTCTTATTACTTGCTTTACTTCAAGATTTTGATCACTATGCATTAAAAATTCCATTTTCGTTATATCTGACTGTGTTCGGACTCCATAAGAATAAGCCGTGTGAAGTACTATATAGTGGAATATTTCAGAGATTGAATTCGAAGCTTACCTCCTTATAAAGATAATCTTCAACTTCTGTAAGTTATAAATTAAATGATGAACTGTGACAACTCTGCTGAGAAGCAAAAGTCACAATGGATATTTATAAAAAAATAGAGCGTTAAAATCCTTCAGTATGCCTTCTTTCGGTGGGGAAATAAAGCCGGTGGCCCCATGTCATATATATTTATGGCATGTAAAAGAACCTTCCACTAATTAAACTTGTATGAAGCTAAATTTGCAGGTTAGATTTGGTTGAAACGCTCTATCAAAGTTCCAACGTTCACCACTAGGTGTCAGTGATATCTGGTAGCGAAAGTTGGAACTACTTGAAATTGAACGGAACTTGTAGCTCACCCCATGGGAGCGTGATGGCACAGTGGCTTAGTTGCTCGTCTTTCACCCGGACGGCCAGGGTTCGAAACCCGGTGACAGCGGGGTGAAAAATCACGTGGCGTCAGGAAGGGCATCCGGCCTTAAATCCCCGGCCAAAACCAAAATGAGCCTGGTTGGCACCGGCACCCCAATTAATTGGGAAAAGCCGAAGAAATATATAATTGTAGCTCACCCCATGGGTGTCTGCTTGAAGCAGCTACAGCCTCTGGCGAGCCGAACATGTCCTCGGGCACTCCCGGCACTAAAAGCCATACGAAAAAATAAATAAATAAATAAATAAATAAATAAATAAATAAATAAATAAACTTTCGATGCCGTTGGTATTTAATTTGACCATTATAAATGCTACTTATATCTCGGTGTTTTAGGAGGTGGGCATTGTGGATATGAACACAGCAGTCGAGCGGAATTTCGCAGATTGGTGTGATATTCAGTGTAAGTCCAGTCATGTTCCTCAGTCGTGTATACGAAGTGGTGATTTGGTCGCGAGCTCGTTTTGTTTCAGTGCGGTTAGAAAGTGTCTGTCTGTCTTGCTCCTCGTTCCCAAGTTTCGCACGGAAATAAAGAGCAGTGAGTGCCTTGTTACAGGAACCTGCTTTACCATGACCTTCATTCC
Source organism: Meconema thalassinum (assembly GCA_946902985.2). NCBI lineage: Eukaryota > Metazoa > Arthropoda > Insecta > Orthoptera > Tettigoniidae > Meconema > Meconema thalassinum. Next base: position 471,341,682 of record OX336388.2, on the reverse strand, counting down.
AGCCCCAGGGTCTCACAGAAATTCGTGAGCATCACCGAGAGAAGAGTGGCAGGGAGTCTTCAGCATGTTTAGTAAATCATATAGATAAAAATGGAAATGTAGCCTATATCTGTCCGACGTTAATGGACTCCAACACCGTTTAACCGATTGCATTGATACCCCTCTCCATTACTTTAATTTAGGCCCTTTGGCACAAATCTACACCGTTTTACTGGGCTCAAATCTGCACCGTTTTACCGATCTGAACCGAATTTTATTAGGCCTACTTATTATTTGAAACACGACGAGTAACACTATCTACTTGAAAATTCGGACAGTCCTCTCCATTCCCTTCATTTAGGCCCTTTGGCACAAATATTGTATTTCCATGCCCCACGAGCTTAATGATTTTATTTATGGGGGTCATCACGGGGATGGGGACTTACAGCATTGGTGAGGATTCGTTATTTTAAAGTATGAGCGGAAAAGATACTATTTCCCTTGCCTTTAGGCATACTTAAGTTGATTCCTTTTTTGTTTCAGGGTCTTTTTTATACTACGTGTGTTGCTTTTAGTCTACGACTGTTTCAATATTGATTTTATCTGAAGAAGGAGATTTTTGGTAAATATAGTTTCATAGTTGATTTGTTACTAATCTTCTAATTTTTGTGGTCAAAGTTCGCCATCATATAGAACCTGGGTCCAGATTGTGTCATCTGGGTGATATGGTGTTCTGAATAGGGTTAGTTTGTCTCGTGGCCGCAAGGTGTCTCTGCACTCCCATGAGTGGTTCTTATTTAAGTGTGGGTGGACATAGATTCTTAGATGATATTTATTATGTATTCTCTTTTGGTATTCGTTAGAGCCTCCTTGGCTTAGGCAGCAGCACGCCGGCCTCTCACCGCTGGGTCCATTGTTCAAATACTGGTCACTCCATGTGAGATTTGTGCTGGACAAAGCGGAGGCAGACAAGTTTTTCTCCAGGTATTTCGGTTTTCCCTGTCATAAATTTCATTCCAGCAACACTCTCCCACTATAATTTCATTTCATTTCATCTGTCATTCATTTAACCATTGCCCCATGGGAATGTGACATACTTCGGCGGCCGGCACAGTTCATATCCTCACCTCTAGATGGGGGTTTCATTTCATTTCATTCCCTGACCCGGTCGGTCGACTGGAAACAGGCTGTTTATTTTTTTCATTTTGGTATTCATTATTCCCCTAATCAAATGCATATCTCATTATGAGGCTGGGATTCTAGGAGTTTATCTGCGGACTACCATTATCCTTTTGAAATGTTACTGTTCGACAAAACACGCAAGGCTAATACAATGAAGAAAAAGAAATTCATTGGCCCTTAAAATGTAATGGTTAGGTTAATAATGCATGCTAAGCTTAAAATAGGCTCCTTAAATATTCAGTTATATTAGCGAAATTTCAGGATTAATCTATTATAAGCTACACGCAGTATAGAGCCATCGTACCCACCTACTTAACAATTTCAACACAATTTTTTAATCAGTTAAAAAGCACGCACAAGGACTTTGAGTGGTAATAATATTGTTCATTATAACAACGACCTTCCTGCAGGTTACACACAATACGACACAGCGAGCAAAGGTACGATATCCTAATATCCAATTGTGATCCCGAGCAATATAAAATAGTATTACAATTAAACGACTCCTTCGATCAATTGTGATAACTACTTCAAAATTCTTAATGGTCTAGTGAAGACATGGGTAAACTTTTTAGGGCCAGATGCAATACAAAATAAACTAGGCGGACGGAAAATAGAACAACACATGTTTACAAATACTGTAGATTATGGACTATTTATTTATGAATTTTAAATCAAACAAAGCTACAATGGTAGGAAACTTAGGAAAAAAGAACACACTTCTTCTTCTTGGCTCCTTGAGGCCCTTTGGACCACGTGGTTCCTAACTCTGTCGAGCTTTCTTCTTAGCCCAGTACAGTATTCCTTCTTCTTTGTACTATGAACACACCTTCATTATTTGCTAGAAGAGGAAGGAGTATGTGACAAGTGAAACTGTGACTATGCTTCTAAAAGTTTTTCACAATCTGATTGAAACTGGGTTGAGCTGATTCTTGGAAGCGCAGCTAAATGGTAGTCTGTTAATCTATTTCTGACGCTATTTTTGCGAAGCTTCGTTGTAGAAAACACCTGTTCACAGATATAGTAAGATGCGAACATGGCAGTTATCTTCTGTGCATGGGATTTCAAGTATGGGAAGCTTGATTTTGGTAGGGCCTTGTAGAAGTCCATTTTCGAAACGTTGAGGAATAGTTGCTTCAATTCATTGTTACATTGTAACTCAGTCAGTTCTAGCTGCAACTCTATTACACAAAGAGATTGATACAGTTTTTCACTTCTAGCTAAACATAACAGAAAGTATGACCTATATGTAATTGTAGATAGTATAATTCCAAACCATGTCGCGGGCCGGATTAGACTAGCTCAAGGGCCGCACTTGGCCCGCGGGCAGTACATTGCCCATGATCCCGGGCTGTGTTAGCCTACTGCCCAAGGCAAGAAATGTAATTGCATTTAAGTCCACATGAGTCGTTCTTTAATCGTCACTGGTATATTCTTCCCCTTCTTCTGTCTTTACTCTTTTCGAGGTTTCGGGTGAGATTATCCCCTGACCCCCCTCCCAACTTTTCTTCTTAAATCATGTCAGTTTTGAATAATGCTGGTATATTTCGCTCATTGGTTCCGTTCTCCTGATTTTACCCCTATCGATATTCTGGGTACTTAACCCCCACTCTTACTTTCATTGTCTTTCATCTAGGTTTTGATTTGGTAAATTTCACCACGCCAAGAATTTCGATATTACCAGTGCAATCACGTAAATTGCCCCATGTTCATCAATTATTTCGATATTGCTGGTTATGTGCCCCCTTCGTCCTACTCTCTTACACCGCTCCACTTTCATCAATGATGGGGTGTTTCTGGTTATCACTCCTTTGTTTCCTCGACCTTCACGACCTCCCTTTCTTGGAGGGTTTGGATATTACTTTGTCCCTCTTCTATGCACGACCCCCATTTACAAGGGTATTTGTCCCTTGTTCCACTCATATACATCGTCCCATATTCATCGAGTGCTTGGATATTACTGGTTCGACACTCCTTCGTCCCCCTCTCTTACAACACTCTATTTTCATCGAGGATTGGAGTATTTCTGGTTATCACCCAGTGGTCTTCTTTGGGTATTGGTAGTTATGGTAGTTAGTCTCTTTCTTACCCTGTTGCTCTTTTATCGAGCTTGGGTACGGGCACTGGTTTTCCCCACTCTTCATTACCCCATCACTCCCATAAATCCTCATATTTGAGGGTTGGTTGGTTCCTCAGTTTAAGGGCTGCGACAACGCGGTCATGTAGGCCCGTGTACTTTGGGTGTGTGTAGAATCTGTCTGATAACCGGTGTTAATTGTGATGACTGTATTAGTGTGTGTTATCTGTTTTTAATTCAAGTAAGGACTGCAGACATTCAATTTTCAAGTAGTTCCTACTTCTGCTACCAAACGCCACCGTCAACGATAACTAGTTCTGAACTTGGTCACAAGATGCCACTGCAGTCGGCTCCTGGAGACGAACGTTGGAACCTAAGAGCGTTAGTCAAATCTAACCTATAATTTTGCTTCGCACAAGTGTAGTTAGTTTATTTATTTATCGTATGGCTTTTAGTGCCGAGAGTGTCCGAGGACATGTTCGGCTCGCCTGAGTCTGTAGCTGCTTCCAGCGGACACCCTTAGGGTGAGCTACAAGTTCCGTTCAATTTCAAGTAGTTCCAACTTTCGCTACCAGATATCAATGATACCTACTGGTGAACGTTGGAATTTTGATAGACCGTTCCGACGAAATCTAACATAACAATTTAGCTTCACACAAGTTTAGTCTGTGGAAGGATCTTTTACATGCCATAAATCTATGACATGGGACCGCCGGCTTTACTTCCCCTCCGAAGGAAGGCATACTCAAGGATTTTTAACGCTCTGAAAAAATCCGACGACTTGGGTCGGGTATGAACCCGCTATCTTGGGCATAGAAGTTCAGCATTCTATCAACTATGCAACCGAAGCCACCATATTTGAAGGTAACATGCATAGTTATGTTTCCCCTCTCCTTAGTTTGTGCGTGGCCTTTCTTGACAGTATTCTTTCCATGGTGTCCCAAGCTTAACCACTGTTTGAATTATTTCAAGATCGAGCTCACATCAGTTTTGGGTATCCAAGTTAGATTACTAAACATATTTGACCACCTCGTGTAGCAGTTAGCGTTCTTGGCTGTCACTCCGGAAGTACGGGTTCGATTCCCGGCTCAACCAAGAAATTTTAATCCTGTTGTGAGGGCTGGAACGGCGTACACTCAGCCTCGTGAGGCAAACCTGACAAGAGGTGGGTTAGATTACCACCTCATCTATCCTAGAAGAGGTTTTCCGTTTTCTACTCCAGACAAATGCTGGGATGGTGTCTAACTTAAGACCACGGCTGCCTTCTTATTAAGCCTATCCCCAATTTAACAAATACACACACTACTACAACCATTATAATAACATATGTTATCATATGTTATATACGGGGCTATATGACCACGATGTTGCAGTCCCGTAGCATATCAACTTATGTTATACCCTGAAAATACCCTGCGCGTCAAATTACAAATTAATATCGAAATGGCAAGAATACCCAGAACACGATAACGACTGTAAAAATCTAAACTAGGGGCAGATGGCCTCGCTATTTCGCCCCTTAAAACAACTACCATTATGATCTTCAGTAAGCTTGCCACGGTGGGTGAGTGGATAGCGTATCGGTCTACTAACCCCAAGATTGCAGGTTCACTCTGGCCGTGGTAAGTGATTTTTGAAAGGCGGCAAAAATACGACACGCATGCCATACGATGTTGGCATGTCAAAGAACCCATTTGAAGTCAGTAGGCCGTGTTTATAATGGCAAAATTAATCTCTGGAGTTTCCGCCAACACAAAGTTCCTCATTTCTCTACTAGAAAGCGCTATAGTGTTCAAGGAGCTTAGATATCTAACCTCCTTGACTTTCATAGTGCTTTAAGGAACAACGAAATTTGACATGCAAGCTACCCTCTGGGTGTCAAATTACAAAGATAGCTCGCGGCATCCGAGGCCATACGATATTATTATTATTATTATTATTATTATTATTATTATTATTATTATTATTATTATTATTATTATGATCTTCAGTCTCAAATCTAACAGCATTTCATACATTTCAGAGCTCTGCTGAGACCAAAATGTCGCTGGGCCCTGAATGAAGAATCTATCACCCATCATCACCCATCATGTTATGCCATGCTATAACCTGTGTTGTTTTGATGTTTGTACTAGTCATCTAGTGTGTGTACTTATGCTAGGATTAGGATGGCAGTGACCATGGCATCTTATCAGGTAATTAAGGTATCTTACAAGACTGCGTGCACCCCGTTTAAGCCATCGGGTCAAGATTAAATTCATTGGCGAAGCCATAAATCAAACCGAGTTCATGGCATAGGAGTAACAAGATGCTCCCGTACACCACCAAGGTGTCCTTGAAGAGATTTAGGTGGCTCACCAAGGTCGCAAGCATGTTTCAAAGTCAAATCGATATAACTGATTTCCATAATATAATATTATTGGTTTTACATCCCTTTTAACTACTGCGACTTTTAGAAACGCTGGGGTGCCGGAATTTTACCCAAAAGGGGATCTTTAACGCGCCAGTAAATCTACCGAAACGCCTCCCTCACATTTAAGCACCCTCAAATGCCAGCTGACTGCGCGGGGATTCAATCCCACTATCTTGGTATCAGCAGGCGAGAACGTTACCGCTGAGCCACGCAGCCAGTCCAACTGTTTTCCGGTACGGTCTGATGTCAAGTCTATAACCAAGTTTTTCAAAAACCCAACACAATATGTCACTATGAATGTGTTAAAATGTATTATTGGAGTGAGCTCGCGTTTCTGGTAGACTTGCTGGTACAGAAGGCACAAACACTGAATCTTCGATATTTCCATAAAAAGAAAACCAATCGGATTAGGTCGGGGGAACATGGAGGCCATGATAGGAATTCCTCATCATCACTCCCACCATGAACGATCAATCGGTTACTCTATCTCCTGTTTTAGAATTTGCGAACATTGTGATGAAAGTTGGTGGAGTACCAACCTCTTGGAAGAAACGTTCACATTGTCAGCTAATAGCTGTGGCATGGATGAAATTCAATCACAGCGGGCTATATGATTTCTCGGCGCTGTCACCATTTTTATTAACCGTTAACTGCTGTTGCGCTTTTGTGGCAGAAATCCGAAACTCGACCGAAAGAAAACAAAACTTGGTTTTTACATAAAATGCTCGTAAAGTTCATGATAACAACTTATCTCAAATAATATAGCACCAGTAGATTTATGAAACAGCTCAAAATTTTAATAACCGAAATTCACGTATCGATATAATACGTACCAGTATTGATTAATACTTATAGTGAATGATCCTATACCACTCCTCTCGAGTTTTTTACGAGAGTGCGCAATACACAGGACGGTAATGTTGAATGCTTCGAGAGGAAAGAGATCTCGGGTTTCCTGTGCCACTGTACAGTATACTAGTTCATTGCGGCCGGCCGGCGCGGCGTCACCAAACGGGAAATGTTAGAATACGTAACACGAGAAATGCTGTAGTCTGCTTGTTATTAACGGGCACCAAGAGGTTCTAAAATCAACTCGAGCATATCGTTGGAGCTGTTAACATTTGATGGCTGCCTCAGATCTTGTTTCACTCGAACTCTTCCTGAGGTACAACAAGGCAGCTCATGGTTTCTGTTAACATTTTGATGGCTGCCGTGGATACTGTTTTAATAGGCAGGTGCTAGGAGGAGACGAGAAGGTGGCATTACGTCCTGAGCTAATTTAATAACTGTTTCATCTCTACATAGCTACCACACCTTACATCCGAGACAATCTGTTTAACATATTCTAACCTTGGTCTACCCCTATTGTTCTTGTCCTCGAACCCCCAGGGGCTCACATCTAGTGAGACGTGGGATGGCGACCACGGGACCCCAGCTGAGTCCAGCATTGCTTCCACTTACTTGTGCCAGGCTTCTCTCCGTCTTCTTTCCTTTTTACCGCTCTTGGTCAACTCTTGTTCTCCTCCGATCCCGACGGTATTGGGGTGTCCGAGGCCTAGGGAGTCTTTCACTTTCCCGCCTTAATTGGTCCTTCTCTCATCTTTCCTGACACCCTCATTCTTTTTCTTTTCATGTTATCTCCTGCCCTTTTGCACAAGGCCCTCAAGGAGGCTTGGTGAATGTAGCCCCACTACTTTTGGTGCAACCTGGTTAGTGCTACACCCTCAAGGGCTCATGGCAGGTGAGTTTGGGAGTTGGCGACCCCGGGGGATTCCTGAGCTGGGTCCGTTTTGTCCCTTTTTTCCCCTGACTTTGGGGCGGGCCCTTTCCTCTTTCCCCTTTCCTATCTGCCTTTCATGGCTCTCCTTCGTTCCAAGTCCCTCAATCCTCATTCTTCGAGCGTTGAGGGCATTTCTTTCTTCCTGTCCTTTATTTGCTTTATCTTTTATTATTTTTACAGTTTCTTCTTGTAGTTTTTTAGCCTACTTTTCACATTTTGCAAAAATGAGGAAAAAGTAGACTTATGAGATCGGGAAAATGTGTGTCTGTCTGTCTGTCTGTCTGTCCTTCTGTCTGTCTGTCTGGCTGTGTGTGTGTGTGTGTCCCCCCCCCTATCAACTCCTAAACGGCTGCAGCAATCGAAACAAAATTTGGTAGGAGTAAAGATCTATACCTGAATATCTCACGGCCATATTTGAAAATGATGTCAGTGCTACCAACTGCTAAAAAATCGCAATTGAAATTTGAGCTCCATGTTGGATATCTTGGAAAGTACGAATGGGAGCTATTTCAAAATTGGCACACGTACAGATCATAATATTTCAGTTTAATTTCCAGGAGGCCAAACATGGCAGTGTTGCCAAAATGATTATAAGCCTCCTGATAGGTCCAATTTTTAAATGCATATAACTTCTACACTATCAATTGAAATTCAACCAAATTTCGTATATTGTATGTGTACATAACCAGATATGAATGAGCGTATTCTGAAGACCTACCAGGGCTGCCAACTGTTAATAAATGCTCCTAATTTATTTTATCCAAATACCAATATATCAGAAAGTATGCAAGCCGACAGCTTTAAACTTTGCACACGTATAGTACCTGGCATTCTAGACGAATTTGAAGTAACTAATATACGTCAGTGCTGCCAACATGATTCTAAGCCTGCTGATAGGTCCAATTTTAAAATGCATGTAACTTGTATACTAACTAATGGATTTCATTCAAAATTGGCACAACAATAGATCATATTATTTCAGATTATTTCTGACCAATACATGCATGACATTGTTGCCAACATGATTTTACGCGCGCTGTTAGATCCAATGTTTAACTGCATGTAACGTCCATGCTATTCATTGGACTTCAACCAAATTTTGTATTTTGTACCTTAAGAGATGGAACTAAGAAAATATTCAGTCATCAGGGCTGCCAACTGTAGTGCTCTATTAGGCTACATTATGCCAGGTATACAGTATTTCGAACTAATTGGAAATTTCTATATTAGCAACTTAATTTCGTCATTATTCTAGATAGGTTCATATACTGTAGAATAATCATTGGCATGAAAAGTAGACTGTATAGTTCTTCACGGAACTTCTTGTTAAGTTTGTAGTTATATAGTATTCATTTTCATCTCATCTTTCACTATCACCCACACAATTAGGGGCCGATAACCTAGATGATAGGCCCCTTAAAACAACAATTATCATCATCATCATCATCATCATCTTGTCCTCGACCCTTCCCTCCATAAGTAAGTTTGCCCTCCTCTACCACTCGTCTTAATACCTCTTCATTTGTTACAATGTACTCATCAGAATTTCATCATTCTCCTGTAACACCACATTTCAAACGCTTCTATTCTCGTCTTTTCTTCTGCCCCAATAGTTCAAGTTTCACCTCCATAAAGCGCCCCACTCCAAAAAAAAAAAAAAGGTTTTCAAAAATTGCTTCCTAGTATATCTATATTTGATGTCAAAAGATTTCTTTTCTGTAGAAATGCTCTTTTTGCCCTGAGCCAAACTACTTTTTCTATCCTCTTTTCTTCGTCCACCACTGGTTATTTTGCTTCCTAAGTATCAGAAGTCACCTACTTCCTTAAACTTTTCTCCTGCCTATAATATTTCTGATTCCTTTGGCCTGCATTCCATTACTTTTGTTTTACACATTGATTTTTAGCCTACTTTTCACATTTTGCAAAAATGAGGAAAAATTAGACTTATGAGATCGGGCAAATGTCTGTCTGTCTGTCTGTCTGTCTGTCTGTCTGTCTGTCTGTCTGTCTGTCTGTCTGTCCGTCTGTCTGTCTGTCTGTCTGTCCTTCTGTCTGTCTGTCTGTCTGTCTGGCTGGCTGTGTGTGTGTCCCCCCCAATCAACTCCTAAACGGCTGGAGCAATCGAAACAAAATTTGGTAGGATTAAAGATCTATACCTGAATATCTTACGGCCATATTTGAAAATGATGTCAGTGCTACCAACTGCTAAAAAATCGCAATTGAAATTTGAGCTCCATGATGTATATCTTGGAAGGTAAGAATGGAAGCTATTTCAAAATTGGCACACGTATAGATAATAATATTGCAGTTTAATTTCCAGGAGTCCATACATGGCAGTGTTGCCAAAATGATTATAAGCCTGCTGATAGGTCCAATTTTAAATGCATATAACTTCTACACTATCAATTGGAATTCAAACAAATTTCGTATATTGTATGTGTACATAACCAGATATGACTGAGCGTATTCTTACGACCCACCAGGGCTGCCAACTGTTAATAAATGCTCCTAATTTATTTTATCCAAATACCAATATATCAGAAAGTATGCAAGCCGACAGCTTTAAACTATGCACACGTATAGTACCTGACATTCTATATTAATTTGGAGTAACTTATATACGTCAGTGCTACCAACATGATTCTAAGCCTGCTGACAGGTCCAACTTTAAATACATGCAACTTCCATACTATCATTTGGATTTGAACCAAATTTCATATGTGCTATGTGTACCATAACCGATATGACTATGCGTATTCTTAAGAGCAACCAGGGCTGCCAACTGTTAATATGTACTGTCCCTATTTTTGTTACCCTAATATCAATATATCAGAAAGTATGCAAGCCAATAGCTCTAAGCTTTGCACACGTATAGTACCTGGCATTCTAGATGAATTTGGAGTAACTAATATACGTCAATGCTGCCAACATGATTCTAAGCCTGCTGATAGGTCCAATTTTAAAATGCATGTAACTTCTATACTTACTAATGGATTTCATTCAAAATTGGCACAACAATAGATCATATTATTTCAGATTATTTCGGACTAATACATGCATGACATTGTTGCCAACGTGATTTTACGCGCGCTGTTAGATCCAATGTTTAACTGCATGTAACGTCCATGCTATTCATTGGACTTCAACCAAATTTTGTATTCTGTACCTTAAGAGATGGAACTAAGAAAATATTCAGTCATCAGGGCTGCCAACTGTGGTGCCCTATTAGGCTACATTATGCCAGGTATACAGTATTTCGAACTAATTAGAAATTTCGATATTAGCAACTTAATTTCGTCATTATTCTAGATAGGTTCATATACTGTAGAATAATCATTGGCTTGAAAAGGAGGCTCTTTAGTTCGTCGCGGAACTTCTTGTTATAATTATTTTCTTCTTCAAGACGGAGTCGGTAATAAGGATAAGAATAAGAACAAGAACAAGAACAAAGACAAGAACAAGAGTAATCCCATGGCCTCAGCTGTCTGTGCTTGCCACGGTGGGTGAGTGGTTAACGTGTCGGTCTACTAACTCCAAGTTTGCAGGTTCGCTCCTGGCCGTGATAAGTGATTTTTTTTGAAAGGCGGAAAAAATTACGACACCATGTCATACGTTGTTGGCATGTCAAAGAACCCATTTGAATTCAGTAGGCCGTGTTCATAAAGGCAAAATTAATCTCGAGAGTTTTCGCCAACACAAAGTTCCTCATTTCTCTACTAGAAAGCGCTATAGTGTTCAAGGAGCTTAGATATCTAACCTCCTTGACTTGCATAGTGCTTCAAGGAACAACGAAATTCGACATGCAAGCTACCCTCTGGGTTTCAAATAACAAAGCTTGCACCCGGCACCCGAGGCCATACGATATTATTATTATTATTATTAGTAGTAGTAGTCGTCTGTCACTAGATCTTTTCAATGTGAGTCAATTAGGCAATCTACTTTCCAATTTTTACGTCTCGTTTATCACTTCCATCTGGTAGAGAAACTGGAACCCTTTAGGGTGACTTGTGGCTGAGAATTAATTAATTAATTAATTAATTAATTTTGTTGTTGATTATTTAGGGGTTTTTGCGACATGGTGGTCATGTAACCCATTGTATTTGGGTGTGTGATTGTCTGATAACCCGTGTTATTTTGTTGGCTATATTAGTGTGTGTATTTGTACGAGGGGCGCACTACATTGTTTTACACTTTATTTTCAGCCTATTTTAAATTTTGAAAAAAAAAATAGGCTTATGAGATCACCTTTTGTCCGTGTGTGTGTGCGTGCGCGTGTGTGTGTGTGTGTGTGTGTAAGGCGTGTGTGCGTCCCCCCCCCCCTAATAAATTCTAAACGGCTGGAGCGATATCAATGAAACTCGGTAAGTTCATAGCACTATTCCGGGCGACCCCGACCGTTCCCTTCAAATTTTTTTAAGTCTGACTAATCCAACATGGCAGCTGCGCGAAATATTTCACCAGCATTCAATATCTCCGAAACTATTCCCGATGTCACCCTGGATTTTTTACGGTGATAAAGGGAACTACTAGAAGTTCACCTATGTGACTTTCGAAAAACTGGTAACTACAAAACCAACATGGCGGCCACGCGAATTTGCGACTTTTAAATAGACGTTTCTCGCGATTTAACCAACCAAACGCAATGAAACTTGGTACAGTATATGTTTATACACATTAAAATGCAGCGACATCTAACTTCGTTCAATTGTGTACATAAACACAAGATGGCGGATGTGCGAAATATTTCACCGGCATTCTATATCTCTAAACCTATAAGGGGTATCACCCTGAAATTTTGTACGGAGATAAAGGGCACTACTGGAAGTTCATCTATAAGACTTTCAAAAACCGGTTAACTACAAAACGAACATGGCGGCCAAACGAATTTGAAAATTTTAAATAGAACTTTCTCGCGATTTAATGTTCCAAACGCAATGAAATCTGGTACAGGAAATTTTTATACACATTGTAATGCACTGGTATCTAATTTAGGTCAATTGTTTACATAACCTCAAGATGGCGGCTGTGCGAATTTTAAAATTAAGTTTTTATTTCTTGTGTCGTAATCGTGCGATCAAAGTGAAAGTTTGAATAATGAACCTACGCAATAATTTTCCTTTAATGGTACATGACTCTATGGCCTATACATTTAACAATCCAACATGGCGACCATCTGAAATATTTAGACGGCTCTGAATATCTACGAATCTATTATAGTAATCAAACTGAATTTTTTTTATGTTCACTGGGGCATTGAACTTAAGTTCACCTATATGACTTTATATAACCTGGTGATCTCAAATCCAACATGGCGGCGACGCGAATTATAAATATTCACATGGACGTTTCTCGCAATTTAACCATCCGAGTGCATTGAAACTTGGTACAGTAAATCCTTATATGAATGTTAATCCACTGGCATCTAATTTATTTCAATTTTTTCCATAACCACAAGAAGGCAGCTGAGCGAAATTTTAAAATCTCCTTGTTACTTCTTGTGTCTTAATCATGCGATTGAAGTTTGAATGCTACACGTACACAATAATCTTCATGTAACAGTACATAACTCCAGGACCTACACATATAAAATCCAACATGGTAACCATCTGAAATATTTAGTCGGTTCTCAATATCTACGAATCTATTACAGCAATCAAACTGAATTTTTTATGTTGATAGTGGCAGCTAACATAAGTAGGATACATGAAAATAGGCTGTATAGTTCCTCACGGAACTACTTGTTTTCTACCCAAATGAAGTACACATCAGTAGTTACGTCCACCTTCTCAACATAATCTCATTGTAACTTTATGCTCTTTTGCCATGGATGTGTCAGTCTCTCCAGACCTTCCTGAAACCATTATTTCGGAGTGCTGCGTACCCATGCCTTAACAGCTGTGTCCAGAGGTTTCTTCATGTTCCCGAACAGGTGATCACTTGGTGCCAAGTTGGGAGAGTATGGTGGAAATGGCAGGACAGTGAATCCCATTTGCTCATTGGCAGCGGTGGTCTCTCGGCTAGTGTGGGGGCGGGCATGGTCATTGTCATTGTTGCAGAAGCACATTAGCTCATTTTCTTGGCCGCTTAGTTTTAATGGCACGACGTAGGCGCTTAAGGGTTGCCACATATGCTGCACTGTTAATCGTGGCCCCCAATTCCAGCCAGTCAATGAGGATGATGCCCTTTGTGTCCCAGAATACTGGCGCCATTCGCTTGTCAGCTGATGGCACTGTTCGACATTTCTTTAGCAGTGGACTGCCCCTATGCTTCCATTTCATGTTCACCGTGTTGCGGATTTTTGCAGAACTGGACACAGCTGTCAAGGCAAGAGTACGCAGCACTCCGAAAAAATTGTTTCAGGAATGTCTGACTGGAGATACTGACACATCGATGGCAAAAGTGCAAAATGTTACAAGGAGATTATGTTGTGAAGGTGGACGTAACAACTGATGTGTAATGTACTTCATTTGGGTAGAAAAAAATAAAGTGTAGAACAATATAGTGCGCCCTTCGTAATTCAGATGAGGATTGGGAATCAGACGGCCGTGGTCTTAAGTTAAGAACCCTCCCGACATTTTCCTGGAGTAGAAGTGGGGAAACCATGCAAAACCACTTCCAGGATGGCTGAGGTAGCCATCGATTCCGCCTCTTCTCAGTTTTGCCCCATGATGCTGAGTGTATCCCGTTCCAGCCCTCAGAGCAGTATTAAAATTTTTGACAGAGCCGGGAATCGAACCCAACCCTCCTTGGTGACAGCCAAGAATGCTAGCCACTATGCTACGAGGGGGACAATTAATATCACTAACCGTGATCCAAGAGATCGTTTACGAGCTAACAACGTACGACTCGGATTTCCGTGAATTTTTGACCTTCAAAAATTAGATTTTCTCGTTCGGGAATCAAACCCGAGGGTTTGAATGATTTTTTAAATGGATTCTGTCTTGAGGAAAGAATTCTTGATGAAAATTTAAAAATGTAAAACAATAATATTGAATGCAGTCGAATGTAATCAGTAACCCCTATGGATGTCGAATTGGCAAGTGAAAAGCTAAAGGATGTAGGAGACATCTGTTACTTAGGAAGCAAAATAACCAGTGATGGTCGAAGCAAAAAGGATATAAAAGTAGGTTAGCACAGGCAAGGAAAGCATTTCTACAGAAAAGGAATATTTTGGCATCAAATATAGATTTAGGTATTAGGAAGTCATTTATGAAAGCCTTTGTCTGGAGCGTTGCGCTTTATGGAAGTGAAACTTGGACTGTTGGAGCAGCAGAAAAGAGGAGAATTTAAGCTTTTGAAATGTGGTGTTATAGGACAATGATGAAGATCAGATGGGTAGATAGGGTTACGAATGAAGAGGTATTAAGACGAGTGGGAGAGGAGAGATGTTTCAGGTGACTGCTAATGAAGAGAAGATATAGGTTTGTAGGACACATACTAAGACACCCAAGAATAGCAAACTTAGTTATAGAAGGAAGGGTCGAGGACTGTAGGGGTAGACCAAGGTTAGAATATGTTAAACAGATTGCCTCGGATATGGGGTGTGGTAGCTATATAGAGATAAAACGATTAGCTCAGGACAGGGAAGCATGGATAGCTGCATCAAACCAGTTGAAAGACTGAAGACTTAAACAACAATCAAACCCACTACCTTGTGGGGGTAGCTTCCACCGAGGAAGTCTATGTCAAAAGTAATGAGACAGAAGACAGAGATGTGATCACTGTGGGTTTCACCTTTGTCTTCCTGGGAATGGAAGAGAGGCTCTAGGCTCTATAATGATGTGTCAATGTATAATTACTGTGCGATTACTTTTTAAGATAAAAATGGAACAATTAATTTCATATCAGTGTGTGTCGTAATATATTTAAAAAGTACGGAGTTTCTCCTCGAAATGCCACTTGATTTTAAAACTTGAAGATTTTTTAAATTTTAGGCTTAATGTATGAGACTGCCCTGTGGTGTTGGGGTAGCACGCCTTCCTCTCACCCGGAGGACCCTGGTTAGATTCCCGGGATCTTAGAAACTGACTTACGGGTTCGAATGGGAAACATTCCACGTTGTGAGGACACTTCATTGGCTGCCTGATCAGAGAGGCAGCGTTCCGATCAAGAAAACTCAAGAGTAACGTTTATTGGTTTCACGTCCCTTTCAACTACTGCGGCTTTTAACCCTCGAACGTTGTTATCGGTGGCGCTTCGCATCGGTGACGACTACGATTCTAGAAGCTGATAATAAATACTGTACCACACGTCAACTTTAATTTCACTCTCTAGGGTAGCAGAATTGGGACTCTTTTCGAATAATTTTGTTTGATTTTCTTTTTCGATTTTGAGTACCGTAACTTTTTAATATTTATTTATTTCGAACTTTTGAGCTGGTTTTCACTAATGTTTAACTAATTGTGATTATTTTCATTTTGGATTTTGACTAATTTTGAATTTTGTGTTTTTTTGGACTTTGTGAGCTTTTTTGACTAATTTTGATTGTTTCTCTTTGTATTTTGGCAAATTTTTACATTTTTGAGATTTTTTTCAATTTTAAGTATTTTTTATTTGTTTTACTTTTTGGGCTTTTTTTGTGTGTCCAATTCCCACAAGTGTTTGCCAGTATTAAAATACAAAGCAAATTAGTTCAAGTAAAAAAAAAAAAGGATTTTCAAAATCCATAAACCCCAAAAAACAATCAATATTAGTCAAAATTTAATTTTGATTGTTCTGTTTTGGGGTTTATGAATTTTGACAATTTTCTTCTTTTTTTACTTGAACTAAATTGCTTTGTATTTTAATACTGGCAAACACTTGAGGGGATTGGACAAAAGGGAGAAGTAGGGGAGGCAGAAAAGTATCCCGTTTTCGTCGTGGAGTCGAACGTTACCATTCTAGGGTTCAAGACGCCGTGCCTGGGGTGTCGAAATTTTGCTCCAAAGGGAATCCTTAACGTGCCAGTAAATCTAGTGACACGGCTCCCTCTTATTTGCGTACCTGCAAATGCCAACTGACTGCGCCGAGATTCGATCCTGCAACCCCGGGCCCAGCAGGCGAGAACGTTACCGCTGCTCCACGCAGCCAGTCTGTCAATGAGTTACTTTAAGAGTGTAATATTGAGAGTTTCTCTGCAGTCATTCAAGTGTACCAGTTCTTCCTTGGCGCGCTCTGAAAGTTACAGAACAATCTCAGTGCGGTAGGTCGTTAGTATGGAGCCTGTTTCCGCTTCACTCGAAAGTATTTTGCCATTGTTTGCTGATGGTTCCCTGTAAACGTTTTTTGTGTTGTTCCCAGGTCCATGGTGCAACAATATCTCATTCGCAGCGATGTTTTATCTGTTTTCATCTACTCGCAAGATTTCTACAATAACTGTGCGAAGTAAATCTGTTCTCGCTACTTACGTTCATATGGTCTTCGAGTTTGAATGATGCTTTACAATGGGTCGTAATCGACTGCGTGACGTCACCCTAGTATCGATATGACCATCGGCGTCTATAATTCTCAAGCCGTGTCATTACGCTTGGCAACTCTACCCATCTGTCATCTGGTAGGCCTATAGCAAGCACATGGTAATTGCTAACACTGCGTAAACACATAGATTTTGACGCGAAATGTTTCCGTTTGCTGTAGAAAGTTTTTAATTTTCTGTAGATAATTGTTTTAATGTTCCTTTAACATTGGATTGTATGAAGGAATGAAAGCTGGAGATAATTTTCCTCCAGGTTGCTAGAGTGTCTGTATTGGTGTCTTTGTTGATAGATATTAATTATTATATCGTCACACGCGGAGCCTATTAGTCTGGCAATAAAGAATACATTCATACTTGAGTATGTATTGGATTTGTCAAATAACCTATGTTATTGTGATGCCTGTATTGGTGTGTGTATTTGTAATTAAGACTAGGATCTGAGAAGGATGCGGTCATGGTCTTCATTTAGGTAGTCTAGCATCCCGGCAATATCTAGGAGTAAAGATGGAAAATCACGCAAAACCACTTTTAGGACGGTTGAAGAGGGAATCATATACGGGGCTGAGTGTACCCTGTTCAAGTCCTCAGGCCAGAATTAATTTTCTTACAGAGCTGGGAATCGAACCCGGACCTCAGGGGTAACTGTTAAGAATGCTAGCCACTAAGCCACTAGGTGGCCTCTGTTTGAAGAAACTAAATTACACTACGCAACTCGCAAGCTATATTTACGTGCCTGGAGCTCAGATCAAAATGGCGTAATGATGTTGGAAGTGGCAGTGGTTAAAATGCGCAGTCGCCCTTCAAGCATACCCACCTCCTACCACTCGACTGGCTGTTTACCGGGCTGATCGGAGTATGAAGACAATTTTTATTCGTCTTCGTACTTGTAATTCCTAATTCCGCTGTAAAGGTTCTCGTATAAATCTGGTGTTGGGACTTTGCTTAGTGTACGATTTCTTTGTTTGACTGTACAGGTGCATTTGCAGTAGAGATTTTGATGGACGAATATTAGTTAGTTAGTTATTGCTGTTTTAAGGGGCGTGGGTAGATTATTAGCTTGGGAATAACCTAACCCCCAAGGGAAGATGATGAAGAAAAAGAAGTGGGTTTCGGACTGGAGAAAAAGGATAGAGAAATAGGACGCGAGTCCAACAGAAGTTATAATTTTAACTTTAAGTATACTCAAAGGCAGCTGCCACTGCAAATCCGCTTTCCGATACGTAAAGTGGGTAGGGACCTGGGCGAAGCTAACAGGAAACGCAGCTGGAACTTGGGCTATTCGCAAGAAAGTTGCTATAGCGTATTCCCTCTCAAGCATAAATATACCAACTATGGGGAAGGGTGGTGGTCTAGCAAGACAAAGAGTAACAGATTTATTGTGTATCTGTTCAAAGAAGTTTGTTTCTAAACAAGTATTTTGAAGAATACAAATAATTTGAATCAGCCGTGATATTTTAGTTCTTGAAATTGTAGAATTTCTAAAGAGCGACCGAATGCTTCCAAGAAGGATAGGGATAAAGCAATTATACCCTTGGGAATAATTTTGTTAAGAGCACCAATAGTTGCATTTAGAAATGACTAAGCTTTTACCCAGCAAGGCGCCGACTAATTGTTTAGACATTGAGAAACACTTAAATTTTGAAAAACCAACCATAAGTGGTAGAGAGAATCTCCACAAGCAGGAAACTAGCGTAGCGAGCTATGCTTGCCTTACTGGCCAGAATTAGCTATCAAAGCTAATAGAGACTTTAATAAGTTAATAACTAAGAGTTCTTGCTCAAAGGCAACAAGTAGTGCAAACCTTATCAATGGATTTATTTTTATTAAAGAGGGCATAAACCTAGGAAGAGTCAGGGAAGACAGGATCTTGCCTAACCGTTATTATAGAGAAATGATAAAGCAAAGAAATAAATCTTGATTTATTTAACAATGCAAAAAAGTGTAATGAATTTAACAAATATATAATTTTAATTTTGTTAACAATTGGGGTCGCAGACCTCCTAAAATCATCTAAAGCTTGCACCAGGCAATTGACAATTTTTTGGTTTTAAACCTTTTATATGCGTTAAAATCTTCGTAAGATTTTGAAATGTTGTTAAGATTAACAAATGGGAAATTTAAAGATAATTAAAGTAATTAAGGTTAAACAATAAATCAAGTACAAGGTGTGTACTTTAAGGATTTCTAGATAGGTATCTTAGAGATATGAACAAATAACAACTTCGAAAGTAACAACAACAAAAAACAGGAAGAAATGAAATAGAAGTTTCTATAACTATGTTTAGAGATTATACAAATAGGGCAGGTCACTTATTGTGAAACCTGAAGAGAAAAATTGAAATGAAGTTTCTAGAACTCCTATGTTTGAGTAGGGATCACGAGAAAAATAGGGCAAATTTCCCTTTCGTGAAACCTAGAGATAACTCACTTTTGAGTAGAAAGAATTGGATTCCATTAGAAGGGAGAAACAATATACTTTAAGGCGTGTACCAGACACGAAGTTTTACAGACATTAATTCGTTGTACGTGAAGCAAGTAAGGGAGGGCACTTTTTGAGAGTGACACCTCATTGAAAAAAGAAAAGTAATAATTTTATTATTCTAGTTTGTTAGTAAAGGGTTTGGGAAAGATCAAATGGGATTGTGGAAGAGTGTTCATGGCCGTATTTATTGTACTCGGACGAGCGCGACGCGGATGAAAAGTTGAACAGGCACTGTTTTCACTATAGTCTGTTGATATAGTTAAAAAGTCAACTGTAGTAGCACAAAAAGTTTATGGCAAAGAAAGTTATTGCGATGGTGGAAAATAACTAGTTACACTAGATTTGCGAGAGTCTATTGCTTGAAAAACTTGTAGGTTATAGTTGAATGCAACAGAAAAATCCCAACGGAGGAAGAAAAATTAGATATTGATCAGCAGTTCATAAGGAAGATTCCTTAGTTTGAAAAAGTATTCCCACATGTGAGTGGAAAATACTAGAAGGTTTAACTTGTAGATGAATTGGTCGGCATGGAAAATTCCAGAACAATCATGACTGAAGAATAGGGCAAAAATTAGTCCAGCGGTGGAACGAGCTAAGTATTTTATAGACAGTGGGTATTTCAATGGTGTCCCACGTTGTGAGAAAATCTCTCATTTAATAAGCATAAGAAATGCTGCTTCATGTTAAGATTGGCTTAGATAGACAAAAGCTCAACATAGAAAATCCCGCGAGGGATGATTATTGCCCCACATTTAGAAATCTCACACTGCCTATAAAATGATCATTAAAAAGCATGTAGCTATTTAAAATCAATTAAAATAAGTTGAAGAACGTAGAAATAGTACTTAGCTCATTTCTGATGAACGGCGATTCCTAGGTGACCGTTAGTTAGGAATTCACAACATGGCGAAGATTTGAAAGTTTGTCTCTCGAGGTGAGGAGACGCGCTTTAGTTAAGCTCCGACTGACTAGTTTGACTTCAGGCGCACAAGTGAGGCCAGCTCAACGGAGCGCGGAGAGACCAGGGAAGGGGAAAAGGTGGGGGTAGGAGACAAAATGAATACATGTAAGAATAGCCAACTTTGAAATACTAATTTCTCTTCATGAAATGGTCTTCAAAGAGTTGATAGCAGGCGTCACTAGCGCAGCCTGGTGGGTGAAAAAGTAAACGAAGTTCTCTTGATCACGGAGATGATAGCTGGCGATAGCGACGAGATCTGGTGGCTAGATTGGTAAGGAAGTCCTCTTGTGCAGGGAAAAATTGTGGAACTTCAGAGATTCGCTGCTAGATGACGCTAGGTGGGTCATGGAAGATATATATCTAGAACAGACTTACAGGTGGTGTAAGAAAATATACCAACAAAAAGAAATCAGGAGATCACTGTTGGTGTTTGCGAAAAAAGGAAGGGATGAACTAAAGCAAAGAGAAGCAAAAGCTTACTCTGTCTTACCGTGTATTCCAAAGAATACACCAGGGCGGTACAGCGAGGACATCTGCCTGTCAGACTCGATCCGAACCGATGTCACACCCTAATTAGAAGGTGTCTTGACTTCTGTACCGCTCCTGGACGGTTATTACAGTATCTAGCTGTCTTTTCTTCACTGAGCTGTGTAAACATCATTACTGCTATTGGCCATTGATATGCAAGTCTCTATTACGGTATGTGTGTGATTGATGGTTAATATCAAGGTCATAGTATGTGTAGCTCCTCTTCCTGCAAGACAATCGATACATTTCATGGAAGGTTTAATTGAAACTCGTTTGATGAGCTTCGTTCTGGTCAGTTTCTTGTTCGGCTACTGTAGGCATTGCATTCCGGGTCTATCTAGCACGCATGTGCTTGTACTTGCAAGGCGAGTGCCAATTTACCGGAAGTATTTTACCCAGTTAATACAGTGCGTTGCATTTTGTACAGCTTCTGGCGCATGAGTATTTTTTGACCCGAGGCTCTATATTTTTGTTTTGGTCAGCCATTATTTCCTGTCGCATACTGTACCTTCCTTTTCTAGCCTTGAACTCACCCTACAAAAGAAACATGTCCACAGGTTTTGGAACACTCAAGTTATTTCTATATTATATACGGTCGGGTCAGATTTACCCATGACGCCAGTTCTCGCGTGACAATTTTCGGATTACGTTAGTCGGGACAATCTGTAAAAAATAAGGGGAAAAATCCACATAGTTTGGTGCAGCACAATCCCATAGCTCACGTTCTTGTTGATCATTGTTTATGGTCTAAGGACACCTTGGTCATCAGCTCATTTTTTCCAAAAAAATTGAGGTGACTGCTTTGCCGCCACTATCAAGGTCAATTATACTGTTACGAAAATTGTCTGCGTATTAAATCAGAAAATATAAATAAACCTCATTTTATATTGGGAATAATTCAAAGACACCAGGTGTACGACTACGACAAAAAGGGAGTGACACACTATGGGTCAAAATGACCTGGCGCCAGTCCTCGTGTTATATTTTTCCTCGCCAGTTCTCAAGGATAATGAAACTACAGTAGTAATCTTTATTTCCTGCTATGCAACTTATCGTACACTACATTGCGCATGGCCATTTCTTTAAAATTATAATGAAAGTTATTGTTGGTTCGAATTAAAGGATTAAGTCTTTCAATATAGGGGGGTCTTCTTGTGAGTATTTTGAACTTTCAATTGCATTTTGTATTTTCAACCTACCCCGCTTTGTTGAAGTAGTTAAGTCTCAGTTGCAATTTTGTGGGTATTTTGAATCTTAATTACATTTTGTAATTATTTTCAATCTAAATTGCATTTTGTAAGTATTGTCCATCCAAATGAGAAGTTTGAATCTACCATACCTTTTGTAAGCAATTTCAATTGCATTTTGTATTTTCAACCTACCCCGCTTTGTTCAAGTAGTTCATTCTCAATTGTGTGAGGCCGATAACCTCGATGTTAGGTCCCTTGAAACAACAATTATTATCATCATCATCATCATCATCATCATTCTCAATTGCATTTTGTGGGTATTTTGAATCTACATTACATTTCGTGCGTATTTTCAATCTCATTTGCATTTTGTAAGTATTTTGATTTCACTTGCATTTTGTAAGTATTTCGACTGTACGTTGCATTTTGTACGTATTTTGGACTTAACCTACATTTTGTGTGTATTTTTAATCTATTCCTTTGGTGAGTATTTTCGTTCGAAATTCCCTTCTGTACGTATTACCGCTCTCCATTTGGTGAGTAGTTTCAATCTGAGTTCCTTTTTGTAAGTATTTTTCCTGCTACATAAGGCATAATTGTTGGGGCTCACTGTCTATTTTATCTAAACCATTTTCGTTTCATCCATAGCAGTGAGCTGTTTTTAATCTTCATCCTTTCATTCAAGCCATTTCATTTCGTCAGGGGCTGATAACCTCGATGTTAGGCCCCTTAAAACAACAATTATCATCATCATCATCATCATCATCGAATTAAAGGATTAGGCCCTCTTTGGTCATCAACTCTGTGTGTGTTGTGTGTATATAGCGCTTGTCTGGTAACATGTGTAATTATGGTTACCGTGGCAGTGTGTAGACCACGATGTCTAGGCCCCTAAATGAAATCAACTCGCTCGCTTCCCTGGTTTTTCTTCATGATGTGATTGACCAAGGATTCCCCAATGTTGTAATGTACTTAACGGAAATAATTATAGAATATCCACGGGTTAACTTCAGTAAAGTATGTTCTATTGAACGGGTGTCACAGGGGAAATCAGTACGATGGAATAAATATTCTGGGTACAGAACTCCTTAGTTTTGTATGTATGCTGAAGTTGTGTTGGTGTGAGTAATTTCGACCAACTTTGATAGCTATGCTTTGAACTTATGTCTTTGTCCAAAATGTCTACAGCGTTAAGATATTGAGCAACGAGTTTTAATTTGTATTCCTATATTTCATTACAATGTAGGTCATAAACTATAAGCTACGTCTATTCCATCACATGGAACATTCATTTTATTGAAGGAAGAGTTTTGAGATGGAAAAGACAACTAAAATATATTACAAGCATGCTATTCGCGGAACTACTTCTTAATGCATAAAAAATAATGAATTTACAGTTCAATAATAGTTAATTTTATGTATTTATTTAACAGTTATCTAAACAACGAGATTGGTAAAAACATTTCTTCATTCAAGAATATTAGCAATTATTAGCAATTATTTCTTGCTGGTGACCATGTACGAACGATCTCTGTTCCTCTGGACAGGAGACTCATGAGTGTGAACGCTCCGCTGACAGGAGCTCTTCCGGTTTGTCCCGACTCACTGAGCTACAGTAATTACAGCGAGAAGTAGCGGGAGAATTAGCTCTTAATTACACGGCTAATGTGGCTGTACACCGCTCTACTCTTGTTTGGTTAATGCACTACAAGATTTGTTCCCTTTCTCCCTCTCGTGACACTGATTACTTCTTTTATTTTTACTTGCATTCCACACTCATATTAATGTTCTACACAGCAGATGGAATCGACTTAAGTCTTCATAAACATGTGCGATACATGAAAATATATGTACAGGTATTTTGAAGGATAAACTACTCCCATTGAAATCGTAATGTAAAATGATTTACTGTTCTCATTAGTTATTATTTACTACAATAATAATAATAATAATAATAATAATAATAATAATAATAATAATAATAATAATAATAATAATTATTATTATTATTATTATTATAAATGTACGACAGACCTTGAAAATATCTCACAAGAAAGATCGTCTCCAGAATGCCAAAGGACATTAGGGTTCGTCCAAAACATGTACAACAAAACAT
Organism: Meconema thalassinum; assembly: GCA_946902985.2. NCBI lineage: Eukaryota > Metazoa > Arthropoda > Insecta > Orthoptera > Tettigoniidae > Meconema > Meconema thalassinum. The sequence continues at coordinate 471,317,520 of OX336388.2, read as the reverse complement.
CTATGTAAAAACAGACAAACATTCGGCACTACAACACAGTCATAAAACCAACAGTCTTTACGCAAGTGAAACTCTGACACTTAACAATAAACAATCATGAAATTGAAGAAATCAAAAAAGTAGAGAGGAAGATCATTAGGGAAATCTTAGGAGCAATATATACCCACGATGGTTACAGGCTACACTCAATCAAAACAATAGAACAGTATTCAAACATCTAAATTGATATTAAGAAAAGATGAATGAACTTCTTTGGTCATCTCACTGGACTACCAGAAAATCAATTGACGAAAAGGATAATAGATTATGTAACCTCAATCAAGAAATCAACACTTTAACTAGAAGAACTTCGAAAGGACCTCAAAAACGTAAACATCAGTTCAACAGACATTCCAGAAAGGGACACCTTCAGACACAAAGTAAAGAAATGGAAAGTTACATCAGACAAACAAAAAAAAAAAAACAGTACAGACCAAAAGTCGTCGGTAGAACGTAAACAAGCGTTTTCGGAAAGAATGAAAGCCTATTGGAACAACAAGAAGAACCACAAATTCGCTTAAAATATTAAATAAATAAATAAATAAATTAATTAATTAATCTCCGACGTCACCTACAATGTGGATATGTTGAGGTGATGTCACGCTGACTATCTTACGCTTCAATTTCGAAGTTACGTTTTCCACTGTCATCTAGAAGAGAAACGGAATATAATGTATGCTGTGACTGATATTTAAGATTGTCTACTCATAGCCATCATATATGTCGTGAGCGTCACCCTTTAGGGAGTTGGACTTCCTCGGCTGGGGAAAGAATGCATGCATGATCTTGAGATCATGAGAAATCGACTCATTCATCAAGGCAGCTGTCACTAAAATAGAAGCAGTACTTCAGCAAGAAGTATCTACCATTATGCCGTAGGCGTACATGTTTGTAGATACCCGTGGGTTCCATAGATTTGGTATACGACTCTATTGATTTAGAGTCAGAAAAAATCATTATATAAGTTTGCCGGTAAAATAATGTTGCTTATTAACTCTATTGTTGATTCATTTAGGGTCTTTGCGACATTGTATCGTGATCATGTAGCCCCGTGTACTTAAGTGTGTGTAGAATACATAGTCTGTGGGAAAAGCCAACCCTGGAGGATAAAAAAATGATAACGCAAAAACGCAAAAAATATAAGGGTTAAGTTAGGAAGAAAAGGAACACACGGGTGAAAATAATCGCTTTCAAAAGAGTAAGTATAATTTTACATAATCCAATAATTTGTCATTTATCCGAAGATTGGTGTTACTCAAAATTAAAAACTTAAACAAATTTCATAGTTTTATTATTTGTCCCTGGGGGAATCATTGTTCCCCCTGACCACCCCCTTCCCTGTAGTTACGCCGCTGTTCGAGGGAAAAGTTGGGGTATTTTCTGAAATCTGTACTAAATATTCCAGAAAAGCCAAATTCTGTCAAATTTAAAGAAAAATCTTATCTAAAATGCTTTGAGGTGGCAACACTGCAATGATGACTCAGAAATGTGCGACTATTCTCACCCTGTGGGGAATAGCATCTAATTGAAGCATGGAGGAAAGAACAGAAGGAGATGCCTTCGCTGCGCTGCCTAGCGCAAGCTGCTGAAGCCAAACGGCACGCCCACTTCGGTAGCAAGAAAATGGCTGTTCCTATGCTTAAAGCCGTAAACCACTTCAACAGTCTTGGATTTTAGTGGCATAAAACTGCAATGACAAGTCAAGATTTATTCTTGGATAGGCAGGACACACACTGTAAATCACGGTACTTGGCACAAATAAGCTGCGTTATCGTTTTAAAAGCCAATTTAATTAGAAATATGAGAGCACCTATGCAAGGCTAGTTTTGTAAGAAAGACGCGGCAAAACGTAATAATACGCTGAAACACTGATAAAATTGAATAGCCTACAGGTGTCTGAAGGTGCGAGTTATACCAAAGAAGGAACTTCTTGGGAACTATCATAGTGATGCTGAACTAATCACGGTATTTACACCAAATTGATTTTTAAGTTCTTATTGGTGTGGAGGCAGTATTTAGGCCTAATTTCGAGCACAGCCACTTTCATTCATTGTTCGTACGAACCTTAAAATTAATAATCAGAACACTTATTCGATTCGTACAACCATATGCAAGTCACGAAACACAGAATACAGTTAAGGTTACGCCCACTTTGGACGCAGCACTTGGCTTCACTCAAACGAGCTCAGGGCATCTCCTCTTATTCTTTCCTCCATGATTTGAAGCTTGTTTAGATGGCAAGGCTAGCATTCTCATATCAATTCAAGGACCTCCAAGGTTCTCAGACTGCTGCGGCTCTTTTAATACAGGGTCCGCTTGATCCAGACCGACCGTTTCTTCGCAGCTGAGCCAAGACAAAGCAAAAAACATCTCTTGAAATGTGAGAAGTTAACTCGTCCGAAAGCTAAAATTCGGTTCTAGTGTTGAGCACAAAAAATCTGCCGCCATCTGGCAATGCGATGAGCGACCGCCGTGCTTGGCTTTCAGCTCACAACGCCGGAACTGTCTGAAGTTAAATACAACTCCAAGTAGCAGCGGTTTGAAACACATTTCAGCGAGGGCACAAGCCAAGTGTATCATCTATAGGCCGTGATTAATAATAATGTTATTAGTTTGAAATTCCTTTTAACTGATACGTTTTTATAGATGCCGGAATAAGTTCTGTATCGCACAGACGTGATCAGATAATTAGAAAAATATGTTTCATAAAAAAGCTGAAAAAAACAGATGTGTGAATATGTTCTAAAGCAGATGGGAACAGATTCATATTTTATGTGAAAGCAGGTTTCAATTGGACTGATAAATACCAACTAACAGGCTTATGAGGCAACGATACGCTATCGGACATTTAATTTCTAAATATATAGGCTATACTTATTCGAGAAGGGCATTTTTAAAATAAGATAAGTTTGGGAAGAGGGTATAATTTTTCTCGAGTCCCTTTTTGAGGGGACAATCTGGAGGTAAAAGTCGACATTTGGTAATTGTTATTGAAAAATCATGTTTTATAATATGAGCCCTAAGAGTCTTGTTGATGTCATGAAGTTATTCTGGTCAATTCAAGCTGATTATCACCTTCAAAATGGCTGGCCTGCACACAGCAGAAATGAGATCTATTGTCTGCCAACTATTTGGTAGGGTTACGCATCATCCGCTGTCTACAGATGTCAACATCATATTTCCATTCATTTAAACAAGCTTGGAATCTCCCCCAACATAGTTCTAAAAAGAACTGGCAATAATAGATTCCCCCAAACCTGTTTCAGCTTGGAAAGACGTTTACGAATATGTAATGTATTACTTTATTTTAATTAATTTGTTTGTTTACTTGTTTATACATTAATTTAATATAATTTAATTTAATTCATTTAATTAGCCATTTCTTTCTTTCTTTCTTTCTTTCTTTCTTTTCTTTCTTTCTTTCTTTCTTTGATTATATATTTCATTATTCATTTATTTAGGTATTTATTCATTCATGCATCTATTTATCTATTTATCTAATAATGTATTAATTTATCCATTTATCAATTAATCTGTTTACTTATTTAATTAAAGCCATTAGTGAATTCTTTAAATGTATCTAATTAATGCACATTGTGCGCATTTATTAAATTATGTTTATAATTACAATGAGCACTAACCTAAGAGTGAACCACTAACTACTAATCAATATGACAATATGATATCTCCCTTTTTGTAGAAATATATATTTCTCAATTTTCTTTGAAGGCCTCGCTTTGTTTGTATAGTTCTCTCTCTCTTTCCTTGTTCGCCTTTGAATCCTAGTTGGGCGAATGTGTATACATTCCATGTCTGCGGGGAGCCAAAGCTTTCCCAGCTCGAGGCACAGTGTTGTCAACTCTCCTCCGTAGCCATTAGAGAGCAAGCAGTGAGACTGGACGAAGTTAAGTGCAACTGTGCAACACTGGAGAACTGACAGGCGAACAGGCTGTCAGGACCAGACTCTGGACTCCACGTGGAGTCATAGGAAGCATCCTATTGGTCAAAAACCATCAGCTATTGGTCAGCACAACACAATGATTAATGTCGGGGCGTGGTACAGCCTCACGTTTGAGTTGTCGGTTGTAAACTAGGAAAGTAAGAGAACTATAGCCTAATCATTCCCTATAGAATTTTGCTTGAAACACATTAATTTTATTTATATCAAGTAGTTCCGTGAAGAACTAAATAGCCTATTTTCATATATCCTACTCATAGTCTATTAATTGCCTCTATAAATATACAAATTTTCAGTTTGATTGCTGTAATAGATTCGTAGATATTGAGAACTGTGTAAATATTTCGGATGGTCACCACGTTTAAATTTTATATACAGGCCTTAGAGTTATGTACTATTACATGGAGATTATTGTGTAGGTGTTTTATTCAAACTTCAATCGTATGATTAGGACACAAGAAATAAAAAACGAGATTTTAAAATGTCCTCAGCCGCCATCTTGTGGTTACGAAAATAATTTAAATGAATTGGATGCCAGTGGATTAAACTTTATATAAGCATATACCGTAACAAGTTTCACTGCGCTCGGATGGTTAAATCTCGAGAAACGTCCATTTGAATATTTAAATTTCGCGTCATCGCCATGCTGGATTTGTGCTCACCAGGTTATTGAACGTCCAATAGGTAAACTTATGTTTGTAGCCTCTATACACATACAAAATTTCAGTTTGAATTCCGTCATAGATTAATAGATAAGTTAATGAGAACCGACAAAATATTTCGGATGGTCGCCATGTTGGATTGTAATATATGTAGGCCATAGTTATGTACTATCAGATGATGATTATTGTGTACGTTCATTATTCAAACGTTGTTTTCGATCGCATGATTAGAACATAAGGAATAAAAACTTAAGTTTAAAATTTCGCACAGCCGCCATCTTGAGGTTATGTAAATAATTGAACTAAATTAAATGTCAGTGCATTGAAATTCGTATAGTTATTTGCTGTACCATGTTTCACTGCGTTCGGATGGTTAAATCGCGAGAAAGGTCTATTTAAATGTTTCAACTTCGTTTGGCCGCCATGTTCGTTTTGTCGTTAACAGGCTTTTGAAAGTTACATAGGTGAACGTCTAGTAGTGCCCTTTATCATCGTACAAAATTTCATGATGATATGAGTAATATTTCGCACAGCCACCAAATTGGATTGGTGAGACGTAATAAAATTTGAAGGGCTGGGTTGGGGTCAGCCAAAATAGTACTAAGACCTTACCGAGTTTCTTTGAAATATCTCCAGCCGTTTATACGTTATTAGGGTACACACTCGGACGCACATGCACACATACTGTACACACACACGTGGACGAAAGGTGATCTCATAAGCCTATTTTTTAGCCTTCTTTCGATTTTTGCAAAAAATGAAGGTAGACTTATGAGATCACTACAGGGCGAAAAAAAGTGTGTCTGTCTGTGGGTGTGTATGTGTGTGTGTGTGTGTGTGTGAGTCTGTGTGTGTGTGTGTGTGTGTGTGTGTGAGTGAGTGTGTGTACTCTGAATGTCTGTTCCCCCCACCCCTATCAATTCGAACACGGTGAGCGCAAATTGAACGAAAATTGGTACAAAGGTAGCACTAGCAAACGACACCTCAGTGTCATGTTTTATATCGCCGCCATCTTGACGGAAACGTAATGGCGGCCACACAAATGTTTAAAGATTAAATCAAATTACGACTAACCTAATCATCCGATCTCGACCAAATTTTGCAACAACATACCTTTATGGGGGCAGCATCCTTTGACCAAAATAATAGGTCATCAGCCTAATAGTTTGCGGATGGCGGCCATCTTTGTGTGAAAATCGATTGCCCCTATTAATTCGAACACGGTGAAACCGAATGGAACGAAATTTGGTACAGAGGTAGTACTAGCAAAGGGCACCCCAGTGTCATGTTTTATATCGCCACCATCTTGACGGAAACGTAATGGCGGCCACACAAATGTTCAAAGCTTAAATCAAATTACGACTAACCTAATCATCCGATCTCTACCAAATTTTGCAACAACATACAGTTATGGAGGGAGCATCCTTTGACAAATCTAATAGGTCATTAGCCTAATAGTTTGCGGATGACGGCCATCTTTGTGTCAAAATCGATTACCCCTATTAATTCGAACACGGTGAAACCGAATGGAATGAAATTTGGTACAGAGGTAGCACTAGCAAAGGGCACCTCAGTGTCATGTTTTATATCGCCGCCATCTTGACCGAAACTTAATGGCGGCCACACAAATATTCAAAGCTTAAATCAAATTACGATTAACCCAATCATCCGATCTCTACCAAATTTTGCATCAACATACCATTATGGAGGGAGCATCCTTTGACCAAACTAATAGAACATTAGCCTAATATTTTGCGGATGGCGGCCATCTTTGTGTGAAAATCGATTCCCCCTATTAATTCGAACACGGTGAAACCGAATGGAACGAAATTTGGTACAGAGGTAGTACTAGCAAAGGGCACCCCAGTGTCATGTTTTATAACGCCACCATCTTGACGGAAACGTAATGGTGGCCACACAAATGTTCAAAGCTTAAATCAAATTACGACTAACCTAATCATCCGATCTCTACCAAATTTTGCAACAACATACAGTTATGGAGGGAGCATCCTTTGACAAATCTAATAGGTCATTAGCCTAATAGTTTGCGGATGACGTCCATCTTTGTGTCAAAATCGATTACCCCTATCAATTCGAACACGGTGAAACCTAATGGAATGAAATTTGGTACAGAGGTAGCACTAGCAAAGGGCACCTCAGTGTCATGTTTTATATCGCCGCCATCTTGACCGAAACTTAATGGCGGCCACACAAATATTCAAAGCTTAAATCAAATTACGATTAACCTAATCATCCGATCTCTAACAAATTTTGCATCAACATACCATTATGGAGGGAGCATCCTTTGACCAAACTAATAGATCATTAGCCTAATATGTTGCGGATGGCGGCCATCTTTGTGTGAAAATCGATTCCCCCTATTAATTCGAACACGGTGAAACCGAATGGAATGAAATTTGGTACAGAGGTAGCACTAGAAAAGGCCACCTCAGTGTCATGTTTTATATCACCGCTATCTTGACGGAAACGTAATCGCGGCCACCCAAATGTTAAAGGCTAAAATGTAATTACGACCAACCTAATAATCTAGTCTCTACCAAATTTTGCAACAACAAATCTTTATGTGGGAAGCATATTCTGACCAAACTGCTAGATCATCAGCCCAATAGTTTGCAGATGGTGGCCAAGTATGTGTGCAAATCGATTCCCCCTATCAATTCAAACACGGTGAAACCGAATTGAACGAAATTTGGTACAGAGGTAGCACTAGCAAAAGGCACCTCAGTGTCATGTTTTATATCGCCGCCATCTTGACAGAAACGGAATGACGGCCACCCAAATGTTAAAAGCTTAAATCAAATTTCGACCATCCTAATAATTTGATTTCTACCGGATTTTTCAACAACATGCCTTTTTGTGGAAAGCTTCTTATGACTGACTACAAGGTCATCAGCCCAATAGTTTGCAAATAGCGGCCATGTATGTGTGCAAATCCATTCCCCAGATCAATTCAAACACGGTGAAACCGAATTGAATGCATTTTTTTTTACAGAGGTAGCACTAGCAAAGGGCACCTCATATTCATGTTTAATATCCCTATAGCACGTTGTATTTCATCAAGCTACTACAACCAACATTCAATTATACTCCTTGAAAAGGACAAAGAGTTATAACAATACCCATGCATTTAGGAGAAAGTAGGCTATATCTTCTTTACTGAACATCTTGTTTTTTCATAAATGAAAATATGCTAAAAATGGTTTTAGAGAACGGTATTAATGTTGTTGTTTTGTTTCGTTCTAGGTGAGTAATGGTGGCTGGTGCCTGAAGAAGTGCATCTGCTGGCTGTGAGTTGAGTCACCATGTAAGGTAAAGATGGCTTTGAAACCATTTGTTCAGTGCTGCCTTATTAACTATTGATATTGTAACTTTTCAGTCGGTCAACACCATTGTTATGGGCCGATAACCCAGATGCCAGGTCCCTTAAACCATAAATTATAATCATCCAATTATTGGGCAATATGAAACAGCCTGAATAAATAACATGTGATAAAAGTTATTTGCACGGATCACAAGAAGAGGGAAAAACTACAGGATGACATATTTCGTTCGTAAAGCGAGTATCGTCAGATACTAAAGGTCTAATATACATGAGACACAAGAGTTCTACAAGGCACTACCAAATTAAGGGGTTTGAAGCCATTTTTCAGTGTTTCCTTTGTAAACAAAAGTTTGGTTGTTTTCAGTCGGTCAACACGAATGTACCCAAAAGATTTGGGTTATACCCTAATCCTGAAAAAATATTACATGAGATTACTCTTTTGGGTACATTCGTGTTGACCGACTGAAAAGCACCAAACTTTTGTTTGCACTATCAAATCCCACAATGTTTCCCATGAACGGATACGGTCCTCAAACACCAACCGTCCCGGGGCGTAGCCGTATTCATTGAATCGTACAGCACGACTGCGTGGACAGCTGCATCAAGTCTGGAGTTCGTAAGTTCGAATTCCAGCGCTGACAACGCCTATTCTCAGTGGTTTGTCACCGTCGTTTCCACACTCACTATAGGCAAATGACGGGATAGTAGACCTACCTTATTTCAAGTCTCGCGGCACCTACCCCCTTCTTGTCAATACAGCTACACAAACTACTACAGTTATCACATACATATAAGTTATCAGACAAATTCCACACATACCCAACTACACGGGGCTGATGGCCAAGATGTCCCAAGCCCCTAATTGGAAAGAGGCTGGTTGCGTGGCTTAGCGGTAACGTTCTCGCTTGCTGTTCCCAAGGTTGCAGGATTGAATCCCGTCGTAGTCAGCTGGCATTTGAGGGTGCGCAAATGCGAGGGAGCCGTGTGAGTAGACTTACTGGCATGTTAAAGATCCCCTTCGGGACAAAATTCCTGCACCGTGGCGCGGCGTCTCTAAAAGCGACAGTAGTTAAAAGGGACGTACATCAAAAAACATTAATTAATTATTGATATGAATTCACAAGAACAACAAACACCAACCCTCCTAGGAGAGACACACTCTTACAAAGTACGGCTAATATTGCTGGTAATAATAATAATAATAATAATAATAATAATAATAATAATAATAATAATAATAATAATAATAATAATAATATCGTATGGCCTCGGATGCCGGGTGAAAGCTTTGTTATTTGAAACCCAGAGGGTAGCTTGCATGTCGAATTGCGTTGTTCCATGAAGCACTATGAAAGTCAAGGAGGTTAGATATCTAAGCTCCTTGAACATTATAGCGCTTTCTAGTAGAGAAATGAGGGACTTTGTGTTGGCGTAAACTCTCGAGATTAATTTTGCCATTATGAACACGGCCTACTGAATTCAAATGGGTTCTTTGACATGCCAACATCGTATGACATGCATGTCGTAATTTTTGCCACCTTTCAAAAAAAACCACACTTTCCACGGCCAGGAGCGAACCTGCAAGCTTGGGGTTAGTAGACCGACACGTTAACCACTCACCTGCCGTGGCAAGCTATATTGCTGGTTAATAAAACTGAATTTTTAAGTCCTTAGTCTATATACACATACAGTATATTAATATCTGCCACGCTGCAGGGTCACAAGATAAGTTCGCTTAACTTCATTAACACAGTGCTAGTAGTATAAGCAGCTTGATGCCAATAGGCTTTATAATAAGTTTTAATTTCCAAACTTTTAGCACAGTGTAAGTGGACAAACGCTGATTATATTATTTGTTTTATCACACTTATTATTTATTTTGCGAATGCCTTTTATTGCCGGAAGTGTCCGAGGACATGTTCGGCTCGCGAGAGGCTGCTTCAAGCGGAGCTACAAGTTCCATTCAATTTCAAGTAGTTCCAACGTTCGCTACCAGGTATCACTGGCACCTAGTGGTGAACGTTGGAACTTTGATAGAGCGTTTCAACGAAATCTAACCTAGAAATTTAGCTTCACACAAGTTTAGTTAGTGGAAGGTTTTTTTAAATGCCATAAATCTATTACATGGGACCGCAGGTTTTACTTCCCCTCCGAAGGAAGGCATACTGAAGGATTTTAACGCTCTTAAAAATCCGACAACTTCGGCCGGGTTTGAACCCGCTATCTTGGGCATGCTACCAACTACGCCACCGAAGCCGCTACTTGTACGCATTACTGCTTATTTGTGTTCACATTTGTAGTTGTTCTTCTTTGTTGGGGGTTTGTCACTTACGTGTTTCAGAGTAATAACCACTTGACTTGAGATATAAGAACTCATTCAAATAAAATTAACATATCAACGGGCCACGGTGGCCGAGAGCGCTAACGCGCTACCTCGTGCCTTACTGTCCTCAGTAAAGCATGGGTTCGAATCCCACCGTGACCGTCCTAAAAATGGTTTTCGTGGTTCCCCATTTTCATCATCAGGCAATCAATGGACGGTTCCTTTCAACAGGTCCACGGCCGACTTTCTATCCAAAATCATTTCCCAGACCAAGTTAGCGGTCGCCTGGGCGATTGGCCTGTCACCATCCCCAGTTGTATCTGTTGACAAAGTGCGTTCAGCTCCCAGACACCATCCTTCCGACGGTGGGGGAATTATCCCTCGCAGAGTCCGTGGGTGTACCTGAGATGGCAGGATAAGCGATTTTAAAAAGTACTATTATTATTACTAGCGGACCCGTACGAGAACTCTCGCATAATTGGTTGTGTGCGCCCCATGTGTACTGACTACCCACCCGGCCTTGGTGCTATGCGTGCTGTACGCTATGACAGGGGCTATCGTCTTGTTTATTTGTTTAAAAGCACTTTATAAACAAATAAATATATTTCCGTTGACTTTTCAAGAAATACAAGATTTTTCCTGCACAGTACTATTGAGACGATTTGGAAGGTTTTGGTACAAGCCACATCTTCTAACTCCCTCTGGTTTAAGAGCTTGAGGTTTTTGAAACATACACCTTAGCGTATTGTACAGTATAATAAGATTATTATTATTATTATTATTATTATTATTATTATTATTATTATTATTATTATTATTATTATTACTGCGATGTCAAACTGGAAGCCGTAGGCAATACGGTTGCTGATGTCAATAATGGCTGTACCTCTACGGTCTCCACTGAAGGTAGAAACCAAGAGACTCTTATTTTATTAAGTCTCCTGAGCACGTCTGGCGCAACCCCTGTACACACATGACTTGCAGCGAGAAGTGACGTTTCGAGTTACATGTCTTGAATGGATCTATTCCGCCACACGACACAGAATGAACAAAACCAAGTGTAGCCATTCTTGTTGCTTCATTTGGTGACTTGGATATTGTGGTCATTCATTTCAGCCCACTTTATAAGGAAGACTCAGGGAAGGGATTTGGAAGGACGACGGCCGTAGACCTGTTGAAAGGAACCGTCCCGGCATTTGCCTGGTGGTGAAAATGGGCGCGTTAGCATTCTCGGCCATCGAGGCAGGTAATAATAATAATAATAATAATAATAATTATTATTATTATTATTATTATTATTATTATGGATGTATTCAAAGAGTGGGCAAGGAGAGAGTTACTAAATATATATTTAATCAGGCTTCCTCAATAAAAGTCAAGAAATATGAAAATGACCTTCAAGAAATTAACGTAACAGACGAAATTTAATGGGACAGGCCTAGCTTCAGAACGTTGGTGAACAAACATCACTTTGTTGCAAACCCTCGAATGAGAGGCACATGGACAGAAGAAAGGAATGAAACTTACAGTGAGAAAATGAAGCGATGTTGGGAAGATTCATATGTTAAATAGGTCAGACCATGGAGTAAGTGTACATTCATTGCAACTAATGATCCAATTACCATTTTGATATTCGTTACAAATAAGTTTTTATGGATGAAAATAATCCCATTCATTCCTTGTCGCTGTCTGAAACAAACAAACAAACAAACAAACAAACATATGTTAGGCCCCTTTAAAACAACAATTATCATCATCATCATCATCATCATCATCATCATCATCAAACAAACAAACAAACAAACAAATAAAGAAATAAATACATAGGCCTATATAAATAAATAAATAAATAAAGAAGATAAGATAAGATAATACTGTACATTAATTAGTAAATAAATTAATATGTAAATAAATAAATTAATAAACAAATAAATAAATAAATGTATTAATAAATAACTACGTTAATACATAAATCAATAAGTAAATAAATAGATAAATAAATAAATGAATAAACAAGCAAGTAAATAAATACACAAACAAATAAATGCATATCTAGATAAATAAATAGCCTATAGACATAAATAATGCAATTAATGGATGCATTAATAAGTAAATAAATACAGCAATCCGTTAATAAATAATTTAATAAGCAAATAAACGGGGATTATGATTGGCCCAGTGCAGTGTCCATGGTCAAGGCAATGCGAACACAAAAGAAAGTACCGGTACCCGAACCTTTCACAGTACGGTTTCTCTCGTACGTTACGTAAGATCAGCTGAAGAATGATTCACGTACTCGGCAATGGGCTTAGGCAATGAACGTTCGCTGGCCGTTCACCCGTGTGCAAGCGCCACGCCGTTGAGCTTCAGAAGGGCGTTCCCAAGTCTGCAATGCCTGAGTAACCTTGCGCAGGACGTCTCGGGGCTTCCTTGGACTGGGTGCTGGGTACCGCATGTCGCATGTGTCCTAGCAAGATAACAGGCTCAGGCTCAACTGGATTCAGCGTAGTTTATGGCAAAACCAATAGGTTACTACTAGACCTACTAATGATGAATAATAATAATAATAGTAATAATAATAATAATAATAATATCTTATTATATAATACGCTAGCGGATGTGGGGCGGATGCGAATAACAGTCGTGCGGATGCAGGATGGATGCAGATAAGAGTCGTGTGGATGCGGGGTGGGTGAGGATAAAGAACGTGCGGATGCGGGGCGGGTGCAGATAACAGTCGTGTGGATGCTGGGTGGGTGCGGATAAAAACGTGCGGATGCGGGGCAGATACGGATAACAGTCATGTGGATGATGGAGCGGATGCGGATAACAGTCGTGCGGATGTGGAGCGGATGCGGATAACAGTCGTGTGGATGCGGGGTGGATACGGATAATAGTCGTGTGGATGCGGGGTGGGTGCGGATAAAAAACGTGCGGATGCGGGGCAGATGCGGATAACAGTCATGCGGATGCGGGGTGGGTGCGGATAAAAAACGTGCGGATGCGGGATGGCTGCGGATAATAGTCGTGTGGATGCGGGGCGGATAACAGTCATGTGGATGCGGGGTGGGTGAGGATGTGGGACGGATGCGGGGCGGATGCGGGTCGGCAGCAGATAACAGTCGTGCGGATGCGGGACGGATGCAGATAACAGTCGTGCGGATGCGGGACGGATGCGGATAACAGTCGTGTGGATGCGGATAACCGGCGTGCGGATGATGGGGCGGCAGCGGATAAAAGTCGTGCTGATGCGGGGTGGGTGCGGGTAAAGAACGTGCGGATGCGGGGCGGGTGCAGATAACAGTCGTGTGGATGCTGGGTGGGTCCGGATAAAAACGTGCGGATGTGGGGCAGATGCGGATAACAGTCATGCGGATGATGGGGTGGCTGCGGATAAAAAAACGTGCGGATGCGGGATGGCTGCGGATAACAGTCATGTGGATGCGGGGTGGATGAGGATGTGGGACGGATGCGGGGCGGATGCGGGACGGCAGCAGATAACAGTCGTGCGGATGCGGATAACGGGCGTGCGGATGATGGGGCGGCAGCGGATAAAAGTCGTGCTGATGCGGGGTGGATGCGGATAACGTTTTGTTTATCCGCACAGGGCTCTTTTTATACGCGGTCACAGTCGCGGGAGAATTGCAGCTGACCTTTGCCTGCCTCAATATTCTAGGAGCTGTTCCTGGAATTGCTAATGTTATTCTTCAGTGTGGTTCCGTCAGGTGCTCACCAGATCTGATGCTTTATAAATCATTACATCCTACTGTTGACCCGGTTAGAGCGTGAGAATGACTTTATCAACCTCATCTAGCGAGTCAAAACTATTTACAGACCGTACTCACTGGCTGGTAGACAATATAATGGGAATAACTGCTATTCTCAAGAAGGAGATGCCACGAGGCTCACGAGGAGAGGTCGCCATGTAGTTTACTAGAAAAGCGTTCAAATTTGAAGCGTTTTTGCCAATGGGCCTTAGTGTGTTCAAAATTGAACGTTTAAAATCAATTCTCAAACTTTTGTAGTCCTATTCCCGCACTTGTTCCCGGCTCGTCTCCGTGGCGTAGTCGCTAGCGTGTTGGCGTGGGAAATTGAAGGTTTCGAGTTCGAGTCAGACCTTGGTCAGCACTTTCTTCTTTCTTTTACTGATACATCCCTTATTGTCTTTTGTGTTTTCTATAATGTATTTGCTGCGGTCTCTTCGGATTTGGAGCTATGTACAATATTTTAACGTCATTGTTCGTCCGTGACGCTTGAACGTGTTGTAAGTTTTATTCGTTAGAATTTAAATGCAGCGTGGCCGGCGACGCTACGTTCATTCGCACTGCGCCAAGTCTATTGCAGAAACGCAAGAGCCCTTCGCTCTGTTCCACTCTGCTCCACCATCAAGCTAAACTTTCTGTATGCAAACAATAACGTAAATAGTAATTTATTAATATTGTAGATAGAAAAAGCAAGAACAAGTACTTGATGTAATCTGCCAACTTAAATATTGTACCACAAACATAAAATAAAAGAAATGAAAATGTCAAAGAAAGAGAAAGAAAATAATTAAGAAAGATCAAGGTAGTTTCCGATAACGGTAACTTTCCTTTCCAATACCAACGCCCCAGCGATTACGCCACGAGGACGAGCCGGGAGCGTGTGTGGGAATAAGACTACATAAGTTTGAGGATTGATTTCAAACGTTCAATTTTGAGCACACTAAGGCCCACTAACTCTGAGATTTGCTGATGACATCGTCATTTTGGCCGACACGCCCGAGGATTTGAATGAGTTTTTGAATGGTATGGACTCAGTCTCACGGAAAGAATACATGATGAAAATTAATAAATATAAAACAAAAATACTGGAATGCAGCCGAAATAAATCAGAAACCTCTATGGACATCAAATTGGCAGGTGAAAAGCTGAATGAAGTAGGAGATTTCTGTTACTTAGGAAGCAAAATAACCAGTGATGGAAGAAGCAAAGAGGATATAAAAAGTAGGTGGGCTCAGGCAAGGAAAGCATTTCTAGAAAAAAGGAATGTGTTGACATCGAATATAGAATTAGGTATTAGGAAGTCATTTTTTAAAGCCTTTGCCTGGAGCGTGGCGCTCTATGGAAGTGAAACTTGGACTATTGGTGCAGCTGAAAAGTGGAGAATTGAAGCATTTGAAATGTGGTGTTACAGGAGAAAGATGAAGATCAGATGGGTAGATAGGGTTACAAACGAAGAGGTATTAAGTCTATTGGGAGAGGAGAGATGTTTCTGGTGACTGCTAATGAAGAGAAGAGATAGGTTAGTAGAACACATATTAAGACACGTTCAATTTTGAGCACACTAAGGCACACTAACTCTGAGATTTGCTGATGACATCGTCATTTTGGCCGACACGCCCGAGGACGTTATGGACGGAAGGGTTGAGGACAAGATAATAATTACGTCCCTTTTAACTACACTGGCTTTTAGAGACGCCGGGGTGCCGGAATTTTGCCCCGAAGGGGATCTTTAACGTGCCAGTAAATCTACTGACACGGCTCCCTCGCATTTGCGCACCCTCAAATGCCAGCTGACTGCACCCGGTTTCGAACCTGCAACCTTGGGCTCAGCAAGCGAGAACGTTACCCCTGAGCCACGCAGCCAGACATGAGGAAAGAACTGTAGGGGTAGACCAAGGTTAGAATATGTTAAACAGATTGCCTCGAATGTAGGGTGTGGTAGCTATGTAAAGATGAAACGATTAGCTCAGGACAGGGATGAATGGAGTGCTGCATCAAACCAGTCAAAAGACTGAAGACTCAAACAACAACAAGGCCCATTGGCAAAAACGCTCAAACAGGAGTAAAATATTTTTTTATGAAGAGCAAACCCACCAAATTCGAACACTTTTCAAGTAAACCACTTGGCGACCTCTCCTTGTCAGTCGAATAGTTCTATCGATAAGATTCACACTGATTTTTGTTTACAATATTTTTAAGCACTTTATCAATCTGCGCTCTCCAGCTTTTCATTGGAAAGTGCGCCTTCTGTATGCAAAGAAGCATTTTTGAAGTACCGGTGTGGTTAGCTTTGAAGCAACTTTTCAGTTTTGCATTATTGAGAATTGATGTTGCATCTTTTCAGTCGGCCAACACAATATAATCGCAATTACTGGGACAAAATACACTCCACATTGGTATTTGTAAGGTCTCCCGAGTGAAAGACTTCAAGTATTCAGGTGAATGGATCAATGAAACTGGCGACGAAAGAAAATCTATAGAAGCAAGACTACAGAAAATGGAAACTGCTTTCCATTTGACAAAACAAGTTTATAACAAAAATGCCTCTCTTGGAATTGTAAAATTCAACATTATAAAACAGTAGTCTTGCCTGCAGCCCTTTATGCAGCCGAGACACTTAATCTACAACATAAAACACTGAGAAATCAATTGGAGATTAAGGAACAGAAAATCATGCGAAAAAGTTTGGGACCAAGAATCAAAGATGGAATTCACCTTCCGAAACCTAATGCTGACGTCTATTTGAAAATTACTAAAATCACAGACACAATCCGTATGAGAAGGATGCAATTCATGGGACATTTGAACAGAATGGACCCAACTAGGTTAACACATAAAATCTATACGATTTTGCAGAAAAAGGCAACAAGGTCCATTGGGTATAAACAGGCGGAAAAAGGACTTGGCTGAATTAGGTTTTCCCAATCTCAAGGATCGAGAGGAAATTAGGAAAATTACTCATACACGGACGGGGTTTTGAGGGAGAAGAGAGAAGACCTACCAGACACGTCCGGTCGCAGCAACGAAGACTCGCTCAATCGTTGCGCATGTCGAGTTATTGGGCAAACATCTAGACCAATAAGTGTTGATTCCGCATGGTCCTAGGAGACCAATTCGCGCAGAAGAAGAAAGGGTATATCATAATTAAGAGCGCAAATTGAAAACAGCTGTAAGCAGTTGGAGACAATGAGGTGTAACATGGAAACAATGCGTTTCCGTACCCATGTTCATATAACATAATTTCTTCGTCTACGTGTGAGGAATGCGTCCTGTATTTTGTTACTCCCTGTGTAGATACGTAATACGTGGACGGCGTGAAAGAACTATATCTACATGGCATCGTTTCATGTCTTCAAAACCCACACAAACGACCGATTCGTTCATGGTGCTTCAATCTCCATTTTCATGAGTGTATAAATAAAATCATATCACGTACGTTATGGTTGTTATTCTTATCGGCTTAATACTACTCCTTTACTAATGCACGCTCGAGTAAACAGTCGGAATGGTTTACACACCGTCGAGTCATGCTGGCTCTAGACTTGCAAGGTAGATGTCCTCGTGGCTTGGTTTTAATAAGGCTTGTGTACACCCGTGTCAGTATCCGGTGACCTCTGCACTGTTCACAAAGCTTGCCTTCCATTCAGCCAGCAGCCTTGGAAATGTTTCTCGTGTTAATTTGCCAATTTCCGTTTGACCCAGCAGGGCGTACGAACCCACTGTATGCATATATCCTGGGTTCCACCCCTTCTTTTCTCTATAGCTCTTACTGAAACAAACCATTCATGACATCATTCACACACAATTCAGTCACTGATTTTATGGCTGATTTGTTCACTAACTAACAAAACAATAGTAGTTGTTGCTGCATTTAGGGGCTTTGTTCAATCTAAAGTGTGTACAGTGAAACCCCTGAAATCCGAACTAATTGGGGCTGTAGCCTGTTCGGATTTCAATTTGTTCGGATTAGCCGAAAATATCCGTAACATAACACCCAGCCCTCGTTACGGTATAGGACTGTACGTTGAGCTAGCGACAGTGAGGAAGAAGAAACTTCGACAGACAATGTGATTTATACTGAAGCTGCATCTGCTCTTGACATCGCATTGCGCTTCGTAGAACAACACGCAGTAGTCACGCCAAACGATGTCAGGTTCATGCGACGCTGGCGCACGATTGCCACCGCGGAAATGTTTTCGTCACTTCGACAATTGAAGATAACTGATTTCAAGTGAAAGATTAAGTGATATTTTGTGTTTTTCTATTGTTATTTCATTTGTTTTTGCAAAGTGATTAACCTAAGGAATTACAATAACCAACTTTTCCGTTTTTCAATCCTGGATGAGATAAGTATGTAGCTTAGGCACATTTAGGCTACACTTTGTTAGGTATGATAACTGTATTTCTTTGTTAATTTTTCAACTAATTATTTAAAATAACGTTATATTGTAGAATATATAATTGTTTTATGACTAAAATAAGTTTCACTTTTTTGCATTTTTTTACTTGAAATTGTGGAAAATAACTCGTTCGGATTACCCGGGATTTCGGATTTCTGGGGTTCGGATTTGAGGGGTTTCACTGTATTTACTCAAGCAACTTGTCGCGAATTTGTAATTTTTCATTTTTCATTTATTTTTAGCCTATTATTATTTATGAAAAAGTAGGCTTATGAGATCGCCTTTTGTGCATGTGTGTGTGCGTGTGTGTGTGTGTGTGTGTGTGTGTGTGTGTGTGTATGTGTGTGTGTCCACCAATAAAATCTAAACGGCCAAAGCGATTTCGATGAAACTCGGTAAGTGCATAGTAATACCTCGTCCGATCTCGACTGTGCCTTTCAAACTTTGATACGTTCCACCAATTCAACATGGCGGCCACGCAAAATATTTCAGTGGCATTCTATATCTCCGCAAGAGTAACAGATACCACCTTGACATTTTGTACCGTGATAAAGGGTACTACTACAAGTTCACCTATGTAACTTTCAAAACCTGTTAAGTACAAAACGAACGTGGCGGTCAAGCAAAGTCGAAACATTTTAATGGATTTTTCACGCGATTTAACCACCCGAGCGCAGTTAATCTTAGTACAGTAAATGTATATACACATTTTAATGCACTGGGATTTCGTTTAATTCAATTTTTTATAACTTCAATATGGCAGCTGTGCAAAATTTTAAAATTATGTTGTCGTTTTTTTGTGTCCTAATCATCCGATCGAAGTGAAAGATTGAATAAAGAACCTACGTAATAATCTTCATCTATGACCTACATATATAAAACAAACAGTAGTAGTAAAAATTAGCCTCACTCCTGTAACAGCTTTAAACCAGAAACGCATCCTACCATCAGCTCTCACTGAATAATGTTACGTATTTGTTTTACGTCCCTTTAAACTACTGCGGCTTTTAGGGTCGAAAACAGAAAATAAATTTGTTATCATTTTCAATTTAAGGAAGTTCACCACGGTGCCGGATTTTGCTCCGAAGGGGATATTTAACGTGCCAGTATATCTACTGACACGGCTCCCTGACATACGTGCACCCAAAAATGTCAGATGGCTGCGCCAGGATTCAATCCTGCAACCTTGCAACCTTGGGAACTGCTGAGCCACGCAACCGGCCACTTTCACTGAAGCCTGATTATCAACATAAATATGTATGTTTGATTGCCTGTGGCAGCCTTCCCTTAAAACCATAATCCCTCAGAATGTTCAGCATGTGCAAAATAAACTGTTGTTTTATTAAGGGGCTTGGACATCGTAGTCATTTAGCCCCGTGTACTTGGGTGAGTGTAGAAGTTGTCTGACAACCTGTGTTATTGTGGTATCTGTATTAGTAGTGTGTGAATTTGTAATTCAGGTGAGGATAGCAAAGGAGGGGGCCGTGGCTTTAAGTTAGAAACCTTCTCAGCTTTTGCCTGGAGCCGAAATGGGAAACCACGGAAAACCACTTCCAGGATAGCTGAGGTGGGAAACAAATCCATCTCTTCACAGTTTTGCCACACGAGGCTGAAGCAAAATAAACTTGACATTGTACAGATATGTTTAACAGTATATGTGCCTATTAAGGGAAAGCATAAGCTTCCTCGGTGGCTCAGTGGTAGAATGTCTGACTCATGATTCCAAGATCACGGGTTTGATTCCTGATCGAAGAAGTCGGACTTTTGAAAGGCGGCGAAAACCTTTGCACTCTGAGTTGCACGATGTAAAAGATCTCGTGTATCACGTTTGGTGAACACAAGAGTAAATTAATTAAATCTCAGCTACAAGTATAAATAGCCCAGCAGACTTGTGGATTTACTGCCAGGTAGCAGTGTTAAGTAAAACGTCGAAATTTGAGAGTGAATCATCTGAATCTTCAACTCAAAAGATGTAGGTACGCCATGGTTGCTGGGCATATGGGATTATTATTCAACAGAAACATGCATTTTCATGAGCTCTAGTGATGAGAAACGTTAGAGCACGCAGGAAGGAACTGTTTTGTGCTATTAAAAGAACAAGCCGCGCGGAAACATTATTCAGGGTCATATTTTTTTCAAGCGATAATTATTACCGACCAGCTGATTGGAATGTTGCAATGCAACGTGGCCTAGATTTTATAATAATTCAACATTTCATGGTGCTTAACCTCGGACACTACGTGTTTACCATTCCTGAATTATACATGCATTATTCAAACCAGAACTACTGCGATATCTTTAAGGAAATGTTGCGTTAAGATTAAAAAAAGTAAAAACTAGACATGAGGCTTGAGTTCGTATGTAACGGGTCACTAATATCCCACTCGGTGACTGTAAACACTGACCTCGCAATGAAGCTCTTCAGCTGCTGAAGAGAGGGAAAATATATATATATAAAGCACAATGTTTGTCTGTTATGTATACAAATCTACACCGTTTCACCGATCAGAACCAAAATTCGCATTCTTACCCTTTGGTACGCTGCGAGTAACACTATCTACTTGAAATTGCGGACAGACCACTCCATTCCCTGCATTTAGGCCCTTAGGCACAAATCTACACCGTTTCACCGATCTCAACCAAAAATTTGAATATTAACCCTTTGGAACACTTGCAACTAACACTGTCTGCTTTAAATTGCGGAGAGGCTACTCCATCCTCTGCATTTAGGCCCTTTGGCACAAAACTACACCGTTTCACCGATCTGAACCAAAATTTGTATACTTACCCTTTGGAACCCTGCGAGTAACACTATCCACTTAAAATTTCGGACAGACCACCCCATTCCCTGCATTTAGGCCCTTTGGCACAAATCTACACCGTTTCACCGATCTGAACCAAAATTTGTATACTTACCCTTTGGAACCCTGCGGGTAACCCTGATCACTTGCAATTTCGGATAGACCACCCCATGCCCTGCATTTAGGCCCTTTTGCACAAATCTACACCGTTTCACCGATCCGTACCAAAATTTGTATAGGCCTACTTACCCTTTGGAACCCTGCGAGTAAAACTGTCCACTTAAAAATTCGGACAGACCACCCCATTCCCTGCATTCAAGCCCTTTGGTCCAAATCTACACCGTTTCACTGATCAGAACCAAAATTCGTATTCTTGCCCTTTGGTACCCTGCGAGTAACACTGTCTCCTTGAAATTGCGGACCACTCCATTCCCTGCATTTAGGCCCTTTGGCCCAAATCTACACCGTTTCACCGATCAGAACCAACATTCGGATACTTACCCTTTGGTACCCTGCGAGTAATACTGTCTGCTTGAAATTGCGGACAGACCACTCCATTCCCTACATTTAGGCCTTTTGGCCCAAATTTACACCGTTTCGCCGATCTCAACCAAAATTTGTGTAGTTACCATTTGGAACACTGCGACTAACACTGTCTGCTTGAAATTGCGGACAGACCACTCGATCCCCTGCATTTAGGCCCTTTGGCAAAAATCTACCCTGTTTCGCCGATCTGAACCAAATTTTACATACTCACCCTTTGGAACCCGACGTGTAACACTGTCTAAATGAAATTTCGGATAGACCATTCCATTTACTGCATTTAGGCTCTTTGACAAAAATCTACATAGTTTCACCCATCTCAACCAATCTTTATGTAAGTTACTTACCCTTTTGAACCCGACCAGTGATTTTTAAAATATTTATTTTTATTACAGTACAGTGTGTACATTATAAGTTGAAGTGTCAATTCAATACAGGTAGTAGTTTCCCTTATCATCCTCATTAAATGGGCAAATGACCTAGATATTACGCCCTCATTGTCTTGGGGGGGGGGGGGCAAATGATCTAAATTTTAAGTCCATTATGTTTCTAAGGAGACTTTGATACATTATCATCATTCCACCGGGCGAAGCCGAGTACTACTGCTAGTATTGTAATAAAAGCAAATGTGGAATATTGGAATATACAGTTGAATTTCGATATCTCGAAGTACTTCGAGTTATCGAAAATTCGATATATGGGAATAGGCTACATGAAAAATGGGGTTTTGTTATCATAAATACATAAATAGTCAACTGTTGCTACTGTTGTTTACCCACTGTCGGAGGTGCACATTGGCCTCAACCCGTCTTCCAGCTTTAAATAGCATAATAAGCTACTGACATGTCACACCTGAAGAACTACATTTTCACCCCAACTTCAGAATGGTTGGTTGGTTCTTAAGTTTAGTGGCTGCGACAACGTGGTCATGTAGCCCCGTGTACTTTGGGTGTTTGTAGAATCTGTCTGATAACCGGTGTTAATTATGATGACTGTATTAATGTGTGTTATCTGTTATTTAATTCAAGTAAGGACTGCAGAATTTTGAAATTTTCAAACAGTTCCTACTTTTGCTGCCAAACGCCACCGTCAACGACTACTAGTTCAGAACTTAGCTACCAGACGCCACCACAGTCGGCTCTTGGCAACGAACATAGGAACCTAGGAGCGTTATTTACATTCTTAACCTATACAATTTAGCTTCACACAGGTGTAATTAGTGGAAGGTTCTTTAACATGCCATAAATCTATGACATGGGACCGCCGGCTTTACTTCCCCTCCGAAGGAAGGCATACTGAGGGATTTTTAATGTTCTTAAAAAATCCGACGACTTCGGCCGGATTTGAACCCGCGATCTTGGGCATAGAAGCTCAGCATGCTACCGACTACGCCACCGAAGCCGCCACACATATTTCATGTCTGGGGAACAAAATATCATTCGATTTATTGAAATATTTGAATAATAGTACTTCGAATTACAGAAAAAACATGACATACAAATTGTGTAGAACTTCACCGGGAAATTAAAATTACTTCGAGATATCGAAAATTCGAGATATACAGTAGAAGCTCGACTTATAGATGTTCGACTGTATTCCAAGAATAGAACTTAACATAATCGTCGCTGTTAAACGTTTTGGGACGTGATCCTCTGCATACCCGTTATTGCTCTGAACAGACTGTATCATCTATACCGCCTTCTGCTCTCTTTGCGGACCTGCCTGCACAGGCAAGATTAAAATCAAGGAGGAGCTTCCTAGTTATTTTCTTTACAGTTTAAGGGTCAGCAGAGGAAGTCAGAACCAACAAATGGAAAATAAATAACTTATAATCTACCAAACTAGATGATGGCGCCTTCGGTGGCGTAGTTGGTAGCATGGTGAGCTTCTATGCCCAAGGTCGTGGGTTCAAACCCGGCCAAAGTCTTTGATTTTTTTAAGAGCGTTAAAAATCCCTCAGTATGCCTTCCTTCGGAGTGGAAGTAAAGCCGGTGGTCCCATGTCATAGATTTATGGCATGATAAAGAACCTTCCAGTAGTTACACTTGTGTGAAGCTAAATTATAGGTTAGATTTGACTAACGCTCTTGGAATCTAGTAACAAAGTTCAGAACTAGCTGGTCGTTGACGGTGGCGTTTGGTAGCAAAAGTTGGAACTACTTGAAATTCGAATGTCTGCAGTCCTTACTTGAATTAAAAACAGATACCATACACTAATTCAGCCATCACAATTAACACCGGTTATCAGACAGACACAAAGTACACGGGGCTACATGACCGCGTTGTCGCAGCCCCTAAACTGACGAACCAATCAACCAACCTGGATGATATCCCACCTGAGCACACTGAAGGCTGGGTGACGTGGATGTCCTTAAATAGATTAGGAACTGAAGTTCGTAGAACCAAGCTGAATCCACAGAAATAGTGATTTCTCTACAGACAGACGGGTTGTACCTTGTGACCATCAAGATTTACCAGGAATTATCTGATATTAGCCACGTCAATTGCCCTTGAGATGGCTGAGGATTGGGTGGGATCAATCTAACCAATACATTGTAGACAATATTACATCCACGTGTTGCAACTTACGTAGTATAAATTTTATATTAAATTTAAATTCATGTACAGCAGATTAAATTATTTTTTGTATGCGTACTACAGTACATTTTGTATTATTTAATTTGAATGTGTTAAAGAATTGCACTCCGATTCGAATAAATAAAATTGTTGGGATTAATCATTTCTTTTGTAGCATTTTTTTTGTTCCTCAATTGTGTACTCTTTTTCTCTACCTCACTCTTTTCATCATTGATGCATTTTGTATTTTTGAATAAGAAGGAACGTAATTGGGCTTATGCCTGTGTAGTATACTTTCATACGAGGTACTGTTAAATAAATAAGTTAATTAATTAATAAATAAAAGAATAAATATATAAATAAACAAGATGTTCAGTAAAGAAAATATAGCCTTCTTTCTCATAAATTCATAGGTATAGTTATAACTCTTTGTCCTTTTCAAGGAGTATAATTGAATGTAGGTTGTAGTAGCTTGTTGAAATACAACGTGCTATAGGCTACGGATATTATACGTTGACTGATTGAATCCTCGCCTGAATTATATACTCACACACTAATACAGCCATCACAATAACACAGGTTATCAGACAAAATTCAACACTCACTCAAGTACTCGTGGCTAAATGACCATGATGTCCATGCATCTCAAATGAAACATAACAACAGCTTCCTATCCAAATCCTTCCTCGTATAAAAGTACACACACTAGTAGACTAAGCCTACAGACATCACAGTGACACAGGTTATCATACAACTTCTACACACACCCAAGTACACGGGACTAGAAGACTATAATGCCGCAAAACCCTTAAAGAATCAACAACAAAAACAACCATTGACCAAAGGAGTGAGAAAGATGGAGTTTTGAGAGAAACGCATAACATAAAACATAACCTCTGGCACTACCGCCCATGAAGGGATGAGCAAAATATGTTAATGTGGGACTTTTATAGTTGTACAAGAATATTGGCAAATTTAGTGCCCTGCGTACTATAATAATTTGATATAATTTGTATTGATTGGCGGAGGATTTTAATTTATTTATTATTTACACTGTTAACGCCCACATTGGAGCACCAAAAATCAAACCTTATATACTGCTCGAGTCTAAGCTGCGTGAACCTGAGAGGAATGTGCATCGCGGACTATTAGTAGTGGTGTTGACGAGTGATGAGGTTTCTCGGTCCGTGCATAGTACAGAACCAAATACATTGGTCGGTGACTCACTCAGTCATTCCTAACACCACAGTGGTTTGAGCAACGGCCGAATGTTAGCAGTATTGGAATAGAAAGAAATACCATATATCACGGTGGGCTGTTGACAGATCCTTCACGCCCGACCCATCCCAGCTCTTTCTCCTCACCCCGCAAGTTCATAGAGCTTGGACTCGAGCAGTACAGTCTCCAAATGCTTGATAATTTTTTAGCCTACATTTCACATTTTGCAAAAATGAGGAAAAGTAGATTTATGAGATCGATCCGGGAAAATGTGTGTCTGTGTGTGTGTGTCGTCGTCATCGCCCCCCCCCCCCCCTATCAACTCCTAAACGGCTGCAGCTATCAAAACCAAATTTAGTATGAGTAAAGATCTATACCTGAATATCTCAATGCCATATTTGAAAATGACGTCAGTGCTACCAACTGCTGAAAAATCTCAATTGAAATTTGAGCTCCATGTTGGATATCTTGGAAGGTATGCATGGGAGCTATTCCAAAATTGGCACACATGTAGATACTAATATTTAAGTTTAATTTCCAGGAGGCCATACATGGCAGTGTTGCTAACATGATTCTAAGCCTGCTGATAGGTCCAATTTTTAAATGCATGTAACCCTATCAATTGGATTTCAACCAATTTTCGTATGTACTGTGTACGATTACAGATATGACTATGCGTATTCTTAAGAGCAACCAGGGCTGCCAACTGTTAATAATTTCGCTCTCCATTTTTTTTATCCTAATACCAATATATCAGAAAGTATGCAAACCAAGAGTTCGAAACTTTGCACACGTATAGTACATGACCTTCTACATGAATTTTGAGTACCTGGTATACGTCAGTGCTGCCAACATGATTCTAAGCATGTTAATAGGCCCAAATGTTAAATGCATGTAACTTCTATACCAACAAATGGATTTGGACCAAATTTCATGTGATGTGTGTACCATAACTGATATGAATATGCGTATTCTTAAGAGCCAACATGGCTGCCACCTGTATATAAATGCTTTCTCTATTTTTTACCCTAATATATATAAATCAGAAAATATGGAAGCCAACAGCTTTAAACTTTGCATACGTATAGTACCTAACATTCTAAATTAATTTGAAGTAACTAATATACGTCAGTGCTGCCAACATGACTTAAGCCTGCTGATAAGTCATATTTTAAATACATGTAACTTCTGTACTAACAAATGGATTTCATCCAATATTGCCACAATAATGGATCATAATATTTTAGATTAATTCTAAAATTTTAAGAAAAGTAGGCTCTTTAGTTCGTCACGGAACTTCTTGTTTCTTTCCCAATACTTCTTCATTCTGGAAGATCTTGCAGCTCGTTCTTCTGCTGATATAACATATTGCTTACGCTGTGAAATTTTGAATGTTAGTCGAGTGTATTTGTTATTCAGAAGCCGTTTCTCTTCTCTATGTTCAATTTGATGCTTAGTAATTTTCAACTCGTCTAAATACATATTTTGTATTTCTTTAAAACATGTGATTTTTGTTTTACTATTCCAAAAGAAGTCTAAAAGTTGTTTCAGGAGTCTAGTATTTGGCAAGCTGGATATATGTCCCAAAAACGCAATTCTTCGTTTTCGCATCGTGTCAATGTTTGATTCACTTTCCTTGTAAAGTATTGAATTGGGCAAAAGTCTCCACTGGCCCTCAATCTGGTGTTGTTATTAATTTTATTATACTATTAATCAATACGTCAATTTTCTCACATTTTGCTTTAATGGTTATTTTTTTTTTTAGTTTTATAAGCCAAGAGAGCATTTACCGCCGAATATACTAACATAATACTGTTCATTACACCAATGGTGGCATGGGACATTGAAAGCATGCTAATAGGTAGTGGAATAAAATACAGTATTAGCAATATTTCATGTGACCGCGCCATATTATTCCCATGTTTAGGGGTGAGATGAGTTTTCTAAATGGAGGATGAATTTTACGGTCAGATACCCTTTCTTAAGATTGTTTGGCAGGAGTGTGTTGACCTATGGTTGTGAAACATGGACACTTGGGAAAAGAGAAGAAACAAAACTTGAGGCAGCTGAGATGTGGTATTGGAGACGAATGACCTGAACACGCTGGATAGAAAGAGAGACAAATGAGCTTGTTCTGCAACAAATTCAGAAGAATCGATGCCTGTCGAACACCATCAAGAAAAGGAAAGCAAAATTAATGGGACACATACTCAGATATGAGTAAGAAACCAAGGGGACGACCAAGACAATCGTATCTCAAGAACATTGTCAAGGAAATGGAATGTGACTCGTATGCCCATATGAAGAGAACTGCTGAAGACCTTAAAAAATGGCTGCAACGACAAGGCTTTTAGCCTTTAGAAGCTCATGATGATGACCCTTTCTGACGCCAAATTCATCATTACTTACGATTTTTCAACAACGCTAGCCACTACACCACGAGGTGGTCAAAAATTTCAAGACTTCTATTGATCACTACTGTGAATCGAGATTTCCCAGAATACGATTCCAACGGCACGTACTTCAACGTCGAATATGTGTATTTCAAATTCAAGATTTTTCAAAACTTCCTTCTTTCTTCGACTTACAGCTTACCTGTTCCACCAAGAGGTACAAAGACATTCTTCGATTTCGGAAACAGTGTTTTTCTGTTTATTTTTTAGAATATTGCAGTATCTTGACTGACCACTTTCCGGTGTAGCGGCTAGCGTACTGGAGGTCCAGGTTCGATTCCCAGCTCTGCCAATAAATTTTAACTCTGATGTGATAGCTGGAACAGGGTACACTCAGCCTCGTGAGACAAAACTTCAGCCATTCTGGAAGTCGGTTTTCCGGGATTTCTCCCCACTTCTACTCCAGAAAAATGCTGGGATGGTTCCCGATGGGAAGTTCACTGCCTTCTCTTTCCCAATCCTATCCCCAATTTACTAATACACACACTAGTACAGCCATCACAATAACACAGGTTATCATATTACACAAGTTCTACACACACTCTAATACACGGGGAAATATGACCACGATGTCGCAACAACAACGCCGTTGATACTGATGAAGAAGTAAGGACTGGCTGAATGGCTCAGCGGCAACTTTATCGCCTGCTGTGCTCAAGGTTGTAGGATTGATTCTTGGCGCAGTAAGTTGGCTTTTGAGGGTGCGCAAATGTGAGGGAGCCATGTCGGTAGATTTACTGGCACGTCAAAGATCCCCTCCGGGGCAAAATTCCGGCACCCCCGCGTCTCGAAAAGCCACAGTAGTTAAAAGGGACGTAAAACCAATAATATTATTACTATGAAGAAGTTAAGGACTGTACTTCATATAGAAAAGACATCGTTTTCTATTGTATTGACCAGGCGGATTGTTTAAATTAACTATTAAATAACTATAACTTGAACCGAGTTACATAATTAATATCGCTGTCATACCATGTTACTTGTAATAACTCAGATCGTAACGCACAATACTTGGCAATGCAATTACATTTACAGTAGACTCCTTCTGCTAACATGCACGAAGATTTTTCTACACTCCTTGTTTTATTGCCGATCCAATGTCACAGTTGTCATTAAAGGAAATGAAGTCTAAACCTATTGTTTGAGCGTGTTGCAACGTAATCAGCACCTCCAGATCCTGAACATGCTGCACCTCAGGTGTGGCTCATGAGCTCCCATTGTGTACTTGCTATTAACATTCCTTTCAAATGTGACACAGTAAATGAACATTCCCCTCACTAAATAAGCTAAGACTGCGGGGAATAACGCGCCTAATTAATGTAAATTACATTGAAATTATGTAATCAACATACAGTGTAAAAACATTTATACTATTAAGATTCTCCGCATTCATCTGAAACTGTTCGTAAGTCCACATGAACACTGAGCTTATTTCATTGTCTCTCCACACTCAAACAGGGCCCAACACCCGAGTTGTCCAACTATACAATACCTACAAGGTTGTTGTTGTTGTTGTTACACAATATTAGAGTTTGCCGTCGGATCTAACAAGCAACCATTATGAATGTGAATCTCACAATGTCCATTGTATACATGATAGTTGTGGTGCTATGCTAAGTTTCAGCGTGTGATAGCCCTTAACCTTAAATAACTTCTGTTGGGCGCCACTCATTACTATAATGAGAAAATGTAGAATACACAAGACAGCATTCCCGGGTAGCAGGACAATATGCTTGATTTTACAGCAATTACTTTACCCTCCCCTTTCCTATAATCAGATGACTTAAAAATAACGGTAAAAAATAATCTCAGCACAATGTGATTGCAAGATAACTTTATAATGCTTTATAAATTAAACTACTCTTAGTTATCGGAAAGCGCCGTACATTACTGTCTATCATAGTGAACCTTGTTTTACTTGTACTTTGGGCATTATGTTCCTATAATTATGTGCTCTTTATTTCCATCCACATACGTATTTTTGCGGGTGCCTTTATATATAACTCCAAGTTTACGAAAACTTTTCCGTAATGTAACAGAATGTGAATCCTTCCTGGGGTTTAATTCTATTCACGACTATATAAAGCAGCTGGTTGTATTTTTTTTATCAATATGCATCAATTCAATGCCGAACAATCAACTAATAAACTTTTATCAGAGCATCAATCTCCCATCTCACTGCCACCTAGATCCGTATTGGTTTCAAACCCATTACAAGTTCTGCATTCTGCCATGTCGCTTCTAGTCCATTTTATAACATATCAGATGACACAAGGCCACTAGACAACCGCCTAAGTACTACATC
Organism: Meconema thalassinum; assembly: GCA_946902985.2. Taxonomy (NCBI): domain Eukaryota; kingdom Metazoa; phylum Arthropoda; class Insecta; order Orthoptera; family Tettigoniidae; genus Meconema; species Meconema thalassinum. The sequence continues at coordinate 471,287,135 of OX336388.2, read as the reverse complement.
CACACTATATATCTGGGCACTTTCCGATTATAAAAACATAACTATATACATATATAATAATAAACAGTGATGAGGAGTGTCTGTGCATATCTATGATCTGTCACAAGCGAGATACGATGTTCCCTTGCTACACAGCTAAGATTATGTGAAAATGTTGACGTATCATGCCGGCTTCCGTCCTTTGATATTCCGTGAGCGGGTAGTTGTGCACGTAAGGGAACAGTTCGGTTCCCACCCACACCCACTGTACACCCAGACGTGAACTGTGACGTGAGCAGGTCGCGGCCCCGTACGGTCCCGCAATGTTTGTAGCTTAATACTTGTCATATGTCCTGTAACGTGGAATTAACACAGAACAAAGAAGGAATTCAGCATTTTCAACCGCACACGCTCTTATAACAACCGCTTTGTCTAAGAATGGGGCACTCGCCATGGGTGCTGGTGATGCCCGTAGGAACCGGGTGAGTTAGCCGTGGTCGTTACGGCGGTGAGGCTGCAGGCAGTCGCTCACATCTGATCCGTGAGGCGAGGAAGTTCGAATCTCCCCGCCGGCAACCTTGAAGATGGTCTTCTGTGGTTTCCCATCTTCCTTCCAGGCAAATGCCGGGCTTGGTCCCTAACTATAGGCCACAGCCGCTACCTTCCAACTCCTCGTCCTTACATTCAAACTTGCCTCCCCAGACAACACTCCACACGCGACGGTACTTGTAGCTCACCCCATGGGTGTCCGCATAGAAGCAGCTACAAACTAGCGAGCCGAACATGTCCTCGGACACTCCCGGCACTAAAAGCCATACGCAAAAAAAAACTGTAATACAGGTCAAACGGTTAACTTACATCGAAGTCTTGAAACGTTTGCAACAAGCAATTCGACGTCACCGCCCTGATTTGTGGCATTCTCAGGACTGGTTCTTACTGCATGACAATGCAAGGCCCCAAACTGCTTTATCTGTTACCGAGTATCTGGCCAGATATTCTGTTATTGCCATCCCACAACCGCCATATTTCCCCGACCTCTCCCCTTGCGATTTTTTCTGGTTTCCGCGAGTGAAAAGGCGACTGAAATGAAAGATTCATCAAGATTTCGCAGAAATCCAACGGGCGGTGAGAAATGAGCTTCCAAGCATCGCAGTTGACAATTTCCCTGCTTGCTTCCAAGGCTTCCAGAATCATTGGCAGTTGTGTATAGATAGCCAAGGGGACTACTTCGAAAGGAGCTAGGATCATTACTTGGTAATTGCAATATCTTCTTTTCCCAACCTCTGTCCTTGAACTTTTCTCACGAAGGTTGTATTAACTTATTAGGGTCGGGGATGGGGTAGGTGCCCTGGGACTTGTAATGAGGTACTATCCTGGCATTTGCATGGAGGGAGCGTAGAGGAACCACACTCAGGATATCAGCTGTCAGTGCCGTGATTCAAACTACTAATATCCGGACTTGTTGCAGCTCTCTATCTTGATTCAACGCCTGTCGAGCTCTGGTGTATACGGTACATCATTGATACCAGACCCCAGTCTCGCCACAATAAAACTGTAACAAGAGAGACTCAGCTTTAACTCCAGGGCATTGGCACTCTGGACATTTCCATAGATATTGAGACGTAACTAGTCTGATCCATAAAAGCGCACTCAAATGAACAGGAGGACAGATTCACCGTATGAGCAGGAAGGCAGGAGCTATTACTAGGGATGGCGTTTGATGGCTGTGCGGGGTAGCTGGTTTAATAGCGCATATACAGTAATACCGCTGTTATGGCCCATGAATCTGATAGTGTGACTGTAGGTATAGACTCCGAGAGTGGTCACGTGCTCCTTCGTCAAATGAACTAACAATAAGTCCTACCGAGGCGTGATGGTAATAAAATCCTTCCTGGGTATTTGTAGTTTTGTTATTACTAGGGCTCGGATTATTCGGTGCTAAAAATCGGGAAAATATTTATTTTTTATGTATTAAAAATACCTGAAATATGTGACAAAAAAGTACAAATATTTAATTATAATTTAGTTTATTAATGTGAATATAAACAATATGCAGTACTCACGAATGCAATTTATTCTATGCCTCACTGACTGCTGAAGCATTACAATACACAACGAGGTTGTCCACCACAAATGACCGACGATTATCGCGAAACACTTATTTTGAAGGCGCGAAACTGCGGCAATATGTTTCTTGCCCTTGGGGTGTTATGTAACTTGACATGGCTTTGATTGTTTTCCCACATGGTTGACAGAACAGAACGCCCCAATCAGAAGTAAAATTATCTTCAATTTCTGTGACATACTGCTGCAGACGATAACTTGTAGTTGTTTTTACTTTAGGCATCGTAGAACTGCCTTACACTTCACAGTGCCAGAAATGAACTGCTTGCGAATGACACTGGTTCCAAGTAGCTGGGGGAGGGGAAGGTCTAGGGCGTGGCGCAATATGACTATGGACAAGGAAATCCCCAGCTTCCACAATGAGTGGCACGGGGCGGCAATTTAAGAATAACACAGTTGCAAGCTGACATACGCTCTGCATGAAGATAAGATAGCTCGCAGGTTCTTCCCCGTTGAAGTAACACAGCACAAACATGCAAGAACTAGCATACTGATTTTAAAAAAATGTAAATATTATGTCTTTTTGTGTGCTAATAAGTGAAAAGTAGGAATTTATGTATTTATAGAAAGAATGCTTAAAATATGTATTTACATAAAAAAATATTTATTTACCTAAAAATCCGAGCCCTAGTTATTACTGTGCAATTACATGGAATTGTTATGACCGTTAGTAAGTAAAATACACTAGGCAATGGTCACAACCAGATATTTTCTACGAATTACAGTAAAACCCCGTTGATAAGTGCCTATTTATTACGATGTCCGGCTGATGATGCTCTTTTTGTAAGGACAATTCGTGAATAATATTGCATAATTTTACCCTAATTCACACTTATAATGCTTTTTTTTTTATATAAAAGAGGGGAAATTCCGTATTAATTGTAACAAAGAGCTCTGTATTTGAGTTGCTTTAACAATAATAATAATAATAATAATAATACAGTAAAATGAAATACAGTTATAATAATATAATATATATTACTGAAATATTGTTTCCAAATAATTGCTTTCCCACCTCACAAATCATTTCCCGTCTATAGCGTTGTCCCGTTTATTAAGCTCCTTTTGTAAGGACCCTGGGCAGTTCGTATATACAGTAATACTAAATGATTTTATCCTATTATAACGCTTCTAAATGCATCTTATAGCGGTTTTTTTTTCATGTCTATAAAAGAGGGAAAATTTCGTATACATTTTCAAAAAAAAAAACACTGTGTTTGAGATATTTTTCTAACAATACAGTAATGATACAAATAACAATAATAATAAAATACTGTACATTACTGAAATATTATTTCCCACCTCACAATGCGTTGTCCCGCTTTTTACGCGATTAAACCACAGCCTTTCGAAGAGCGTAATATCGGGGTTTTACTGAGGCTATATTGTTTTGTTGTTTGATTTCAGGGACTTGGTCATTGGTCATTTATCCCCGTGCATTTGTGAGTGTGTTTCGAATTTGTCTGATAACCTACGTTATTGTAGTAGCCTATCTAAATTAGTGTGTATATTTTAAAGTGAGACGTGGATTGGAAAGGAGACAGCCGTAGCCTTAGGTTAGGAATCATCCCGGAATTCGCCTGGAGTAGAAGTGGCAAACCACGGAAAACTACTTCCGTTCCAGGATGGCTGAGGTGGGAATCGAACCCATCTTTTCTCAGTTTTGCCTCACGAGGCTGAGTATAACCCGTTACAACTCTCAGACCAGAATTCAATTTCTTGGCAGAACCGGGACCGCCGAGGCGACAGCCAAAATTGCTAGCCACTGCACCAAGAGGTGGACCTTGTGAATTATACTCGGGGACAGATCTGTTAAAACAACGATCATCATCTCCACTGCAATTTTAATAGTTTGTTTCGTTGGCACTAAATAATTGGTGTTGTTAATTCATTGAGAGGCTTTGCGGCATCGCGGTCATTAATCCCTGTGTACTTGGGTGTGTATAGAATTTGTCTGATAACCTGTGTTATTGTGGTGTCTGTAATAGTGAGTGTATTTGTAATGCAGGTGGGGATTGGGAAGGAGGTGGCTGTAGCCTTGGGCACAAACTGAGACTCACTCTCTCTTTAAATCGAAACGTCGGAATGACGAGTCTCATGCTATACCATTTTCAGACGAATTCCATGGAGTGGTTCACGAAATGTTCGTTCCGAAGTTCATTCTACCATTTGTTGGCAGTATTTACGACGACGATGGTTACATTCTCCCTGTTCTATAACGGCTCCAGATAGGAAACTCCCTAGAAACTTCTTCATGACTCATCGCCCATTTTGTCACCAGTGAAATACTTCATCCATGAAGTTTATTTCGCTTCGTGTGGCACGACACTGAATCTTCATGCAGCCCATGGAATATAAAACAGATCCTCCTGCCACAGTAGTCAAATCTCCTGATACTGTTCTTCAGCCCTCTCAGAAGACTTTTCTCCTATGTGGTCAGGACTGTCTTCCGTTCTATGGGTAGATACTGAAAGATCCCCCAACCATTTTCCCTTCCAATATTTGCATGTTAATTGGCAGCATCTATAGGCACTGATTTATTTTAAATATTGAGGGGGCGAGGAGGGCGGTGGCTCTTAACATCCATCTTAAACTAAATATTACCGTCTCAGATCAATTAGAGAATTGGGCTTGTCACGTAAGAAGATGAGAGAGATTTTTCTTGGTTACCTGGGTATTCGGTGTTACGTCCCATACTAATCTGCTCGTTGAATGTCGGCTGTCAGTCATCAGAAGTACACTCAGTGCTCGTAGTGAATCCTACTTTCAACATTTCCCATCTGTAATGTTCTTGTATCTAATTCTTGCACTCCTCTACTTCCTCCGAACAATAGTATCGCGTTTGTCTTCTTTTTGTTGTAAACGACAGTTAAGAATGAACACGTGGTACAACCCACTCAGTGTACGATGGATGAGAAAGAAGGTACCAGACGATTTTTTCCTATGCCCCCTCTTTACCCCCACGGTCTGCACAGCCATTTTAAATAGCAGCTAAGCCAATGAACTTTCCTGCACCATGTATAAAAATGATGGTTCTTCCAAAAACTTCCAAAATATTTTCAAAATTTTTATTTTTATTGTGAAACAGACCATGAATAGAGTTACAGAATAGGCTTCATTGTTCTATGATAAGGGCAACAATCAAGAACTATGCTACTTTAAGAAAAAATGACTATTGTGTATAATTAAAATTATTCAAGTTATAATACTGTGTCAATGTCATGGCTGTACTAGTGTTGTATTGGGAGAGGAGACGGCCGTGGCTTTTAACTAGGGATCATCCTGGCATCCACCTGAAGTGGAAGTGGAAAACTGCGGAAAACCAATTCCAGGATGGCTGAGGTAGGAATCGAACCTACCTCTTCTCAGTTTTGCCTCACGAGGCTGAGTGTACCCCGTTCCAGCCCTCAGACCAGAATTAAATTTCTTGGCAGAGACATATAACGAACTCAGGCCTCCCTTGTGTCAGCCAAGAATGATAGTCACTACACAACGAGGCGGACCGGCGTTGTACCGTCTCTTTCATGTAAACATGAGTGTAGCCGATTTGCCAATTACTATCTGTTCGGCTCATTTGGTTGCGATAAACTTAACAGCGTACTAAAATATATTTACCGTCTGTAACTAATGACTGGTCACCTCTGTGGCGTACTGGTCAGCGTGCTTAGCTGCCACTCCAGAGGTTTGAGGTTCGATTCCCGGCTCTGCCACGAAATTTGAAAAGTGGTATGACGACTGGAACGGGGTCTACTCAGCCTCGGTGGTCCAAATGAGTAGAAGGGGTTCGATTCCCACCTCATCCATCCTCGAAGTAGTTTTCCGTGGTTTCCCACTTCGTTTTCGGGCAAATGGTACCTATCGACAGGCCACGGCCACCTCATTCCCACTTCCTTGTCTATCCCTCCCATTCTTCCCATCCCGTCCCATCCCTCACGAGGCCCTCTGTTCGCTTTGCAGGTGAGGCCGCCTGGGCGAGGAGCTAGTACCGCTTCCCCAGTTGTATCCAATTACAAGATGTCAAGCTCCAGGACACTGCCCGTAGAGGCGGTTAAGGTAGGATCCCTCGCTGAGTCCGTGGGAAAAGCCTAACTGGAGGGTAAACTGACTACGAAAAAATAAACTACTGACTGACTACTGTTGATGGATTTAGAGGAATTTTGTTGTAGTTTCATTTAAGGATTTGGTCATCAGCCCCGTGTACTTGAGTGTGCGAAAAAAAAACTGATAATCTGCGCTATTGTGGTTTCTGTAGTAGTATGCATTCGTATTTAAGGTTAGGATTCGCAAAAAGGCAGCATTGACCTTAAGCTAGGAAATGCTCGGCATTTATTTGCAATGATAGTAGTAAACCACTGTAAAGCAATTTTTGATAGCTGGCCACCTCGTGGTGTAGCGTTCTTGGCTGTCGTCCTGGAGGTCAGGGTTTGATTCCCGGCTCTGCCAAGATTTCAATTATGATCTGACGGCTGGAACGGAGGCAATTCAGCCTCGTGAGGCAAAACTGAGAAGAGTTCTATTCCCATCTCAGCCATATTTGAAGTGTTTTTCCACTTCCATACCAGGCAAATGCCGGGATGGCCAAGGTGGCCTCCTTCCCAATTCTCACCTGAATTACAAAATACACTCATTATTAGAGCTATCATAATGACACAGGTTATCTGACAGATTCTACATACACCCAAGTACACGGGGCTACATGACCACGATGTCGCAAAGCCCCTAAATCAATCAACAACAACAACAACAATCTTTGATAGCTGCGGTGGGAATTGAACCCAGTACTTATTGGATATGAGTCTAAGTACGTATTTGGAGACTGTAGAAGGCGCCTGAGGAAGTAGGAGCTTTGCGACATCGTGGTTATGCAGCCCCGTGTACTTGGGTGTATGGAGAATCCGTCAGATAACCTGTGTATATGTGATAGCTGTACTATTGTGTGTATTTTGTAACTAGAACTAGGACTGGGTGGGAAGCGGCCGTGGCCTGAAGTTTGGTACCATTCTGGCATTTGCCTGAAGTAGAAGTGGAAAACTACGGCAAGCCACTTCTAGGTTGGCTGAGGTGGGCATCAAACTCACCTCTTATGAGTTCTGCCTCACGAGGCTGTTTCATCCGTCAGACCTGAATTGGGCAGAGCCGGAAATTAAACCCGGACTTCCCTGATGATAGCCAAGAATGCTAGTCACTATGCCACGAGATGGATGTAGATGATCGACAAATTGCCCATAGTGATAATTAGACTCGTCTGGAACTGTAAGAATGATTCAGTCATTTCATGAAAAGACACGTCAGATGGTGTATTTTAGCCTATTTTCAATTTTGAAAAAATAGGCTTATGAGATCACCTTTTGTCCGTGTGTGTGTGTGTGTGTGTGTGTGTGTGTGTGTGTGTGAGGTGTGTGTGTGTTCCCCCCCTAATAAATTCTAAACGGCAGGAGCGATTTCAATGAAACTCGGTAAGTTCGTAGCACTATTCCGGGCGACCTCGACCGTGCCCTTCAAATTTTGTTACGTCTCACCAATCCAACATGGCGGCTGTGCGAAATATTTCACCAGCATTCAATATCTCCGAAACTATTCCCGATATCACCCTGGAATTTATTACGGTGATAAAGGGAACTACTAGAAGTTCACCTATGTGACTTTTGAAAAACTGGTAACTACAAAACCAACATGGTGGCCAAGCGAATTTGCGACATTTAAATAGACGTTTCTCGCGATTTAACCAACCAAACGCAATAAAACTTGGTACAGTATATGATTATACACATTGTAATGCACCGACATCTAACTTCGTACAATTGTTTACATAACCTCAAATTGGCGGCTGTGCGAAATATTTCACCGGCATTCTATATCTCTGAAACTATTAGCGGTATCACCCTGAAATTTTGTACGGAGATAAAGGGCACTACTGGAAGTTCACCTATAAGACTTTCAAAACTGGTTAACTACAAAACGAACATGGCGGCCAAGCGAATTAGAAAATTTTAAATAGACCTATCTCGCGATTTAATGTTCCAAACGCAATGAAATCTGGTACAGGAAATGTTTATACACATTGTAATGCACTGGTATCTATTTAGTTCAATTGTTTACATAACCTCAAGATGGCGGCTGTGCGAATTTTAAAATTAAGTTTTTATTTCTTGTGTCGTATTCATGCTATCGAAGTGAAAGTTTGAATAATGAACCTTCTTTTTCCTTTAATGGTACATGACTCTATGGCCTAAACATTTAAAAATCCAACATGGCGACCTTCCGAAATATTTAGATGGCTCTGAATATCTACGAATCTATTATAGCAATCAAACTGAATTTTTTGATGTTCATAGGGGCTATGAACTTAAGTTCACCTATAGGACTTTAAATAACCTGGTGATCACAAATCCAACATGGCGGCGACGTGAAGTATATATATTCACATGGTCGTTTCTCGCAATTTAACCATCCGAGTGCAGTGAAACTTGGTACAGTACATCCGTATACGAATGTTAATCCACTGGCAGCTAATTTATTTCAATTGTTTCCGTAACCACAAGATGGCAGCTGTGCGAAATTTTAAAATATCCTTGTTACATTTTGTGTCCTAATAATGCGATTGAAGTTTGAATGCTACACGTACACAATAATGTTCATGTCACAGTACATAACTCTAGGACCTACATATATAAAATCCAACATGGCGACCATCCGAAATATTTAGGCGGTTCTCAATATCTACGAATCTATTACAGCAATCAAACTGAAATTTTGTATGTTGATAGTGACAGGTAACATAAGTAGGATATATGAAAATAGGCTGTATAGTTCTTCACGAAACTACTTGTTAACCTTCGTACACTATATGCCGGGTTTTCAAGTAATGGCGGACTTTCCGATTAGCCTACCTTTGCCAACACTGCTCTGGCTCCTAAGTGATGATGATAATTGCTGTTTCAAGAGGTCTAACATCTAGGTTATCTGTCCCTAGGTCCTAAGTGAATACCAACCGGTAACGAATTCTCTTGCTGTCCTAGAAATGCCATTGCCTTAATCAATCGTGTGAAGTTAATTTGATAGCCACCCAATTTCCCTTCGCTTTCCATTAGCATGCTACTTCTGTAAATTGAAGGAATGGCCAATTCTCTCAGAGCCAATGGTCTGTAACCGATTGATGCTTGTTTCAAGCTATTGTTAAATAATTTGAGATATCATCGTCTGCCTCTTTTGAGGATCAGGACATGGCTATTAGCCCCAGTTTATCAGACCTGCTCCATCCCGTTGTTTTGTACTTGACATTTAGCTCTGACATAATATAGACTAATGTGCAGCATAGCAATGGCCAAGTCAATGCACCATGAGATTACACCGGGGAGCTGGAGGTTCGAAGTTTGAAAGTTCGAATCCCAGCGCTGATAGAGACCATCCTATGTATGTTTTACCCGGTTTTTCCGTACGCCCTTCAAACAAATGCCGGAATGGTAACTTTTTTTTAAGTCCCTGGGCACCTATCCCAATTCTAGATTCTAAAAACTACTTATAATTATAATGTTGCTTCCCACGGTGGGTGAGTGGCTAACGTGTCGGACTACCAACCCCAAGCTTACAGGTTCGCTCCTGGCCGTGGTGCAAAAATCACGACATGCATGTCATACGTTGTTGGCATGTTAAAGAACCCATTTGAATTCAGTAGGCCGTGTTCATAATGGCAAAATAAATATCGGGATTTTCCGCCAACGCAAAGTTCCTCCATTCTCTACTAGAAAGCGCTATAGTGTTAAGGAGCTTAGATATCTAACCTCCTTGACTTTCATAGCGTTTCAAGGAGTGACCAAATACGACATGCAAGTTACCCTCTGGGTGTCAAATAACAAAGCTTGCACCCGGCACCCGGGGCCATACGATATTATTATCATTATTATTATTATTATTATTATTATTATTATGTTATTGATTTTACGTCCCTTTTAACTACTGTGGCTTTTAGAGACGCTGGAGTGCCAGAATTTTGCCCTGAATGGGATCTATAACGTGCCAGTAAATCTACTGACACTGCTTCCTCGCATTTTCGCACCCTCCAATGCGAACTGACTGCGCCAGGATAAATATTACAATTACTAGAGACTGTCAGGCACACCCAAATGCACGGGGCTGGTGATGATCAGATGGGTAGGTAGAGTAACAAATGAAGAGGTATTAAGACCAGTGGGAGAGGAGAGATGTTTCTGGCGACCGCTAATGAAGAGAAGAGATAGGTTGGTAGGACACATACTAAGACACACAGGAATAACAAACATAGTTATGGAAAGAAGGGTTGAGGATAAGAACTGTACGGGTTGACCAAGGTTAGAATATGTTAAACAGATTGCCTCGTATGCAGGGTGTGGTAACTATGCAGAGATGAAACGATTAGCTCAGGACAGGGAGACATGGAGATCTGCATCAAACCAGACTCAAGATTCAAACGACATAGGACAAGTACCTCAATGACGGTGGTGACTAACTTATGTGGAGCGTTTCGACAGTTAAAACATTTTAGCTCGTAGAAGGTGAAAAGAAAGAATAAACCACATGTGTAGCCTAATACATGTTGTTGTTGTTGTTGTTGTCATAGTTTCATTTTGGGTCTTAGACGTCGTGATCATTTCAGCCCCGTGTACTTGGGTTTGTGTTTTGATTTGTCTGAGAGCCTGTACAGTGGCTTTAAATCAGGAACCATCCCGGCATTTACCTGGAGTAGAAGTTGAAAACCACGTAAAACCATTTCTAGGTTGGCTGAGGTGGGAAATGAACCCACCACTACTCAGTTATGAAAGCGTGAACGTGACCGTTAACATCGTGTTCATGCACCACGGGACCTCCATTTTTACGTGGAATCCGAAGCACAAGACGTGATATTTCACTTTGAAAATCACACATGCATACATCGGGAATCAAACCGGGTTCACTATGCTGAGAGGCAAGCAGCTTGACCACTGCACCATCACGCCCCTACTCAATTATTCCCCACGAAGATGATTGTACCGCGGTTCAGTCTTAAGACTAGAATAAAACTTCTAGGCAGAGTCGGGAATCGCACCCGGACCTCAGGGGTCACAGCCAAGAATGCTAGTCACTACTCCACGAAGTCATCCATTGTGTAATAAACATTCTTCTTGAGGTAGCTCTCGAATGTAGGAATTATTTGAAATTAAAGGTATGTGGAATCCAAAGAAAAGGAAATAATTTTCAAAACAAAGCCATGTCTCTTTGAAAATAATAATGTAAGTCTTTCTACCCTCTTGTTATTCTCATTTCTAGGGATTCGGGGATGAAGTGCGATGAGTTTCTTTGCAGTGGCTGGTTTTCACCGTTCGATGCCCTTCCTGACGCCAACTTCGTCAGACGAGTTAATGGGATATTAAATCAAAGAAGATGACCGAAATTCATATAGGAGTTGGAAAGAAGTAGTCGTGACCCATTAGAAGGGACCGTCTCGGAATATTCCTGGAGTTGCTGACGGGAATCCACAGAACACCATTTCAAGCATGGCCGACGGTGAGGACGGTTTATTTGAAAGAAGAAAGAAAGAAAGAAAGAAAGAAAGAAAGAAAGAAATAACGTAAAAAGAAATGAATGAATGAATAAATATATAAATAAGCAAGAAAGAAATGAATAAAGAATGAATAAACCAGAAAGAAAGAAAGAAACGAACGTAAAAAGAAATGAATAAATAAATAACCAAGAAAGAAATGAATAAAGACATAAATTAAGAAAAAGGCAAAGACAAAGAAAGAAAGAAAGAAAGAAAGAAAGAAAGAAAGAAAGAAAGAAAGAAAGAAAGAAAGAACGTAAAAAGGAAATAAATAAATAAATAAATAAATAAGAAAGAAAGAAAGAAGTTAATAAAGAAATAAAGAAAGAAAAAGACAAAGAAAGAAAGGAAGTAAAGAACATAAAAAAGAAATTAATAAATAAATAACCAAGAGAGAAACGAATAAAGAAATAAATAAAAAATGACCAAGAGAGAAAGGAAGAAAGAAATTAATAAATAAACAAGAAAGAAAGAAAGAAAGAAAGAGAGAAAGAAAGAAGGAAGGAAGGAAGGAAAGCAATGGATGAATGAATAAATAAATAAATAAATCAATAAATAAATAAATAAACAAATAGATAAGTAAATAAGCAAACACGCCCCGTTGTGGTCTGTACAATTCCCACATCAATTAAGTTAAAGAGAGCGAACTGTCGGATTGCATCATATTCGTCTCTAGTGCTTTCCACTCCCTTCCCTCACGAGCTGCACGATATAAGACACTGGAGAGAGAGCCAATATTTCCTTTAAGGGTCCGTGAACTCTCGAGGGGCATTATAATACTAATTGTTTGTATGTCTATCTAACAATGGTGCCATCAGACACTGTGAAGTGAGCCAGTGTTTCGCTTAGGGCCCGTCAACACTTAGGCTACATGACCCTTATAACCAGGTCCCAGATTTTAATCACATGTCATCTTTTAATTGGTTCATCAAAGACATTGCTAACTTATACAGAAATCCTGATCAATTCAAGGAACAATATCACATTTGAAATTAAAATAACCAGGACATCTGCCCTGACAAATTCACCGCTGAATAGACTATGTAATGTCTTGAACAATGTTGTTCGAAGAAATAATGCCATAGACTTTAGTACTTCCTTGGCAGTCTTTTTCATGGAATTTCTAACTTTTCTCCAGGAATAATGTTTCAAACTTTGCAAATTGTAAATCATGAATCCTTACCACTGTGTCATTCTACCTAGCCAACCTTGTATTATATCTGTATTATCTGTTTTAATATCATACCTACAGTAGTTACTTTAATGTTCAACTCTACTTTTATTTAGTAACTGTTTAGTTTAAGTTAGTATAATATACAAGATAACTTACTGTGTGATCTTGATGCCACTATAATTGTGATTAAAATTATGTTATGCGCAAATAAATAAATAAATAAATAAATAGTTCCCACATTGTAGAAATGCTAATTGATTACGTTATTTTTCGGTCATTTTCTATTGTTAGGTCATTTTCTAAAAGAAATCCTCATTACTTAGTCATATTGTGGAATTTATTTGATTATTTTATACTTTTTGAGTCATTACCTCATATTTTCATGGGTTTGAATGCATTTTTGCGTATGGTTTTGGATATTATCGGATGAATGCAGAGACATGAGCATCGTTACAACTCATTGTCGATCTGAAGACTAAAGTACAGTAACTTTGTTCAGTCCTTACTTCTTGGAGATATCCACATTCCAGGAGGCACTACTGCGATTGCAACTAATCCGGGAGCGATGTTGAAAGCGAGGGTGACAGGACAGACAGTAGGCCCAGTAATGCCAATCCGATTAAGTACCTCAGTGCAATCATACGTGTGTTGAGTGAATTTGTGTTTCGGCTGCGATTGTTATTTAAAATACCAAAGGTTAAACAATCTAGGTCTGCTCATTACAAACAAAAATTTTGGAATTAAGCGAAAACAATTTTTCTACCAATGGTGAAATTCCTTTTTGCAAAATATGTGAAGTGAAAGTCTGCGTTTGCATTTATTTGTGGGTTGAAATTAAATCGGCGATTTAAATATACCTATATCAACTCAATGAGTTAATTGTCTGTAACATTTTCTCCAAATTTATTGATCACTAGCTCTTCCCGGTATGAGTTGCAATGCCAATCAAAGAAAGTGTTGGCGTTGTAACTTTGTTTCTTGAAGGGCTTTTGGATACACAATATTTATTTCTTTTTCCGTTAACTGCCTCTAAACTTTTGTCAAATGGATTTACTAATTCAGAAAGATTCGTGGGAGCGTACACAACAACTCACCAAAGCTTCATCGCAATCGGATGAATGGTATACGAACCTATACGGGACTTTGTTGAACCGATTCGCACGCCATCACTCTTTTGTTGAATCTACACGTGAACCACTTATTGCAAAATGAATTACTAACTCATAAACCTTTGCAGGGGTGTACACAGCTCACCAAAGTTTCATCGCAATCGGATGAATGGTATTTGAACGCATACGGGACTTTGTTGTAACGATTCGCGCGCCGTCACTCATTTGGTGAATTTACTCGTGTGCTACTAACTGTTAAATGGATTTACTAAGGCAGAAACCTTTGCGGGGGTGGGAACAACAATTTACCAAAATTTCATCGCAATGGGATGATTGGTATATGAACGCATATGGGACTTTGTTGAAACGGATCGCGCGCCAACAGTCATTTGTTGAAACCACTCGCGCACTATCTATTTTAAATTGGATTTACTATGCCTATAACCGTTCCGGGAGCGTGCATAGTAACTCACCAAAATTTGATCGCAATCGGATGAATGGTATAAATGAACGCATACGGGACTTTATTGAAACGATTCGCGCGCAGTCACTCATTTGTTGAATCTACTCGTACCCACGGTAGTGAATGTAGGCCTAATAGCAAAAACATTAATCATATTATTTTCTTGCTTAGTAATTTTAATTCACCAAGTTGAATACCGTAGTCTATTGTGTTTGTAAGGACAGTTGTTTATAATGTTTAACCACTAACTATCACTGCTAAGAAAGGGTTTTGGAAGGTACCGGATAGCGTGACTTCACAAAAGGTTTCATTGAATAGCTTCCAACAGTGAACGACCTTGTACAGTTAAGTTGGATACAGAATTCCCCATGCCAAGAACCGCTGCATCTACTGAGACTAGCGGAGAGCATGACACCACAATTGGCACGATTCTCTAGGTATGGGGTCTCCCTGCTACTGGGAAGATACGGAATCAATTCGTGCTGGAAATGCTATCTGCACTTATCCACAATAGAGGTAGCACCCGTGGAGCTATTCGAAACTATCTGCTGTGGTTGTGTGCCTAGTGAAGGGTCGGTAGGAAACTTTGCGAACGTAAAGAGCTCCAGCTCGCTTGCAAAGGTCTTTCAGTTAGTTGCACACTTCTCCTTCTCCGATTCACGTAAGCGGAGAAACACATTAGAGACGAACAACTCTGTCGAGATCACATCGTTGGTTGGCTCCTCAGTTTAGGACTTGCGACAACGGGGTCATGTAGCCCCGTGTACTTTGGGTGTGTGTAGAATCTGTCTGATAACCGGTGTTAATTATTGTGATGGCTGTATTAGTGTGTGGTATCTGTAATTCAGGTAAGGACTGCAGACGATCAATTTCAAGTAGTTCCTACTTTTGCTACCAAATTCTACCATCAACGACATCTAGCTGTGAACTTGACTACTAGATGGCACTGCACCTGGCGACGAACGTTGAAACTTATAGAGTGTTAATCAAATCTAATCCACAAATTTGGTTTCACACAATTGCAGTTATTGGAAGGTTCTTTTACATGTCATAAATCTAAGACGTGGGCGCGCCGGCTTTACTTCCCCTCCGAAGGAAGGCATACTAAGGGATTTTTAACGCTCTTAAAATCCGACCACTTCGGCCGGGTTTGAACCCGCGGTCTTGGGCATAGAAGCTCAGCATGCTACCAACTACGCCACCGAAGCCGCCTCGAGATCACATGTTAGAATGCTGATTCGGATACGCCTAACAAGTGACTTCTTACTCGCACGCGAACAACACTCTGTCCACGTGAATTTTGCACAACGTAGCATTGTGTAAGGGGTCTGTCAGTAAGTCTGTCTGTCAGGTAGTCAGACTGGAGGCTGGTTGGATCCTCAAATAGCACCACCATAGGTTATGTGGTAGAAACCCACAAAACTGAGGCAGCACTATAATGAGGCGTACTGGGCAAGATGAGGAATGAGGTAGTTTGCCATTGCTTTCCTCACTGAGTCGGTACAGCTGTACTAACCCTATAAGCAGAACCTTTCACAACATCCACAGGCACTGACTGTGCCCTGAGGCCATTACTCAGCACCACCCATACCTCAGTAGCTTCCATATAATCACAGCCATGAATAAGACGGAGACATTGGTGAAAAGCCTCATAAGTAGCCTTATTAAAATTCAATGTCACTAAATTGAGTGGTCAAAATCTAATGCGAATAAGTTGTTGAGAATATACAATTCTCTTTTCTCCCTTAGAGCTAGATCACTCACTCCATTTATTGAGACTGGCTGCGTGGCTCAGCGGTAACGTTCTCGCTTGCTGGGCCCAAGGTTGCAGGTTCGTATCCTGCCGCAGTCAGTAGGCATTTGATGGTGCGCAAATGCGAGGGAGCCGGGGCAGTAGATTTACTGGCACGTTAAAGATCCCCTGCTGGGCAAAATTCTGGCACGCCGGCGTCTCTACAGCCAGAGTAGTTAAAAGGGACGTTAAACCAATAACATTATTATTCTATTTATGTACAACCTGTATAAGCAGTTTTTTTTTTTAGCGTTTGGCTTTCAGTGCCGGGAGTGTCCGGGACATGTTCGGCTCGCCAGAGTTAGTAGCTGCTGCTATGCGGACACCCATTGGGTAAGCTACAAGTACCGTCGCGTGGTGAGTGTAGTCTGGGGGGTGTCAATGTAAGGACGAGGAATTGGAAGGTAGCGGCTGTGGCCTATAGTTAGGGACCAACCCCGGCATTTGCCTGGAAGGAAGATGGGAAACCACAGAAAACCATCTTCAAGGTTGCCGGCGGGGGGATTCGAACCTCCTCGCCTCTCGGATGTGAGTGACTGCCTAGAACCACGCAGTAACAACCACGGCTAACTCACCCGGTGTATAAGCAGTGAACATTTTGAAAGTTTACCGATATTGTTTTTGTAAATCTCATGAACGTACCACTGCTTGGGATGGACATTGAGAATGCTCTGTACCTTACAATAACACAAAATATCTTGTTATTTCATTTGATGGGCTTGGACATCGTGGTCATTCATCTCAGTGTACTTGTGTGTGTTAGGTAGATTTCATTAGAAAGCTAACTATTGCAATGGGTCCCATGTTTCGACTTCGGAAAATTTCGACATATCTTCGCGTTTCACGTCCCCCAGACCCCAAAACCACCGTCAGTTCAAAAGTTTATATATAATTTATGTATATCAGTTTCTTGTGGACACGATAACTGCCGTAATTTTGCACCAATCACTTGGAATTTTTTACCGAATATGTATACCTATAAAATCTCGGTCGAGTTCGTTACTGGGATAAATCGGTCGAAGGGGGTGAAAATGGGGGGCTTTTTTTTTTCGAAAAAGTGAAATATTGCTATAACTCTCTTAATATGTGAAATATCGAATCCGTTCAACGTTCATATTATGTGTCGGATAAAGCCCAAAAATTAATGTTTGAAGATTTTTTTTATAGCACCAACCATTGACCAAAGGGGTGGGAAAAAGTGGGTTTTTCGGGAAACATTAATCATATCTCTCTTAATAGGCACAATATCAAAACCGTACAAAATGGGCAATATTCCCCTAATAATTACCTAAAACTTTTGTCTGAAAGAATTTTTGATATGACCCACCATTACGCCAAGGGACGAGAAAAATGATTTCGGAATTATAAGAAAATGCCAAGAGCTATCAGTGGTTGCCATGGCAACACTACTAAATTGACGAGGCATGAGCCATCAGACGTTGCCATGGCAACGCACTTGCACGAGATCAGATTCAGTATTTCCATCTGACTAAGTGGTTGGTTGGTTGGTTGGTTGGTTGGTTCTTAAGTTTAGGGGCTGCGACAACGCGGTCATGTAGCCCCGTGTAATTTGGGTGTGTGTAGAATCTGTCTGATAACCGGTGTTAATTGTGATGACTGTATTAGTGTGTGTTATCTGTTTGTTAATTTAAGTACTGCAACTAACAATTTTTCAGATAGTTCCTACTTTTGCCGCCAAGCGCCACTGTCAACGACTACGATGCCAAGTTCAGAACTGAGCTACTAGACGCCGCCGCAGTCGGCTCTTGGCAACGAACATAGAAACCTAAGAGCGTTGTATACATTCTTAACCTATCCAATTTAGCTTCACACAGGTGCAATTAGTGGAAGGATATTTAACATGCCATAAATCTATGACATGGGACCGCCGGCTTTACTTCCCCTCCGAAGGAAGGCATACTGAGGGATTTTTAACGCTCTTAAAAATCCGACAGCTTCGGACGGGTTTGAACCCGTTATCTTGGGCATAGAAGCTCAGCATGCTACCGACTACGCCACCGAAGCCGCCTGACAAAGTGGGAAGCGGCTTCGGTGACGTAACTGGTAGCATGCTGAACTTCTATGCCCAATGTCGCGGTTTCAAAGCCGGCCGAAGTCGTCGGATTTTCTAAGAGCGCTAGAATCCCTCAGTATGCTTTCCTTTGGAGGGGAAGTTCCAACGTTCGTTGTGAGTTGCTAGTTGGGGTGGCATCTAGTAGCCAAGTTCACAGCTAGGTGTCGTTGACGGTAGTACCTGGTAGCAACATTAGGAACTACTGCTTGAAATTGACCGTCTGCAGTCCTTACCTGAATTAGGACTAATACAGCCATTACAATTCACACCGTGTATCAGACAGATTCTACACTCACCCAAAGTACACGGGGTTAGATGACCGCGTTGTCGCAGCCCCTAAACTGAGGAACCAACCAAAATCTCTGCGGGAGATATAATTTTGCGTGAAGAAGTAACAGACCGTTACATAGTTACACATCAGTGTCGAAACCTTGCATAAGGATAGTGTGACCACAAGTATAACAAGTAGTTCCGTGAAGAACTATACAGCCTATTTTCATATATCCTGCTCATGTTAATTGTCTCTATCAACATACAAAATTTCAGTTTAATTGCTGTAACTGATTCGTAGATATTGAGAACCGTCTAAATATTTCAGATGGTCGCCAGGTTGGATTTTTATTTTTGTACTATTACATTAAGATTATTGTGTACGTGTGGTATACAAACTTCAATCGCATGATTAGAACACATGAAGTAAAAACGAGATTTTAAAATTACGCACAGCAGCCATCTTGTGATTAAGCAATCAATTGAAATAAATTAAATGCCAGTGGATCAACATTTGTATAAGCATTTAACGTGCAACGTTTCACGGCACTCGGATAGTTAATTCGCGAGAAACGTCCATTTAAATATTTATACTTCGCGTCGCCGCCATGTTGGATTTGTGCTCACCAGGTTACTGAAAGTCCTATGGGTGAACATATGTTCATAGTCTCTATGAACATTAAAAAATCAGTTTGGTTGCTGTAAAAATTCATAGATATTGAGAACCGTCTAAATATTTCGGAAGCTCGCCATTTAGGATTGTTATATGTATAGGCCATAGAGTTATGTACCATTCAAGGACAATTATTGCCTAGCTTCATTATTCAAACTTTCACTTCGATCGCATGATTACGACACAAGAACAAAAACTTAATTTTAAAATTTCGCACAGCCGCCATCTTGAGGTTATGTGAACAATTGAATTAAATTGGATGGCATTGCATTTCAATCTGCAAAATCACTTACTGTACCACATTTCACTGCGCTCAGAGAGTTAAATCACGAGAAAAGTCTATTAAAATATTTCAAATTCGCTTGGTCGCCATGTTCGTTTTGTACTTTACAGGTTTATGAAATATACATAGGTAAACTTGTATCAGTACCCTTTATCATCGTACAAAATTGCATGATGATATCTGTAATAGTTTCGGAGATATAGAATGTCAGTGAAATATTTCGCACAGCCGCCATTTTGAGGTTATGTAAACAATTGAACTAAATTAGACTCCAGTGCACTACAATGTGTATAAACATTTGCTGTACCAAGTTTCATTACGTTTGGATAGTTAAATCGCGAGAAATGTCTATTTCAAAGTCTCAATTTCGCTTGACCGCCATGTTGGTTTTGTAGGCACCAGGTTTTTGAAAGTCTCATAGGTGAACTTCTAGAAGTGCCCTTTATCACCGTGCACAATTTCAGGGCGATATCGGTAATAGTTTCGGAGACATTGATTGCTAGTGAAATATTTCGCACAGCCGCCATGATGGATTGGTGAGACGTAACAAAATTTGAAGGGTACGGTCGAGGTCTCCGGGAATAGTGCTATGAACTTACCGAGTTTCATTGAAATCGCTCCAGCCGTTTAGATTTTATTAGGGGGGGGGGGGACACACACCTCACACACACACACACACACGCGCGCGCGCACGCACGCACACACACACGGACAAAAGGTGATCTCATAAGCCTATTTTTTCAAAATTGAAAATAGTCTAATAAGCATAAAATGACGAAAAACAAAGTTAATTAAGCTCCAATTATAAAATACCTTCTCGCAATAAATGAGGTCTGATCTTTCTACGAAAATCTGCATATTCTGCCTATTATAGCCTATCCCCAAGTTTGTCCGGTGAAATCTACCTACGCCTTCCGGCGTGCCGAAAGGACTTTTTTGAACGTACCAGGTAACGTGTGTTATTATGAGAACTGTGTTAGTGTACGAGGGTAATTCCAAAAGTAAGGTCCGATTCGCCGTAAATATTTGAAAGCGGCGCCAAGGGCAAAACTCGCATGCGTGCCGACTCCTGGCATGCCTTGCACGGCAAAAGCCGCCAGTAGCGTTGTTACTGTTGCTGTGTGCTGTTGATAGTGTCTGTTCACAATATTAAGACAATTAATCAGCCCGCCGATTGTGAAGTAAGAGCAGTGATACGGTTTCTGTCTGCAAGAAACATTTCTGCGGCAGAAATTCACCGGCAGATTACTGAAGTGTACGGTCCTAACATAATGAGTGACAGTAAAGTGCGCAAGTGGATGCGAGCCTTTAATGATGGACGGGAAAATGTGCTCGATGAACCCCGCTCTGGCAGAACATCAGTGATTTCAGACGAGTTGGTTCATGCGGTTGACGACAAAATACGTGAAGATCGACGATTCACTATTTCAGGGACAACGATCAATTAAGCCGCCTACTTCGCTACCCTGACTAAACTTCGACGTGCAATCCAGAATAAGCGACGTGGTCTTTTGTCGTCCGGAGTGTTGTTGTTGCATGACAATGCCAGACCCCATACTGCGAATGACACGCAAACTCTAATCAAGAAATGTGGATGGGAACAGATGGACAACCCACCGTACAGTCCAGACTTGGCGCCTAGTGATTTCCACCTGTTCCGCTACCTAAACGAGTTTCTTGGCGGCAAGCGCTTCGACACAGATGATGAAGTGAAAGAAGCTGTTAAAGACTAGTAAGCTTCGCAGGCGGCCGAGTTCTACGACTTAGGCATTCAAAAGCTTGTGGAACGATGTGACAAATGTGTAAATAAGTATGGAAATTATGTAGAAAAATAGAGAAAGACAAAAGGAATGTCAATAAAACCATTGTTTTGGAAACAATTTTGATTTTGAATGTTTTTTTAACCAGACCTTAGTTTTGGAATAGCCCTCGTATTTGTAATTTAGGTGAGGATTTTGAAGGACGTGGCCGTGGCCTTAAGAAGTCAGGAACCATCCTGGCATTTGCCTGAAGTAAAAGTAGGAAACTATGGACAACCGCTTCCAAGATGACTGCTATAAGAATCAAACCCAGCTCTTTACAGTTTTGCCACACGAGCGTCAGTGTACACCGTTTCAACCCTCAGACCAGAATTTAATTTCTTGGCTGAGCCAAGAATGCTAGCTACTACACCACGAGGTGGTCCTCGTATTTTATGTACGAGTATATTGTGTAATGTACGAGTAAATTAATATTCTCTCAGCCCCTGAAATGAAACAACAACAACCTTGAGCATCGTGTGGACTGGTTATGGAAGTAAAAATATTGACCTTATTGGTTAAACAAAAATATTTCATAATGACTTACTTAATACCTAATTTATTAACACAAAATCTAATTAAAGAATCATCATGTTTCAAATGTCATGGATTCATCTTCAGCATATAATTGGCTGTACTTAAAGGTAATTATTAGAAAAATTACCGGGTGAGTTAGTCGTGCTCGTTACGGCGTGGCTGCAGGCAGTCGCTCACATCCGGGAGGCGAGGAGGTTTGAATTCCCCCGCCGGCAACCTTGGAGATGGTCTTCTGTGGTTTCCCATCTTCCTTCCAGGAAAATGCGGGGATTGGTTACAAACTCTGGCGAGCCGAACATGTCCTCGAACACTCCCGGCACTAAAAACAATACACTAAAAAAAAAAAGAGAAAAAAAAAACTAAATTTACATAAACTAATGTAATCTAATCTATAATAATTCTCGTCTTGAGATTGAATACTCCTATATACAGATATTTGATGATATCCTTACAGTAAAACACACAGCAATATTTCGTCTTGAAAATTTACTGTAAGGGAACGTTTTTTTTTTTTTTTTTTTTTTTACAATTATGTTAACAAGGTTAAAGGTTCATATTGGACATTACATTATCTTTTCATTGAAAATTTTCATGTCTTTTAAATTTATTTTACGCGAATAATACCTTTCTTATAGTTAATTTACGAATCGTAATTTTTCTGTTTGTTGTTGTTGTTGTTGTTGTAAGGATATCCTTACTACTCTTTCTACTTAATATGGTGCGTTTTTCTACCAAGGTCCATACAGTTGCTTCTGGCTTCTATCTGGTGACGAACAGACGTACATCTCTAGTGTTCTTTGTAAGCTCATTGTCACACAATCTTTGGCCACATTGTTTTAATTGTATTGAAATAGGAGGCAAGGCTCCTCACGAAACGTATAGGATTTTTTTTTTAAATATTTTCACATGACAAAATCCCAAGACTATGAATACTATTTATAAGGATATCCTTGTATTAGGGGGCGCTATTGAATGAAGAGATAGGTTAGTAGGAGACATACTAAGACACTCAGGAATAGCATACTTAGATTTGGAAGGAAGGCTCGAGAGGTAGACCAAGGTTAGAATATGTTAAACAGATTGCCTCGGATGTAAGGTGTGCTAGCTATGTTGAGATGAAACAATTAGCTCAGAACAGGGAGGCATGGAGAGTTGCATCAAACCAGTCAAAAGACTGAAGACTCATGCAACAACAACAACAACATCCGCTAATACAGTATATTTATGTAGGTGTATTTTATTTGAACACCAGAATAATTATAAATTAAAATAGGTTTATACTATTTTAGTTTAAAATTTCTGGTAATTATATTTAAGTTAGATTAGTTATTATGTTATTTACTTATATTTGTTTTAAGGGGTGTAACAGCGAGGTCATCTGCCCCTAAGTTAGTCATTTACACGCTGACGATAAATCCATCGAAATTTGAAACATGTTTATGCTTTAATTACATTTTGTTTCAACAAATTTAGTATTGATATGCAATTGTTTCAGTTAATTAAATGACTGGTTATGATCCACAGTGCTTTAACTTACTGTTTAATGCAATTACTTGGGACTTATACCTTAATCCATTAACGCCAAAGCCCCTTTGATGTGGCGAGGAACGAGAAACACGCGTAGTATAGACGGCTGGGTAATTGACGGAACTCGTGCAGCCCATAAATAAGAGGCGCTCTCTCGTAGCTCAATGTCTAGACAAGCTAAACGCTGAGTAATTGCCTAATTGGTGAGCGGCCAGTGTTACATCTCCTCACAGTACTTCTGTTTGCCATCTCCCCCCAGGGGCTTGGGACATCTCTGGTCATCAGTCCGTACACTTGTCTGTTGTCTGTTACAGCTTGTGTGATTGTAATTACTGTATTAGAATTTATGATTGACCGTCAACGAGGCGCAGCGGTAGTGTTCTCGCCTGCTGTGCCCAAGGTTACGGAATCGATTCCCAGCGTAGTCAGTTGGCATTAGAAGGGGCTTAGATGCTAGAGATCTATGTTAAAGACTCACTTCAGGGCAAAATTATGACAACCAGAGTCTCTGAAATCCACAGGAGTTAAAAGCTACGTCAAGCAGTATTATTATTTATTCTTTATTTCTGTTGTCTCTTGTATCTTTCCAGTCGGTCAACACGATTGTGCCCAATGAATGGGCGGTGTACAAGTGAACACACTCGTGGAAAAAATTACAGGTATTACTTAATTATCACACTTAAATTGCCCCATAATTAACTAATACAAGTATTTTTTTTTCAGAAGTGTATTTACATATTTATAGTCTATCTTGTACACCGCCCATTCATTGGGCACAATCGTTTTGACCGACTGGAAAGCTACAAAAGACATTTTTTGTATAGACAACACTGAAAAAGAATGGCTTCAAAACTCGACTTTTCTTTCTTTCTTTCTTTCTTCCTTCCTTCCTTTCTTTCTTTCTTTCTTCCTTCCTTTCTTCATTCCTTCCTTTCTTTCTCTTTCTTTCTTTCTTTCTTTCTTCCTTTCTTTCTCTTTCGTTCTTTCTTTCTTTCTTCCTTCCTTCCTTTCTTTCTCTTTCTTTCTTTCTTTCTTTCTTTCTTTCTTTCTTTCTTTCTTCCTTCCTTCCTTTATTTCTCTTTCTTTCTTTCTTTCTTTCTTTCTTTCTTTCTTTCTTTCTTTCTTCCTTCCTTTCTTTCTTTATTTTTTCCCTTTCTTTCTTTCTCTTCCTTCCTTTCTTTCTTTATTTCTTTCCCTTTCTTTCTTTCCTTCTTTCTTTCTTTCTTTCTTTCTTTCTTTCCTTCCCTTTCTTTCTTTCTTTCTTTCTTTCTCTTCCTTCCTTTCTTTCTTTCGTTATATCTTTCTTTCTTTCTTTCTTTCTTTCTTTCTTTCTTTATTTCTTTCCCTTTCTTTCTTTCTTTCTTTCTTTCTTTCTTTCTCTTCCTTCCTTTCTTTCTTTCGTTATATCTTTCTTTCTTTCTTTCTTTCTTTCTTTCTTTCTTTCTTTCCCTTTCTTTCTTTCTTTCTTTATTTCTTTCTTTCTACCTTTCTTCCTTTCTTTCTTCCTTCCTTCCTTTATTTCTCTTTCTTTCTTTCTTTCTTTCTTTCTTTCTTCCTTCCTTCCTTTCTTTCTTTATTTTTTCCCTTTCTTTCTTTCTTTCTCTTCCTTCCTTTCTTTCTTTATTTCTTTCCCTTCCTTTCTTTCTTTCTTTCTTTCTTTCTTTCTTTCTTTCTTTCTTTCTTTCTATTTATTTCTTTCCCTTTCTTTCTTTCTTTCTTTCTCTTCCTTCCTTTCTTTCTTTCGTTATATCTTTCTTTCTTTCTTTCTTTCTTTCTTTCTTTCTTCGTTATGCCTTGGTTGGCTTGTTAGTTGGCTTGATGACTTTTGCCTTCCTCTTCTCGCAAAATGTCTTCATCAACTCACTGTGTTGCTCCTTGCCTTCATCTTGTACCAGTCCTGCTGCTAGATTTCACCCTAAATGTGTGCTTTAGAGGTTCTGAAGATTTCTCGGGATTTCATGACGTCTCTTCCATGTTCAACTCATTCAGGTCCCCCCTTGTTTTCTCCAGCCAATTTATCTTTGAATTATTTGTATTATTATCTTATTATAATACGCTAAGGTGTATGTTTCACAAAACTCAAGCTTCTAAACCAGAGGGAGTTAGAAGGTGCGGTTTGTACCAAAATCTTCCAAATCGTCTCAATAGTAGGCTTGCAGGAAAAATCTTGCATTTCTTGAAAAGTCAACGGTAATATATGTATTTGTTTATAAAGTGCTTTTACACAATTAAACAAGACGATAGCCCCTGGCAGAACTGTGTCGCGTAAAGCCCGCATAGCACTACGGCCAAGCGGGTAGTCTGTACACATGGGGTGCTCACAACCCATTATGCGAGAGTTTTCGCACGGGTCCACTAGTTTGTATTAATAATATTGAATAATCATTTTGCCAGTCTATTGTTGTCCATCCTTAATATGTGCCAAAAAAATGTCAACTGTTTCCTGCTTACAGTGTTTGTGAAACTGTCTGTGAGACTATAGAGAACTGCAGTTCGTCTCTTGATCCAAATTCCATTTTTTGTGTAGGGCCCAATATTTTTCTAAGAATTATGCGTTCTTGCATTTCAATGTCTGCATTTTTTGAATGGCCTCCTTAAGTTATGGTTTCTGATGCATCGCCTATAGAGATTCTGGGAGGACAACGGTTTCGTATTGCTTCAGTTTTGCATTACGTGACGTCACTCTTTTATTGTAGTGATTTCACGTTAGTCTCAACATTCTTTGAAGTCTTGAGGTTATTTATGCGTTGGCCAAACTGTCCAATCCTGATGGTTGAATTATTTCTCCAAGGTATAGTTATTATAATTGCCATTATTATTATTATTTAGGGCTTAGAATTGAAGAGGTACCGCAGGACTTGAAGTAAGTTGTCATACTGGCATTTAACTATAGTAAATATGGAAATGCCTGGGAAGAAATCATATTCAGAATGGCCAATGTCAGCACTGACATTCAAACCGCAGCCCTCTATTGCAGTCGTGATTTGACACTCTTGGCTAAGCCTCTGGGTCTCTTTCTTTTCCGTGTCCGGGAGACACACTAAATTCTTCCTTTCCAGAACTCTGCAGCTCTTATCCCTCGGTCTGTGGGCAACATAAGGTCTTCCTGGCCAGATCTTTGCACGTGAGCAGGTGTTGTGGAGTCTGGATTTCTCCACAGGCACATCGAGGATCTTCTGCATAACCCCACTTCACAAGGTTGCTACGACACTTAGGCACTCCTGTTCTCATCCGGTTTAAGGACCTCCAGGTGGTATAAGGCAAATGACTACCACTGCTCAGTTCTTCTTTAGGGGTAAACCCCTCTGGTACTATTTGTTTCCAGAGTGACACACGCCGGACGTCTGGCTTGGTATGGAGGGGTGAATGCACTTAATAGATGTACGGTATATCTACACCTTGTTATTCCAGTTTCAACGAATTGAGGATGAGATCCGATGTATTTGTTTACAGCTGGTGGTTTTTACGGCGAGATGCCCTTCCTGACGACAACCTCTTGAGAGGAGTTAATGAGAGAATGAAGATGAACTAAACTGAGCTAGGAGTTGGAAGGAAGCGGCCGTGAGCTAGTAGGGGGTACTGTCCCGGCAATTACCTGGAACTAAAATTAGGGAAACCACAGAAAAGGATTTTAACGGCTCGAACCAACGTCTATTGGGTCTGCTGAGAGCCTGAACCCATGGCCTAGAGCTATGCCTTA
Source organism: Meconema thalassinum (assembly GCA_946902985.2). Classification (NCBI taxonomy): domain Eukaryota; kingdom Metazoa; phylum Arthropoda; class Insecta; order Orthoptera; family Tettigoniidae; genus Meconema; species Meconema thalassinum. Next base: position 471,260,075 of record OX336388.2, on the reverse strand, counting down.
GCGAGCATGTAATAGATCTCCAACGTAAAATAGCAAAGGGGAGGAAGATACAAGCTGATAGAAGGAAATTGCATGCTGAAGCAGTGCCGAGTCATCGTCAACACGTGAAGTGAGCTGTAAGCGATTTGCATGAAACCTGACTGGTGGTGTGTGACAACATGCTAAAACATCTTTGAATGGCGACCACAGAGTTGAATGTTAATGAGCTTTAACATCGTGAGATATGGACTTGAATATACTGTTCTTCGCTCTCCACTCTGGTTTGGTTGGTTCCTCAGTTTAAGGGCTGCGACAACGCGGTCATGTAGCTCCGTATACTTTGAGTGTGTGTAGAATCTGTGTTAATTGTGATGGCTGTATCAGTGTGTGTTATCTGTTTTTTTTTATTCAGGTAGGGACTGCAGACATTCGATTTTAAAATAGTTCCAACTTTTGCTACCAAACGCCACCGTCAACGACCAATTAGTTCTGAACTTGGTTATTAGATGTGACCGCAGTCGGCTCCTGGCGTCAGTCAAATCTAACCTATAATTTAGCTTTCACACAAGTGAAATTAGTGGAAGGTTCTTTATCATGCCATAAATCTTTGACATGGGACCGCCGCGCCGGCTTTACTTCCCCTCTTCTCGTCCAACGGAGCCAACCACTAAACACAACACACAATCCTCGCTACGATCCCTTTGCAATGCGGCTATCACAAGAGTTTGGTCCATTGAAGCAAGATCCTGAAGGGTAAGCATTTCACCACTCAGGGGTGTAAAACTCCTCCCGAACGCGGGAGTGTAAATTTATAAACTGCAGCTGCTGACCTTCCAGATTAAACTTTTTTTGTTTAAGGCTTTAAATCTTGAAATAACACGTTAATATAGACTTAACGCTACATTTAAAAATAACTAAATAAATAATTATTCATTATTTCTAATTAAAATACAAAATACAATCAGAATATAACTACAACATGAAACATTTGTCAAAAGACCCGAACACTGACTGCCGTCGATCTTTGTTTACAAACTCTTGAGAAAGACGCGTCTAGTTTGTCTATCATTTCCGAGTAGGTAGACAGCAATAGTTCCGTCTAATTTGTCTGACCGTAGATCAGAGGTGGTCTTCCCGTTTCATCACCGAAAAACTTATCTCTGCAGAACAGCCTGAAGGAGGTACAACGAGCAGATTCACGGTCATCACACTGGCAACTGTACAGACTTCACAAATTTAAACGAAGTAATCAACAAAGTTTAGACAGAAACTGATGAAATGCTGGAGCTCCACCGACTTGGATAAACACGACAAAAGCGTAACACCAAATGTCAAATTTCTGACCGCATCACTGCTTTTCGGTGCAAAGCAGGACGCATGCGCGGGATGCGCGAGGGAAGAGTTGTGTTATTTTACCTTGTCTGTTTCACAAAAAAAAAAAAAAAAAAAAACGGTGCACGCTCTGTTGTTACCCGGCAGGGGTAATTTAATTAATTTAGTCGTGTCAGAGAACATACATCATAAAACAATAGAAAAACAAGTAGTTCCGTGAAGAACTATACAGTCTATTTTCATATATCCTACTTATGTTAACTGCCACTATCAACATACAAAATTTCAGTTTGATTGCTGTAATAGATTCGTAGATATTGAGAACCGGCTAAATATTTCGGATGGTTGCCATGTTGGATTTTATATATGTAGGTCCTAAAGTTATGTACTGTTACATGAAGAATATTGTGTACGTGTAGCATTCAAACTTCAATCGCATGATTAGGACACAAGAAGTAAAAACGAGATTTTAAAATTTTGCACAGCTGCCATCTTGTGGTTATAGAAACAATTCAAATAAATTAGATGCCAGTGGATTAACATTCGTATAAGGATTTACTGTACAAAGTTTCACTGCACTCAGATGGTTAAATTGCGAGAAACGTTCATGTGAATATTTATACTTCGCGTCGCCGCCATGTTGGATTTGTGATCACCAGGTTATTAAAGTCCTATAGGCGAACTTAAGTTCATAGCCCCTGTGAACATAAAAAATTCAGTTTGATTACTATAATAGATTCGTAGATATCAGAGCCGTCTAAATATTTCGGATGGTCGCCATGTTGGATTGTTAAATGTATAGGCCATAGAGTCATGTACCATTAAAGGAAAATTATTGCGTAGGTTAATTATTCAAACTTTCACTTCGATCGCATGATTACGACACAAGAAATAAAAACTTTATTTTCGAAATTCGCACAGCCGCCATCTTGAAGTTATGTAAACAATTGAACTAAATTAGATACCAGTGCATTACAATGTGTATACGCATTTCCTGTACCAGATTTCATTGCGTTTAGAACATTAAATCGCGAGAAAGGTCTATTTAAAATGTTCAAATTCGCTTGGCCGCCATGTTCGTTTTTTAGTTAACCGGTTTTTGAAAGTCTTATAGATGAACTTCCAGTAGTGCCCTTTATCTCCGTACAAAATTTCAGGGTGATACCGCTAATAGTTTCAGAGATATAGAATGCCGGTGAAATATTTCGCACATCCGCCATCATGTGGTTATGTAAACAATTGAACGAAGTTAGATGTCGGTGCATTAGAATGTGTATTTACATATACTGTACCAAGTTTTATTGCGTTTGGTTGGTTAAATCGCCAGAAACGTCTATTTAAAAGCCGCAAATTCGCGTGGCCGCCATTTTGGTTTTGTAGTTACCAGTTTTTCAAAAGGTACATAGGTGAACTTCTAGTAGTTTCCTTTATCACCGTAATAAATTCCAGGGTGATACCGGGAATGGTTTCGGAGATATTGAATGGTGGTGAAATATTTCGCACAGCCGCCATGTTGGATTGGTGAGACGTAACAAAATTTGAAGGGCACGGTCGGGGTCGCCCGGAATAGTGCTATGTACTTACCGAGTTTCATTGAAATCGCTCCAGCCGTTCAGATTTTATTAGGGGGACACACACACACACACACACACACCTCACACACACACACACACACACACACACACACGCACACACACACGGACAAAAGGTGATCTCATAAGCCTTTTTTTTTTTTCAAAATTGAAAATAGGCTAATTACATTTGGTACCATAAGAAAACCATGAAATCCCTGTATACATTGCATAATTGATTATATTATACACGCACTCATACTCAAATCAAATACTGAGACCAGAATGTGGCCAACTCGCAAGCTTCAGGAGTTCCGTACATCAGATTACGTGGAGAACATGACATGTTCATTACTAGGGCTCGGATTTTTAGGTGCTAAAAATCGGGAAAATATTTATTTTTTATTTATTAAAAATACCTGAAACATGTGACAAAAAAGTAAAAATATTTAATTATAATTTAGTTTATTAATGAGAATATAAACAATATGCAGTACTCACGGATGCAATTTATGCTATGTCTCACTGACTGCTGAAGCATTACAATACACAACGAGTTACATCTTCAGGTTGTCCTTCACAAATGACCGATGATCATCGCGAAATCTTCTTCCGAAGGCGCGAAACTCCGGCAATATGTTTCTTGCCCTTGAGGTGTTGTGTAACTTGAGATCGCTGTTCAGCCTTGATGGCTTTCCCACATGGTTGGCACAACAGAACGCCCCCATCAGAAGTAAAATTATCTTTAAATTCTGCAACATACTGCCGCGGACGATAACTTGTAATTGTATTTACTTTAGGCATCGTAGAACCGCCTTACAATTCACAGTGCCAGAAATGAACTGCATGTGAATGACACTGGTTCCAGGTAGCTTGGCGGGGGAGGGGGAAGTCTAGCATGTGGTGCAATATGGCTATGGACGAGGAACTCCCGGCTTCCACAGTGAGTGGCACGAGGTGACGAGGAAGAATACAGTTACAAGCTGACATACGCTCTGCATGAAGATTAGATAGCTCACAGGTTCTTCCGCGTTGAAGTAACACAGAACAAAAACCCAATAAACCCAATGTGCGAATAAGTGATAAGCAGGAATTTATGTATTTATAGAAAAAAATGTTTAAAATATATATTTACATAAAAAATATTTATTTACCTAAAAATCCGAGCCCTATTCATTACATTATAATGGGACACAACCCGCAAACGAGGAGGTGACTTATAGTCTGCTCCTCACCACACTCACACAAAGTCGAGTCACAAGCAAGTCCCCACTTTTTCAAATTTGTCTTCGACCTCCCCACTCCTGTGCGCAGATTGTTGAGGGTCTTCCACGTTGACCAGGTTTCTTCGTGTCCAGCGGGCGGGTGTTCAGATGGTAGCGTCCATCCTGCAGAGTCGTTAGATCTGGAGCGCAAAGAGAGCAATCTAAACACTTCAGTGGCGTGAAGAAAACTTCTTCTTGATTTGAGTCTTTGAGCTGCAGGTAAGTAACCATACAAAGGATGGGTCTGTTGGGTTAAAGCTTTGGATTTCTCTAATCTGGCTGCCGATTCACGGCGGATATCTGGAGGTGAGATACCCGTCAGATAGTATATTTTATCAAGCGGCGTAATGATTATGTGTGTTGTGTGTCACAGTATCTTACCTCACTTTTAAACCGGGTCTCACAGGTAAAGCAGTAGATCGAAAACTGTACCTTTTCGTGATAAGGGGACAGAGCTCAAAGCGTCCCGGCTCAGTTGGCACCTCGGCGGGGAACCGGGGGAGGGGATGAAAACAGGATGTTTGTTCGGTAGAAAAAAGAAATTATGACTAAGCAAGGCAAAATGGCTTTTCCGAAGGGAAGCGAATATTATTCTCAATGTATAATAACTTGTAGAGGAAGATTGCATCACGTTTGTTGTTGTTGTAGTTGCTGTTAATTCATTTTAGGTACTTGGGACATTTTGGTCATTAGCTCCGTGTAGTTGGGTGCGCCTCACTCGGAAGTGATGGGCTCCATCTCGGCAACGCTGTACAGCTTCCGGCGCATCGGCTACCTGCGGAACCATGCCTTATTTTCCCGTACAAATACAAACCTATATAAAATAAGTGAATTAATTTACATATTTCACAGTCATACAACATAACTTTTTGACGTATAAGGATTACAACGTGACCAAGAACTACATTGACCAACCACCCCGAGCCGAGAAAAAGTTACTTTACATGAATGATAACAACTTTGTTTCTTGGACACACAAAATTTTGAAATGAATAAACCAGATATAAAACATTCCAATGTATATTGTGTTAAAATTTGGATTCGCTGTGATGACGGGTTTTTGAGATAATACTGCTTAATTGTGACGCATGGTTGAAACACGCTTAAAAACGGGGACTTTTTGTGTTCCAACTGCGATAAAAAGTATTAAAATATAAATTTAAAATACCAAACCTACATGAGCTAACTTAAAATAGAACGACAAAAATGATGATGTTATTGAATTCAATGTGGGTCTATTGGTTACTTCACAAACAACCTTCAAACTCGAGTGCACATAATACTTTGGTCTACATTAGGCACTATCTCATCATTTGCTAGAAGGGAGTGTTGAAAGCACACTCAGGATAGCCGCTGTCAGCGCCGGGTTTTGAACCTCCAATCTAAGGACTTCCTGCAGCTCCCCATCACGCTCATGGTGAGTGATTTAACTTTCGGGGCTACGCCAGGGTCATTAAAAGGGATCTTTAACCAATACATTATTATATGTCGGCATGTGGATGGTGAGTAATCATTTGGACCTGTGCTCTACTCGACGATTTTCTCCGGGAGGTCACTGCAGGCCCGTTTATGATTGAATACCGGGTCTTTGTCGGGGATATGAAGAACTCTATTATAAGACTCGTGAGTCTTATTTTCAGAATGATTCTCGTAGAGGATGCGACCCACAAAGCACGCTCTCCCACGACAATGTGAGCACGGTAATTGCGTGGACAAAAGAGGAGCATCACAAAGGGACAACTGTATTACCACTCGCTATAGTGAAAGAATGTAAATCGCCGTCATTAGAACTCACCTGAATGCTATCTCCGGGTTTAGGAACCGATAACCTAGATGTTAGGCCCCTTAAAACAACGATTATCACCATTATCATGTCTCTGGATCGGCAGGGAGTTGATTTAGCGTGGATACAGTGTAGTAGTTAAAGGCTTACATTCGATACAATCTGTTTAAAATATTCTACCCTTGGTCTACCTCTACAGTTCTTGTCCTTGACCCTTCCTTCCAGAAGTAAGTTTGACATTAATGGGTGTTTTAGTATGTGTCCTACCAACCTATCTCATCTCTTCATCCCCCCCAGGGGCTAACATTTTGTGGGACGTGGATTGGCGCCCTCGGGACCCCAGCTGAGTCCGGCATCGCTTCCACTTACTTGTGCCGGGCTCCTCACCGTCTTCTTTCATATCGACCTCCCTTGGTCACCTCTTGTTCTTTTCCGACCCCGACGGTATTAGTGTATCCGAGGCCTAGGGAGTCTTTTACTTTCCCGCCTTAAATGGCCCTTGTCTCATCTTTCCTGATCCCTCCTTCTTCGAGGGGTCAGACCTCTTGTATTCTTTTCATTATATTTCCATTTCTCTTTAAGATTCCCGCACTGTTTTTTGTTACTTGGCTCCCCGTGTATCTAAATTCCCTTTACGTTTTGTTTTTTGTTTTTGTTTTTGTTTTTTGTTTGCATCTACACTACATTTTGTAGGTATTTTTAATCTACGTTGCATTTTGTGAGTTTTTGCGATCTAAATTGCATTTCACGATTGTTTTCAACCTCAATTGCATTTTGTAAAGATTGACAATCTAAATTGCTTTTTAGTAAGTCTTTCAATGTAGGAGCAGGGCATTTTAGTGAGTATTTTGAATTTCAATTGCATTTTGTAAGTATTTTAAACCAAAACCGCATTTCGCAAGAATTTTAAATCTAAATTGCATTTTGTGTGATGGGCATTTTGCAAGTATTTTGATTCTCAATTGCATTTTGTGGGTATTTTGAATCTAAATTACATTTTGTCAAGTATTTTCAATCTAAATTGCATTTTGTAAATATTGTCAATCCAAATGAGTAGTTTGAATCACCCGTACATTTTGTAAGCATTTTCAATTTCAATTGCATTTTGCAAGTATTTTGAATTTCAATTGCACTTTGTGAATATTTTGGGTTGGAAATGGGATCTTTCAATCTGAATTTCAATGTGTATTTTCAATTTCAATTACATTTTGTAAGTATTTTAAACCTCAATTGCATTTTGTACGTATTTTCGATCTGATTTGCATTTTGTAAGTATTTCGACTCTACATTGCATTTTGTACGTATTTTGAACCTAGCCTACATTTTTTGCGTATTTTTTAATCTATTCCTTTTGTGAATCTTTTCGTTCTAAATTCCCTTTTGCAAGAACATTTTGTGAGTTGTTTCAATCTGAGTTCCTTTTTGTAAGTATTTTCCGTCTCACTTAATTTTCCTTCTGGTGTCCATTTCATTGTCATTTTCGCTATCACCCAGATCATTAGGGGCCGATAACCTAGATGTTAGGCCCCTTAAAACAACAATCATCATCATCATCATCATCTTCTCTTCATTAACACTCGCCAGAAGCATCTGTCCTCTCCCACTAGACTTAATACCTCTTCATTTGTTACTCTAGCTACCCATCTGATCTTCATCATTCTCCTGTAACACCACATTTCAAATGCTTCTGTTCTCTTTTCTGCTGCACCAAGTTTCACTTCTGTACAGCGCCACACTCCAGACAAAAGGTTTCAAATGAGTGCGACAGGCTTCGGCAGCCGGCACAGTTCATATCCTCGCCGCTAGATGAGGGCTTCATTCATTCCATTCACTGACCCGGTCGGTCGACTGGAAGCAGGCTGTGGATTTTCAATACATAATTCGATATTTGATATCAACAGTTTTCTGTAGGAATGCATTCCTTTCCTAAGCCAACCTACTTTTTATATCCTCTTTGCTACGTCCATTACTGGTCATTTTACTCTGCAATCAGAAATAATGTCCAGGTCAGCCATTATGAACGCTATTCGACCCCTCCTTTGCTATCAGGGCAGACACAACGACGCGCTGTTTGTCGTAAATTCGTTATAAAATGAATTACGGACCGCCCATATTGTGTGCAAAACACTGGGGGGGGGTCATATCCTTGACACAGTGTGGAGACAATGACCCGAAGATTGGTTCGATCCTAGATAGACTCATATTTTAACTGAAGGACTGAGAACCGAGTGCCATTGTTTTGAAGAAAACGTTAATTTATTTCAACATGTCACAACCCGTTACTGAATCCTATTTAACAGCACGCCCCTCAGTCCTTCCATCCTATGGTCCAACTCTTGGTGTAGCGGCTAGCGTTCAAGCCTGACGGCCTGGAGGTCCGGGTTCGATCCTCGGCCCTGCCAAGAAATTTAATTCTAGTCTGAGGCCTGGAACGGGGTATAATCTGCCTCGTGAGGCAAATATGAGAAGATGGTGGATTAGATTCCCATCTCAGCCATACTGGAAGTGGTTTTCCGTGGTTTCGCCACTTCCAATCCATGAAATGCCGGGATTGTTCCTAACTTAAGGCCACGTCTCCCTCCTTTCCAATCCTCACCTGAATTACAAATACGCACACTACTACTACTACTACTACTACTACAGACACTACAATAACACAGGTTATCAGACAAATTTTACATAGCCTACACCTTAGCACGAAACTACTGTAAATGACCACGATGTCCATGCCCCGCAAATGAAACAACAAGAGTCCTTACATCCTAAGACTTTGTTAATACGTTTTAGGGGCTTGGGTGATCCTTATCATCAACCCCAGCCCCATGCACTTGGTTGCGTGTTAAATTTGTCTCATAACATGTGTTTCTGTGGTGATTGTAGTAGTGTGTGTGACTGTAATTATGAGCCAGCTTGGTGTCCTGCGCGAAACCCCATACAACACACGGCACAGACCTAGAAAAATTGCTGAGTTTTAATTCACTGGCCGTGAAAGCCAATATACCATCTTTTTGTAATTATGAGGTTCAGGGATATGGTAGGTCCCGTTGGACTTAAAATAAGGTACTATCTCGGCATTTGCCTGGAGGGGAGAGTGGGAAAACCCGGGATAAAACCACACTCAACATGTCTGTGTCAGCACTGGGAATCGAACCTCGAATTACCGAACTTGCTGCAGCTCCCCACGTATACCTGCTCGCGAACCACTGAATACAGGATTACCGTGGTCTGTGTGCGGTTAATAATTCCCATAAATTTCTTCTTGTACTTCATACATGGAAACTCCATTTAATAAGTGAGAGTGGTTTTAAATGGAAAAGACCGGTGTAATATGAAAATGAAAATAGATTGTTTATTTCTTCACTGAACTACTTGTTTAAATATATATTACTTCATGATAAGCGATTTAACGGCTGCGCAGTGGGGTGTGTGCAAGGAAGTTTTTGGTACACGACCTACATTGTGATAAAATATAGAACAACGATTTTAAACTCAAAACTTGTGTCTAAACTTTGGAGTCAATTTAGGCAAAAAACGTAAAAATAATAATTTAGAATAAAAAAGAAATGGTGTTTACTCCAAAACCAAAAAACCAAACCTCGTGGCACAACAGCCCTTGAAGGGCCTAGGCCTACCAAGCGACCGCTGCCCAGCCATTTGGCCTGCACATTGTATGGGGTGTCGCGTCGGGTGCCCGCGGCCTTAATCTTCGTCTACGTGACCGGAGCGCAGCCTCACTGTCCAGACAGCTGCTAAATTGTCCTCACAAGCCTGTGTGCACCCCGTTTCAGCTCCCACGTCAGTCTCTAAAATCCTTGACGGAGCCGGGAATCAAAACCGGGGCCTCCGGGTGCGAGGCAGGTGCACTACTTCAACACCACAGGACTGGCTTTCATCGTCACTCACACCAACACATCGCCGTGTCTGGAAAGTCACATGACGAGGCTTATCTACAATACATGAACACAACACTAAGGAATGGTGTACCAGTACATGGTACTGACTTACTGTATCTACTTACCGATTGACCGGTTCAATAGAACATCAGTAAAATGTGTTATATTTCGGAAATGAACATGCGTATATCCTATAGTTTACGATACATACATACAAAATTGTGGCTGAATACCTCAATTTTTTACCCCTAAAATCATTTACATCTACCACCACTACAATGGAAAATTCATTGCTAGAACATATAACTTTCCGATCTCGCGAGATCACATCTTTCTGTTACGAGTCACAGGAGTTAATTTTAAGAAAAATCAAATGCACGGCTTCTATAATTTACAAAGGATAAGCTTCAGAATTCAATGACGTTAAATATTATTATTATTATAATGGTTCATTATACGAAGCTTCTCTTCGACCGGTTGAGTAGGACACGACATTGAAATCGCTCCTGCTTTTTATGTTTTATTTGGCGACAGACACACACACACGCACACACGTGCGAACTGACGCCATCTTGAATTTTTGAAAACAAATGAATAACATTGTATGCCTAAGCTCTGAATTAAAAGTTCGCTGGGCATATTTCACTGCTCTCGGATGGTTAGATCGCCAGATAAGTAATTTTAAATATTTGAATATTGCATGGCTATATGGTTATGTAGGCCTATTTAATCAAATTTTTGAAAGTAACATAGGTTAACTTTCTATACTATCCTCCATCACCATACAAAATTTGAGTTTTATAGCGATAATGGTTTTGGGAGATAGTGAATGTCGGTGAAATTAGGAACAGATGACCTCGTTGTTCCGTCCCTTAAAACAACAAGAACTAACTAAAATCGATGAAATAGTTTGCGCATCCGCCATGATGGCTTGGGAACACTTATAAAATATGAAAGGCACGGTCGAGGTCGGACAAGGTAGTAGTAAATCTTTACCAAGTTTCATTGAAATCTCTCCAGCTTTTTATGTTTTATTTGGCGACAGACACACTCACGCGCACACACGTGCGAAGAAAGGGTGATATCATGAGTCTATATTTCATAAATGAAAATAGGCTGAAAAAACAAGGGGAGGGGTTGTGACCACATTCAACAGTCACCTCTCTGCGGGCGTCCATGTAATAAAATATACTGCACTGCTATATCTTAGGGCTAAGGACAAGATACAGCGAGGCCACGTGATGCATATCCGCGTGCAACAGATGTCTCATGGCTGCATCGAAACGTCGCTCGTCTTGTGGGCGACAACAGATGTTAAGGCTGTGCGGTCAAAAATTAAAATTTTGTTTTTATTTTTATTTTTACTCTTAATCTCTAATGTAGGTCTTTGTGAGACATTATATGCGTTTTGCAGAAAATAACGACGGCTCGTTTGCTGAGGACATGGCTTCAAAGTGGCTATTTTGAGCGTTAAAGGTACAATCTCCACGACGAAACTAATAATCGGAAGACACCGAAATTTCTCTACAACAACCCCTGTAGTAGTACCTGCAATAGGAACAATTCTTATTTCGAAATTCAAATTTTGTATTAACCTCTTCAGATTTGAATACCATTTTTAGTGAGAAAAAATTGTTATATTAACTTCAAAGTTAGATTAATTTGAAGTGGATCTTATTCTGAGCAGTAGAAAAGTTTGATAAAGAAAATTGGTTCAGCGATATACCCGTGGTGCATGCTCCTTTCAGACTCTAAAAAACGTTGGCTGAATCAGTCACACACACATACACACATGCCCGCACACACACAGCGGTAAGACAAGGTCTTGGGCAAGAGCGCTCTCCGGCACCTGCCTTCCCCTCTCCATCAACACCTTTGCTATCGCAGCTTCCGCCCCCCTCCCACCCTGACTCATCCTGCCAGGCTACACGACCACAGTCTAGAGGAAATCGTAGAAGTGTTATTGTCTCACCCATTACTCCATACAGAATGTTAAAAATTATTTATCAGTTACTTTATAAAATTCTGTAAGTTATATTAGCAGAATAAAACATGTTTATGATCAATAGAACTTTATGTGAGTTGTAATCTTCAAAATTACGGGGCTACATGACCGCGTTGTCGCAGCCCCTAAACTTAAGAACCAACCAACCAATCTTCAAAATATATCAATATAATATATATACTAATATAATAAAGCTGAAGAGTTGATGTGTTTGTTTGTGTGTTTAAACGCGCTAATCTCTGAAACTACCAGTCGGATTCGAAAAATTCTTTTTTTATATGATAGCCAGATTCAAGAGGAATAGTTTAGGCTATGTTAAATTGCGGACAGCCCACTCCGTTTCCTGCATTTAGGCCCTTTGGCACAAATCTACACCGTTTCACCGATCAGAACCAAAATTTGTATACATATCCTTTGGAACCCTGCGAGTAACACTGTCTGCATGAAATTTATGACAGACCGGTCTATTCCCTGCATTTAGGCCCTTGGGCAAAAATCTACACCTTTTCACCAATCTGAACCAAAATGTGTATACATAGCCTTTGGAACCCTACGAGTAACACTGTTTACATGACATTTCAGACAGACCACTCCATTCCCTGCATTTATGCCCTTTGGCACAAATCTACACCGTTTCACTGATCTGAACCAAAATTTGAATATTACCCTTTGGAACCCTGCGAGTGACATAGTGTACATGAAATTTCGGACAGACCATCCATTCCCTGCATTTAGGCCCTTTGGCACAAATCTACAACGTTTCACCGATCCGAACCAACATTTGTATACACACCCTTTGGAACACTGCGGGTAACACTGTCCACTTTAAATTTCGGATAGACCAATTAATTCCCTGCATTTAGGCCCTTTGACACAAATCTACACCGTTTCACCGATCTGAACCAAAATGTGTATACTTACCCTTTGGAACCCTGCGAGTAACACTGTTTACATGAAATTCCGGACAGACCACTCCATTCCCTGCACGTATGCCCTTCGGCACAAATCTACACCGTTTCACCAAGCTGAACCAAAATGTGTATACTTACCCTTTGGAACCCTACGAGGAACACTGTCTGCATGAAATTTCGGACAGACCACTCCATTTCCTGCATTTAGGCCCTTTAGCACAAATCTACACCGTTTCACCGATCTGGACCAAAATTTGTATACTTACCCTTTGGAACCCTGCGAGTAACACTGTCAGCATGAAATTTCGGACAGACCACTCCATTCCCTGCATTTAGGCCATTTGGCACAAATCTACGCCGTTTCACCGATCTGAACCAACCATTCCCTGCATTAGGTCCATTGGCATAAATCTACACCGATTCACCGCTGAATCACATTTTGTACACTTACCCTTTGGAACCCTGCGGGTGACAATGTCCACTTTAAATTTGGGACAGACCACTCCATTTCCTGCACTTAGGCCCTTTATCACATATCTACACCGTTCCTCCTAATTGCACCAAATTATACATACACTTTGAAACCCTGCTGGTAACACTGTCCACTTGATATTTTGGACAACGCTCTCCATTCCCTACATTTAGAATAACAAACAAACTTAAATTGAAAACCATGTATTAAGGCCCTAGAATCATTCATGTCTGTAGTAGTGTAAATGTAGGAGTATTTTAATAAGTCTATTGTTGACTGGCAATTAGGGCTGCATCACGTCGCCCCTGCCAGTGTTCTGGTGCAGAATAGCGAAAATAGTTGAATCTTGCGCTGCTTATAAATTGCAGTCAAGGGGAGTAATTAGTGCAAAAAGACTTCTTTTGACCCTTAAAACAGTTATCATCATGAACATATTATGCATCTGAATAAGTGCAATGGTGTTGGTGCAATACATTGAGGTTATCAGCTGCAATAAGCGTTGGTGCTTTCAAATTTACCGTAATTTATTCCGAAAATTATCGTTGAGCGCTATATGGCCATAAATGATACTATTGCTACCTCAGGAGCTCGGGACAGCCGAAGTTTTCCAAAGGGTTCTGATTCTTTTCCTACGGCGCTATGCGACAAAAGACGACACTATTGGTCTCTACATCTCTAACAGACAATGAGATATAGGCCCTAGGCTGTGTCTTTTATTTCACTTATCACTCTTTCTAATCATTTTTAGGAATGTGTTTGTAAATTACATGTGTCAGTGCTGTAGTTAGTAAATAGCCGTTTCCCTATTCATTATTATCATTATTATCATTAGGAGAAAATGATCTAAATGTTACGTCCATTATACTGTACTGCTTATCACCCTCACTACATCCACCACCACCAACACCACCACCTCCACCACAAAAAGTTGTATTTTTTTTCTTTCGGGTAGCTTAAGTATCATATGCCAGTTCTGTAAAAGTATTCATTATCATCCATAAAACAAATAAATCCACCGGGCGAAGCCGGGCACTGCTACTAGTTTATATATATATTACAATTTGCCTTACGTGGGAAGGAAGCGGCTGTGACCTTAATTAAGGTACAGCGCCCATTTGCCTGGTGTGAAAATGAGAAAGCAGGGAAAACCATCTCCAGGGCTACTGACAGGGGGGGGGGGGTTCGGACCCACTATATCCGGAATGAAAGCTCTCAGCTCCACAACCCTAACCGCACGGCCAGCTCTCTCCGTCAATCATATCATACTATATCATAATATAATCTTTTTATTGGGCTGGACCGAGGGAGAGTGCCTAGTCCTCAAATTGGTAATACGCAGGGCCGTCGCGAGACGTGCGGTCTCGCCAGGCCCCGCGCTTCAGGCCATTTTTTTTTTCATAAATGTAAATAAATAAATAAATAAATAAATAAATAAATAAATAAATAAATAAATAAAGATAGTGTGTTTGATTCAGTCCAGCCCAAATTAAAATTTGTCCTCCGCTATGTTGATATGATAGCAGAAACTCCAAGGATCGTCGAATCGTTCATCGAGTTTTTGGAGGTACACGACACTACGGGAATGGGGTTAGCTGAGGTTTTAGAAGGCGTATTGGAGGATAATGATCTTGATATCATGGACTGTTGGGGACAAGGGTATGACAAGGGTGCTAATATGAAGTCTACGTGTAAGGATGTGCAGATGCGAGTAACAATACTAATAAACGAACAATGTTCAAGGCATTGCATATAATCTTAACTTACTTTTGGGTGACATGGTTAATGCAATAAGAACGCTTTGGCATTTCTTCGTATAGTTCAGCGCCTGAACACTTTGTTTGTAGCTTCCACGGAAAGGTGGGACATTTTGTGCGAACTATGTCCTGGCCTCCTCACACTAAAATCATTAGCTAGCACGAGATGGGAATGTTGAATTGGCAGTGCCAAGCCCATCGGGTACCAGTTAGGCAAAGTAAACGAAGCTCTAGAAGAATTGGCAGAAACTACCAAATATCCTGTTACCCGGTCAGAGGCCCAATCTTTGTTGCTTCATACAAGTTCGTATAAATTTGTTTTAAGCTTCGTTATCTGGTACGATATTTAATTTTCTGTAAACTCAACAAGTAAAACTCTCCAATCTGAGAAGACTTCGTTAGATACGGCTTTAACCGAACATCAGGGCCTAAAGTCATTTTTTCAAAAGTATCGCAACACTGGCTTTGACAGTGCAATGTCCACCGGTAGAGAAATAATGGAAAATTTGGGCTATGCAAATAAATTTTCTATTCGCCGTCAAGGCAATCGCAAAAGGTTCCTTGATGAAATAAAACGGCAAAATGATCAGCATGTGGAAAAAACTGAAGAGGAACTTTAAAAAGAAGCTGAAAATAAATTTCGGGTAATTTACTTTTTGTCTGTCGTAGATACTGCACTGAGCTGCGTAGAAAATAGATTTAACGAAGTTAATTTTTTTTCGGAATACTTTGGATTTCCCTTTGATCCTTCCAAGCTTTCCAATTTGGAGTAAAGTCAATTGAAATACCATTGTCAAACATTCTCTAATTTTCTAAAAGACGGGGAGCTTGAAGATTTGGATGCAGAGGATCTTTTTCTGGAGCAACAATTATTTAGGTACGCTGTTCCGCAATCTGTAAAATGTGCTTGCGGTGCACTAGAGTACTTAGCCCCGATAAAGGAGTCCTATCCTAATTTAACGACGGCATATCGAATTATGCTTACAATTCGTATAACGGTTGCGTCGGGGGAAAGGAGTTTTTCCATTTTGAAACTAATCAAAACAAGTAGTTCCCTGAAGAACTAAAGCCTATTTTCATATATCCTACTTATGTTAATTGCCACTATCAACATACAAAATTTCAGTTTGATTGATGCAATAGATTCGTAGATATTGAGAACCGACTAAATATTTCGGATGGTCGCCATGTTGGATTTTTATATATGTAGGTCATAGAGTTATGTACTGTTACATGAAGATAATTGTGTACGTGGAGCATTCAAACATCAATCGCATGATTAGGACACACGAAGTAAAAACGAGATTTTAAAATTTCACACAGCTGCCATCTTGTGGTTATGGAAACATTTGTATAAGGATTTACTGTACCAAGTTTCACTGCACTCGGATGGTTATATTTTGAGAAATGTCCATGTGAATATTTTTATTTCGCGTCACCGCCATGTTGGATTTGTGATCGCCAGGTTATTGAAAGTCCTTTAGGTGAACTTATGTTCATAGCCCCTATGAACATTAAAAAATCAGTTTGATTTTTATAATAGATTCGTAGATATTGAGAATCGTCTAAATATTTCGGAAGGTCGCCATGTTGGATTGTTATATGTATAGGCCATAGAGTCATGTACCATTAAAGGAAACTTATTGAGTAGGTTCATTATTCGAACTTTCACTTCGATCGCATGATTACGACATAAGAAATAAAAACTTAATTTTAAAATTAGCACAGCCGCCATCTTGAGGTTATGTAAACAATTGAACTGAATTAAATACCAGTAAATTACAATGTGTATAAACATTTGCTGTGCCAAGTTTCATTGCGTTTAGATCATTACATCGCGAGAAAAGTCTATTTAAAACTTTCAACATCGCGTGGCCGCCATGTTCGTTTTGTAGTTAACCGATTTTTGAAAGTCTCATAAATGAACTTCCAGTAGTGCTCTTTATCTCCGTACAAAATTTTAGGGTGATAACGGTAATAGTTTCAGAGATATAGAATGCCGGTGAAATAATTCGCACAGCCGCCATATTGCGATTATGTAAACAATTGAACGAAGTTAGATGTCAGTGCATTACAATGTGTATAATCATATACTGTACCAAGTTTCATTGCGTTTGGTTGGTTAAATCGCGAGAAACGTCTATTTAAAAGTCGCAATTTCGCTTGGCCGCCATGTTGGTTTTGTAGTTACTAGGTTTACAAAAGTCATACAGGTGAACTTCTAGTAGTTCCCTTTATCACCGTACAAAATTCCAGGGTATTTTCGGTAATAGTTTCGGAGATATTGATTGCTGATGAAATATTTCGCACAGCCGCCAGGTTGGATTGGTGAGACGTAACAAAATTTGAAGGGAACGGTCGGGGTCGTCCAGAATAGTGCTATGAACTTACCGAGTTTCATTGAAATCGCTCCAGCCGTTAAGATTATATTAGGGGGCCATACACACACGAATCACACACACACGCACACACAGACAGACACACGGACAAAAGGTGATCTCATAAGCCTATTTTTCCATAAATGAAAATAGGCTAAGAAACTATTTGCGATCAATGATGGCGCAGGAGCGTCTGAACGGTTTGGCTACTCTATCAATTGAATGTGAAACGGCCAAAAAATTAGAAATGAACGATAGAATGAGCACTTTAACCCTAGCAAAGGCCCGCAAAGCGCCTTTTGCATAAATAAAAAGCTCTAAATACTAAACATAAAACAGATTTTTTAAATAAAAATTAACGGCCTGCCTTGTAAACCATGTTATTTCTCGAACAAAGAGGCCGTTCAGCTGATATTTATCGGTGGAAGTAGACTTATAGCACTTTTAGTAGTTTAGTTTATGAATAACTGTATAGCCGAATAAATGTTGAAATATGTAAACGTGATTGCGTATTATTATTAATGATGTGCGTTTGGGTAAGAAATTACATCAAGCACATGCTTCGTTTTCCATAATATATTATTGATGCCAAAAAAATCACCTGTGTTAGCTCATTATATCAGGTTTCCATTGATATAGCTTGTTGCTTTTATCTGATCAGGTGCTTCCTGTATCCAATTTTATGCTTAGGCCTATCCTATTTGTTGAGGTTTGTTTAGAAACTAGAAATGTAATAAAATGAGTTTTAACTAACCTAAAATTGTAATTTCTTTTAATACATCACTCTCCGTACAACACATCCACATCCACTTACAGTCTAACGCTATCAGTGAGAGAGAGAAGTCATTGAGTGACGAGGAGAGGTAGGGGAGGAAGTAGGTGGTAAGTGACGGGTAGACAGATCACGAACACAAATGCAGCGGCTGTCCAACGGTGATAGTGCTGCCATCTCTTGCCATGCGATTGACGGCGGTGGTGATCGCACAGCCTTAAGGACAGTACAATGTTCCTCAGGGAGCCTGCCTGCCTGCCTGCCTGCCTGCAGAACTCTTTCCTAACAAGTTCTTATACTAGTAGTGGAGAAGGGAAAATCTTACGGTAATGCATTTGTTTAATCTCCAAGTTAGGCTATATGTACTCACGGTGGGTGAGTGGTCAACGTGTCGCTCTACTAACCCCAAGCTTGCAGGTTCGCTCCTGGCCATGGTAAGTGATTTTTGAAAGGCGGAAAAAATTACGACACACATGTTATACGATTTTGGCATGCCATAGAACCCATTTGAATTCAGTAGGCCGTGTTCATAATGGCAAAATTAATCTCGGGATTTTCCGCCAACACAAAGTTCCTCATTTCTCTAGAAAGCGCTATAGTGTCAAGGAGCTTAGATATCTAACTTCCTTGACTTTCATAGTGCTTCAAGGAACAAGAAAATTCGGCATGCAAGCTGCCCTCTGGATGTAAAATAAAGCTTGTACCCGGCACCCGAGGCCATACGATATTATTATTATTAGTAGTAGTAGTGGAGCCTCCGTGGCTTAGGCGGCAGCACGCCGGCCTCTCACCGCTGGGTCCGTGGTTCAAATCCCGGTCACTCCATGTGAGATCTGTGCTGGACAAAACGGAGGCAGACAGGTTTTTCTCCGGGTACTCCGGTTTTCCCTGTCAAAATTTCATTCCAGCAACACTCTCCACTATCATTTCATTTCATCTGTCATTCATTTAATCATTGCCCCAGAGGAGTGCGTCAGGCCTCGGCAGCCGGCACAGTTCATATCCTCGCCGCTAGAGGGGGGCTTCATTCATTCCATTCCTGACCCGGTCGAAGACTGGAAACAGGCTGTGGATTTTCATTTTTTCATTAGTAGTAGTAGTAGTAGTAGTAGTAGTAGTAGTAGTAGTAGTAGTAGTAGTAAACGAAACTGGCGAAATCTCGACAGATATTTATGAATATTTATGTTCGAACATGAAACATATAATAAAGTTATAATTATCGTCGAACATAAACAGTCGTATGCAACTCGCCTATAATGGTAATTAAGACACTCGCTTCGCTCGTTTTATAAACATAGGCCTACTCGTGTCTTAGTTATTGCCATCATTGGCTTGTTGCATAATGATACATAGTGGATAAAACATTTCCATAAACTCCTGTATGGATCCAGAAAGCTTGGCTATTTAGAATGTTTCCAGTAGTGTCCCACTAGTTTTAAGGCATTGATGCGAGTGACTTGTGACCTATGAGCATTACTCGGAGAATACGCTTCCATACGCTATGCTTTGAGCTTATAATTAACAAGAAGACCCACTGTATTTAAACCTTGGTGAGAAGTGTGAATTCATTGCCCAACAGAGGACTTCCTTGTTAACCACTTGGTATTAACATGTCCATTTAGGCTCCAGCAACTTGCGAGGCCGCCTTTGGGAGACTTCCATGTTTGCACAACACTATCCATGGTTACATGACGTAATTGAAGGATTATACGTAGTGTAACCGAATGTTAATATTTCAGACAAATTAAAAAAAAAACATAAAAATCAACTCGACTATGGTTTAACATTTTGTAAAGGTAGATGACCTCGCTGTTCCACCTCTTGAAAAACAATAATAGCCACGTGACATGAATGAGCCCAGGCAGGATATCAAAACGGATCTTGACGTACTTTCAAGATGAGAAAACCAAAGGGGCATGGTTCACGGAAGTTGAGAAAGATCTACGTGAAATGGAAATTTCCCCTGAAGATATCCAGGAGCGTGTTCCACTTCAGGAAAAACTACGTACGCACAAAGGTTTCCAGGAAAAGCCGAAGCCGAAGCTGAAGGCAGGGAAGGCGGGGTCCCAAGAGAGAAAAGAACAACACCGGAGACGAATGCGGGAACACTGGGTGGTTGTTAGAGCTCGGAAGAAGGGACAGTTGAACTGACGTGGTCCCTAGTTGGCCGAATCAACGAAAGAAAGAAAGAAAGAAAGAAAGAAAGAAGAAGAATCATTTTGTACTTTTCTTTTCGTTATGTTGAACTTAATTGAAGTGACAGAAGCCATTTTACAGTGTTGCCTAATTCTATTGAAGAATGCTTTCCAGTCGGTCAACGCAAATTGTACCCAATTACATTAGGCGGGAAACAAGTATTTACACACCCTAACCTAAAAAGAGAGAGTTATTATTACAACTAACTCGCATTTATGTACAAAATGGGGTACTTAATTGGATGGCATGTTTCGAACGTGAAGCGTTCATCTAATTACTGGTAAGCCTAAGTGAACAGGATCTGAAGATCAACGTAAACTCGCTCAGAAGCTAGCAATTTAAAACTCCACTCAATGGAGATTGTTGGAAGAAATGAAAACGTAAAAACACTTATAGTGGGCGATGTATTGAAGATAGAGATATGCTTTTATGTAGAACTTTTCATGCTGAACAATTCTTACACGCATCTCTCTGGATGTATAATAATGAATGTTACGTGATAGTTTGTGTGTCTCTTATGCGTTCATATAGGCCTAGTCTACCATTCATCCGATTGCGATGAAACTTGGGTGAGGTGTTGTATACACCTCAGAGAAGGTTTCTTACCTAGTAAAGCCATTTTACAATAGGTAACGCACGAGTAGTGTCAACAAATGAGTGACGGCGCGCGAATCGTTTCAACAAAGTTCCGTCTGCGTTCATATACCATTCATCCGATTGCGATGAAACAAGGTGACTTGTTGTGTACACTCCAGGGAAGGTTTCGGATCAAGTAAATCTATTTTACAATAGGTAACGCATGAGTAGTTTCAACAAATGAGCGACGGCGCGCGAAGCGTTTCAACGAAGTTCCGTCTGCGTCCATATACCATTCATCCGATTGCGATGAAACTAGGGTGACTTGTTGTGTACACTCCAGGGAAGGTTTCGGATCAAGTAAATCTATTTTACAATAGGTAGCGCACCAATAGGTTCTAAAAATGAGTGCCGGCCCGTAATTCGTTTCTACAAAGTCCCATACGCGTTCATATACCATTCATCCGATTGCGATGAAACTTTGGTGAGTTGTTGTGCACGCTCCCATAAATGTTTCTGAATTAGTAAATCCATTTAACAATAATTTAGAAATAAAATGTGTATCCAAAAGCACTTCAACAACAACAACAACAAAACATACAACCCCAACACTTTCTTTGATTGGCTTTGCAACGCATGCCAGGTACAATGTAGTAGTAATAGATATTTTTAACGGTTTACTCAGCGTAAGCTTAAAAGGCGCACGGTCTGGAGGTTTTTCTTGGACTCGATTCACTGAAATCATTACTGCCCGGCTTCCTTTAGTCATGAATATTTTTCTACAGAAACCTTCCTCGAGAAATCCTTCACAGAATGGTGAAAACCGCATCAAAATCCATCCATTGGTTCTCAAAATAACCTGTTACTTCCAAGAATCGGGAACTTTGATTTATACTATGTAGAGATTTACGTGTTTGGTAGAAACGCTGCCCATACCTCTCAAGGACGAGCGACTTCTACAACAATGTTTCTACCCAGCAGCGTAGCCGTGCGATTAATTCACGACTGCTCGTTGCAGGCTGGAATACAGGCGCTGACAGTGACCATCCTGAGGGTGATTTCCTCCCAAGCTTTTCTATACAGTCACAACAGAAACGCAGGTTATCAAATACTATACACATATGGGACTGGTGACTGAAGGTGTCCCATGTCTGTAAATGAAGTGAAAACAACATAATTCGTTCCGGGTGAACGCTCATCTTCTCAGTGCGAGCGGCAGAAGTGCTCTCTTCACCTCCTAGGACCTCCACATTGCGGTTGGTAGCTCTGGCAATTACCGATTTCACACCTTATCGGGAGACAACACACACAGAATACAGCTGAACTTATGGAATGGTGGCACATGTTTTATTAGCCTACAGTATGTGAAAGAACAGCCATACTGTACAGTATTGTAGATCATTGTTGACAGCTGATCAATAGGCGAAGGCGATACTTGCCCGCTATACAACTGTACAGTAGCTTCTTCCTTGATCAATTCATGTTGATTTCTTACGGGCTTTGTGACATCGTGGTCATGTAGCCCCGTGTACTTGATTGCGTGTAGAAGTTGTCTGATAACCTGTGTCTCTGTGATGTCTGTACTAGTGTGTGTACTTGTAGTCGAGGTAGGATTTGGGCAGGAAGCGGCTGTGAATACGAAATTTAATTCTGGTCTAAGGGCTGGATCGAGGTACACTCAGCCTCGTCAGGCAAAACTGAGAAAAGACGGGTTCGATCCCTACCTCAGCCATTCTGGAAGTGGTTTTCCATGGTTTCCCATTTCTACTCCAGGCAAATATCGGGATGGTAAGGCCACGGGCGGCCGTTTCCTACCAAATCCTACCTCAATAACGAATACACACACTAGTACAGACAACACATTGACACAGGTTATCAGAAAAATTCTTCACACACCCAAGTACACGGAGCAACATGATCACGATGTCGCAAAGCCCCTAAAGAATCAACAACAACGGATATTTTCGCCCGTGTAGATCTCGTGTCGACTTTCATTCTTTGGAAAATTAAAGAGGAGACTAAAATATGTGCCGGGGCCGTGGTGGCGCAGCGGTGAATCTGTTTGTCTCTCACCAAGGGTGACCGGGTTTCATTCCCGGTCAATGCATGTGAGATTTTCGAAGTGAAATAACTTGTCCTGTGGTTCGGATTCCTCTTAAAAGGAGGTTCCGTTGTTCATGATCGCAAGATTAACGGTCACATAAAACTACAAAATTACTTCTTTCCTTCTTTCCTTCCTTCCTACCTTCCTTTCTTCCTTCCTTCCTTTATTCCTTCATTCCTTCCTTCCTTTCTTCCTTCCTTTCTTCCTTCCTTCCTTCCTTCCTTCCTTCCTTCCTTCCTTACTTCCTTACTTCCTTCCTTCCTTCCTTACTTCCTTCCTTACTTCCTTACTTCCTTCCTTTCTTTCTTCCTTCCTTCCTTCCTTCCTTCCTTCCTTACTTCCTTCCTTCCTTCCTTCCTTTCTTTCTTCCTTCCTTGTTTTCTTTTTCCTTCCTAATTTCCTTCCTTCCTTTCTTCCTTTCTTCCTTCCTTACTTCCTTCCTTTCTTCCTTACTTGCTTTCTTTCTTCCTTCCTTCCTTTGTTCCTTACTTGCTTTCTTTCTTCCTTACTTCCATTCTTCCTTACTTGCTTTCTTCCTTCCTTCCTTTCTCCCTTCCTTGTTTTCTTTTTCCTTACTTCCTTCCTTCCTTTCTTCCTTCCTTCCTTTTTTCCTTACTTGCTTTCTTTCTTAGTTTCTTCCTTCCTTCCTTCCTTTCTTCCTTCCTTCCTTCCTTTCTTCCTTACTTGCTTTCTTCCTTCCTTCCTTCCTTCCTTTCTGCATTCCTTCCTTCCTTTCTTGCTTTCTTTCTTCCGTTCTTCCTTACTTGCTTTCTTCCTTCCTTTCTCTCTTCCTTGTTTTCTTTTTCCTTCCTTCCTTCCTTCCTTCCTTCCTTCCTTTCTTCCTTTCTACCTTCCTTCCTTTCTTGTTTTCTTTTTCCTTCATTTCTTTCTTCCTTTCTTCCTTTCTTCCTTCCTTTCTTCCTTACTTGCTTTCTTTCTTCCTTTCTTCCGTTCTTCCTAACTTCCTTCCTTTCTTCCTTCCATCCTTCCTTTGTTCCTTCCTTCCATCCTTCCTTCCTTTGTTCCTTCCTTCCATCCTTTCTTTCTAACCTCCTTGCTTTCTTTCTTTCTTCCTTCCATCCTTTCTTCCTTTCTTCCTTCCTTCCTTTCTTCATTTCTTCCTTTCCTCCTTTCAAAATATGTGCCAAAAATGTGTGAATGCGGGAGGGAATGCAATCCTCTCATCTTCATAGACGAGCTATAACTTGGACTCATAACCTAGAACTTAAACGTGCTGGGCTAACCTGTAAGTAAAACAAACTCAGCAACTTTAGACAGCGCATATTACTCAGTGTAACAACCACTGCCTTTGAGCCTTTGAATTATCATATGGTTCTGTTTCCAAAATCGTAAAATGCAAGTCAACTGGACACTGTATTTTCTGGTGAGCCTGGCTACTTGCTGTCTGAAGTGGTCGCTCATAATGGCGGTAGTGACCCTTGCTCTCGAGCTGTTTGCCCAAGAGAGGATAAACAGTGCTCTATATTTGACAAGCAATTACCGTAGCTTTCTGCCCGCACTGCGCTGTGGGAGTATCGGCGCGCCCTCACACAATTACATGTAATATGGGAGAGAGAACCAGACACAGGCATGCTCAGCGAGTTTGTCTACAGGTCAATGACGATGATGATGAATAACCTGCAGTCCGTAGTGATATGAACTTAATCAAATCTAGTAGCTTTCCTTGTTGACGATTAACCGACAGCAGTGCTACGCTCGCTAAAGCTCAGCGGTAGGTCATGGGGCCAAGCTCTCTGCTGACTCGGTAGACGCGTGGGTTTCGATCCCCACCGTCGGCCGTCCTTGAAATAGGTTTCCGTGGTTTCCCATTTTCAACACCAGGCAAATGCTGGGACATTACCTTCTGACAGGCCACGGTCGCATTCTTCCGCATCATTGCCCAGTTTCATTAATCTTCATCCATTCCATCTCTCATCCCGACGCGCAGGTAGCCCACGGGCGTCGACTAGAAAGACCTGCACTCGGCCTCTCAGGAGACCACTCGACACACACTAAAGTTGCCGATTTAATCTAAATAAATACCAATTGGTATTTAATAAATTTATTACGCCTTAGTCAATAAAAACTAAATTAATATATTATTAGTTATTAGATAACAAAATGTATCACTTTCGTCCAGCGATGTTGTTCAAAGTAAAGAAGCTAATGTAATTTCGAGCAAAGCTTTGTTATCACTAGGACTAGGATTTTGATAACTTTGCATCTTTTCTTTTTTTGGTAAGTCCAATTCATTAATGAGTTTTGTATAAAACTGATTCAGAGTAAAATGTGCTGAACTAAGCATATTTGTTTCGGCATTATTTTTACATTTTTCCCTAATTTTGTGGGGCAGGGCATTTTTAGGAATTTTTATTGCATTTTCGTGCATTTTTGAATTCTTATTGGGGTATATTGCATTTGATGTGCATTTAAATTACTTCTTGGGTCTACTTTGCTTTTTTCAAAGTTTTCAAGGGTATTCATGTATACCCCTTTCCATTCCTGTTTCTACGGGATTGGGGATGGGCAGATGGTTCTTAAAACCGAACGCCCTTCCTGACGCCAAACTTGTGAGAGGAGATGCATGGAACTGGGCGAGTAGTTGGAAGGATGTGACCGTGGCCTATTAGAAGGTTTGGTCCTGGCATTTGAGTTGATCTGAAAATGGGAAATCGTGGAAAACCATTTCAAGGATGGCCCACGGCAAGGTTCGAACCCATTTGGCTGCTGAGTCCGGAGCAACCTGAGCCTTGTGCCTCAGCGCGCATAGATACCACGGCCAGTTTCATCTTTTGAACAGAGATATTTTAGGTTTTAAATTTCATTTCTTCAATACGTTACTTACTTAGCTTAGTTCTCAACTTTCAGTAACTTCATAAAATAAACTTTATTTTTATTAAACTGTACTATTTTATTCTACGGGATTTTGAATTTATATTCATAAACCAGACATGTTTGCAATTTTAATGGCATTTTATGAATTTTATAGGGCATGTTAGATTTTTAGGTCATAACTGCATTTCAAAGTGAAATTTTATTCATTTATAGGGCATTACAATCCTAGCCCGATTTATCAATAATTTCCTTGGATTTTCTATGACAAATTGTATATAAATAGTTAAAAATAGATCTATAACAGAGCAAATGCGGCACAGAATGGCTTAAAGAGGTACAGGGAGACTTGCAAGTAATCAGTATACAAAATTTCGAAGACCGAACTGAGTGCCAGACGAAAATCGCGAATGTTAAGTTTGAACCAAGATCATTTCGACAACCTGGGAAAAATTGGACGGATGAGAGGAAGAGGGAGCATTCCACGAGAATGAAGAGATTTAGGGAGGAGCGGAGGAGACACGCCTCCAAATGACATCATGTTATCAAGTTTAATCGCTTACCTGTAGGGGAATTTTCTCTTAAATAAATAAATAAATAAATAAATAAATAAATAAATAAATAAATAAATAAATATTTGGTATTGTACTGTATATTCCTATAAATTAGTCTATATACAGTACGTCTTAAAAATATCTTGAGATGATAAACAGGGTGTGAATTGTGCTATGTGATGAATAAAGGATATTTGTGGAATGGATCATATGTTGGAATATGTATTTGTCTTCTTGCTCCAATGGAAATTTTGAAGTGATCCGAAATGAAAAAATAGTCCTTGACAAAAGACTGTTTTGTCGTTATCGGTGGTAGTCTTCTTATCGAAATTGTAATGAGTCGGATTTTGGCAACTGACTGTTAACAGCTAATAAGAGAATCATAGAGGCGACTTGTTTGCAAACAAGGGCTTGCAAAGTAGACTGGACGCTGAAAGAGAAATTAGTCTTAAATGATAATGTATGTACGGTAATAAAAACATTCGCATCATACATTTTTTTTTAAATTATTGCTAAACAATATAAATTAATGTTTTTCTGTCAACACGATTGTACCGAATTGTATTGGATGTTTCCATAATCCAAATACAATTGGGTACAATCGTGTTGAACGACTGAAAATCATTAATTTAGTTTACTAAGGCAACACTGAAGAATGTCTTCAAACACCATAATATTGCTAAACAATACACTCATGAAATATTTGCATATAGACCAAATTTCTAATAAATCCCTCAACTGGTGGTAGAGATATTGACATGTGTGCTTGCCAGTGTATGAAACCCCGTTATTATTGTTGTCGAAAACTTTGCCCATTTTATTGACCAAGTCATTTCCTGACATGAAGAGTTTACGAACCATCTTCCTGAAGGTAATACAAATATTGTTATATCGTGCTTCCTTTTCGCCAATGAACCGCGACCAACGTCAAGTCGTGCTGCAGCCCTCATCTAAATCAAGATGCTCTCTATATCGTGAGAGCTGTGGATGGCAGTTATGTTCACATTAGTCATGCTATACTTTTAAACTGCTCATGTGCAGTTATTCTGCAGCATCTTGAGTACTCACGTGATTGATCTGTGCAGCATAGCGGTTATGAACTAGGACCCGCCGGCGCAAATACAGTATTAAGGGTTTCTCAGAATGCCTCATTACCCCCTAGAGGAGATATTCATGTCACGGAGTTATAAACAGAACACTCTCGTAACGTGAGATTTCCGTTAGCCAAATTCCGTACTTTGCGATACCTTTATCTACTAAACAAGTGTGAGGTGTGATCATTGGCTACAAAACACACGCTTCATTCAATAATAATAGAGGGAATGATCAGGATAGTGCAGCGCCTTCAAGCCATTCTCTATGTATTTGGGAGACAGGTGCGATCGGATTACTGACGGTTTTGCTGGAAATGGTAATTCGCGGGTTTGTCTTTTCATTTGCAAGAACATTCTGGGACGAAGGCATGATTTCTAAATTATGGTAGCTTCATTTCCAATGTATTATTAATAACTCTCACTTGGCTTGATTGGTATGCGGGTTCGACGTGACATAATTATGGCAGGCGCAAATTGTCAGTATTTAGGAAATCAGGTAATTCTGTTTCTTTTGAATGCTCATTTGTTACGAGCGGTTACCTGTCTGCATGGCGCAGCGGTAGCGTTCTCGCCTGCTGCGCCCGAGATTGCAGGATCGAATCCTGGCGCCGTCAGTTGGAATTTGAGGGTGCGCAAAACCGAGAGAGCCTTATCAGTAGATTTACTGGCACGTTAAAGATCCCCCTCGGGGAAAAACTTCCAGCACCCCGGTGCGGTGGCCCTAAAAGCCTCAGTCGTAAAAGGGGACGTTAAACCAATAACATTATTATTGGCTACTTGTGAGCACCCCGTGTGTATATACCACCCTCCCGACTTTCTGCTATGCGGGCTGGACGTGACACAGTTCTGGCAGGGCATACCGTCTCGCTTATTTGTTTAAACGCACTTTATAAACAAATAAATATATTTACGTTTACTTTTCAAGAAATGTAAGACTTTTTTGCACTATTGAGACGATTTGGAAAACTTTGGCACAAACCACACTTTCAATTCCCTCTAGTTTAAGAGCTTGAATTTTGTGAAACATGCACCTTGACGTATTATACTGTATAATACTAGCGGACCCGTGCGATAACTCTCGCATAATGGGTTGTGTGCGCCCCATGTGTACAGACTACCTGCCTGGCCCTTGTGCTATGCGGGCTTTACGCGACATAGTTCTGCCAGGGTTTATCGTCTTGTTTATTTGTTTAAAAGCACTTTATAAACAAATAAAATATATTTCCATTGACTTATCAAGAAATGCAAGATTTTTCCTGTGCTATTGAGACGATTTGGAGGATTATGGTACAAACCAGACCTAATTCCCTCTGGTTTGGGAGCTTGAGTTTTGTGAAACATACACCTTAGCGTATTATATAATAAGATGATTATGATTACTGACTCGCATGCCACACAACTAAGGGTTATCATTAATTTTACGTAAAAACTATTTATATCCCTGTGCGTCTATTTACAAATAATGTAAATTACAATATACGTCTTTATGACTCAATTATATATATCAGGGATGGTTTTACAGAACCAGCTATGAAGCTGTCAATAGCCATAGATACTCTTATTCTGATGAAGGTATTGCCTGACGTTATGTGCGGATTTTTAAACCATGACTGTTTACCTGTAGGCATCTCCCACGAGATTGGAGAGTTGATGGTATGAAGAATGCTGAGTAATCTCGGTCTTTCTCTATTTTTGCAACCATCTAGACTTCTAAGGTGGATGGATACGAGTATGTGTGCGTGCATATCAAAGGTTAGTTATTGTTGTTCAAAGTGGCGGAACAGCGAGGCCATTTGCAACACATATATATTTCTATAAATTTAGATTAAATAAAACTCCGTTAAATTAAATTGTTAGTTGCCTCTCCTTTCTTGTTGTCTTTTGTGTTTTGTTGTTGTTGTTTTTTCCTCTTTCCCCCGAATTATAATGGTGTGACTTATACCGAGTGAATCAACTGCCCCTAATGATATGGTTTTATGCAGCCCAACTAACGCGTGTTATCAGGAAGGTCGATATTTCTCTGCTTGCATCCCCTATGGTACTAATGCACTGCAAGCATATCCCGCAAACGATACTGGATTCTATTAGTTTTCCCTCTATGTGACTACAGACTAATGAAATGAAAATCTACAGCCTGCTTCCAGTCGACCGACCGGGTCAGGGAATGGAATGAATGAAGCCCCCATCTAGCGGCGAGGATATGAACTGTGCCGGCTGCCAAAGCCTGTCGCACTCCCTTGGGGCAATGATTAAATGAATGACAGATGAAATGAAATGATAGTGGAGTGTGCTGCTGGAAGGAAATTTGCGTCAGGGAAAACCGGAGTAGGCTACCCAGAGAAAAATCTGTCTGCCTCCGCTTTGTCCAGCACAAATCTCACAAGGAGTGACCGGGATTTGAACCACGGACCCAGCGGTGAGATACCGGCGTGCTGCCGCCTAATCCACGGAGGCTCTACTATAGACTAATACGAGGTAAAAATAACTGTGTTCAGTATCGTTGGCGGGATATGCTTGTAGTACATTAGTACCATACGGGATGCAAGGAGAGAAATATCGATCTTCCTGACAACACGCGTTAGTTGGGCTGCATAAAACAATATTGTTAAGGACAGCTTATTTATTTATTTATTTATTTATTTATTTAGCGTATGGCAATAACAAATCAGAATTACAACATAATCAATATACACAATTAATTTAACTAAGCCATTAGATTTATAATTTAATATCTAAATTCTCTATCCATTGAAGGGCTGCATCTGTCACTTCATAGAAATCGTTAAGATTTCCAGGGTACACTCGACGGCTGCAACTTGATATAATGTGTTGGATGGTCTGATGTTCACTGCCACAATCACATTGAGGAGATGGGACTTTTCCCCAGCGGTGAAGACTCTCTGCGCAGATGCCATGGCCTGTTCGAATCCTGTTAATTGTCTTCCATGCATGTCGCGGGAGTTCCATGCCTGGTGGCTTTGTGGTGGTTCTTATTAGAGTCTGATCTTCGACGTTATTAGTTCTACTCCACATTTCCGACCACTTCTTGTTCATGTTAAAGCCCATTTCTTGTAACGATTCTGCCAATATTATGGATGGCCGCCTAGATTTTAATCTACTCCTTTTAAGCATAGGAACGTCAGAGTGAATTGGGAGCTGTGGATTTTAAATCAATTTTTCATATTCCTTGAGAAGGGCATTCTGTCTTCGCAAATCTGGTGGAGCAATATGACTTAAAGGTGGTAGCTGATTCACCCGGTATACGAGAGCGGCGTATTTTTTTACCAATACGGTAACTCAGTTCTTACGATTTCGTCCAATTTCATAATTATGAACACTTACTTACTTACTTACTTACTTACTTAGTCGAATCCTCTTCTACCCATCGGTACACAACAAAATCACTATTATTATACATAGAGGAAAACCAATCGTTTAGCTCTATTGAAACATTGTACACCGCTAAATCTACGTCTAAGTTAAACAATATGTTGGCTGGCTACTTGGCTCAGCGGTAGCGTTCTCGCTTGCGGTGCCCAAGGTTGCAGGATCGAATCCTGGCGCTGTAAGCTGGCATTGGGAACCGTTTCAGTAGATTTACTGGCACGTTGAAGATCCCCTTTGGAGAAAAATTCCGGCACCCCGGCGTCTATAAAAGCCACAAATGTTAAAAGGGAAGTAAAGCAAATAACATAATTACTAAACAATATCGATCACGGTGTGTACTTGGTTGGGTAATCGCGTGCTGTTGGCTGATGGAACCATGTAAACGAACAGAGCACCCTTTCACGAGTAATCATCGATGTAGGAAATTTTCCTCGGGGCTCGGGTCGATGACTTAATGATGATGAAGTAGTTATCGTCTGCATGTGGCGCCATACGCCCTTAATTACAAGTAAAGATCTGGCTCGAAGTGGACCACACAGACCGTTCTCGGTAGCGCTGGACATGAGCGGTTTACTGAGCAAATGATCTGTATTACAGATATCTTGTTGATGTTGTTTCATTTGTAGGCATGGGCACCACCGTCTCCAGCCCCGTGAACTTGGCTAGTGTAGAATTTCTCTGATAAACTGTGTTGTTACAATGTCTGAAGCAGTATATTCAAAATTGAGGTGGCCGTGGTCTTAAAATAGGAACTATCCCGGATGTAGATCTTCACGTCCACTGGTTCGGATTCCACGTAAAAAGGAGGTCCCACAAAACAATAAACTTATTCCTTCTTGCACGTTATTGTTGTTAATTCATTTAGGGGCTTTGCGACATCGTGGTCATTCATCCCCGTGTACTTGGGTGTGTATACATAAGGAGAGATAATTTATCTGATAATAATAATAATAATAGAATAGAATCCACGCAATTTTAAAAGCAATTTGGGAAACAGAAGTGATCCCACAGGACTGGAAGTGCGCGTTAATACATCCATTGCACAAGAGAGGTAACAAAACTGATCCAAACAACTATAGAGGTTTATCCCTATTATCTGTGGCCTATAAAATCCTATCTAAAGCTCTTCTGAACAGACTAGAGAAACAAACAGACCATTTGATTGGTGAATATCAAGCGGGTTTTAGGAAAGGGCGTTCATGTGCTGAACAGATATGGAATCTGAAGATGATTTTGAAGATCCGCTGATCCAACCCCACATTTGTCACCTTTGTGGACCTAAAGAAAGCATATGATTCTGTGGACAGGCAGACCCTGTTTGAGACGCTAGAAGAACTTCAAGTGGACAGGAAGACCAGAGAACTGATTCGTCAGACTCTCACCAATACAACATCGAAGGTGAAGTTTCTTGGGGAAATTTCTGACTCTTTTGAAGTACGAACAGGTGTTCTCCAAGGAGACGTACTTTCACCCCTTCTATTTAACCTGGTTCTAGATAAAGTCATCAGAGAGTGGGAAAAGAACATCAAAGGCGTTAGCATAGGAACTGCTGGAAACAAAATCAATGTGAAATGCTTGGCTTTCGCAGATGACCTAGCGATTATCACTAGGAACAAAGAAGAAACTAAGCATGCTATTGAGACATTATACAGAATAGAATCACAAGCAGGCCTTCAAATATCATTTGAAAAAACCAAGTACATGCAGAATTTTCAGCAAAAGAACAAGAAAGAAAAAAATAGAAACAGCGTATGGAGCAATATCCCAAGTAGAATTTTTTAAATACCTTGGAGAAATAATTCTTCCTTCAGGATTGGACAGTTTGGCTAACACAGAAAGAGCCTCAAAACTTCATAGAGCATTCAGACTAACATGGGATCACTATAATAAAAGAGTAATGTCACATAATGCAAAAGTGAAACACTACAAAACAGTTGTACTACCGGAAGCTCTATATGCTTCAGAAACCATAGCTTTAGGAGGTCATTCTAAAATTGCAAATATAGAAAAGCAAGAACGTAAAATTCTTAGAAAAATATTCGGCCCCATACAAGAAAACGGAATTTGGATTAAAAGACGAAATTCAGATCTATACCGTCACACAGATAGTTTCAGCAACACTGTACGAAGAAGACGTTTAACATTTTATGGACACCTCTTCAGGATGGATGATTATAGACTTACAAAAGGGTTATTCAATGTAATAAATTCTCAGAAGTCAAGGATAGCCTGGCTGGATGAATCAAGAGAGGACCTGCAAGAGTTGAACATCGGAGAAAATATTCTGAGAAACCGCAAAGTCTTCAGGACCGCAGTAACAAAGCACAAGTTTAGGGTGAAAACTAGTGGCAGGACTGGAACCAAGTGGACAGAAGAACAGAAGAAGCAGCACAGTGACTTCATGAAGAGATTTTGGGAAGATAGGAAGGCGAATATCATCAAGCCGAAAAACAAGTTCAAGCGCGCTCTATAATGGGCAAAACGCAGAAAGAATTATTATTATTATTATTATTATTATTATTATTATTATTATTATTATTATTATTATTATTATTATTATTATTATTATTATTATTATTATTATAGACTATCGTATGGCCTCAGTGCTGGGTGCAAGCTTTGTTATTTGACACTCAGGGGTAGCTTGCATGACGAATTTCGTTGTTCCTTGAAGCACTATGA
The DNA here is from genome assembly GCA_946902985.2 of Meconema thalassinum. Taxonomy (NCBI): domain Eukaryota; kingdom Metazoa; phylum Arthropoda; class Insecta; order Orthoptera; family Tettigoniidae; genus Meconema; species Meconema thalassinum. The sequence continues at coordinate 471,226,535 of OX336388.2, read as the reverse complement.
AAGTCAAGGAGGTTAGATATCTTGAACACTATAGAGCTTTCTACTAGAGAAATGAGGAACTTTGTGTTGACGGAAACTCCCGAGATTAATTTTGCCATTGTGAACACGGCCTACTGAATTCAAATGGGTTCTTTTACATGCCAACATCGTATGACATGCGTACCGGTATCATAATTTTTGCCGCCTTTCAAAAATCACTTACCACGGCCAGGAGAGAACCTGCAAGCTTGGGGTTAGTAGACCGACACGTTAACCACTCATCCACCGCGGAGAGCATAATAATAACAATAATAATATCGTATGGCCTCGGGTGCCGGGTGCAAGCTTTGTTAATTGACGCCCAGAGAGCAACTCGCATGTCGAATTTTATTGCTCCTTGAAGCACTGTGAAAGTCAACGAGGTTAGATATATAAGCTCCTTGACAATATAGTGCTTTCTAGTAGATAACCAGTGTTATTGTGGTATTTGTTGTAGTGTGTATTTGTAATACAGGTGAGGATTGAGAAGGAGGTGGCAGTGGCCTTAAGTTAGAGCCATCGCGGCATTTGCCTGGAGTAGAAGTGGGAAACCATGGAACACCACTTCCAGGATGGGTAAGGTAGGAATCGAACCCGCCTCTTCTCAGTTTTGACTCACAAGGCTGAGTGTACCCTGTTCCAGCCCTCAGATCAGAATTAAATTTATTGGCAGAGCCAGTAATTGAACCCGGGTTTCCACGGTGACAACCACCAATGCTAGCCACTACGCAACGAGTCGGACTCACTAGGTAATAGTCAGTCACTGAATTCCTATGTTATCAATAAAAAACATAATGTTTCTGTCGTTAAATCTCTATTTAAACTATTAAATTCATAAAATGTTGTTGCCTTAGTATGTGTAAAAATCACTAAATTGAGCGACTTGTTACATAGTTGGCCACGTTGGTTGTGTGGTGGTAACACTGGGCTGGAAGAGCAACAACCGTATGTTACATGAACACAGATAAGATCTGCCGTTCGTAATTGATTATCCACAGACCACGAGCGAGCGAAAGTGATTGAAGGTCATCAATCAGGCGATGGCAGACAGCTGATTTCATTAGCCTCCACCCTTTCCCTCCTCTTTCATATATTTGCTACTGATAGGAGGCAGTAGAGGTACTTTCATCAGCATTATTAGTTCCTTATTTATTTATGCATTTAATTAGTTAGGTAGTTTGTTATTTATTTATTATTATTTGCGTTGATTCCCCGTTTAGGAAAGCGTTAAAACACAATCAATTTTCATGCTAGTTTTTTTCTGTCCCTTTCTTCTTTCTTCCCAAAAACCTCACATATATTCATTATGCTTCCTCTTTTTCTCTTTTGACCACTTCTTCCCTGTTTTTTTTATGTGTAACATCTTTCCACTCGGTTGCTGGATATTTTTGTGGGAGTGATTTTGAAAAATGGGACGGAAGTGTGTAAGACGCACTGCCAGCTGGATCGAATCCTTCCTGGCTGCTGTGGAATGTACACACATCAAAAAAAGTTTTGCATCACCTCGGTTCCCAGATCTCCGGCATATAGACGTTGACTGTGTATATTGTATCCAAGATACAGTCCCTTTGACTGTTCATAGATGTCACTAAAACTGCTCAAAGATGTAAACAACCATGCATGAGCAGGGCCTATTAGACGAAGGGGGTACGACAGCCGATCAGTTCCAGTCATTCCACCAGGACGAAGGTACGCTGCTCATGTTGTCTGTAGTTCTACCATGCCTAGAAGGTCAATACCGCAGTTCGATCGCGTCCGCATTGTTACTTTGTGTCAAGAAGGGCTCTCAACAAGGGAAGTTTCCAGGCGTCTCAGAGTGAACCAAAGCGATGTTGTTCGGACATGGAGGAGGTACAGAGATACAGGAACTGTCGATGACAGGCCTCGCTCAGGCCGCCCAAGGGCTACTACTGTAGTGGATGACCGCTACTTACGGATTGCCGCTCGGAGGAACCCTGACAGCAATGCCACCATGTTGAATAATGCGTTTCGTTCAGCCACAGGACGTCGTGTTTCAACTCAAACTGTGCGCAATAGGCTGCATGATGCGCAACTTCACTCCCGACGTCCATGGCGAGGTCCAGCTTTGCAACCCCGACACCATGCAGCGCGGTACAGATGGGCCCAACAACATGCTGAATGGACCCCACAGAATTGGCATCACGTTCTCTTCACCGATGGGTGTCGCATATGCCTTCAACCAGACAATCGTCGGAGACGTGTTTGGAGGCACCCTGGTCAGGCTGAACGTCTTAGACACACTGTCCAGCGAGTGCAGCAAGGTGGTGGTTCCCTGATGTTTTGGGGTGGCATTATGTGGGGCCGACGTACGCCACTGGTGGTCATGGAAGGCTCCGAAACGGCTTTACGATACCTGAATGACATCCTCCGACCCATAGTGCAACCATATCGGCAGAATATTGGAGAGGCATTTGTCTTCATGGACGACAATTCTCGACCTCATCGTGCACATCTTGTGAATGCGTTCCTTCAAGATAACGACATCGCTCGACTACAGTGGCCAGCATGTTCGCCAGACATGAACCCTATCGAACATGCCTGGGATATGTTGAAAAGGGCTGTTTATGGACGTCTTGACCCACCAACCACTCTGAGAGATTTACGCCGAATTGTCGTTGAGGAGTGGGACAATTTGGACCAACAGTGTCTTGATGAACTTGTGGATAGTATGCCACGACGAATACAGGCATGCATCAATGCAAGAGGACGTGCTACTGGGTATTAGAGGTAGTGGTGTGTACTGCAATCTGGACCACAAATGCTGAAAGTCTAGCTGTATGATGATACAACATGCAATGTGTGGGTCTCATGAGCAATAAAACGAGCTGAAATGTTGTTTGTGTTGATCTCTATTCCCTTTGTATTTAAAGGTTCCGGAACTCTTGGAACCGAGGTGATGCAAAACTTTTTTTGATGTGTGTATATCTCATACGGATTACATCAAGGTTTGGAGGTGCCATTACAAATATTCCTACAATAAATGATGTTCAAGTTGTCGTTCTTTGGTGTAAAAATATTCATTATATCATATTTGCTGAGAACAATTATGATTTATTAAGAGCCTGTTTTTCAATCTCTGGATAAAAGTGATCGGCATCCACTTCCGGAGTAACTTTGCTCAGTGTCATCCTGACGGTTCGCTCATGCGAACTCTGGTGTCAACTGATTGAAGCACAAAGTACAAGTCTTTGTATCAGTATTTAAATGAGTGTATCCTTTAATATGAAACATTGTAAGTAGTCGGCAATTCCGTTATTATGTTTCTGCACAATGGATATTCAAATATTAACCCACGTAACGGTAATGCAGTCATCAATATAATATATCGTTCTGTTTATACGGGAACTAGGCAAGCCTTCATGAACTATTGCTGAACACAGTCTCTTTACTCACAAGAGGGCCTATTCATAAGGCATTTTAAACTCAATTTCACGAAGGAACATTATCGAAACAAACAAAATATAAATGAAACTTAATTCCGTAATGCAGTATTATTGGAACGTGGAAATAAGTCACCATCTTGTGTACAATATTTGCGTGGTCAAAATAACCGTGCTGTTAGCGCCTTTGACTGTGAATCTAGAGATCTCGGGTTCGAATCCCGGACGGGAAAGATATTTTTGCTTCCAGATTATCATTTTAAACGATATTTATCATATTAATATGACTCATTTTAAAAGAATGCATATAAAAGAATGCATATGAAATTACGTGTTGGTCTGTGAATCAAGAGGTCTGGGAACTGGGCAAGCCTTTCATGAATTACTGCTGTGCACATTGCATTTACTCGCTAGTTGGCTATTTATAAGGAATTGAAGGTTATTAATCTATTAATCTATTAATCTAGTAGATCCATATCGTATTCTTTATTTAGGCTAGTGCTGGTGGAAGCTACAAATCATCTAATAAAATGAGTTCCGTATTATAAACTACAATATCTGTAAACACCCCCCCTTTACAATAGATTAATATTTGTACCAATAATAGTATAAAATACCGGTGTATCAACAATTTCACGTGAGGATTCTTCTATGTCAGATGTTACACATCATATCCGACTACTGTAAGGCTAGTTTTTTTTCTCTCTCTCTTTGGACGTTTGCTCTAATTTCTGTTGTCTGAGATTTTCTCTGTATGTTTTCCGGTCTGCCATATCTTCTGTAGAGATGTTCAGGTCTTACACGGTTTCTTTTACCGAATTGGTTTTCAGTGCATTATTCATAACTATAATACAAATTTTCTTGGTCAAGGTGTCATCGTATGTGTGCATACAATTTTACCCTTTTAATCCTGATTATGTTTGTAATAGTCTCTGTCTGTTTGTATACTTCTATTGTCGGTCTCTTCATCCATATTCCCTCTTTCTGAACTGGCCCGTAGATCTTTCCCAGTATTTTTCTCTCTTGGCTTTCTAGGTCCTTGATTTTTGTTCTTCCCTTGATTGCTGCCGTTTCTGGTAGGACTACTGCATTATAGTGTCGTAGTTTGGGATTGGTAGAAATACATTTTTGTGCTCGTGGATCCATGTGAGTCTATATGCTTTCTGTAATTTTGTGAACCTTTTTTATTGGATGCCAAGTTTAGTCCAGTTTTCTGTATAATCTCTCCCAGGTATTTGAAACTTTCCTCTTGCGTTATTTTTCCATACTCGGTTTCCAGTTGGAGTCTGTAGATTTTGTGTCCATGTACTGTGTTTTAGCCAACTTTCGATTTTTGCAAAAAATGAAAGTAGACTTATGAGATCCACACAGGGCCAAAAATTGTGTGTCTGTCTCTGTGTGTACTCTGAATGTATGCCCCCCCCCTATCAATTCAAACACGGTGAAACCGAATTGAACGAAATTTGGTAAAGAGGTAGAACTAGCAAAGAGCACTTCAGTGTCATGTTTTATATCGCCGCCGTCTTGACGGAAACGTAATGGCGGCCACCCAAATGTTCAAAGCTTAAATCAAATTACGACTAACCTAATCATCCGATCTCTACCAGATTTTGCAACAACATACATTTATATGGCGAGCGTCTTATGACTAAACTACAAGGTCATAAGCCCAATAGTTTGCAGATGGCGACCATGTATTGTGCAAATCAATTCAACCTATCAATTCAAGCACAGTGAAACCGAATTGAACGAAACTTGGTACAGAGGTAGCGCTAGCAAAGGACACCTCAGTGGCATGTTTTATATCGCCGTCATCTGGACGAAAACGCAATGGCGGCCGTCTAAATGTTAAAAGCTTAAATCAAATAACGACCAACTTAATCATCTGATCTCTACCACATTTTGCAACATTATAGACTACCTTTATGTATGAAAAATCTTCTGAACAAACAAGGTCATCAGCCCAATACTTTGCGGATGGTGGCCATGTATGTGTGCAAATCGATTCCCCCTATCAATTCAAACACAGTGAACCCGTATTGAACAAAATGTGGTACAGAGGTAGCACTAGCAAAGAGCACCTCAGTGTCATGTTTTATATTGACGCCATCTTGATGGAAACGTGATGGCGGCCACCCAAATGCAAAACATTAAATCAATTTACGACCAACCTAATAAGCTGATCTCTACCAAATTTTGCAACAACATACCTTTATGCGGGGAACATATTTTGACAAAAATACAAGATCATCAACCCAATAGTTTGCAGATGGCGGCCATGTATGTGTACAAATCGATTCCCCCTATCAATTCAAACACGTCGACACCGAATTGAACGAAATTTGGTACAGACGTAGCACTAGCAAAGTGCACTCCAGTGTCATGTTTTATATCGCCACCATGTTGACGGATACGTAATGGTGGCCACCCAAATGTAAAAGGCTTAAATCAAATTACGACCAACCTAATCATCTGATCTCTGATAAATGTTGCAACCACATACCTTTATGTGAGAAGCGTTCTTGGACCAAGCTACAAGGTCATTAGTGCAATAGTTTGCATATGGCGGCCATATATGTGTGCAAATCGATTCCCGATATCAAATCAAGCACGGTGAAACCGAATTGAATGGTTTTTTTTTTTACAGAGGTAGCACTAGCAAAGGGCATCTCATATTCTTGTTTAATATCAATATAGCACGTTGTTTTTCAACAAGCTACTACAACCAACATTCAATTATACTCCTTGAAAAGGACAAAGCGTTATAACAATACCCGTGCATTTAGGAGAAAGTAGGGTATATGTTCTTTACTGAACATCTTGTTTCGTATGAGATTTGTAGCCCTGTTTTGGCTGAGATTTCATGTAGCGTCTCTAGAGCTTCTTCCTGCTGGTATTTTGTTATTTATTACAATGGCTATATCATCGGCAAAGGCCAGACATTTAATGTTGACTGTTCTTTCCTGGTGTTTCGCAATTTTTTACACCTTTGACTCCTTTTTCCCATGTCTTGATTATTTTATCCAAAACCGGGTTAAATAGAATGGGTGATAAGCAATCTCCGTTTATTATTATTATTATTATTATTATTATTATTATTATTATTATTATTATTACTATTATTATTATTATTATTATTATTATTATTATTATTATATACTGTGCCCAATTGGTCACGGCAGTCTGGCATCGAACTCAGGTCTCATCAGAGAAGACCAGGCACATGGTTATGCCTAGAGTCGAACCATTGATCTCTGCGGGGGAGCGATTACAGGGAACCCAAAGAGCAATGAGAGGTATACTGACATATAAGAATGTAGCGTGATTTCACGATCTATAGGTGAATATCATAGCAATTTAAGGGAAGAACTGTAGCCAAATGCAAGGAAATATACATTTTCAGAGCATACGAAAATGAGAGAAGGCCAGTTTGAAGTTTTACAAATGACCCTTAGCAAGTGGGCGGAGAATCTAGGCGCCGACCGAACTACTTACGTCTGGAGCGGAGAGACAGCTCAGAATTAATGACCCGGGTATCCACCGCGTGACAACGGTGCAAGCTATGGTGGGATCGACTGCACATGGAAATTAATTAATTACAGCCAAGTGGAGCATTGAAATGCATTGAAATATACACCCAGGTGAATATATTCACGAAGAGGTAATTTAGGAGTGGTTTTTCACCTAAATTAAGGCCTTTATCTCCAAATGAATGCATTACAACCTAGCCTACGCTCAAGAGCATTGACTTTGTGACCAGTCAACGGGGAAGTACCACGATGGCGTGCCCACGCGCTGAACTAAGGCAATTAATTGTAATTAATTGGCCGAAGCGATCGCCGGCACGCGAATGTTTTTGAAACCTCCACACCTAAATAAACAAGATGTAGATGTCATTTCGGCTGAAGAGGTATTATTTCAAGAAAGGAGTCGCTCTCATGTGTCCAGTGGACTATTTTGTACGAGAAGCCTTTATATATGGGGAGCGAGGCAAGCCAAGCCAGTTCGTTCTACAGTTCTTCACCAGTCGTTCGCCAGTCCTCTACAGTCGCTCTACAGTTATTCTACAGTATACACGTAACTAAGACGCTGCTAGTAGCGCGCCAAATGTTAAAGTATCAACGCGCCGTCGTTGGAGAACAATAGAAGCAAGTTATAAAGCTTCATAAGTAATCATGAAGTGCGTCGAAAGTAAATTATTACAGATATTTACCTATTATCTGACGCAAATATAAATTCGCTACAGCGAAAAGGAACTTATAATGTTTTGAACAGTTCTTATACCGGGAGGTATTGTCAGAATTTTATATGACAGCATCATCAGAAACACTACAATGATGGGAGCTTGGAAACCATTGCCACCTAATTTGGATAGTGAGCTGGACATGATTGCAGGGAACGAGGATCGAATGTCCGTAAAACGCTGTTAGATTGTCACGGAGACCAGCGGTTGTCATAATTGCAGCGCATCTCTGAGATCAGGCGTAGGAGAAGTCCAATTTAAGGATCAACATGTGAAGTAGTGGATAAATGTATATAAATTGTGAAATAGTGATTTAAAGTGTTCATGTGTATAGTGATTAATATGCAGTGTATTGCAATGATAAAAGCCACTGATAAAAATATGTGTATCATGTGGGAAGTGTATGAATCTAAGTGTTGTGTCAAGGATAACATGATGGCTTAATTCAAGCGTCATGGTAGCGCTAAAGCTGAGGCGCTGGCACTATCCAGCAAAGAGGAAAAAGTGAGTATCCATTTTTATAATGTAATTATAATTAAGTAGTTCACCATGTAACGATTTATCACTTTGAGTAAGATGTAATAGTCACTTACTGAACGAGTTTTCACCACTCGTCTTGAATGAAATATGGCTTGGAAGGTGATTTGTTTGAGGCCATTCAGGCAAAAATAGTGATGGATGTAACGGTAACGTTAAATGATAATAATAATAATATTATGGGTCGGCAACAGTAAAGTAATAGGCATTTTTGGCCTAAATAACGTTCAAATAGTGTCATGTCTAATGTAAAGATACTGTATTTGGTAAACAGTGAGAGTATAACGTAAAATATAGAGAAATACGAGAGCTTTTTCAGTGTCAGTGAAATATGAATGAATATTTGATATGGTCAATCCTTAGGATTATGTTTGAGGACCATTAAAGTAAAGTAAGCCAGTACATTTTATTACATTTGTGTTAGGAGCTATGTAAAGCTTTGGCTTAAGTGGTATGACAGAGAGAACGCGGGTGCCTTAATAATTGAGTCATATATGTGAAGTATTGTTTGAGCCGCTTGTAAGCGTGCAGAATTAACGTAGACTCCAGTGATTTACGTAATAAATATAGCGGGGACAAACTAATATAGCTTGCGCGTTAGGTGAGAAGTTGGCTAAATCTACGAGTAGTATCGCCCTTGAGCATACTGTATTATTTCGCAGCGAATTGGACAGAGCCTGTCTGTATCCAACGCTTGCTTGAATTATGCCACTAATGACGTCCGTCGAGACGCTGTGAGCATGTGTGTATTAATGACCTACCCTGTGAGGTAAAGGATCATATTCGTCGTTTAGGAACGCAGGGTTCCTTATATTTTATTGACAGCTGCTGGTGAAAGTCGTGGATTTTTACGATGATGCGCGTCTAAAAGCCACTAGTAGTCACCATAGAACGGCAAGGCTATCACTAGAATTCCACCCCAGCCATGAATGTTAATTAAAGAAGCCAGTTGAGCCCAATACACTATAAGGATAGGTGTTAAATATTTAAATGACTCAATTATTTAGGAGCCACACTTAGCGTTACTCCACTACTGCATTTTGTAAACAAACCTGACCTTGATCTTGACAGTAGAGCGAGGGGGAATTGTAGACCACTTCTGCAGCGGCCATCTTGGATAGCCAGCTGGAACGAATTTTATTGCCTGCTGAGGGGAAGGAAGGTCGTTCGACCGGTCCCTTGTAAATTAGAGTCACACTAGGACACTGAGAAATCTCGATATTTAAATATGCAATTAAGATATGATTATTTTGATGATGCCAAGTGAATTGAACGGTGGGTTGCAACTCACATACGTTGTTGAATCATAGAAATCAGATAATATTTGGCCCAGTTATCCTCTGAGGGGAAAAGCTGAACCAAAATAATGTAGGCATCTTCTTTTAGAGTGCATTTTGCCATTCCTGCTAATTTATGCAGACGGGTATGTGTTTTCCCAGAACATGACACATTTGTAACGATGATAAGCCCGACAAGACCCAGAAAATCGTTATATGGTGAAACTATAAAGTTAAGTACCACTTTTCTTAAGGCGTTCATATGGATGGAAGGAGGGAAGATGATTCACACAACACAACAAATATCTGTTAATGATTGCAGAAAGTAATGAATTCATGTTAATCAAGGTAAATGCCATAAGAAATGGAATAATGTTTTATTAATATCATTTTTATGTGATATGTGATTTTGTGTTATGATACTCCCATTCACTAAAATTGTGTCAGTTGATGAACACTATGGAAACCCATGGAAGTCTGAAAATATCATTGACAGGATGCTAGAATTAGATTTGAGTGCAGTGTCGCACTATTTTAAGAAGAAAGCTCACAGAATAACCCCATTTTTAGCCTACTTTTCACATTTTGCAAAAATGAGGAAAAAGTAGACTTATGAGATCGGGCAAATGTGTGTCTGTCTGTCTGTCTGTCTGTCTGTCCTTCTGTCTGTCTGTCTGGCTGTGTGTGTGTCCCCCCCTATCAACTCCTAAATGGCTGCAGCAATCGAAACAAAATTTGGTAGGAGTAAAGATCTACACCTGAATATCTCACGGCCATATTTGAAAATGATGTCAGTGCTACCAACTGCTAAAAAATCGCAATTGAAATTTGAGCTCCATGCTGGATATCTTGGAAAGTATGAATGGGAGCTATTTCAAAATTGGCACACGTACAGATCATAATATTTCAATTTAATTTCCGGGAGGCCAAACATGGAAGTGTTGCCAAAATGATTATAAGCCTCCTGATAGGTCCAATTTTTAAATGCATATAACTTCTACACTATCAATTGGAATTCAACCAAATTTCGTATGTTGTATGTGTACACAAACAGATATGACTGAGCATATTCTTAAGACCTACCAGGGCTGCCAACTGTTAATAAATGCTCCTAATTTATTTTATCCAAATACCAATATATCAGAAAGTATGCAAGCCGACAGCTTTAAACTATGCACACGTATAGTACCTGACATTCTATATTAATTTGGAGTAACTTATATACGTCAGTGCTACCAACATGATTCTAAGCCTGCTGACAGGTCCAACTTTAAATACATGCAACTTCCATACTATCATTTGGATTTCAACCCAATTTCGTATGTGCTATGTGTACCATAACAGATATGACTATGCGTATTCTAAGGAGCAACCAGGGCTGCCAACTGTTAATATGTGCTGTCCCTATTTTTGTTACCCTAATATCAATATATCAGAAAGTATGCAAGCCAATAGCTCTAAAATTTGCACACGTATAGTACCTGGCATTCTAGACGAATTTGGAGTAACTAATATACGTCAGTGCTGCCAACATGATTCTAAGCCTGCTGATAGGTCCAATTTTAAAATGCATGTAACTTCTATACTAACTAATGGATTTCATTCAAAATTGGCACAACAATAGATCATATTATTTCAGATTATTTCTGACCAATACATGCATGACATTGTTGCCAACATGATTTTACGCGCGCTGTTATATCCAATGTTTAACTGCATGTAACGTCCATGCGATTCATTGGACTTCAACCAAATTTTGTATTTTGTACCTTAAGAGATGGAACTAAGAATATATTCAGTCATCAGGGCTGCCAACTGTAGTGCTCTATTAGGATACATTATGCCAGGTATACAGTATTTCGAACTAATTGGAAATTTCGATATTAGCAACTTAATTTCGTCATTATTCTAGATAGGTTCATATTCTGTAGAATAATCATTGGCATGAAAAGTAGGCTGTATAGTTCTTAACGGAACTTCTTGTTATTTGTGGGAATTAAATGTAATTTGTCCTTTATTTGTATTTGTTGTATAGCCATGATTTTAGACCAGTAAATGTGTTATTTTTAGGAAAATGTTGTGTATTTCCTGTAGAGTAGTTACCTGGTAGACTCAAATCCTGAGCATGTGGTCGTATAGTGGGCAGGAACGTCCCATACCTAGAAAGACCGTGAGTTAGTTGGGATACGAACACATGGTCCACATGATGACAATCGGGTACATGGAGGAGATGTCTCTGTACTGGGATTGAGTCACAGGTACTGCTAAAGTCGGCCAAGATATTAATGGTAGAAGCAAATACAGCATAGAAATTAGGACAGAATAGGGAAGGCCGCGTCCCATTTGTTAATAAGCCATCGCGTAAAATAAATGATTGATAATCCTCCATAAAACATGCTTAAATGTAAATGTAACTTACACACAAACCCCTTTAATTATCATGGCCCAAGCAATGTGGGACGGTATTAATTCATTATGGAATTGCCTGCATCTGTGCAATATGAGCGATCTTGGCATTGCGCAAACTGGCCAGGGCAACTACCACAAAGCATGAACCTATCTCATAATTATCATGTCGCCCGTGAGTGGGGCCTGTTGAAATTACGGGTCACCATAGGCACATGAGGAGAACCCATCATAATTATCATGGCGCCCAGTACGTGGATGGCTTATGGGATTCAGATAAACCCCATAATAATAGCATGGTTTTCATGGGGAAAACCATAGAAATGATATTTTTCCTCAAACTTTGTTTGAGCGATTGTGAGTCTTTCTAGATGATATTCAGACGTCAGACACGGTTGTCAGACGGGTACGAGGGTCTATACCCATTCCATAGTTAGTTTTGACATTTGGTAATATGTTGTTGTTGTTGTCGTGGGATCGGAATCCTTTTCTTTCCAATAGAACGCGCCAGCATATTCAGCTGCGGCCTACCTATATCTCAAATTAAGAAGTACAGGATGGCTGGAACTGAAGACGTACTCAGTTGAATTGCTGAGTTAAGGGAACATTTTGATGAGACTAATGCTAAGAGAAAGGAAGAAATTAGAGAATTTAAAGATGAAATAGCGGGTAGATTGGATGCTAATCAAACTGAGGTAAGCCAGATGTTGGCTACAGTCAATACTCAATTAGAGGCTAGTCAAGCTAATGTAAACACGCAGTTAGAATTAAACCTAATAGAGGTTAGTAAGAAAATGGATGACGTTAAAGAGTCTGTCCAGCGTGAGGTAACTAAGAATATTGTTAGCGTGGTCTCAGAAATGCAAGATGATAACGATAAACGCTTTGAGTCTATAGAATTAAAACTAGAGAATAATCTGCAAGCGTGCAGAGAGTCACAGCGTGAAATTAACGATAATTTAAGCAGTATGTCCATGGAGCTTAAAGACATTCAGAGTCAGAATGAAGCTAATACTAAACGTCAATTAGAGCAGTTTAATACGTTCACTCAGACCGTGGATCAAAGGTTCGAGGACAGCGATATCAAATGGAATACGCGAATGGCAGGTTACGCCAAGGCGGTAGACGAAGCCTTAAGAAAACAGGATCAGAATATCCTTGACCAATGCAAGGAAATTCAAGAAATGAAAACTTCTGATCAGGAGAATAAGGAGATAATGTCAAATATGAAGAGGCAAGTCGGGAAAGTACAGAAAGAGTTGGAACAAACTCAGAACGACTTAGCAGTTATCCATAAAAGACAGGACGAGGACCAGGGAGAAATCACGAAAATAAGGACTGAAATCTCTCATATACAAGGTCACATTCAAAAGGAAGTCACAGGCTTACGAGAAGAATTAGAACTTCGAGAAGGCTTAAAGACTGAAGCCAGTGATAAGACTCTTGCCGAAGTAAGAGAGAGTCTAGCAGGGGAAATTATCCACCTGAAGGAAAACCTTAAGGATGATAAGGAAAATGTATTTTCTATGGCAGAAAGAAACCGAGATCGCCTAGAGAAAATAGAACGAGAGGTATTAGCTCGTTTGGAAAGGGCAGAAAATAGACACAGTCAAATCGAGACTAGAATGATCGCGCAGGAGGAATCTATGTTGCGGAATCCTAGGTCTAGCGACGGAAGTATAGACGAGAATAGGAGAAACAAATGGGCAGAGATAGAAATACAGCCCACTCCAAAGAATGCGGCCATGCCAAGTGACAGTCCGTATACCACACCTGGTATGCCAATTGCCATGTCAACACCGCATGAAAATGCTGTTCAAAGTCAAATAGTCACAGTTATAAGGGCTAGTGATGAGAAACCAAATAAATTCTCTGGGAGTAATTCTAACATGACACCCAAGTACTGGCTTAAAGAAGTTTCCGAGTACTTGAATGACGCGAAAGTACCGCCAGAGCGCAGGTTGAGAGCGATTGAAAAACTAACCGAGGGGGAGTGTGCCCTATGGTTTAGGAGTTTTCGGTACACGTTCGACACCGTTGAAGAATTTCGCCAAGCATTTTTAAGCAGATACTGGAACGCGAGCGTACAACAGAACCTCAGATTGGACTTGTATTCCAGGCGTTACAGTACTAGTAATCCGACTAAGTACGGGGAATTCTTTGTGAATCAATTGTGCCGTTTTCGAGAGCTTGATGAAGGGCTTAGAGAGTCAGACTTGTGCATAGCAATAGCCAAGCAGCTACCGTATGAAGTACAACGTCTGCTAATCTCGGCAAACGCCAAAACTGCAAACGATATGGAGGAGGTGCTGAGACAACTCGATCTAACCACAGTGCAGCACACAAGACAAAATCGAAATGCGGAACAAGTTAACATGACGACTACACCGATTGAGCCAACCAAGGTGCAGACAAAAAGCAAATCTACAAGCACCGAAACAGAAGAATCCGACTGGCAACGCGAAGGACGCGAAAACCAAAATTGGAGGCCAGCATATCGAGGAGGATCGAACCGTGGTAACCGAGGAAGGAAAAACTGGAATCAGCGTGGTACCAGAGACCAGCAGCTTGATCACAGAAGGAGTTACGGCCGAAATGGGAACAACCAAGGATGGAGATCCCAAGAGCAGAGTCGCGGGTTTGATGAAGAGGCGGAAGAACGTTATCACGCATCTTTAAAATACATGGAAGAGCGCGGAGATGATCCAAGACAATCGCGAGTTCATTGGGATGAAGCGATTAGGAATAGAAGGTCACCCGACATATATCAAAATGATGACGGTGCCAAAAGTCTGGAGCTTCAGCAGCATGAAGACAGGCAGAAGAACTCCACAAAGAATGGAGCAATTGAAAAAAAAACACCAAATTTAAATGGCCAAAGAGAGATAAGTTCAGGATGGAATACAGTGAATGTTGTTAACTGGATTGCCAAACCTGAGGAGCTTATCGAAGACCTCGATGAAAGGACGGTCAATGTAAGAAGGGAACTACCCATTATTATTGTAAACATTGCGGGTATGAAGATAAGAAGTCTCATTGATACAGGATCAACAGTGTGTTTGATAACCCAGGCATTATACAGTGAAATCCAGAGTAAAATTCACGTATTGAAAATACCTATTTCAAGCGTGAAAATAAAAGGTGTCATACCAGATAAAGTTATGATATGCAAATACCAAGTATTTTTAGATTTGCATATAGGGAACTCTACATTCTCACAGAGCTTCCTACTTGTAAATAAGCTGCCTTTTAATATCATTGTTGGGATGGATTTCATAAGAGAGTATAAAGTTATTATAGATCTCTCGCAAGACATTGTGATGTTTCGCGCAAGTGAGGGAAAGGAAGAGTTAGAACTCTCATTGAAGCAGAATGAAACGAGACCAGAAGAATACGTATGGCATACATACGGAGATATGACTGGGGATGCAGTGTCGACAACAGAAGACATCGAGGAAGAGTTGGCAACACTGGCCGCAGACATTGAAAAGGATCTCGAACCAAAATTTGAAGAATGCCTGGAAGAGAAGATTGAGGAAGCTAAATTTGGTCCAGAATATAAGCAAATGCTAAGGGAACTGCTATTTGAGTATAAAGGAGTCTTCGATTCGAGACCTGGCCGGATCAAGAATTTCCAGTATGCGTTCCAAGTCAGTGATTGGACACCATTTAAACAGAAGCCGTATCCTGTAGCTGAGAAACATTATTTAAAGGTCAAAGAAGCGATACAGGAAATGCTAGAAGCAGGCGTCATTGTAAAGACAGCCACACCCTATGTCAGCCCACTGGTAGTCGTGCCTAAACAGGACGGAAGTGTGAGGATATGCCTGGACCTACGAAATTTGAATTCCAAGGTCATACCGGAATTTGATAAAGTGCCGCCCATTAAGGAGGTACTCAGAAGGTTCAAAGGAAAGACTGTGTTCTCAAATCTTGACCTGACGGCAAGTTTTCACCATCTTGCTCTGGAAGAGAAAACAAGCTTGCTAACTGGATTTTTATTTGACCAGCACACATATTCATACGTGCGTCTTCCATTTGGATTAAAAACAGCAGGTTCAGCATTGATACGAGCGCTAGATCGGAACCTATCCGAAGAAGTAAAAGCTACAACCATATGTTACGTAGATGATATACTACTGACATCTGAAACTGTCGAAGAGCATGTCAGAGATCTACGCAAGTTGTTATATGACCTAAGTCAGGCTAACTTTACGGTCAATATAAAGAAGTCTAACTTTGCTCAGAGAGAAGTTAAATTTCTAGGCCACGTAATAGATGCACAAGGAGTCAGACCTAATCCGGGAAAATTGGAAGTCATTAAACATTTCCCGAGACCAACGAAGGTAAAGAACGTCAGGCAATATCTAGGCGTTATTGGATTCTTTTCAAACCATTGTCCGAAGTATACCGAGACCGTAGCACCACTCCAAGACTTACTTAAGAAGGGAGGAAGATGGCGCTGGACGGAACAATGCGAGGAAGCCTTCGTGAAATCTAAACAGATGTTGTTAGATTATGTGAAATTGGGATATCCTGACTACACTCAGAAATTTATTATCCAGACTGACGCATCATTTATAGGGATCGGAGCTATGTTATATCAGGAGAACATGGACAGGCCAGAGGAGAAAACTTACATTGCATTTATCAGCAGAAGGTTGAAGCCTAATGAAAAGAATTATACGGTCACGGAGATCGAATTACTCGCTATACTGTATGCCTTGCAGTATTGGCGAAAGCTAGCCTATGGTTTTAGAATTATATTGAGAACAGACCATAAAGCCCTAACGTTCCTGCTGAAAACTGACTTGTCGAGTCAAAGACTGACAAGGTGGTCCCTGTACATACAGCAATTTCAAGTGGAAATAGAGTATTGCCCGGGGAAGGACAATATCATACCTGACTTGCTGAGCAGATACCCTACAGCTGAAGAAGAACAAGTTCTAGCTATCGAGATAGAAGATAGAGATCAGAAGACCTTAGGTGATCTGAGGAACATCACCGTTTTTCAACGTGAAGATCCCTGGATACGGTTGATGATTAATTACTTCGAGGGAAAGCTGGATAGAGGAACTCCGATGTATGTGGAAGCTGAAGCACTATCAACGGAATATCTATGGTTTAACCAGATGTTACATAAATGGAGCGACTCAGATCACACCAAACCCAGGATAGTCGTACCACCAGCATTGCAGAGAAAGCTAGTATGGTTAGCACACCGAGCTTTTGGACACTCCGGTGTAGATAAGACTGTTGCCCTGCTTAAAGAAGCATTTATTTGGCCAAAACTTAGAGAGACAGTCAGGAATACTATCAGGACTTGTGATATGTGCCAACGAGTAAAGCCTAACTCGTACTTAGTGAGCCAGAGAACGCCAGTTCAGATCCAGAGAGCAGGAAATATAAGAAATTTCAGCATGCTTATCACGGACCCTACCTGAATATAAGGGATCTGCAAAATAATGCATATCGGATCAAAGACGAAGCAACAGGTAGAGAAGTTGTTGTAAATGCAGCGAATTTGAAGTTATATAGTCCACCAGAAGACTATGATACAAGAGAGGAGCAAGCATTGCACACCGAAGTGGACGGGGAATCATTACGTATGCACGGAAAGAATCTTGAGAAAAGCTTGCAGTCTCAGGAAGGGACGGAGCGAAGCGACCAGCTCGCAGACCTAACGGATACGAAGGGAGAATGCAGCTGTCAACTGCAGGAACTTTATGACCAGTTGAGGGAAGCCGCTGCGGAGCTAGAGGGGATGAATGAACAATTGCGAAGGCAGAACGAGAGTCTACGAGAAAGCAGACAGAGTGGAGTGGGGAACGAGAGAGCCCATTGCCGAGAGCACTGACCGCTTAAAGTAAATATTGCATGGAGTCGATGCCATCTGAAAGGCCCGAAAAATTCACTTGTGAAATGAATTTTCCGAGCTTAGCAGGGGAAAGATGTGCCCAATTGGTCACGGCAGTCTGGCATCGAACTCAGGTCTCATCAGAGAAGACCAGGCACATGGTTATGCCTAGAGTCGAACCATTGATCTCTGCGGGGAGCGATTACAGGGAACCCAAAGAGCAATGAGAGGTATACTGACATATAAGAATGTAGCGTGATTTCACGATCTATAGGTGAATATCATAGCAATTTAAGGGAAGAACTGTAGCCAAATGCAAGGAAATATACATTTTCAGAGCATACGAAAATGAGAGAAGGCCAGTTTGAAGTTTTACAAATGACCCTTAGCAAGTGGGCGGAGAATCTAGGCGCCGACCGAACTACTTACGTCTGGAGCGGAGAGACAGCTCAGAATTAATGACCCGGGTATCCACCGCGTGACAACGGTGCAAGCTATGGTGGGATCGACTGCACATGGAAATTAATTAATTACAGCCAAGTGGAGCATTGGAATGCATTGAAATATACACCCAGGTGAATATATTCACGAAGAGGTAATTTAGGAGTGGTTTTTCACCTAAATTAAGGCCTTTATCTCCAAATGAATGCATTACAACCTAGCCTACGCTCAAGAGCATTGGCTTTGTGACCAGTCAACGGGGAAGTACCACGATGGCGTGCCCACGCGCTGAACTAAGGCAATTAATTGTAATTAATTGGCCGAAGCGATCGCCGGCACGCGAATGTTTTTGAAACCTCCACACCTAAATAAACAAGATGTAGATGTCAATTCGGCTGAAGAGGTATTATTTCAAGAACGGAGTCGCTCTCATGTGTCCAGTGGACTATTTTGTACGAGAAGCCTTTATATATGGGGAGCGAGGCAAGCCAAGCCAGTTCGTTCTACAGTTCTTCACCAGTCGTTCGCCAGTCCTCTACAGTCGCTCTACAGTTATTCTACAGTATACACGTAACTAAGACGCTGCTAGTAGCGCGCCAAATGTTAAAGTATCAACGCGCCGTCGTTGGAGAACAATAGAAGCAAGTTATAAAGCTTCATAAGTAATCATGAAGTGCGTCGAAAGTAAATTATTACAGATATTTACCTATTATCTGACGCAAATATAAATTCGCTACAGCGAAAAGGAACTTATAATGTTTTGAACAGTTCTTATACTGGGAGGTATTGTCAGAATTTTATATGACAGCATCATCAGAAACACTACAATGATGGGAGCTTGGAAACCATTGCCACCTAATTTGGATAGTGAGCTGGACAAGATTGCAGGGAACGAGTATCGAATGTCCGTAAAACGCTGTTAGATTGTCACGGAGACCAGCGGTTGTCATAATTGCAGCGCATCTCTGAGATCAGGCGTAGGAGAAGTCCAATTTAAGGATCAACATGTGAAGTAGTGGATAAATGTATATAAATTGTGAAATAGTGATTTAAAGTGTTCATGTGTATAGTGATTAATATGCAGTGTATTGCAATGATAAAAGCCACTGATAAAAATATGTGTATCATGTGGGAAGTGTATGAATCTAAGTGTTGTGTCAAGGATAACATGATGGCTTAATTCAAGCGTCATGGTAGCGCTAAAGCTGAGGCGCTGGCACTATCCAGCAAAGAGGAAAAAGTGAGTACCCATTTTTATAATGTAATTATAACTAAGTAGTTCACCATGTAACGATTTATCACTTTGAGTAAGATGTAATAGTCATTTACTGAACGAGTTTTCACCACTCGTCTTGAATGAAATATGGCTTGGAAGGTGATTTGTTTGAGGCCATTCAGGCAAAAATAGTGATGGATGTAACGGTAACGTTAAATGATAATAATAATAATATTATGGGTCGGCAACAGTAAAGTAATAGGCATTTTTGGCCTAAATAACGTTCAAATAGTGTTATGTCTAATGTAAAGATACTGTATTTGGTAAACAGTGAGAGTATAACGTAAAATATAGAGAAATACGAGAGCTTTTTCAGTGTCAGTGAAATATGAATGAATATTTGATATGGTCAATCCTTAGGATTATGTTTGAGGACCATTAAAGTAAAGTAAGCCAGTAAATTTTATTACATTTGTGTTAGGAGCTATGTAAAGCTTTGGCTTAAGTGGTATGACAAAGAGAACGCGGGTGCCTTAATAATTGAGTCATATATGTGAAGTATTGTTTGAGCCGCTTGTAAGCGTGCAGAATTAACGTAGAATCCAGTGATTTACGTAATAAATATAGCGGGGACAAACTAATATAGCTTGCGCGTTAGGTGAGATGTTGGCTAAATCTACGAGTAGTATCGCCCTTGAGCATACTGTATTATTTCGCAGCGAATTGGACAGAGCCTGTCTGTATCCAACGCTTGCTTGAATTATGCCACTAATGACGTCCGTCAAGACGCTGTGAGCATGTGTGTATTAATGACCTACCCTGTGAGGTAAAGGATCATATTCGTCGTTTAGGAACGCAGGGTTCCTTATATTTTATTGACAGCTGCTGGTGAAAGTCGTGGATTTTCACGATGATGCGCGTCTAAAAGCCACTTGTAGTCACCATAGAACGGCAAGGCTATCACTAGAATTCCACCCCAGCCATGAATGTTAATTAAGGAGCCAGTTGAGCCCAAGACACTATAAGGATAGGTGTTAAATATTTAAATGACTCAATTATTTAGGAGCCACACTTAGCGTTACTCCACTACTGCATTTTGTAAACAAACCTGACCTTGATCTTGACAGTAGAGCGAGGGGGAATTGTAGACCACTTCTGCAGCGGCCATCTTGGATAGCCAGCTGGAACGAATTTTATTGCCTGCTGAGGGGAAGGAAGGTCGTTCGACCGGTCCCTTGTAAATTAGAGTCACACTAGGACATTGAGAAATCTCGATATTTAAATATGCAATTAAGATATGATTATTTTGATGATGCCAAGTGAATTGAACGGTGGGTTACAACTCACATACGTTGTTGAATCATAGAAATCAGATAATATTTGGCCCAGTTATCCTCTGAGGAGAAAAGCTGAACCAAAATAATGTAGGCATCTTCTTTTATAGTGCATTTTGCCATTCCTGCTAATTTATGCAGACGGGTATGTGTTTTCCCAGAACATGACACATTTGTAACGATGATAAGCCCGACAAGACCCAGAAAATCGTTATATGGTGAAACTATAAAGTTAAGTACCACTTTTCTTAAGGCGTTCATATGGATGGAAGGAGGGAAGATGATTCACACAACACAACAAATATCTGTTAATGATTGCAGAAAGTAATGAATTCATGTTAATCAAGGTAAATGCCATAAGAAATGGAATAATGTTTTATTAATATCATTTTTATGTGATATGTGATTTTGTGTTATGATACTCCCATTCACTAAAATTGTGTCAGTTGATGAACACTATGGAAACCCATGGAAGTCTGAAAATATCATTGACAGGATGCTAGAATTAGATTTGAGTGCAGTGTCGCACTATTTTAAGAAGAAAGCTCACATAATAACCCTATTTTTATTTGTGGGAATTAAATGTAATTTGTCCTTTATTTGTATTTGTTGTATAGCCATGATTTTAGACCAGTAAATGTGTTATTTTTAGGAAAATGTTGTGTATTTCCTGTAGAGTAGTTACCTGGTAGACTCAAATCCTGAGCATGTGGTCGTATAGTGGGCAAGAACGTCCCATACCTCGAAAGACCGTGAGTTAGTTGGGATACGAACACATGGTCCACATGATGACAATCGGGTACAATACACATGTTATTGTTTAATGAGTCTGTCACGGAAATGCAACATGTAGTATGACGGGTATGATGGAATATCTGTAGCAAATAATCACCATCTCGCATGTAAGCGATCACTCATATTGCCCAATCAATCTATCGCCCTCAGAAATGCAACATTTTAATGAAAGCTAATCGTTACAATAACCCAAGCACATCGTATTATTTGCTATTGAACACAGAGGTCCTGAGCTGACCCATACGTGCGATTGTAGCCTCTCAGCCCATCTAGGGGCCTTTAGTGCTATGTCAAGAGGAGATTAATATATTGCGTGATATTAGGGAATAAAGCTGACCAGAATATGGCCTGAGATGAGGGGGGGGGGGGGAGGAGGAGGAAGGAATAGGAATTTGTGAGGTTTAGGAGGTTGCTTTTACTTATAGCAGCTTAACTGGTCATTATGACCTGACGCTTGTTAAAAAGAATTTAATTTAGGGAGCCAGAGGGCTCGGCAAGAGTGTGAGACAAAAAGAAAGAGTAGGGGCAGCTAACAACATGCCGGAAGCTATGTGAGTGGGGCCGCGGCCAACTGAGCACCATCCCGGTAGGGGTCGGCCGAGGCCGTCCCTCCGAGCAGGCCCACAGTCAGACCGCGGGGCAAGAAGGGTTGTAAAGTGAGGACATGGAATATGGGGGGAGCTTACGAGTAGCTAGAGCCTTTACGGGGGTTGGTCAATGCTTCAACTTACAGGGCGCCTCCTTATTACTCCTAGGTTGGTACAGGACTACTCGTGCTGCCGTGAAAGCATAAGCTGCCATTACAAGCTCGTCTCGGGAGAATTGAACTTTATGCACACAGATGGAGGAACTCATTGTCTTCTGGGAACGGAACTTTACAATCACACAAGAATGTGTGTGTGTTGTGTTTGTAGGTTACCAGAGCGAGAGACATCTACAACACGCTCACGGACTCGGAAATCTTCTGGGCTCTGCATAGTTTCTGTAATGCAATTGCTGGAGGCAGCAACCCTGTCCATTTAGCTTCCAGTTACCATTTGATTCTAAAGAACATCGTAATAGTAGGCTAATAATATTTGCTTAATGTGAGCGCAGTGAGCCACTTACACCAATATGGCCACGCGTCAACCGCGGCTAATATTTCCGAGGCCGTAATGAGGCCGAAACTGGCATTTAATTAATAAATATTAATTTGAAAATTTACCTGTGGGTGCTTCCTTTTAGATTCAATGTCAATAATAATATTAATAATAATAACCCATGGCACTACAGCCCATGAAAGGCCTGCCAAGTGAACGCTGCCCAGCCATTTGGCCTGCAGATATTGGGGTCAGCGCATCGGGTCCCCTCGGCCGTTAATCTTGGTTTTCGTGACCGGGGCGCTGCCTCACTGTCAGACGGCTACTCAATTGTTATTCTCACGAGGCTGAGTGCACCGCGTTCCAGCCCTCATGTCAGTTTCTAAAATCTCTGAAGGAGCCGGGAATCGAATCCCAACACCACGGGACCGGCTATTCAATGTCAGTAAGGAAATAAACAAGAAGTTTCATATATCCTACTTATTTCAGTTTGATTGCTGTAATAGATTTATAGATATTGAGAACCGTCTAAATATTTCAGATGGTCGCCTTGATGGATTTTTATATACGTAGATACTAGAGTTATGTACTTTTTACATGAAGATTATTGCGTAGGTGTAGTATTCAATCTTCAATCGCATGATTACGACGCATGAAATATAAACGAGATTTTAAAATTTCACACAGCTGCCATGTGGTTATGAAAACAATTGAAATAAATTAGCTGCCAGTGGATTAAAATTTGTATCAGCATTTACCGTACCAAGTTTTACTGCGCTCGGATGGTTGAATCGTGAGAAACGTCCATTTAAATATTTATATTTTGCGTCGCCGACATGTTGGATTTGTGCTCACCAGGTTATTGAAATTTCCATAGGTGAACTTATGTTCATTGCCTCTATCAACATACAAAATTTCAGTTTGATTGCTGTCATAGATTAATAGATATGAGAACTGTTTAAATATTTTGGATGGTCGCCATGTTGAATTTTAATTACTAATGTTTGTGATGTACTGTGTTTTTTCAAGTAACACATGTAGTCCTAGCTTAGCTGCTTGTTGCATGAGAATATTAAGTTGTTTCACAGAGGTTTTTATTGAATGAGATAGAAGTTTCAGGTCGTCGGCAAATGCCAGGCAATCAACACTGGGCCTATTGCACTTGTGTCCCAAAGTGATACCACTTGCTACCGCCTGACTAGATAGCTCCTTTCGCCGCTCCCTTATCACCTTTACCAGGACACAGTTAAAGAGAAGAGGTGAGTCTCTCAGTCTTACTCCTGACTTAATTTCTAAACTTTCAGAAAGAGATCCTCTGAACTTCACTCGTGACCTGGTGTTATTTAAAGTCTGCTGGATAAGGCTATGTATCTTCTCGTCCAGTCCTAGTTTTTGCAGGATATTCATGAGAGTAGGTGTGTCAACCGAATCATATTCCTTCTTAGTCAACAAAAATGATGACATATTTTTCTCTAGCCATTTTTGCTTGCCATAGCACTGATTTCAGGTTGAGTATCTGTTCCGTACAAGAGCGTCCTTTTCTAATTTATTATTATTATTACTAGCGGACCCGTGCGAGAAATCTCACATAATGGGTTGTGTGCACCCCATGTGTACAGACTACCCGCCCGAGTCTCGTGATATGCGGGCTATACGTTGCACAGACCTTGCAGGGACTATCGTCTTGTTTATTTGTTTAAAAGCACTTTATAAACAAATAAATATATTTCCGTTGACCTTTCAAGAAATGCAAGATTTTCCCTGTACTATTGAGACGATTTGGAAGATTTTGGTACAAACCACACCTTCTGACACCCTTTGGTTCAGGACATCAAATTGACAGGTGAAAAGCTGAAGGTAGTAGGAGACTTCTGTTACTTAAGAAGAAAAATAATCAGTGATGGACGAAGCAAAGAGGATATAAAAAGTTGGTTGGCAAGGAAAGCTTTTTTACAACAAAAAAAGGAATCTGTTGACATCGAATATAGACTTATGTATTAGGAAGTCATTTTTGAAAGCCTTTGTCTGGAGCGTAGCGCTCTGTAGAAGTGAAACTTGGACTATTGGTGTAGCAGAAAGGAGGGGAATTGAAGTGTTTGAAATGTGGTGTTACAGGAAAATGATGAAGAACAGATGGGTAGATAGGGTTACAAACGAAGAGGTATTAAGACGAGTGGGAGAGGAGAGATGTTTCTGGCAACTGCTAATGAAGAGAAGAGATAGGTTGGTAGGACACATACTAAGACACCCAGGAACAGCAAGCTTAGTTATGGAAGGAAGGGTCGAGGACAAGAACTGTAGGGGTAGACCAAGATTAGAATATGTTAAACAGATTGCCTTGGATGTAGGGTGTGGTAGTATGTAGAGATGAAACGATTAGCTCAGGACAGGGAGGCATGGATAGCTGCATCAAACCAGTCAAAAGACTGAAGACTCAAACAACAACAACAACAACAACAACAACACCTTAGCCTTAGCGTATTAGGCCTATATAATAAGATCTTAAGGGGGAAAATCTTGCATTTCTTGAAAAGTCAACGGAAATATATTTGTTTATAAAGTGCTTTTAAACAAATAAACAAGACGATAGCCCGTGCGAGAACTGTGTCGCCTACAGCCCGCATAGCACTAGTGCAGGGCGGGTAGTCTGTACACGTGGGGCGCACACAACCCATTATGCGAGAGTTCTCGCACGGATCCGCTAGTTGTTATTATTTCAGGTTGGGACAATGCTCAGATTTGACTATATTGGTTGATTCTGCATACGATGACACAAATCTGCGATGTGTAGTGTATGGGAAAATGGCAATTAACTTACTCGATGAAAAATTATGTGAAATCAACCCCCGCCTCCGCTAGTGAAATAACAAATGCCTCATAGCACTGTGAGGAGAGTCGGCACGTGTCCTGTCGCATTACCTCTCTCGTCTGGCGGCTCAACTGTTGCTCACTGCTCTGCTGTTACGACTTCAATGACCCGCAACGTCTTGGCGCCGCGTTTGGCTCGGAGGAGTCAGGCGGTT
The DNA here is from genome assembly GCA_946902985.2 of Meconema thalassinum. Classification (NCBI taxonomy): domain Eukaryota; kingdom Metazoa; phylum Arthropoda; class Insecta; order Orthoptera; family Tettigoniidae; genus Meconema; species Meconema thalassinum. The sequence continues at coordinate 471,200,908 of OX336388.2, read as the reverse complement.
AGTGTAGGAAGCGAGACTGCGTGCAGCAGCTTCAAGAGAATCTCTTACTACCGTACCTGGTCACATTATTACTCAGGCGTACTTCTTTAAAAACTTAAATAAACAGTAGTTGAAATTTGGGTTACTTTCTTCGGTATACAATAAATGCATTGTTGAGGCAAGAGTATTCATGACAGTAATATCATGTTTTGAGCCTACTTGGCTTCAACATCCCGCCTTATTCAGGTTGGCATCATAGAATGATTCATAAAATATTGACTAGTTGCATTATTTTAAATACTACTGCAATTAAATAAGTGTGCATATACTATCACCCTTACCTTTAGACATAGATTTCATAGCCTAAGTGTAATGGAACTGATGATGATCGCTTGACGATGGAAACTGGTCATCCAAGTGTATTAATTAATCTCATGTAAATTTCTTTCAGGATTAGGGAATAACCCATTACAATTGGGTACAATCTTGTTGGCCGACTGAAAGACATTAAATTTAGATTACTAAGGCGCACTGAACAAGCAGTTCCATGAATAACTAAATAGCCTATTTTCATATATCCTACTTATGTTAATTGTCACTATCAACAAACAAAATTTCAGTTTCATTACTGTATTAGATTCATAGATCTTGAGAACCGTCTAAATATTTCGAATGGTCGCCATATTAGTTTTATATTTGTACACCACTGAGTTATATACCTTTAGATGACGATTATTCCGCAGGTTCATTACGTTGAATTCGATCGCATGATTACCACACAGGAAATAAAAAAACTTAATTTTAAAAATCCCCACAGCCGCCATATTGAGGTTAAGTAAACAATTTAACTAAATTAGATATCAGTGTTTTACAATGTGCATAAAAATTTGCTGTACCATGTCTTACTGCGCTTGGATGGTTGAATCGCGAGAAAAGTCTATTTAAATGTTTCAACTTCGCTTGGCCGCCATGTTCGATTTTTACTTAACAGGATTTTGAAAGTCTCATGGGTGACCTTCTAGTAGTGTCCTTTACCACCGTATCAAATTTCAGGGTGATATCAGTAATAGTTTCGGAGATACAGGATGCCGGTGAAATATTTCGCACAGCCGCCATGTTGGATAGGTGAGATGTAATACAATTTGAAGGGCACGGTCAGGGTCGGACAAAAATAGTACTATGACTTGACTGAGTTTCATTGAAATCCCTCCAGCCGTTTAGATTTTAATAGGGGGAGGGACAAATACACACACACGGACAAAATGTGATCTCGTAAGCCTATTCTTTCACAAATGAAAATAGGCCAAAGATGGCTGCCAATACGATAGTAGGATAACAACTTATCTCTCGTAATCACTTGTTACCTTAGACTGAAGAAGACCACTATGTGATCTAAATTAGTAGACTACATTAAACAACTTGAAAATGAAAATCCACAGCCTGCTTCCAGTCTCCGACCGGGTCAGGAATGGAATGAACGAAGCCCCGAACTAGCGGCGAGGATATGAATTGTGCCGGCTGCCGAAGCCTGACGCACTCCTCTGGGGCAATGATTAAATGAATGACAGATGAAATGAAATGATAGTGGAGAGTGTTGCTGGAATGAAATTTTGACAGGGAAAACCGGAGTACCCGGAGAAAAACCTGTCTGCCTCCGTTTTGTCCAGCACAGATCTCACATGGAGTGACCGGGATTTGAACCACGGCCCCAGCGGTGAGAGGCCGGCGTGCTGCCGCCTAAGCCACGGAGGCTTACTACATTAAACAACTTATAGTAATTTAATTAATTTATTTTTGCTGGACTCCTTTTAATGCTCTCGTGTATTTATTAGCCTATTTTCATTCATGAAAAAATATCACCTTTTGTCCATGTGTGTGTAAGTGTGTGTGTGTGTGTGTGTGTGTGTGCGTGTCCCTAATAACTTCTAAACTGCTGGAGCGATTTCAATGAAACTCGGTAAGGTCATAGTACTATTTTGGCCAACCCCGACCGTATCCTTCAAATTTTATTACGTCTCTCCAATCCAACATGGTGGCTATGCGAAATATTTCACAGGCATCCTATATCTCCGAAACTATTGCTCATATCACCATGACATTTTGTACGGAGATAAATGGTTCTGTTAAAAACCTGTTGACTTTAAAACGAACATGGCGGCCAAGTGAAGTTTAAACTTTCAAATAGACTTTTCTCGCGATTTAACCATCCAAACTCGGTAAAACTTGGTACAGCAAATTACTATACTAATTGAAATGCACCGACATCTACAGTAAGTTAGTTCAATTGTTCACATAACCTCAAGGTGGCGACTGTGCGAAATATTAAAATTAAGTTTATATTTCTTGTGTCCTAATCATGCGATAGAAGGCAATGTTTGAGTAATGAATCTACACAATAATCATCATCTAATAGTACATAACTCTATGGCCTACATATAGTGAAATCCAACATGGCGACCATCCGAAATACAGTATTTAGTTGGTTCTCAATATCTATTAATCTATGACAGCAATTGAACTGAAATTTTGTATGTTGATAGAGGCTATGAACATAAGTTCATCCATGTGACATGGTGAGCACAAATCCAACATGGTGGCGACGCGAAATTTAAATTTTCAAATGGACGTTTCTCACGATTTAGCCATCCGAGCGCAGTGAAATTTGGTACGGTATATGCTTATGTATATTTTAATCCACTGGCATCTAATTCCTTTCAATTATTTTTTGTAACCAAAAGATGGCGGCTGAGCGACATTTTAAAATCTCGTTCTTATTTCTTGTGTCCTAGTCATGCGATTGAGGTTTGAATAATACACGTACACAATAATCTTCATGTAATAGTAAATAACTCTAAGTCCTATATATAACATTCCAACAGGGTGACCATCCGAGATTTGAGACGGTTCACAATATCTACGAATCTATTACAGCAATCAAACTGAAATTTTGTATGTTGATAGAGGCGATTAATATAAGTAGAATATATGAAAATAGGCTATATAGTTCTACACAGAACTAGGCTACTTGTTATTAGTTCAGATCTTCATTTTTAGCCTATTTTCATCTTATGAATAAATAGGCTCATGAGATCACACCTTTGTCCGTATGTGAAGTCCCACTGCGTAGCCGTGCATGTTGAATCGTGTACGATGACCACGCACCAGCTGCAGCAAGACAGAAGATCGTAGTTTCGAATGCCAGCGGTGACAGCAGCTATCCTTTTGTGTTTTTTCCCTGTCTCTTTTCCACACTTCCTCCCGGCAAACGCCTAGATAGTACCTTATTTCAAGTCCCGGGGCACCTACCCTATCCCTGTCCCTAATACACTTACATACACTACTACAGTCATAACCTAAATACAGGTTATCAGACTAGTTCAACACACACCTAACTACACGGGGTTGGTGACCAAGATTTCCCAATGAAATGAAGAGCTGCGTTAAATTTGCAATGAACTGTGATAGCCGATGTCCAAAATATGCATAATTTATGAAGTTCTATATATGTACGATCCCACGTTGATTAATACGAACTTTCTGATGTTGTTGTACAATTGGTGAAGTTCGCAACTCTGTACGCCGGCCATCAGAGATCAGACCAGACATATGACTCATACTACAATAAGCAGTTCTAATTCTAGCTGTGTTACGGTGTGATATTTTCACTTCATCCTGAGTATGTACCTGTGTTTTGTACTTCACCGTATCCAACACCTTAACAGCAGTTTTATCGCGTCTGGAGTAAGCACAGACCTGTCTCTAGATGCGTGGTCGCGGCTTGTCCAATGTATAATAGCCTGGGTGAGGTTGCACCTATTATCATTATGGAAATTAAATTATCATTGTGTCCACCTCCCCGGGCTGTGCTGGATTTAGGACACACGTCAGTCGCTCTACATTACTGGCCATATACGCCGTTTCCCTCTCGGAGCATGGAGCCATAATTAAGAGTAATTACTCCTCACGTCTTCATTGTGTCGGAGGAATATTTTAATTATTTATGTGCCTCACGATCGAGAGGAGGTCCTGAACTGGAGCGGACATGCAAGTCATGCCTCGCGCCATAACGAGGTGTTAACTTGTACTTTAAGCTGATTGAAAAATTATATGTAGGATTTAGCAGACATTTCCTTAGGCTCCACTTTATTCCTACTTCTCTCCTCCGCTTTCACTCTTGTCTTCTACGTCTTAATTCATACATCTCCTTCTGAGGCAAATAGTCTCAACAATTCAATACCTCCCCAGAATAACGTTTTATAAATTCTACTAGCAACCCGCCCCGGCTTCGCCCGAGAACAGTTATGAATGCATTACGTGATAAGTGCCTCTTTCCCCAAGCTAGCTCATAAACTACTGTCGCCTCAGTAATTGAATGGAGATTGTGGGAAGAAATGAAAACGTAAAATCACTTATAGTATTGAATATAGAGGTATGCTCTCGTGGACTTTTTTGTAGAACTTTTCATGCTGTACAATTCTTACACTCATAGTACTGTATATTGATATTTTTAACAGTTTGCCCAGAGTAAGCTTAAAAAGTGCACGGACACAAGGATTTTTCGACTTTTTCACTGAAATCGTTACTTCTTGGCTTCCTTTGATCATAAATGAATTATTTCCTACAGAGATCTTCCTCAAGATATGCTTTACAGAATGGTGAAATCCGCATCAAAATCCATCCAGTGGTTCTCGAGATTACCTGTGACATCCAAGAATCGGGGACTTTGATTTATACTAAGTAGAGATTCATCTACTTTGAAGGAGACTGTATAAATAGTAGCCGGCCCCATGGTGGTGGAGTAGTGCGCCTGCCTCTCATCCGGAGGCCCCGGGTTCGATTCCAATCAGGGTTTGTAGAAACTGATGTGAGGGCTGGAACAGGGTGCACTCAGCCTCGTGAGGACAATTGAGTAGCTGTCTGACAGTGAGGCAGCGCCCCGGTCACGGAGACCGAGAGTAACGGCTGAGGGGACCCGACGCGCTTACCACGCGTCACCCTATAATCTGCTGGCCAAATGGCTGGGCAGCGGTCGCTTGGGAGACCTAGGCGGGCTGTAGTGCCACGGGGTTTGGTTTGATATAAATAGTATCACTCACAGTGACGTAACTACGGGGGATGATTAGGGGGATCAATCCCCCCAGAGAGCCAAATAATAAAATGACGTAATACCATAAAATATTTATTTTGATAAATCCAATCTTTTGATTGATGAAAAACTACTAATTCGAGAACATTTCCCTTTACTAGTGTAAAACATTTTGTGTTACATAAACTTAACACTTGCTTTAGCATAAACGCCTTTTATCCCCCCACACAAACTAAAAAGCCAAATCAAAGATTCAAAAACAAAATCAAAAGGAAACGTATAACCAAATACAAGAAACAAAAAAGCAAAAAATAATATTCAAAAACAATAGCAGAAAACAAACACAAAACAAAATGAAAAAACATAAAGCAAAAACAAGAAATCGAAAACAAAAGCAAAAAGAAAAAGAATAGTCAGTATTCTGGCAATACGGCGATAACAGCGATGGAATGTGCTACACTCATTTATTTATTTAATTATTTATCGGGAGTTTCATTTTATTTTCGTCCACTCCTTAATACATCTTATTAATTGGCTACCGAATCAGGTGCATCGGTTGAATTCTATCTCATTCGTCTGTCGGAATTTTGTATACAGTATTTAGAAATAGCTTGTCGTTGTCGGAGGTGAGATATTTTTTTCCATGTACCGTATCTGAGCCACTTTCTTTATGTAGCATCGTAGCTTGTTGAACGGCAACTGAGTGCGCAGAAGTGAGAGATGGAACTGCTAATGACTTGGAAGAAAGTCCAAATTAAATCACACATGAAAAGTATAATGCCTAAAGCCTGATGAAGGAGGTAGAGTGAAAGTATCGATCGTGATAAAGTATTTTGGCAGGATTCATTTGAACAGTTATAGGTCGTGGAGAGGAGGTGATGGACGGACGGGTCCAACAAGTGGCGGAGGTGAGTAGGCTATCTATTGTTCAACACGAAAAAATCATTCACCGAGCAAATTTGTATTAAACAAAACTTCCGTTTAGTCCAAATCAGAATCAAATCCAGGCAGAGGAGCGCTTGTCGCACCGGTACCTGGCGCATAACACAGACGCGGTCACTCGCTTCGCGAGCCGACCGCGACTATGTCATTACAGACTAGAGAAGATATTGCTTTGGTGATGTTAGCTTCTTCATGCAGATTTCTATAATAAGAAATGGTGAATCACCCTTCGCAGATCAGAGGTGGCCAAACGGGAGATGGCGTAGTTATTTCCGAAAGTGAACAAACATCATATAGCTCAGGATTGTCCGGGAATTTCTCAATATCATTTTCCGTATTTCTATGTACATTAATGTACATTTCATTAATAAAAAGTTTCATATGTCTAATTTCATTTCAAATTTAGTTACGTATAAAATGTCGCTTGAACATTTTCAGATCCATTCATAAAAGTATGCTTCTCTACTTGTTGACAGTGTTGCTTAAGGGCGCAGGTACACCTTTCCCATGAATATTTCTACTGAGTTAAAAAAATGGTTATCTCATAAACTATATGTTGCAAAGAAATAAAACTTTGCAGGATTATTAAACACAGTTTACTCATTATTATGTATAACACATTTTATAATATGCTCGCAGCCACGCATTATTATACCACCAAATTTTCAGCTGTTTGTGTGCAGTTGGACGGCGTATACATGATAAGTAACCCGTAATTTAAAATATTGACATGAATGTTCTTTTGAGCTGCTGATAACATTCACGGCTACAAAATACACCAAAATAATTGATAGACATATACAGGAAATATTCTTTCTTTTTTTCATATTCCTACTCTAAATGTATGTAGGCTATTCGTTTTACTTTTGTTGGGTAAGAATATATTCTCTTAAAAGGGAAGTATCCTTGATTCACAAAATATGTGGGTGTATGTTGTTCATGTTAGTACAATACACAATCATGCAAAATTTCATTGATATATTTTCAATAGAATTTGCGTTATCATGTAAACGCTGGGTGAAAATAAAGTTTTCGAGAAACGAGCCTCAAACTTACCTAAGGGTAGAATTTAAAGAGACAACGTAAGTGACAACAACTAACATTTACAGGCATATCTCTGGAAGTATTGAATATATCTTCATTTTGTTTTCACCAAATGGAAGATAAAACATTAGTCATTCAAATAATTCATTAAACTCTTAAACCATTATTGCACCTGTTTCAAAATTGAACAGTTGAGAGTTTGGTACAACCAGAGACAAGCTTGGTAGCTGTGTGCTGAGACTTTCCAGCGGAAGGTATCATTTCTCGCATGGAGACAAGTGTTAGCAAGTTTCCTTATACGTCGTCACTGTATTATTTAATATTAGATACACCTTAGTCATTATGTTCACTCAAACAAGTGTGGACTTCTACTGCCACTTGAGTGTCCATGATGGAGCAGGTTCCAGCTATTTTCAAATTACTAGGTCTGCTGAAGCGACACTCCTTGCTTGAAACATTCGCTGTCCATATGGTAACTTGGCAACAGAAGGTCTATAAACCTAATGAAATCAATATCATTTTAATGAATAACGGCTAAATGAAGATAATAAGTGATTTATCAAAATATAGCTCGTATTTAAGACAGTGGTTAGGAATCTTAACAAAGAGATTAAAATAGGAAAACAAATGATTTGCAGGCAGTGTGTTCATACAGCTGCCGGTCCACCATGATGTTGGGAAATATTGTAAAGAGGTCGTGCGGGTTCGTGCTTTCACGTGATGAGTTCAAGGAAAAATATTGTGTTCAGTGATCGATTATCTCTCCGAAGAGCAATGTTGAAGAACTAGTTTTTGGCTATGATTTTACGGAATAAATATATTTTGTCACTTCATACAGGGACTATAGAACATCGTTATAATCTTTCCGTTTGGCCATGATACCCAGAGGATTTAGAGACTTCTCGGAACTCAACTGACGTCACACACTCACCCTCCCGACCCGCTCACCGGACCGGCCGGTGGCGAACAATGACTCACCTACTGGCACTGTCCCACAGCACTAAAACCGTTTCTTATTTCAAGTTTAAATTTACAATGTTCAAGTTTTTTGAATTCTACATAACATTCTAAAGAAAATGAGTTCAAACTTGGACTTCTTACTTCTTAAACTGTCGTTTATTACATGTCATTTATGATTGTATTACAACTGATAATTTTAAAATTTCAAACAAAAAGAAAATAGAAAAATTAAGGAATAGAAAATAACCAAATTCCAATTTGAATAATTCATGATTCTGTGACTATGGCTCATTTACTACAAACAATTACGGCACGAAATACGTCATAAGTTTCGACTATCAGGCCGTGGATATGAAGCATTTCAGTCGCGTTTCGACTCATTTTCTTTAGAATTCAAAAATCTTTAAAATTGTAAATTTAAACTTAAAATATATATATATATATATATATATATATATATATATATATATATTGTTACGTGCCACCCCCTAGTGGCACTTTTGTTAACTGGATTACGGTGGGGGTACAAAGCACAACACCAATTACTGCTTAAAGAAATATAATTTATTACAGGCCAGAAAATTACACTAATCAGCAAATACAAGCAATTAGGAGCCTTACTCAGTTTCCTTAAGTCTCTTCCTTATGCGCTCTTGGCCTTCCACTTGTAAACAGACCACAGAAGTTAATCCGTCCTAATGAGTACGGTGGCCTTGACAGAAACTACCTGTCCCTCTCCCTTATGTTCACCGACCACAATTACTTACGATCACTTGCTGCAGGCTATTTCGCTGTCCACAAGCTGAAGAAACAATGCCACTGGATTTCGTAACTCGCACAGCACTTCGTCACCACACTTCTGTCGCACAAGATAATCGCTCGCACTAGCTCGTAAAACACAACAACCACTGCTGCGTGACAGGTCGCTCTTATATAGCAGGCCGGTGACTCAATAAATGCTTCTAGATCCATCCAGAGTTCACGGCTTCGCGAGGTTTCCATCGCTGGTCCAGTCACGAACATTCTGGACTATCCCTTTGTCCTAGTAGCCCTGTTGCATAAGGCGCGCGCAATACAGGAGGCAGGGCACAGCCCAGCCCTGGGGCAGTTGTGACTCATGCGGCGAGTGATGACACAAGCTCACAGCCGTAACACCACCCCCTTCCTAAAAAGGCTGATCGTCCCGATCAATCATTGGTCCGTCTGTGTCCCTCCGTAGGCTGCCAGGCGATCTCGATGCACGATCTTCATCTTCGCCCTTGGGCTCCGCTGGATCCTGTAGACGACATCGTTGATCCGTTTCACGACTCGGTACGGGCCCTCCCAGGACTTCTGCAGTTTGGGTGACAGGCCTTTCTTCCGTAATGGGTTGAAGAGCCAGACCAGGTCGTCCTCGTGGAATCCGCCGGCATCCGTCTGCTGGTCGTATCGGGTCTTCATTCGGTCGGTCTCGATCCGCAGTTTCCTCCTCGCGAACGCGTGTACGTCCTCCAGTTGGTCGACCAGTTCTTGACAATACTGGCTTATCGGGATCGGATCATTCCCAGGTCGGCCGAAGGCAAGATCGACAGGTAGACGGAGCTCCCTCCCAAACATGGCCCGGGCTGGTGTGCACCCGGTGGCTTCATGCACGGCGGCGCGGTAGGCCAGGAGAAATAGTGGAAGATGCTTGTCCCAATCCCTCTGGTGCTCGCTGACGACTATTCGGAGATGGTTCTCGATGGTGCGATTGAATCGCTCTACCATCCCGTCGGACTGAGGGTGTAGCGGCGTTGTCCTTGTCTTCCGGATTCCCAGCAGCTGGCATAGGTTCTGGAACACCTGCGACTCGAAGTTCCTCCCTTGGTCGGAGTGCAGCTCCAGGGGTACTCCGTACCGGCTGACGAATTCCTTCACCAGGGTCTCTGCGATCGTCGCGGCTTCTTGGTTAGGGAGCGCATACGCCTCCGGCCGTTTGGTAAAGTAGTCGCTGACGACTAATATGTAGCGGTTCCCTGCCTCGCTTAACGGGAATGGCCCAGCAACATCGATGGCCACTCTCTCCATGGGGCCGCCCACGTTGTAGGTCTTCAGTGGACCCCGTCGTCTTCGTCCTGGGCCCTTGCTGGCTGCGCAATCGTGGCACCTCGCGCAGTGGTTCTCCACGTCTGTTCGGCATCCGATCCAGTAGAACCGCTCTCTCAGCTTCTCCAGGGTCTTCTTTATCCCTAGGTGTCCACCAGATGATCCTCCATGAACTTCCTTCAGGACTTCCTCCGTCATAGCCTTTGGAACGACGACTTGTTCCCGAGATGTCTTCCCGTCGGTGCTCTCCCAGGTACGGCAGATGAGGCCATCCCTTACAATCAGCGAGTCCCACTGTGCCCAGTAGGACTTAAACTTTGGGCTGCAGTCACTCACAATGTTCCACCCGGGTCTGGGGACACAGGCCTTCTTCCATTCGGCTATCGGTCCCAGGTCATCATCTTCTGCTTGTGCCCGCGTGAAAGATTCGCGGCTCCAGTTCCCTTGAAGTTCCACAGTAGTCCGTCGGCACAGTATCCCGGTGTTCTCCTCCCTCCTAGTACAGAAGGTGCAGTCTTCGGGGCACGGTCTTCGTGACAGGGCGTCGGCGTTAGAATGCAGTTGGCCTTTCCTGTGCTGAATCTCAAAGTTGTATTGTTGAAGCCTCTCTAACCACCGCGCGAGTTGACCCTCGGGCTGCTTGAAGTTCAGGAGCCACCGCAGGGATGCATGGTCGGTCCTGATGAGAAATTCTTGCCCGTACAGGTACTTGTGGAAGTGTTCAATGGTCTTCACGATGGCGAGCAGCTCCTTCCTGGTGACGCAGTAGTTCCTTTCTGGCTTTGACAAGGCCTTGCTGAAGTAGGCCACTACTCTTTCCTCGCCGTCCACTACTTGCGACAGGATTCCCCCTATGCCAAAGTCGCTGGCATCGGTATCGACGATGAACCTTGTTCCAGGTCTGGGGTAGGCCAAAATAGGCGCGGTGCACAGAGCCTGCTTGAGTTGTTCGAAGGCACTGTGGCATTCTGCTGTCCACGTGAAGAGTTGGTCCTTCTCAGTCAGTCGATGTAAAGGTTTGGCGATGTCGGCGAATCCCCTCACGAAGCGACGGTAATAAGTGCAGAGTCCCAGGAAGCTTCGTAGTTGGGACTTGTCCTTCGGAACTGGCCACTCCCTCACAGCTGCGGTCTTCTCTGGGTCGGTGCGCACCCCTTCCTCGGAGACGATATGCCCAAGGTACTGGACCCGCTTCTGGAAGAGCTGACACTTCTTGGGGCTCAACTTCAGCTGGGCAGCCCGTAGCTTCAACAAGATCTCCTTCAGGTTGCTGTAGTGCTCCTCGAAGCTTCTCCCCAGAACGATGACGTCGTCTAGGTAGACCAGGCAAGTCTTCCAGTGTAGTCCCCTCAGAATGGACTCCATTAGCCTTTCGAAGGTCGCAGGGGCGTTGCACAGACCGAATGGCATGACGGTGAACTGCCAGAGCCCGCTGCCCACAGAGAACGCCGTTTTCTCGCGGTCCTTAGGGTGGACCTCCACCTGCCAGTAGCCACTCTTCAAATCCAAGGTGGAGAACCATCTCGACCCTGATATGCTGTCCAGGGTATCGTCGATCCGGGGTAGAGGGTAGCTGTCCTTCTTCGTTACGTCATTCACCCGCCTGTAATCCACGCAGAACCTGGTGGAACCGTCCTTCTTCTTCACTAGCACGACCGGAGAAGTCCAAGGACTATGTGATGGCTCGATCACCCCTTGCTCCTTCATCTCTTCTACCATCCGGTCGACTTCGGCTTGCTTGGCGAGCGGGACTCGTCGGAATGGGGCCCTAATCGGTGCGCTGTCCCCAACGTCGATTCTGTGCTGGACCAAGCTTGTCCTGCCGAAGTCTTTACTCCCCACGGAGAAGACGTCCTGGAATTCGCGTAACAGGTCCTGAAGTTGGCGTGATTGTTCCTCGTCTAAATGGTCCTGGGATCCTTGGTACAGCTTCTGTAGTTCTTCTGGCAGTGTGCGTCTTCTTCGGTTGTCCGTCTGCAGGTGTCCGTCCGTCGTGTCGGTGATGCGGGCAATCCAGGTAACGGGCTCGCAGACTCCTAGGTTGGTGTCCCGGTGAACCGTAATGTCGTAGTCGTTCAGGTTGGACAGGCGGACGTACGGTCGAGACGTCGTGTTGATGAGGGTCTTGGCTACTAGCAATCCTTTTGTCTGGATGTCCTCATATTTTGGCTCGATGACAGCCGCCACTCCCTCAGCAGTTCCGTCGACAATTACGGCGGCGCTGACCTCCGTCCTGGCAGGAACGATGACGTCCTCTCTCAGCCTTACTCGTCGTGCGGTGACGGCCTCGTGTGCTGGTTGCAAAGCAAGTTCCTCACCTCCGAAGTGCAGAGTGTTGGTACTCAGGTCCAAGATGATGTTGTTCTGGTCCAGGAAGTCCAGTCCGATGATCACTTCGTTTGATACGTCAGCCACAAGCACTGGATGCTTTATCACCCGTCGACCAATGACGAACTCCAGTGGTGCTTCGCCATGTACCGGTGCGGTCTCTCCGGTCGCGGTTATTAGCTGGAGGTTCCTTTGTGTGGGTTGCACTCTCCACTTCGGGATCACAGTGGGATTGACGATGGTCCTCGATGCTCCCGTGTCGATCAGCATGGGCCAGCTCACTCCGTTGATGACTCCGTCGACCATCAGGCTGCTATTGTCCCTCCGTAACTTCGTCACACGCACTTGGACTGCCGGGGCTTGACGATTGTCACAAGCCAACCTTTGCCCCCCAAGGCTGGCTAATACTCGTTTCCCTGGGCCGCGCGGTTTTCAGACGACTGATTTCCCGTCGGATACCCTCGGCGGCGGCGATCACCGCAGTCCTTGCTCAGGTGGCCTTTCTTACCGCAGGTCCAGCAGGTCGGTAGTCCTCTTCCGGGCCGCCTCTCCGGTTGCCTTCCGGCTGTGTCGTTGCTGGTGGTGCCGCGACTATCGAAGAAACGGCTTAGCGCCTCCATTAATTCGTCGGCCAGGGGCTTGGTCTCGTTGGTTTTTACTGGTTCGTCGACGTCCACTTGACGCACCCGCGCGTGCATTCTGGATGCCTGTTTTGCCGTCTCGAACTCAAGTGCGTGGCTCAGCGCATCTGTCAGGGTCTTATGGCGCGCGAGTCGCAGCGCCTGTTGAGTGTCCGAGTCCCGTAGCCCGTCGGTGAAAGTCTGCGTCGCTATCTGCTCCAGAAAGTCGGCCGGCGCTGTTGGGTAGGCGAGCCTTACGAGACGTGCGATGTCCATCTCGAACTCCTGCAGGGTTTCCGCGTTCTTCTGTACCCGGGTCCGGAGCTGCATCTGATAGGCCTGCTGAAGATGGCTATCTCCATATCGGGACTCCATATGGGCGATCAGGGAAGCGTAGTCCTGGGATCCAGTCGGGATGGCCTGAAGGACGTTAAGGGCGTCACCTCTCAGCGCTACAATTAGAGCTGTAGCCTTTTCTGTGTTGTTCCAGTTATTTATGGAACAGGCCGCCTCGAACTGACGTAAGTAGGTGCTCCACGGGACCTTTCCGTCGAAGGTTGGGGGCGTCACTCTGCTATGTCCCGTTCCTGATATTCACGGTGGGCGGGCGTTGGCGCAGCTCGGCAACTTCCTCTCGTAGAGCGTTGAATTCCTCTTTCACCCCCGTCAGTGGGCGTTGGCGCAGCTCGGCAACTTCCTTTTGTAAGGCGTTGAATTTCTCCTCCACCCCCATCAGCGGGCGTTGGCACAGCTCGGCAACTTCCACTTGTAAGGCGTTGAATTTCTCCTCCACCCCCATCAGCGGGCGTTGGCGCAGCTCGGCAACTTCCACTTGTAAGGCGTCGAACTTCTTTTCCACTGCCGTGACTTCCTCACGCAGACCCAGTTCTAATTTCTTCAGGTCCTCCGCTAGCTTATTTTGACCGTCTTCCATCTTCTTCTGGCCGTCTTCTAGTTTGGCAGTTAGGTCCTCGGCTAACTTCTTCTGGCCGTCTTCTAGTTTGGCAGTTAGGTCCTCGGCTAACTTCTTCTGGCCGTCCTCCATCTTCTTCTGGCCGTCCTCTAGCTTCTTCTGGCCGTCTTCTAATTTGGCAGTTAGCTCCTTGGTTAAATTCTTCTGGCCGTCCTCCATCTTGGTTTCCATGCCATTTAACTTTTCTAGCAATGCTGCCAATTTCTCCTCCATTTTAGTTGTTTGTCTTGTAAAGGGCATGCACTCACAGGAAAATTAGAGAAAATGACCTGCTCGGGGTTTGAAACCAGGACCGTCAGGTGTTGTGCTTGAGTTCGTAATCCCGCTTCTGACACCAGTTGTTACGTGCCACCCCCTAGTGGCACTTTTGTTAACTGGATTACGGTGGGGGAACAAAGCACAACACCAATTACTGCTTAAAGAAATATAATTTATTACAGGCCAGAAAATTACACTAATCAGCAAATACAAGCAATTAGGAGCCTTACTCAGTTTCCTTAAGTCTCTTCCTTATGCGCTCTTGGCCTTCCACTTGTAAACAGACCACAGAAGTTAATCCGTCCTAATGAGTACGGTGGCCTTGACAGAAACTACCTGTCCCTCTCCCTTATGTTCACCGACCACAATTACTTACGATCACTTGCTGCAGGCTATTTCGCTGTCCACAAGCTGAAGAAACAATGCCACTGGATTTCGTAACTCGCACAGCACTTCGTCACCACACTTCTGTCGCACAAGATAATCGCTCGCACTAGCTCGTAAAACACAACAACCACTGCTGCATGACAGGTCGCTCTTATATAGCAGGCCGGTGACTCAATAAATGCTTCTAGATCCATCCAGAGTTCACGGCTTCGCGAGGTTTCCATCGCTGGTCCAGTCACGAACATTCTGGACTATCCCTTTGTCCTAGTAGCCCTGTTGCATAAGGCGCGCGCAATACAGGAGGCAGGGCACAGCCCAGCCCTGGGGCAGTTGTGACTCATGCGGCGAGTGATGACACAAGCTCACAGCCGTAACAATATATATATATATATATATTTAGTCCTGTGGGGCAGCGCCAGTGGGTGAGTCATTGGGCGCCACCGGCCGGTCCTGCGAGCGGGTCGGGAGGGTGAGTGAGTGAAGTCAGTAGAATTCCGAGAAGTCCCTCAATCCTCTGGGTATCATGGCCTAACAGAAAGACTATACATACTGGGTGAATGTTATTGTTGTTGTTGATTCATTTAGGAGTTTTCTGAATATGAGGGGGAATTTGTTTGATAACCCGAGTATTTTGTAATTGTGATGGCTGTATTAGTGTGTGTATTTCCAATGAAGCTAGGATTTTGGAAGGAGACTCCGTGGTATGAATTGAGGCTCCATCTTGGCATTTGACTAGAGTAGAAGTGGGAAACCATAGAAAACTACTTCTAAGATGGCTGCGTTGGGAATCGAACCTATCTCGGTCAGTTATGTAACCCCGTCACACAGGTCACATACCATCTGTCGGCGGCCTGTGGAAACTCGTTTTGACGCGGATTTGAAAGGTCTCGATACGTAAAGTATTATAGTTCAGCCGTTAAACCGTGAAACACACTGTAATTCCATACTTTTTATGGAGAAAAAACGTGATAGTTGGCAGGCATGCATTTGTATTAGTGCTGTAGTACTCTTAGTGGTACCGAGTGTCCTTAACTAGAACACATATTCTTGTGATCTTTGGTGAAGTAAAAGTGCACTTTGAGTGATTCACATAGAAACAAAGTATTTACCCAATACAATCGTTTTGTAAAAGTAAATTTTCCTGTAATCTCCAGGTGTTCAAGTTCCGCACTGATCCACAATTCCTAAGTTGACAAAGGAAGTAAATAATGAGAAATTGAAATCCGCCTTATCAATACTGGGAAATGATGTTTAATAAATGATTAAACGTACATGTTTCGGTACTTCATTGATACCTTCTTCAGCGTGAATGATAATCTTAAAACTAGTTAACAAGGCCAAAAATAAATTGATATCCTTCCAATTTTTTAAAAAATGGAAAGCTTGTAAATACAGGATGTTTGGAAAAAAGTGTCCGATATTGCAACAGAGGTTGGGATAGGTCAAAACCAGAAGAAATGTTCCTATAAACATATGTCCGGAAACAAATACCTGTTGAGATATGAGCCATTTTACTTGTTGTGTATTTACACTTCAGCCAATGGACGTCATCCTACCAGCTACTACTAATGAACACTTGTCTTTCACACACGTTTAACAGAACACACGTTGGGCAAACATCCATCCGCACCACCAACCAGGAGCTGTGATGACATCAGCCGGTCTGTCCACGGATACCATCTGCACGTTACAAGAGATGCTCCACATGGTTACCACATGCTTCGGCTCTTCTTCGCAAGGAATCCCCAACTCGTCCAATCACGCCTGGCTGGTCGCGGATGTCACACACTCTTGAAACATCTGCACATTATCGATGAATGTTGCATACACCAATGTCTTTGAATGTCCCCATAGCCAGAAATCCAATTGATTATGGTCCGGCGAACCGCGCAGCCACGAACTATGACTGACCATACAACTCATGCAAAGACCTTCGACGGAAAGACGCCTGCACCACCGAACACAACGCCTCGTCCACGCTGGTAATATGGTGCATATCTCAACAGGTATTTGTTTCCGGACATATGTTTATAGGAACATTTCTTCTCGGTTTGACCAATCCCAACCCCTGTTACAATATTGGACACTTTTTTTTGAAATACCCTGCATATTAAATGTCATGTATTATAACAACTGTTTTCCGTTTTCAAAACGGTTAATGTTTACGTATTCTATCAAAGAAAGTAAAGACAATCGGAGCATTTTTCGACAAGAAACCGCAGTTTTATCGTCGACCTTTTACACAGGAAGAGGTAAAACCATCCGTGATAGCTTAGAAAGTTCTCTTTGGAGATCAAGTCCATTGTCAGTGTTCGAATCACCACATTCGTCACGCAAATCTAAGACTATTTTGTTTGAAATTTTCTAAAAATAATGTGTAGCCAGCTCGTTCTGAAGATGATCTGCGTCAAGTGAAATGACAACTTCGCCAGAAGGTGTCAGCAAAGTTTGCTAGCCAAGGGACAGCACGTCCGACATCTTCTGTAAATTG
This sequence comes from Meconema thalassinum, assembly GCA_946902985.2. NCBI lineage: Eukaryota > Metazoa > Arthropoda > Insecta > Orthoptera > Tettigoniidae > Meconema > Meconema thalassinum. The sequence goes on along the minus strand of OX336388.2, from coordinate 471,183,776 downwards.
CAAGTAATGTACATTTAACAGTAATTTCTTCTCTCATTCTTTCTTTACCGCTGACTGCCGGCAGTACGTGAGATGTTGCTCGGACGCAGAGCCCTCAACTCCTAGCCAGCGCGCTGCGTAAGGTCCGTCGACTAAGCCAAAACTCACACTGTACAATGGCTTATCAGTCGCATACAGCTGACGATGGAAAATACGGGAGCATCGTACACATGTTTTGTACCACTGAAGATTGCAGTATTTACCCGTTGTATCTACAAAGAAGCTCACCTTCTCCAAGCCTCGTCTTTTTTCGGAGCAGAATATTTCTACACATCTCTACTTAGTATAAAACAAAGTCCCCGATTCTTGGATGTCACGGGTAATCTCGAGAACCATTGGATGAATTTTGATGCGGGTTTCGCCACTGTAAAGGATATCTTGAGGAAGGTTTCTGTAGAAAATTATTTATTTATGATCAAAGGAAGTCAAGCAGTAACGATTTCAGTAAAAAAAAGTCGAAAAAAACTGGCGTTCGTGCATTTTTTAAGCTTACGCTGGGCAAACGGTTAAAAATACCAATATACTATGAGTGTAAGAATTTTTCAGTATGAAAAGTTCTAAAAAAAAGTCCAGGAGATCATATCTCTATCTTAAACACATCGCCCACTATAAGTGTTTTTACGTTTTTCACGCAATGCATTCATAACTGTTCCCGGGCGAAGCCGGGGTCGGTTGCTAGTTTATTTATAAAATACACTATCACTTATTGATTATACCAATGAACTATGAAAAATTACAGAGGACTGGAGTTGGCTGTTCTTCCTCCGTACGATACCTCGTAATAAATAGGTAGCCTATGCCCTTTATGAGTTATTCAAATGATCATACATTTGTCGATAGCCATTAACTTCAGTTAGTAGCACTAAATATACCTAAAACTGCACAAATCTGGTAGTAATAGTGAGCATAACACAGTACTTCTTTTATAACAATGGTAAACGTTGTACCAACCCTTACCGATTAATTCAAGAATCGTAAAGTTGATATCACCTATGATGTCCAAGCATTGGTATTACCTGTTCTATTAAGTTGGTTAGATAGTTATTGCGGTTTTAAGGGTCGGAACAACGAAGTCATCTGCCCCATTGTTCTATAAAACCTTCAAAACCTCAAAATGTAGACTATCGATTTATTAACATTTCTGTGTTTAGTTCAGCATTTCTCAACACCTGCCTGGAAGACAAGAGTGACCTACGAAAACAGCGACCACCTCATGATCTAGTGGCTACTTTTCTTTTCTGCCGTTCCCGAGGTCCGGGTTCTGCCAAAAAAAAATGATCTGAGGGTTGGAACGGGGTTTACTCAGCCTCGTGAGGCAGAACTACTAGGAGGTCGGTTCGTTATCCACCTCAGCCATCCTAGAAGTGGTTTTCCGTGGTTCCTCACTTGTACTCCAGGAAACGGCCGCGGTGGTTACTATCGCAAGACCACGGCCGCCTCCTTCCCAATTCTAGTATCAATTACAAATAAACGCACTACTAACAAGTAGTTCCGTGAAGAACTATACAGCCTATTTTCATATATCCTACTCAAGTTAATTGCCTCTATCAACATACAAAAATTCAGTTTGAAGGTTGTGATAGATTCGTAGATATTGAGAACCGTCTAAATATTTCAGATGGTCGCCAGGTTGGATTTCTATTTGTGTACTATTACATGCAGATTATTGTGTACGTGTGGTATTCAAACTTCAATCGTATGATTAGAACACAAAAAGTAAAAACGAGCTTTTAAAATTTTGCACAGCTGCCATCTTGTGATTATGCAAACAATTGAAATAAATTAGATGCCCTTGGATTAACATTTGTATAAGCATTTAACGTGCAACGTTTCACCGAACTAGGATAGTTAATTCGCAAGAAACGTCCATTGAAATATTTATACTTCGCGTCGCCGCCATGTTGGATTTGTGCTCACCAGGTTACTGAAAGTCCTATAGGTGAACATATGTTCATAGCCTCTATGAACATAAAAATTTCAGTTTGATTGCTGTAAGAGATTAGTAGATATTGAGAACCGTCTAAATATTTCGGATGCTCGCCATTTTGGATTATTATATGTATAGGCCATAGAGTTATGTACCATTCAAGGACAATTACTGCCTGGGTTCATTATTCAAACTTTCGCTTCGATCGCATGATTACGACACATGAAATAAAAACTTAATTTTAAAATTTCGCACAGCCGCCATCTTGAGGTTATGTAAACAATTGAAGTACTCAATGACTTTGGTTGGCTTTTAAAATTGTCCTATTTAAGTGATATTTTTGAAAAACTGAACATTTGGAATACGTGTATGCAAGGTAGTGTTTCTGATATGTTCTATGTTGAAATGAAAACTAACGCAATGATTGCAAAAAACACCCTTTGGGAAAAGGAACTGAAAAACAACTATATTTTGTTTTATTAAAATATCTTTCCTTATAAAATTACAAAGGTTAAACCATACTAACTAATTACCTTTTACGTTTTAATAACCATTATTACTACCTAAGAAAGGTTAGTAGGGGGTACGCAGGATGTTTAACTTTTTAAAGGGGTACGATGGTTAAAAAAGGTTGAGAACCCCTGCCCTAAGCGATCAACTACAACAACAACAACAACATAATACTGTATGGTAGTCGTTTTACCAGATCTCCGAATTATATGATTCATTTATTTATTTTTATATATATATTAAAGTAAATACCAATGGCATTAAAAGTATTACACCAAAAATCAATGAAATAAATTACTAATTTTTCATTGAACTAATTTCGACCACATTGTTGTCTTCATTAGCATATCTTTAGAATCAATTGATACATGAGAGTATATTAGTGTATTTAATAGTGTCATCACTAGTTCAGTAAACATCTGTTAGTAATTTATTTTATTGCCTTTTGGTGGATTAATTTTAATGCCTTCTATTTAATTTAATTAGTTGTCAATAAGGACTCAATTTAAATATGATTAATTTTGTATCAATAGACTATATATGTATTTATTATTTCATACTTTTATTTGTTTATACATTTATTTTATTTGATTTTTAATTATTTATTATTTATTTAATTTATTTATTACATATTTATTTATTTATTTATTTATCTACAGTATTTATTTATTCATTCATTCATTCATTTGTTTTTTATTTATTTCATTTATTTATTCATTTATTTATTTATTTATTTATTTATAAGTGGCTACTAAAGTGAGACACTAAACTATATTGTGTTTTATTTCAGGTAAGTTGAACTGCTGTATACGGACCATGGACAGAGGAACGCGATTGGAGATTGGTTACTGGAAAGGTCTGCCATCACATTTACTAAGCCTATATGTACTAAATGTGTCCATGGCAATATACAGTATTACAAAATTCCAGAATTGTATTCGTTACAGAAAACTCCACTACAAGTCAAATTATTTGGAATTTTTGCGATTGTTTCGTTTGAGAACCATTACTTACGTTTGTCCATTAGGCCTACTACGTGTTTCAATTTGTTTTTATTACCATGATTGTCCAGGTAAGGAAGCGCCGGGAAACGTGAAAAGCGTGTAATAATAGGTGCGTTGTTTGGTGGAAGAAAGTGATATACGAAACCCATCCAGAAATTTAGTTTCTCTATTTTTGAAATAAAACGAAAATATGTAGTTACAAGAAAAGCTTTATTAGCATAAGATACAGACAGCTACGTATGAGTTATTTTTCAACGCAATCACCACCATAATTGAAACACCTGTCATATCGTGGAGTCACATTTTGTATACCTGTGTCAATAGAACTCTGCCGTCTGAGAATGGAACCAGCGTGTGGCATTTGTCTTCAGCTCTTCGTCAGTGTGAAAATGCTGACCGGAGGACAGGAATTTCTTGAGGTGCAAGAAATGATGGAAATCGCTGGGAGCAAGATCAGGACTGTACGGTGCATGATCAAACTGCTCCCAGCCGTACTCCTAAAGAACAGATGCTGTGCGCCAAGCCGTATGTGGTCGAAGTGATTTCCAGCGCTGTATGGTTTCCATGGAAACAAGTCTTACGCGCTGTCTAGTCGTCAACTGTTTTTACACCCTAGCGCCGTAGTGTCAGATTTTCTCTGTGGAATGAACTACTATAGTGACACGTCACCTCCGTCTAAGGAGAGGGGCAGATTACCTCGTAGTTCCGCCCCTTAAAACAACAATCATATATATTATTTCAGTAGTATAGATCCCTCCTGTGGCACTCCCAAGCGACCGATCGTGAAAATGAGCATTCAAATGAAAGAGAATAGACATCAGCAGTGACGAATTGCACTCTAATTCCATAAATATCAATGATTTCTTCAAAAAATGACTTTAAAAAAATGTACGAAGTGTGCGATTTGCAGATACTGTTGATGTATGAAAATACGCTCCATAATTGCTGTCCACTTCACATTTTGGTCGCTGTGACGCTCGTTTCATGTCATTTTAACGTTTTGAGGTCTTTCCTTTATCATTAAATCAAAGGAATCGTATAATTTCATAAATATCGAATAACCGGTGAGTGTTACAGCACACTCAGCACACAAATGACATTATCGGTGACAAATTGCATTCTAATTTCTTAAATATCATTGTTTTGTAAGAAGTGTTCGATTTGCAAAACCTATTGGGGAAGGTGTGGTTTATGATCATGCGAGATTTCTCGTACGGGTCCGCTAGTAACTAACTCCGTCTAAGGGGGTAGGGTCTGTGAAATAGGAACCCACGGATATTTTGTCGTAGCTAGCCAACGCGACGGGACGGTATAACTCCATCTGTCTTCCAATTTTCCTGAGAGAGATCAGTACTGCAAGCACAAAAACCGGGCTGATTTAATCTTGATTGGTATTGGAGATAGTGTCCATATTATTTCCTCGTCAGGCACTGGCGTGAGAAGCGAAAATAGAAACTCTCTTGACCAATTTTGCTTTCACTAACGGGCCATTTTGATGCTCAGTCCCTGAGTGTTCTGGTTCAACTGATTGTCAGTCACGAGAACTGATTACATGTGTACTTCAGTTTATTTATGCCACACACTGGGTTCATTAAAAAACGCATGTTATGTAAACTGATGCAACAGGCATTCAGAGCATGTCTGACCTTAGTTCAGTTACTGGCATTAGTAACAGCCTTGACTTGCTCAGGAAGTCACTCCCTCGTACTGATTGATTGTTACACGTAACCTCTGACCCAAATGATTGCACTTTCTTTACCTTCGATTATTTGTAACAGTAAATTACCGTAAACCTCGTGATATGCTTGTTATTCTGGCAATCGAAAAGTGGCCTTGTCTACAGTCCAATGTCGATGGCAATGAATACAGGTTCTTGATTGTTCATATTGTAAGCAGAAATCCTCAGCCAGTTTGTCAGAGAGGGGAATTCATGTTATGTGGGGTGTCCTTTACTTTTATTATAGAACTAGACAACACTGAAAAGTAGCTACTAATGCTTCAATGTCCTCTAGTTGCAATGTATTAGCATCCAAGGGTTGATTTTGTCTGTTCATTATTACCGGTACTTACTTCCTCTTCAGGAATTAGATTATTTGTCTCTTTCTACTTCAGTTTTGTTGCCATCTTTTAGAAGTACAGAAATAAGTACTTGCCTTATTTTACAATTTCCTCCATTTTGGGATTTTTTTATATTTATGAAAATATATTTAAGTGCTGCCTTATTGACCAATTTTCTCGGTTTGGAAAATTGTATATTTTAGAGAAATATATTCAGTTACTGCCTTATTTTCCAATTTCCACTGTTTTTGGGAAATTTTGTAATTTATGAAAATATATTTAATTGCTGCCTTATTTTCCAATTTCCTCTGTTTTGGAAAATTTTATAATTTATGAAAACATATTTGATTGCTGCCTTATTTTCCAGTTTCCTCTGTTTTATGAAAATATATTTAATTGATGTCTTTATTTCCAATTTCCACTGTTTTGGGAAATATAATTTATGAAATTATGTTAATTGTTGCCTTATTATCCAATTTCCTCTGTTTTGGGAAATTTTATAATTTATGAAAATATATTTAATTGCTGTCTTATTTCCCAATTTTTTTCTGTTTTGGGAAACTTTATAATTCATTGAAAGCATATTTGATTACTGCCTTATTTCTGAATTGTGTTTGTTTAAATCTTTTACGGAGTATCCTTTTACTGATCACAGGAACTTCATTTCGGATAATTTTCGTTTCTTTCTGTTACTTGTTTTATTCACCCATGCCCCACTTGGATACGTTATATCAAAGCTGGCACAGTAGCTGTCCCCCGAGGCTGAAGTTAACTTTGATACTAGAACTTGTTTGAAATGGCAAGGACTGTAAGTTTGTACGGGAAGTATCCTGCCCTGGGGATTCATACTGTGAGCATTCCTATGTTCGGTACCCGCTGAACATGGAAGCCCAAGGAAACCACTACTGCTTGTGTCGAGTTCTTTGTAACGGAACCCATTTTCCCTCGTTGATAACGGTTGATACAGACTTTGAGCAGATTAAGACTGTTGATACAAGAGTAACCCACCCAGACAAGTACCGAACATCCAAAGACATTAGCTGCACACAGATTAGAGCTTTATTCGCTTACACGGCTGCCTTTCGAATCGTTAACTAAGTTTTTCAGACTTGTTGGCCGTGGTTGAGTAGATTTGAAGTTCCCTACATTTCCACGGATACTGCGTCCGGCATCTTCAAGAGGAGAAGGATCTTCTGTCTGTGGCAGCTCTGAGGGGGCAAGTAAAGTGACTTGTGAATGATCGTCAGAAATTGATTACAACTAAGAGTATCGTCAAGAGAAACAGAAATGTAACAACAAATTTAGATACATTGACATGATGATGAAAATCCACAGCCTGTTTCCAGTCGACCGACCGGGTCAGGGAATGGAATGAATGAAGCCCCCATCTAGCGGCGAGGATATGAACTGTGCCGGCTGCCGAAGCCTGTCGCACTCCCCTGGGGCAATGATTAAATGAATGACAGATGAAATGAAATGAAATGATAGTGGCGAGTGTTGCTGGAGTGAGATTTGTGATAGGGAAAACCGTAGTACTCGGAGAAAAACCTGTCTGCCTCCGTTTCGTCCAGCACAAATCTCGCATGGAGTGGCCGGGATTTGAACCACGGACCCAGTGGTGAGAGGCCGGCGTGCTGCCGCCTAAGCCACGGAGGCTGCTAAGTTAAATGTGTGGACTTGTCAAATAAATAAATAAATAAATAAATAAATAAATACATAAATACATAAGGAAATGAATAAATAAACAAATGAACAAATACATAAATAATTACATAAATCTTGTAGTTTTACGTGACCGTTGATCATGAGTCATTGGAAACCCTTTTTACGAGGAATCCGAACCATAGGATGTGGCATTTCACTTCGAAATTCTGACATACATTAACCGGGAATCGAACCTGATTGGTCTTGGTGAGTGGCAAGCAACTTGACCACTGCACCACCATGCCACTGACAGAAAGAAAGAAAGAAAGAAAGAAAGAAAGAAAGAAAGAAAGAAAGAAAGAAAGAAATTATAATACAGTTATTGATATTTCGTCCCTTGTAACTGCTGCGGCTTTTAGAGACGCCAGGGTGCCGGAATGCTGTCCCAAAGGGGACGTTTAACGTGCCAGTAATTCTGCTGACACGGCTTCCACGTATTCGCGCATCCACAAATACTAACTGACTGTGCCAGGTTCGATGCTGCAACCTTAGCCACAGCAGGGCAAAGAAAGTATAAACGCAAGGGATCAGCCCAGTCAACACTTCAGTAATTGTTCAGTTAATTAAGGGAAATGGGACATGTTTCGGCTTCTAAATGAAACTTCCGTCAGCAATAATAATAACCCCTGGCACTACAGCCCTTGAAGGGCCTAGGCCTACCAAGCGACCGCTGCCCAGCCATTTGGCCTGCAGATATTGGGGTGACGCGTGGTCAGCGCATCGGGACCCCTCGGCCGGTAATCTTGGCTTTCGTGATCGGGGCGCTTCCTCACTCTAAGACAGCTACTCAATTGTCCTCACGAGGCTGAGTGTACCCCATTCCAGCCCTCACGTCAGTTTCTAAAATCCCTGACGGAGCCGGGAATCGAACCCGGGGCCTCCGGGTGAGAGGCAGGTGCGCTACCCCAACAACACGGGGCCGGCAGCAATAATAATAATAGACCCCCTAATAATAATAATAATAATAATAATAGTAATAATACTAATTATTATTATTCATTCGTCATCATCTAGGCTTACCGTCGCCGCTACACTCCACTATCTCTGTGGTCACAGGTCAAGGCTTCCTCGGCAGTTCCTCACACATTCCACACTGAACAATACCCGCTGCTCCCAACACACGCACCAGAACAATAGCTCAATCGAGGTCGCCTCCTTCCCAATCCTCTTCTGAAGTACAACAGAAACCATAATAACACAGGTTAGCAGACACATCCGCCCAGGTACACAGGGCTTAATTACCACGATTTATAATCCCCTCGAATGAAACAACAACAGCAAAAACACTATAGTAAGGACGAATAGGAGAGAATCCGACTTAAAGTCACTGAAAATTTGGGGTGGGGGAAACAAGCCCAGCTGAAGAATTCCTCGGGGTTGCCAACTCCCAGCTCAACGTCCGTGAGCCCTAGAGGGTGCAGGGCTATCTAGAGTGCTTATTGCGTGGTGGGATTACACACATCGTACATCCTTTAGGACTTTTACAATATGTTGTTGCTTATTTTAGGGGATGTGACATCATGGTCATATAGCCCCGTATACTACCCTGCCAGCAAATTGTTACCGATGGTGGAAATCGGAACAAATGCGCTCCGCCCAGCCTCACTACTGCGATATACGTGCAGTCGTCGTCATGGAAACCTCATCGCATGTCGTGTGTGTGTGCATGGTTCGTGTTGGGTCGTGCGCTGTGCGGTGTGTTCTCATTGTATGACTGTATATGCGTTCCCCCTTCTTGTCCCAACCCGCCCGCGGCAGCCATAACGAGGTGAGCTGATGTAATGTATACACAACAGCCCCCCTCCACTTCTAGCGGTAACAATTCCCTGGCAGGGTAGTACTTGGATGTGAGTGTGTGTGTGTGTGTGTGTGTGTGTGTGGAATTTGTATGATAACCTGTGTTATTGTGATGGCTGTACTAGTGTGTATATTTGTGATTTGGGAATAGGATTGGGAAGGAGGCGATCTTTGCCTAAGTTAGGAACCATCCCAGCATTTGCCTGGAGTAGAAGTGGAGAATCCACGGAAAACCACTTCCAGTATGGCTGAGGCTGGAATCGATTCCTCCTCTTCTAAGTTTTACCTCACGAGGCTGAGTATACTCCGTTCCAGCTCTCAGACCAGAATTACAATTTCTTGGGAGAGGGGGGAAACAAACCCGGACCTCCAGGGCGACAGTCAAAGACGCTGCCCACTACATCACCAGATGGTCTCTTACAATAGGCAAGCCACACTGCGAAAAAAGAAGAGTTTTGACCACTCAAAAACAAATCAGCTGGGAATCCACGTCGTGAATATCTGGGGGGTGGAATTTGACACAGAGAAAATAAAACAATATCTATCCCAGTAAGACTGGCAGTGTAACTGATAAAGAGCACATTAGTGAGTTAGCCGTGGTTGGTACGGCGTGGCTGCAGGCAGTCGCTCACATCCGGGAGGCGAGGAGGTTCGAATCCCCCCGCCGGCAACCTTGCAGATGGTTTTCTGTGGTTCCCCATCTTCCTTCCAGACAAATGCCGGGGTTGGTCCCTAACTATATGCCACAGCCACCACCTTCTAATTCCTAGTCCTTGCAATCACAATTTCCTCCCAGACAACACTCCACACACGACGGTACATGTTGCTCACCCCATGGGTGTCCGCATAGAAGCAGCTACTAACTCTGGCGAGCCGAACATGTCCTCGGACACTCCCGGCGCTAAAAGCCATACGCTAAAAAAAAGTCCACATTGCAAAATACTGCATGGTTCTTAAAAACAAATTAGGCAGTGTTCAGCTGATGAGAACATAACGGAGTACTGTTCCACTGTATCGGTTATCAATATCGAGAACAATAGGCCATCTACACGCTTATTGCCAAACAAGAAACCATCAAGAACATTACGAGAGTACATTTGTGTAGCTGTCGTTGTTATCTAACCGACCGGCTTGCTGCATCGTGGTATATTCGTACCCAATCTGTCCCTCCAATTTTGAATTGATATTGGTCAGCCGAAATAAATCAGAAACCTCTATGGACATCAAATTGGCAGGTGAAAAGCTGAAGGAATTAGGAGACTTATGTTACTTAGGAAGCAAAATAACCAGTGATGGATGAAGCAAAGAGGATATAAAATGTAGGTTGGCTCAGACAAGGAAAGCATTTCTGCAAAAAAGGAATCTGTTGACATCGAATATAGATTTCGGTATTAAGAAGTCATTTTTGAAAGCCTTTGTCTGGAGCATGGCGCTCTATGGAAGTGAAACTTGGACTACTGGTGCAGCAGAAAAGAGGAGAATTGAAGCATTTGAAATGTGGTGTTACAGGAGAATGATGAAGATCAGATGGGTAGATAGGGTTACAAACGAAGAGGTGTTAAGACGATTGGGAGAGGAGAGATGTTTCTGGCGACTGCTAATGAAGAGAAGAGATAGGTTAGTAGGACACATGTTAAGACACCCAGGAATAGCAAGCTTAGTTATGGGAGGAAGGGTCAAGGACAAGAACTGTAGGGGTAGACCAAGGTTAGAATATGTTAAACAGATTGCCTCGGATGTAGGGTGTGGTAGCTATGTAGAGATGAAACGATTAGCTCAAGACAGGGAGGCATGGAGATCTGCATCAAACCAGTCAAAAGACTGAAGACTCAACAACAACATTGGTCAGCTCAATCGGAGTATAAAATTGCTTACTTTCTTCGGAAGCAAGGACTGTCCATGACGAGATCCGTGAGGTATGTCACCATTTCGTATGTTTATGGTTGCTGTGTATTTTTATGTGTTGTATGCAAAGTTTTTATGACTATTCTTCAAGAATAGTGTGGTCTCTATTGAGTTCGGTTGTGAACACTGTACATAGTGGTCTTTTGGGCCCAACGTATAAAATGTAATTTCCTAGAAACAATTTCATAGTTGTCTTCAGATTTATTTATTTATTTCGAGTCATAAGCATAGTAAAAGACACATATAGGAAACAAACCAAAGGCTGATAAAATATAATACAATGTAACACAAATCTTAAATGACAAACTAAACAATATCAGCCCAAAATTGTGCAATAATAACAGCGTTGTTTGAAGCATCAACAAGCTCTTGTGTGGAACATGATGTAGGACGTCTAGGACAGTTAATTAAGTGTTTAGTTGTCTGTTCCTCCCCGCAGTCACACAAGGTGGAAGATTCCTTCAAAAAAACCCATTTGAACAAGTTGTTCTTAGTTCGTCCGAAGCCACTCCTGAGCCGATTTAAGGACTTCTACACTCTCCAGACTTGATTTCCACCAGGAGGAAGGTTCTCAGAAGGAGCCATCCAATCATTACAGTCAGATCTTGCTGTCCACTGAGATAATCTGGCTGCTCCATGCTGACCGGTGAGGGGAGTAGTAGTTCTCATGAAGCTCTTCCTAGATTTGAGCCTACTAAGTGGTGGCAGGTATCCATGTAACAGATGATCAGTGTTATGTTCTGCTTTATGTCTCTTAAGTTTGGCTGCAACTTCACGCCTTACATTTGGAGGAGCAATCTCCGCTAGCTTGTGGAGTTTATCAATAGGTGTACCTTTGAGACATCCCGTTACTATCCAACAGGTTTCATTTAGAGCCACATCAACTTGCTTTCATGAGATGATTTGCGCCACACAGGGCATGCATATTCAGCTGCAGAATAACACAAAGCCAAGGCTGATGTTCTTAGTAAATTGGGATCTATCTTCAGATGAAATGGACGAAGTTACATTGCAGCTCTACCCATATTCAGAGTACTAGAGTACGGCCGGTATGTGGTGAGGCTTCGATGTCAAGCTGACCGCTCTGGGCAGAGAGATATGCAGCCACATGTCAGTGGTGGGGCAACAGTGACAGCTGTCACTTGTTGCTCAACATGCTATCGAAATCGCATGTTAATGCTTAAAATCTGTGCTTGCGATCTGTCTTGAGCTCGGTGCAGTGAAGTGAGAGGTGTCACCTCCAGTGCTTCGGCTCCCTACTACTCATACTGTACCGCGACATTCAAGCGTCACCGCATACCGTCCGTACTCTATTAGCCTTTCAAGATACGAAAGCCGGTGGCCGAGGTGGAAACGATTCTTTGTTTACTTGTGTCATGCTGTCAGCTTGCTTCGTGGACAGGTACAGGTGCGCGGGTAGGATATGACTCAGGTCCATTAGTCTTTCATCTTTAATCTTCGTGGTGACATGATCCTCTATTGCGCTTAGCTGTGCTGCTGAAACGCACTATTCTTAATTTGCCCATTATTATTAATTATACCGTTCACAATTCACAATATAACTTTTGTTTAACACAAGTAGCGCGTGCAATGCTGCTTGACTTGCGCAGAATGCAGCCCGTTATCACTGTGTCCCCCTGCTCCTGTTGCTATGATCAACAAACGCTGGCGCAGACAGGCTCACCTGCAGTCTCTCCCTGTAACGCACACTGCCTAAATGTCAGGGAATTGAACCAATGAGCAACGTGCTCGGGGTACCGTAATTGAGAGCACCAGCCGGTCTGACCCTGCTTTAAATTAAGAAGATAGGAAACTTGTAGTTTAACGTGACCGTTAATCTTACGATAATGAGTCATGGAACCTCCTTTTTACGTGGAATCCGAACCACAGGACATAGCATTTCACTTCGAAAATCTCACATGCATTGACCGGAATCGAACCCGGTCCACCTTGGTGAGAGAAAAACAGCTTGACCACTGTACCATCACGCCCACAAAAATTAAGAAGGAGCAATTACGTTTCCATGTTAGACACTGTTACATGGTAAACATGAGGTTCTCCTGTCGCGCCATCCAGCACATGCCGGTATTTTGTTCCCTGTTGGAAATGGATTTCCAGCCACACCCTAGAGAGGGAGGGTTTAATGGAGTGCAAACAGGAAGTTGGCAGCCCCGGGGTTTACGGGGAAGTGTCACAAGTATCTCATTCAACTTTCAGTGTGGTGGCTGCTCCTTGTTACTTATTAAAGTAAGCTTTTAGCTTGGGGAAGGTAGGTGGTTCATAGCCCGGTATGACAGTAGGAATTCTCTAGACTTGTCACGAGGCAACCATGGCCTAAAATATAATGTAGGCAGGTTATGCAGTCGGCCTATATATTTCTCACACACTCATCCACCCCCTGTCAAACTGTATTTCCCCGTACCTGCACACTACGGTCTGTAATTAAAGCCCTGCGCGGATGCGGATATCCACTTATAAACCCACCGATATCCGCAAAATGTTTTGCCTTGCGGATATAGTTTGCATGACTGCGCGGATAGCGGATAAGCTGCGGATAATGTTTAGAGTAAAATGCGGATAGGCTAGATTTTAGAATACAATGTTGGACTGTATTTTTTTTAATTATTTCAATTTTTGCTAAGATCGTCCTTCACATTTCTTGTTATTTCTCTATTTGCTTTCGCTTGGATAGTATGAGAATAATAGAGAGGTGAGAGAAGTCAATCATGGAAATACCCTCAATTAGTGTTGACTTATGCAAAATAAAAAGATACGAGCCTTACAGTAGTCGCATATGATGTGTAGGGTTCGGATTTTTAGGTGCTAAAAATCGGTAAAATATTTATTTTTTATGTATTAAAATACCTGAGATATGTGTCAAAAAAGTAAAAATATGTAATTATAATTTAGTTTATTAAAGTGAATATAAACAATATGCAGTACTCGCTGACTGCTCAAGCATTACAATACACAACGAGATACATCTTCAGGTTGTCCATCACTAATGACTGTCGATTATCGCCAAACACTTATTCTGAAGGCTCGAAACTGCGGCAATATGTTTCTTGCCCTTGAGGTGTTGTGTAACTTGAGATTGCTGTTCAGCCTTGATTGCTTCCCATATGGTTGGCAGAACAGTTGCTTTCCCACATGGTTGGCAGAACAGAACGCCCCCATCAGAAGTAAAATTATTTTTAAATTCTGCAACAGACGATAACTTGTAGTTGTTTTTACTTTAGGCATCGTAGAACTGCCTTACACTTCACAGTGCCAGACATGAACTGCATGTGAGTGACACTGGTTCCAGGTAGCTCTAGCACGAGGTACAATATGGCTATGGACATGGAAATCCCCGGCTTCCACAGTGAGTGGCACGGGGCGACAAGCTGACATACGCTCTGCATGAAGATTAGATAGCTCACAGGTTCTTCCCCGTTGAAGTAACACAGAACAAAAATGCAATAAACTGAAAGATCTAGCATACTGATTGAAGAAAATGTAAATATTATGTCTTTTCATGTGCAAATACGTGAAAAGCAGGAATTTATGTATTTATAGAAAAAAAAAAGCTTAAAATATGTATTTACATAAAAAATATTTATTTACCTAAAAATCCGAGCCCTGATGATGAGTAATATCTGACATGATATCCTACTATGAGATTGAGATGAAATGTATGTGAAGTCATCTGACATGTTATCTTACTCGTATACTATTTACGCTCCGTTTTCATACTGGTACTATGATGAATGTATAGATTGAATTGGAGATATTCTACTGTCACACTTGTTTAAACAAACATCACATGATATATTGCAAATTAAGAGGAGGAAAGAAACCATAGTCTCTAGCCTTTCTATAGACTACTAGAAATAATGTTCAATACAATCAAATTTCCCAACTCCTGCTTGGTGTAAACTATTGTAATTAAAATTAGACAAATCGTATTCCCATGTATATTCTGTTAAAATGACGCATAATGTTATGATAGATATCGTTTAAATCGATAATCGGATAGCAAAATTAATTGCCGGGACTGGGGTTCGAACCTGATACCTCATATTTCGCAGACCAAGATGCTATCTACGCAGCCATTACAACACCACAGAAAATTAGAGTACAAGACAGGTACTCATTTTCACGTGCCGGTAATAATATGGAAGTATTTTATTTATGCTCCGTTAATATTTTGCTTTTTTTCGATGATGTTCCCGCGAGGAATTGAGTTTTAAATTAGTTATGAATACGCCTACTTGACAGTAAAGGGAATTCCTATAGTGGTCTATGAAAGGCTAGCCCAGTTCCTGTATAAAAATATCGATATATATTACATTGAACACTGCATTACCGCAATGTGGGTTAATATATGAATAGCTATTGTGTAGAAACTCAATACCGGCTTTGCCAACTAGTTACAATATTTCATATTAAAGCATATAATAATTTAAATACTGATACGAAGACTTTTAACATGTGATTTGTGTTTCAATCAGTTGACACGAGAGTTCGCATGAGCGTTTACTGATCAGTATGAAAGTGTTGAGCAAAGTTACTCGGGGAGTGATGCCCATCACTTTTATTCAGAGATTGAAAAACAGACTCTTAGTAAATCATAATTGTTTTCAGCAAATATGATATAATTAATATGTTTACACCAAAGAACGACAACTTGAAGGTGATTTATTGTAGAAATATCTGTAATGGCACCTCCAAACCTTGAAGTAATCCGTATGTTATATACATTCCACATGGTACCAATGCCAGCTGGATCGCATCCCTCTTAGCTGCTTTAGCTGGCAGTGCGTCTTAAACTCTTCCGCCCGATCCACTTCCGTTCCATTTTTCAACATCACTCCCACAAAAATATCCAGCAACCGAGTGGAATGATGTTACACATTAAAAAAAGAAAGTCCTTAAAACTGCTCTTGCCTGAGTGGCTATATCCAACGACTAAGTAAGTGCTATTATTAGCCACTCGCTGTTTCATATGAGGGACAAAACTCAGTCAACATTGCCTTTCCCCTCAAATGTCTAAATGTTTTGCTTTAATACTTCGAAAATCCATAGCCTGCTTCCAGTCGATCGACCGGGTCAGGGAATGGAATGAATGAAGCCCCCATCTAACGGCGAGGATATGAACTGTGCTGGCTGCCGAAGTCTGTCGCACTTCCTTGGGGGAAATGATTAAATGAATGACAGATGAAATGCAATGATAGTAGAGAGTGTTGCTGGAATGAAATAGTGACAGGGAAAACCGGAGAATCCAGATAAGAACCTGTCTGCCTCCGCTTAGTCCAGCACAGATCTCACATGGAGTGACCGGGATTTGAACCACGGATCCAGCGGTGAGAGGCTGGCGTGCTGCCGCCTAAGCCACGGAGGCTTAATGGTTTAATACTTTATCTAATAAATTAAAATATTATTGTGGGAAACGGTATCCAGATCATGACACTCACAAGCATCGAATATAGAACTGAATTATTTATTAAAACAATGAAACTGATTAAAATACAGTAGAGAATTAAGGGAATGTGTTTCGCGGCTCATCGGAACTCGGAATATTGCTTCTCTTCTTTTTATTCTCAGACAATGGCGCTGAGCTTACTCCTGCGCCCGCTAGATCCCATACTCGGCCTTCTTGATCCTCATCCGGTTCCCACACTTGGCCGTCCTGATCCTCATCCGACCCGGATGAAGAAAATCCGCCCGGCCAGGGCCTCATGAACTCCGCACAGGACGATGTGATTCTTGGTCCAGCATGGTCTCCTTCTCTGCTGACGTCATATGTGTCGTTGAGTTTTACTCGAGTCACTCGATAAGGTCCTAGACTTTTGGTTTTTAGTTTCAGATGTGGACCGATCTGAGTGCGTTTGATGGCAACCAGGTCGTCGACCTGATACTTCTTAGGCTCCTTACGTCGTCGGTTGAATTCAGCACGATTTTCAGATTGTACTTTTTCTATCTGCTTTTTTGCATCTTCTCTCATCTGATCACGTTTTTCGTTGAACGAATCGATCAGCTCCTCTTCGATGAGTTGCACTATACGTAGATCATTTTGGTTGTGCATTCTGACTCCTGTCAGCAGCTCGAAAGGTGACATTCCGATGCTCCTCTGGAACGTAGAGTTGATAGCTCGTTGGACGGATGGTACAACTTTGTACCATTTTGTTGGATCGTCAATGCTAAGTTTAGCGATGATCTTGGTCACTGTTGAGTTGACTCTCTCGATTTGACCATTGGCTCTTGGCAGTCCAGCTGTGATCAAGACGTGCTTGATACTCTGCGATTTACAGTAGTCCTGGAACTCATGGGAGGTGAACGATGGCCCCCTGTCGGTGATCACTTGAACTGGGTTTCCAAAGTTCGTCCTCTGAAACTCCATCTTTTCAATCGTCTGGGCCGATTTGGTAGTTTTCACAGGATACAGCCAGGTGAACTTCGTGAAGGCGTCTATCACACAGAAGATGTGTTCATATCCCTTGTGTGTAGACTTAAGTGGTCCAATGTGATCCATGTGGTAGGTGTGCAATGGCACACTCTCCTTGAACATCGGATGTAACCAACCTTCTTCCTTGCCTGCCTTCCTGTTAACCACCAGACACTTCACACAGTTGGCTATGACTCGTTTCACCTTGTTGGCCAAGTCTGGAATATAATATTCCTGCTTCACGTCTTCTTCAGTCCTTTTAACAGCGTAGTGTCCCTTCTCTTGTGCATCTCTGATGATTTCATGGTTCATTGCCCGCGGGACCACCAACGTCTCTCGCCCGTCAACAAATTTAAATAGCAGTCCATCTCTGACGATGAAGTTTTCGTAAGGCCCTTTCTCCAGTGTCGCTTTTATCGCTGTCAATCCTTCGTCTTTTCTCTGGGCGATTTTGATCCTCGCTGCAAGACCATCAGGGAATCCAAACATCACTGCTGGACATCGGCTCAGGGCATCGACATGTTTCATCCTGGTTACAGTTCGGTGTTCGATGGTATAGTCAAACTCCTCCAAGGCCATAGCCCATGTAGCTACTCGTGGGACCAGGTCCCTTTTGTGCATTGTCTTTTGGAATGCCATACAGTCAGTCACAATCTTGAACGGAATTCCATTTTTCTTTTTGACTACCACCACTTGACATGTATATTCTGATTGACTCGGTTCTATGATATCTTCCTCCAGCCACGCCTCGACTTGCTCATCGACAAATTCGTTCTCAAGCCGTGCCATTCGTCTGGGCCTGCTAAATATCGGTTTTTCTTCTTTCAATGTGATCTTCATCTTGACATCAGTAGATTTCGTCTTCTTTGGTACATATCTCGCTACCAAATCCTGGATCTGTTCCCTTTTTCCCTCATTAACGCAGTTCTCGATATCAAATTCCTGTTCGTCGGCTACCCTGATCAACATAATTGGGACCTCTAGTTTCTTGATGGTAACTCCTTGCTTGCTCAGGATGACCTCACCCTGATCCAATAGATCGTTACCAATAACCATGTCCCACTCCATAGTATCATCAGAAACAACATAAACGTTGGTTTGGAACTCCAGCTCGTCTACCTCAACGACTGTTGTGAAGCAACCTTGAGGAGCAACAAAACCATTACCGAATCCTTTCAAAACAAGATCCGTGCTCTTCAATCCTGGGGAACCCATGGTCTTATGGATGTTTTGTCGCAGTAGGTTATAAGGACTGCCACAGTCGATAAGTGCCTGAAGTTTCTGCTGACCCAAACTAACCTCTTTGAACTTGAGGCAGCTTTTCTTTTCATCAATAAGATTGATACCTTGATTATTCCTCTTATCGTTCTTCCTCTCTTTTTTGCACTCGGATGAAATGTGGCCAAACTCGTTGCAGTTGAAACATCTCTTGCCTTTATCCTTGTGTTCACATTCCTTTGAACTATGACCAGATCCACCGCAATTATAACATCTATCTCCACTACTCGCCTCTTTCTTCTTTGTACTGCCCCAGAACTTTCCGTCCTTCTCGTTGGAACTTCCTTGAAAATTACTGTTATTATACTTTGTGCTTTTCTTTGGCAAAGACTTCACCGCCATCTCATAACTTTTCATTTTCTCCTTGAAATCCTTGGAATTTTTTGCTCCATAGAGAAGAAGTTTTGATCCTGAATCGTCCTCGATCCCATCAATCACGTACTGACACAGAGAAACTTGCTCAACATCACCTCTACTGGCGATTTCCTTCATCACAAGAAAGTACTCCTGTAGAGATTCGTCGCGCTTTTTTCGTCGCTGGGTTAACAACTTGTGAATTTCTGCACTGCTTGCCGCAACGTCAAACTCCTCTTTCAAGGCCTTCTTCAGTGCAGTCCAGGACGTCAGTCCTTTCTCACCTTGAATAAAAAGCTTAGCTAAACCATCGAGTGATTTCTTAGCGAAAATAAACTTTTGCAGCTCACTCCATCCCATCAATATTGACGTCTCTTCAAAATCTGCAATCCATTTCTTCACTGGGTAACCATCCTTACCGTTAAAGGTTTTCATAGCGCCCTCTACGTCGCGGAACGACAATGAAAACTTATGCTGTTCTCTATACCTTCTGTGCTGGTCTTCCTCTTCGCTCTCTTCGTCTTCTTCGTCTTCTTCATCCTCGTCATCATCGTCTATAATAGTTGCGAGTTCATCCAATTTTCTCAAGTAATAACAAATGGTGTTAATCATTACCTTCTTTGTCCCGATCTCGGTATTAAGAATCTCAGAAACAGGCAACAGATCAGCCTTGGAAAATGTTTCTTCAATAAATTTCTTCTTAGCTTCCTCTTCAATGGAATTTTCGTCAAAATCGAATCCAGCAAACTCTCGCAGTCGCTTTCGATTCTTCCTGTCGTCTGGTATATGCTCGAAAATGAGGTTATGTAAAACTTTGATTGCTTTGACCGGAGCATCACTTATGTTCTTATTTATTTTCTCTATTGCACCGAGTGTAGTCATCTTATTTGTTTACTCACGTCTATCAAGTAGATTTCCGTCAATATCGCTTCCTCAAAACCTCGCTATCAAACCTGTTTAACCTCATTCACCAAACCGGTGATATTTGTAGGTGATATCGTTGAATACCGCTTCCCGTCGTTTCTCTCTGATGAGTCGCTATCCTCTTACCACATCCACAATCCTCTGTCGTCTTTTAGATTCCGACCCTCGTCGTCGTCACGGCACCACTAATTGTCGCTGAAACTGCAGAACAAATTTTGCTAGCCTATGAATCCTCGTCGTAGATTCGCACGTCGTGGGCTCACAAAATTGCACGTCGTCTCGTCGTCAGCGTCGTAGGCAACAGCAACAAATATGATTAGCCGTCCACTTCGTCGAAAATAGCGTTGTATTTTGCGTCGTACTTCGTGTCGTGGATTGCGTCGTAACTCGTTGTTTCAGTTCATCCCGGACGAGCCCCCATTTGTGGGAAACGGTATCCAGATCATGACACTCACAAGCATCGAATATAGAACTGAATTATTTATTAAAACAATGAAACTGATTAAAATACAGTAGAGAATTAAGGGAATGTGTTTCGCGGCTCATCGGAACTCGGAATATTGCTTCTCTTCTTTTTATTCTCAGACAATGGCGCTGAGCTTACTCCTGCGCCCGCTAGATCCCATACTCGGCCTTCTTGATCCTCATCCGGTTCCCACATTATTGTAATGTCAGCGGATTTGGATAACAAACTTTTGGATACGGATAAAAGTCGTGCGGATGCGGGACGGATACGGATTACATTTTGTTTATTCACGCAGGGCTCTAATCGATTAATTGGATTTTTCGTAGAAATGTGTTCACAGTACAATAATCAGAATATCGTTGTTGTTAATTAATTTTAGAGGGACATTTTGGTCATCAGCGCCGTGTAGTTGGGTGTGCGTCAAACTTGTCTGAAGATAACCTGTATTTATGTGATGACTGTAGTAGTGTGTTGGTTCGTTCCTTAGTTTAGGGGCTGCTACAACGCGGCCATGTAGCCCCGTGTACTTTGGGTGTGTGAAGAATTTGTCTGATAACCGGTGTTAATAATATGATGGCTGTATTAGTGTGTGTTATCTGTGATTTAGGTAAGAACTGCAGACGATCAATTTTCAAGTAGTCCCTACTTTTGCTACCAAATGCTACCGCCCACGGCAGCTAGTTGCGAACTTGGCTACTAGATGCCATCGCAGCCAGCATCTAACGGTGAACTTAGGAACTAATATAGCGTTATTAAATGTAACCTACAAATTTTAGCTTCACACAAGTTTAGTTAACGGTAGGTTCTTTTACATGCCATAAATCTATGACATGGGCCCGCCGGTTTTACTTCCCCTCCGAAGGAAGGCATACTGAGGGATTTTTAACGGTCTTAAAAAACCTGACGACTTTGGTCGGGTTTGAACCCGCGATCTTGGGCATAGAAGCTCAGCGTTATACCGAAGCCCCTGTAGTAGTGTGTATTGGGGACAGGTATGAGGTAGGTGTCCCGGGACTTGAAGTAAGGTACTCTCCCGCCATTTGCCTGAAGGGTATATGGAATAAACCTAGGAAAATACACACTAAAGGATAGTGACAGGATTCGAACCTACGACCTCCGAACTTGCTTTAGCTGTCACGTCATCCTGGTGCTACGCCGCGGGCCTTAAAATATAGATATTTGTGTCAAATTTTATAATACATATTTTGGCAGTTTTAATGCATGAGCGTCGGAACTCCTAAAAGAAGCCATAATTATGTGGACTGCCGACATGCAAGTTCAGTGGTACTCATGTTCCCATGTAGGTGGCAGCATGTGACAGTGCCCTCGATCGGCTGTGTGGAGCTGGAGTGTTATCGCACGGCGCTCTCTATAGTATACTCGCAAACAATCCCAGCTGAACATCATTACAAAACCGGGTGAGTTAGCTGTGGTTGTTACGGCGTGACTGCAGGAAGTCACTCACAACCGGGAGGCGAGGAGGTTCGAATCCCCCCGTCGGCAACCTTGAAGATGGTTTTCTGCGGTTTCCCATCTTCCTTCCAGACAAATGCCGGGGTTGGTCCCTAACTATAGGCCACAGCCACTACCTTCCAAATCAAAAGGAAGGAAGATTGTAGTTTTACGTGACCTTCCAATTCCTCGACATTACATTCACACTTTCCTCCCCAGACAACACTCCACACGCGACGGTACTTGTACTGTAGCTCACCCCATGGGTGTCCGCATAGAAGCATCTACTAACTCTGGCGAGCCGAACATGTCCTCGGACACTCCCGGCACTAAAAGCCATACGCTGGGATATCTTCTTCTTCAGCCCCGTGTAGTTGGGTGTGTGTTAAACTTGTCTGATAATAACCTGTATTCAAATGATAACTGTAGTAGTGTGTGAAGCTGCATTAGGGACAGGGAAGACATACGTGCCCCTGGACTTGAAATAAGGTACTATCTCAGCATTTGCCTGAAAACCCCGGTGGTAAACCACACTCAGGTTAGCCACTGTGAGGACCACGATTCGAACCTGCTAACTGCCCTCGTGGCCATGGTGCATGATTTAACGAGCACACTTACGCCTCAGTGTGATCACCATTACAAGGGAATCCTTCTTCTTTTGAAAGGGTTGTTGTTAATATTTCATTTAGGAACTTGGCCATCATGGTCATCAGCCCAGTGTGCTAATATAAAGGAAAGTAACTTTTAATTTTGATCATAAGTCACGTGACCTCATTAGTCTACTTTCAATTTTTGCAAAAAGTGAAAGTAGACTAACGAATATGTAACCAGCATAATCTCGGCCGACATATTAGCTTTCTGGAGTTATGACTCAGATTATACGGGTAGGAATTGCGTGCCCCCGTGCAATTAAATGCCAAGTGTATTGCTGAGACCATTCCAAACAGGAAGCTCCTGTAAAAGAGTATAGGTGGGAAATCTTGGAACATCCTCCGTATTTGTCAGATCTCAATCCATGGAAATTTCGTTTTATTCCCAAGGCACAGAAGCAATTATGTGGATTTATTTGAAATTTAATTTTGATAAAGTATGTAGTCGTAATGGGAACCATCCGGGTCTAAGAAGACAGGCATATCGGTGTATGGGGGTTTGTGAGGGAAAGCACTTGTAATTTGATGTATTGGTGTTTAAGATGAACATGATTAGTCACTGTCACGCCTCCTAAGGACAGGTTAATTCCTCGTTTCTTATTTGGACCGCTGGAGGTTCTGGGTGGGGTCGAATGTATATACAGTATGTATATAAGCCTGTTTCACCATACATCATGCTATCGAACAGTAGCCTGTAGCTGCGGCAGAGGACGGGCCAGACACATTCAAAGGACCATCTGCTCTATTGTCGTTGATGGATGGTGATTATGATGGGGTTTCTTCATTCACTTGGATGTTGATGAAAAATGAAAATCCACAGCCTGCTTCCAGTCTCCGACCGGGTCAGGAATGGAATGAATGAAGCCCCCATCTAGCGGCGAGGATATGAACTCTGCCGGCTGCCGAGGCCTGATGCACTCCTCTGGGGCGATGATTAAATGAATGACAGATGAAATGAAATGATAGTGGAGAGTGTTGCTGGAATGAAATTTTGACAGGGAAAACCGGAGTACCCGGAGAAAAACCTGTCTGCCTCCGTTTTGTCCAGCACAGATCTCACATGGAGTGACCGGGATTTGAACCACGGACCCAGCGGTGAGAGGCCGGCGTGCTGCCGCCTAAGCCACGGAGGCTTTGCTTGGATGTTGATAGTTATTTCAAAATTAAGAATGATGAGTACACCCGGTGAATGTAGCGTAATAAAACATTTACATGTATGGTCTTTACATAAACATTTTTCAGACTGTTAGTATTTGTTAAATATAATTTTATTAATGCAGCCATGTACGTTTATTTTCAGGACGGGTCAGGGAAGGGATGTTGGAAGGAAATAGGCCGTGGACCTATTGAAAGGAACCATCCCGGCATTTGCCTGGTGGTGAAAATGGGAAACCACGAAAACCATTTTCAGGACGGCCGAGGTGGGATTCGAACCCACGCTCTCCCAATGCCAGCGAGGCACGAGGTAGCGCGTTAGTGCTCTCGGCCACCGTGGCCAGTTATTTTTTAAATATTGAACCCTCAGAAGGAACATCATTCTAGAACCATTGGTAAAGACGTATAACTAGTAATATAGTGACTTCGGTGGCGTAGTCGGAAGCATGCTGAATCGCGGGTTCAAACCCGACCGAAATTGTCGGATTTTTAAGAGCGTATTAATCCCTCAGTATGCCTTCCTTCGAAGGGGAAGTAAAGCCGGCGGGCCCATGTCATAGATTTATGGCATGAAAAAGAACCTACCACTACAATTGGTGGTGCATAACGCATACGGTAGTCAAATTTCTAGGTTATATTCGATAGAAACGCTCTATCAAGTTCCAACGTTCGTCACTAGGTGTCAGTGGCATCTGGTAGCCAAATTTGGAACTACTGTACTTGAAATTGAACTTGCTCATTCATCTTCATTCACTCCATCTCATCCACCCGCGATGATATTTGTAGCTCACCCCATGGGTGTATGCATAGAAGCAGCTACAAACTCTGGCGAGACGAACATGTCCTCGGACACTCCCGGAACTAAAAGCCATACGATAAATAAATAACCAGTAATATCTTAGCAAAGAATGATGTTTTCATTTTTGTATTGAGCCAAAATATGATGCAAATTTACCCGTAGAATTGGGTCACTTTACACCACTTTATACTGTAAATAATTGAAGAGATAATTAATTTTTGTGGCCTGGTGCATCTTCGTTGTTTTTCTTTTTTTGGGGGGCAGCGGAATCGCGGTCATCTAGATCCCGTGTATTTTATTTGTGTATGTGGAATTTGTGTGATAACCTGTGTCACTGTAATGCCTGTATTGGTGTGTATATTTGTAATTGATTGGCTGCGTGGCTCAGCAGTAACGTTCTCGCCTAATGTGCCTAAGTTTGCAGAATCGAATCCTGGCGCCGTTAGTTTGCATTTGAGAGTGCGCAAATGTGAGGGAGCCGCGTCAGTAGATTTATTGGCACGTTTAAGATCACCTTCGGGGTAAAATTCCAGCACCGCAAAGTCTTCAAAAGCCGTAGTACTTAGATGATACGTAAAACCAATAACATCATTATTGTATTTGATATTGAGGTAGAATTTGGATAGGAAGCGGCCATGGCCTTAAATTAGGTACCACCACAGCATTTGCCTGAAGTAGAAGTGGAGAAACCACGGAGAAACACTTCCAGGATGGCTGAGATAGGAATAGAACTCACCTCTTCTCAGTTTTTCCTCATGAGGCTGAGTGTACCCCGTTTCAGCTCTCAGACCAGAATACATTTCATTGTAGAGCCGGGTATCGAACCCGGACCTCCGCGGTGACAGTAGATAATGCTAACCACAACACAACGAGGCAGATCTGTTAGTTATTTGAGTTTGCGTAGAGTATTGATGTAAAGAGTGCCAATGAAATGCTTGCGTTTAGGGCGAGGAGATTTGGAAAGCTCCAGTACACTCCCGAATGATGATCTCGGTCCCCCAGAATCCGATGACCGAGATAACCTCTTGTGTTAGGGGCAGATGATCTTGCTGTTTTTCCCCTTAAGACAACAATAACTAACTAATATTGTGTGTCTACTAGAGCCTAGGGTAGAAGCTTCGTTTAAAAACGACATCATGCGGTTAAATTGATGGTATTGGGGAGATTGATCGTAATCAACCTCAGTGTTACAACTAAGATATTGATTGAGCTTTAGAGGTTGCCTCAAGATGTGTTTTGGATGTTACGTTGCATCTCGGTGCCAATTCTCCTCCTTTCACCGGACTTGGGCCTAGCAACAGCAGCTACTGAGCTACGTAATCCACTCAGCAGGTGGATTATTATTATTACTATTATTATTAATATATTTTATTTTTAAATGTATTTGATTTCATTTTGTGGCGTTATATTCATCAAATCGATGCACGATATGAAATCTGCTTTATTGCTCGTGCTAATGTAATGACTGTATTCGTGTGCGTACTTGGGGCTAGGATTGGGAAGGCGTCGGCCGTGGACTTATGTTGATTTCCATCCCGGTATTTGTCTGATGAACTCTGTACAGGCCCTGGAGGCCCTGGGATTAGTGGAAGGTAGAGGCTTCCACTTTTTGTGACATCGGCACTAGATGGGATGGAGTTGTCAGCTCCACGCCCGGCCGTCTTAGCTCTCAGTAATTGCCCTGATACTCATTTCTGGTGTAGGCTGAGTGAACTCCAGGGCTATTTGCGTTTCCGAAAGTGGTAGTTTTGTTCCTAAAATCTGCTACCTGGGTGGGGATCGAACCCACTCCGTTTCAGTTAGAAGCTCAGCGACTCTACCGACTGAACCACGCAGTCCCCTATTTGTCTGATGTTAAAGTGGGAAACCATGAATAGTTACTTCTAGGATGATTGTGGTGTCACTCTAACTCACTGTATTCTCAATTTGTTCCAAACCTCAGACCAAAATTTAATTTCCCGGCTGAGCTTGGAATCTAATTTATACTTTTCGATGGGAGTTATATATATTTTTTAAATGGTCGAATGCAGTATTTGTGACAATATTTGGGCACCCGCACATTTTCCCTGTGTGTGGTCTACCATTGGCCGGTTGGATTCTTAACATTAACTCAGCCAGGACCCTCCAGTCACGTTCGCAACCGATGTGGAGACGTCAAATGTCCAGGAGCGGGCTGTGCGGTCATTGACTAGCAAACGCAGCTCTATCAATAGCTTGTCACCAAACATCTACGCCTGCAATGGGGAGCAGCAGCTCACAGAGCCAAGAGGTTCGAATCTCAACACCGACACAGTCTAATCCAAGTCTGGTACTGTTTTTATGTCCCTCTTAACTACTGTGGCTTTTAGAGACACCGAGTTGTCGGTGATCTTTAACGTGCCAGTAAATCTACGGACACGGCTCCCTCGCATTTGCGCACCCTTAAATGCCAACTGACAATCCCAGGTTTCGATCCTGCAACTTGGGTCACTGCATGCACATGGAGTAGAAGACCGAAGGTTATGCAAGTCTCCAATTCAAGCAACAGCAACAATAGTTTGTCAAAGGCATGATATCCGCATGCCTTTGTTAGGTTTCAAGCAAGGTTAGACAGTGGTTAAGCTGCTTGCCTCTCACCAAGGTGGAATGGGATCGATTCCCGGTCAAAGCATGTGAGTTTTCGAAGTGAAATATAACTCTATGTGTTTCAGATTCCACGTAAAAATGGGGGTCTCATGGCTCATAATCGCAAGATTGGCGGTCACGTAATACTCCTTCCTTCCTTCCTTCCTTCCTTCCTTCCTTCCTTCCTTCCTTCAATCCATCCTTCCTCCCTTCCTTCCGTCCTTCCTTCCTTTCTCCTTCCACTCGGCTTTCAAGAATTCCAAACTGCACTAAGTTCAAATACGATAACTTCTCGGGAAACAGGTAAAACTGTTATCGAACAAACGGAGAAGAAAGTAACCAAATCATCATTAATTTTATCGACATTAACCATCTTTTACTATTTCAGGCATTCAAATCAGTTCCGTAATTTCTTCGCGTTAATATCACCTCGTGATATATATTCTCAGAAAGTAAAGTTGTGAACTGACAGACGGATTGAGAGAATTTACAGTTTTGTTTGCATGGAACGATAATACCTGTCATCGCTAGAATCATTCGTGAATTAGGAGATTCTGGTCGTGATCGACCCTTCTCGCGAAGAGTGCAGGATGATGGACTCAACCTTGGTGGTTGCTGCATGAAGAATGACCCGGTCAGTAAATCAGAGAGCAGCCGACATACCTTCAGCTCGCACAATCTTGCCCTGGAGACAGCGGGGGGTCGACTGTGTGGGACTGATCCTTGAACTAGTAAACAATCAAACAGGGTATGCTAATGAAGTCGTGACTCTATCATATATGTTACGCAAGCATTACTTAATACGGCCACATGTTTTTAATAGAATTAATATATTGCCAAGAAATATCGAGGAGATTCGGTAGAAGAACACTTAAGAAAGAGCTGTCTTCGGCAGCTAATTAAGCTGATAGCAGGCATATTTGACTTAGTTTCTACTGTTGGATATGGCGTGTGCCGGGTTCTTCCCCTTCACTACGCCCCTGCGCTGAGAACCTAAATTAAGCCCGAGTGAACAGGATCTGATGATGTTCGCTTCAGAAACGAAACTTTGTTACCCAATCAATCCCTTGTGTGAGAAGCATTTTATTAAGTGAATAAATAAGACTAAATAATTCGCCGGCCACGGTTTCCGAGAGCGCCAACGCACTACCTCGTGCCTCGCTGGCAATTGGAGAGCGTAGGTTCGACCCTACCTCGGCCGTCCTGAAATTGGTTTTCGTGGTTTCCCATTTTTACCACCAGGAAATTGCTAGGACGGCTCTTTTCAACAGAACCATGCCAGACTTTCTTCCCAAATCCCTTCCCTGACCCTTCCTTAATTCGACCCAAGTTAGCTGTCACCTGGGCGATCGATCTGTCACCAGCGCCAGTTGTATCTGATGATGAAGTGTGTTCAGCTCCCAGACACCACCCTTGTGACGGTAGAGGAATGGTCCCTCTCAGAGTGCGTGGGTGAGGCCGAGCTTGGAGAATAAGCGATTAAAAAAGAAAGTATAAATAATTCTTGCATTTCAGGCACTCGGAAAATAATTCTAACTCTCTGCTCAATCTACTGCAATTGAGTACACTCGTGTTGAGAGGCAGATGCCCTTGCTGGTCCGCCCCTTAACCCTTGATAGGGCAAAACTATGTTTTATTTTATGTGTTTTTAGATTTTAATTATTATAATTATTTATTAATAATGTTATTTTTTGTTTCTCTAATTTTAAGGTGTATACATTTATTTCTATTTTTCAATTAATGTTCTTATAGATTTAATTTTGATATTTTTATTGAATTAATTAATTAACTAATTTCGAATTGATCTTTACAATTATTTTAATAATTTATTTATAGTTATGTTTATTATCTTAATTTTATATTTTTTTATTATTGCAATTTTATTGTTATGATTTTTATTTCTATATTCATATTTTATTCTTACACCTTATATTGTTAATGTTTTTAGTTTTTTTTTTTAAATTTTTTCCAACGTAGATACGTATATAATATTTGATTATTAGAAATACTAGCATTTCGGCATGAAAATTCTCCGAAATTTGGCTTAAAGATTCAACTATGAGCATCTTTGATAGCATAAACTGTCCTTATGACAGGTGGTTAATATGGAGACCACTATCCCATAAAGGGTTAGAACAATAACCAACACTCATGTTGACTGAAAATATTCTACTAAGAGATTTCTTATGAAATACTGAAAAATTAGTTTCTAATATGTTAATAGAATCTGAAGAAGGCTTTCTTAACCTGTCCTGAGCAAGGTCCAGAGAAGTCGGACGGTCGTAACAGCTACGGGATCGTCCCACAATACGTTAACGGTTCTGAGGTCTTCTCTGAATGTTTGTGCGCCAAGTTCTTCAAGGTCGGCCTTGTTTCCTTGTCCTTCTCAGGGGGTCTCCATCGTAACGCAGTTCTTGGATGTCTGTATTCGGGCATCCGTGGGACGTGACCATCAAGTAACATCCAACAGTCATAGTGACAGACAAACCAAACCTGATCTTCGCAAGACATCCTCATTTGTTATACTGTTACGTAAACTAAAATGGGTCGGCTTCGGTGGCGTAGTTGGTAGCATGCTGAGCTTCTATGCCCGAGATCGCGGGTTCAAACCTGGCCGAATTTGTCGGATTTTTAAGAGCATTAAAAATCCCTTCGGAGGGGAGGTAAAACCGGCTGTCCCATGTCATAGATTTATAGCATGAAAAAGAACCTTCCACTAACTACACGTGCGAAGCCAAAATTTGTAGGTTAGAATTGATAACGCTCTATTTGTTCCAACGTTCGCCGTCCGTTGCTGACTGCGAAGCCATCTAGTAGCCAAGTCCGCAAGCTAGGTGTCGTGGACGGTAGCATTTGGTAGTAAAAGTAGGAAGTACTTGAAATCATTGTCTGCAGTCCTTACTTGAATTAAAGCAGATAACACGTGCTAATACAGACATCACAATACATTAACACTGGTTATGAGACAGATTCAACACACACCCAAAGTGCACGGGGCTACATGACCGCGTTGTCGCAGCCCCTAAACTGAGGAACCAACCAAACCAAACCAAACTATAATGGATCCTCTTTTGTGATAAGGTCAAACACGATATGACACACCAAAGATTCATCTAAAAGGAAACGTTGATGGAAAACAATTAATCGTTTAATTAACTGGAGTGTGAATTTCCATGTTTAGTAATTGTATTTTGCAGTTGGTAGGGCAATGCTGATAATTATGAGTGTTGGCGACCAGGTTGAACCATACACTGAGATACTGCTGATGTTAGTCCAGTTCGGTACGGGAGTTAACATTATTGTTTGTGTCTCCGTCAATAACAACAGCTTTGGCTCGTGGGAGGTTAGAACAAGGAAACACATTAACACTCGTTTTAGTCGAACTTCGTGTGGCAATCATCCCCATGAAATACTAGAGAAGTTTACAGAATATCAGTTTTCTTTCCTTATCGATGGTTTAATTATGCTTCAAAAAAAAAGAAGAAAGAAGGAAGGAAAGAGAGGAAGGAAGAGAAGGAAGAGAAGGAAAGGATGGAAAAGAAGAAAGGGATGGTAGAGAAGGAAAGGAAGGTAAAGAAGAAAGGGAAGGTAGAGAAGGAAAGGAAGGAAAAGAAGAAAGGGATGGTAGAGGAGGAAAGGAAGGAAAAGAAGAAAGGGAAGGAAGAGAAGGAAAGGAAGGAAAAGAAGAATGGGAAGGAAGAGAAGGAAAGGAAGGAAAAGAAGAAAGGGAAGGTAGAGAAGGAAAGGAAGAAAGAGAAGGAAAGGAAGGAAAATATGGAAACGAGGGAAGCGAAGGAAGGGAAAGAAGGAAACGAAGGAAGGAAACGAAAGGAAGGAATAAAGGAAACGAAGAAAAGGAAGGAAGGGAAGAAAGAGACGGAAAAGAAGGAAGATAACGAAACGAAGGAAAAGAAGTAAAGGAAGAAAACGAAGAAAATGAAGGAAAGTTGGGAAGGAAAGGATGGAAATGAAGGAAATAAAGGAAGAGAAGGAACGAAGGGAAGGGATGAAACGAAGGATAGGAAAGAAGAGAAGGAAAAGAAGAAAACGAAGGTAACGAAGGAAGGAAGGAAAGGAAACGAAGGAAGAGGAGGAAAGAACGAAGGAAACGAAGGAAGACTGCAGTTTTACGTGTCCCTTAAACTCGCGACCATAAGCCACGGGACGACCTCTCACCTCGAAAATCACACATAAATTGACCGGAAATGGAACCCAGTCCCCCTTGGTGAGAGGTAAGCGGTTGGACCACTCCACCATCACTTCCTCTTCGAAATAGTTTGTACGCTTAGTATAATATATGATCTAATACTGTATTTGAAAGCTTCTTTTTGTTAACTATGACAAACTATTGTACAAAATGTTTATGTTGTAAATCCTATTGCTTGTACTTTTATTAATAGCAAGTCTCCTCTTTTCTTTTTTATTATTTAATTTCATTTTATATAAGTGTAATTTTAATAATACACCTATACTAACCCTATGCTCAATGACAGCTTCAGGAACTATATGTTGGTCTAGGCAGTAGCAGAAAATCAGGATGTTGTCGTTATTAGATGACATAGTAACATTCTGTTCCGTTCTTTTTTGAGTAACTCGCGACTGCTTGCTTTCTCGGGAAGTTTCAATAAAATATGATTCGATTGACGAATTGGTAGCTGTCGATAACAGAAAGTAGGTTACACAGTTTGGGCACTACGGCTGTACGTCACGCAAGTTGTACAGGCTGACGCCATTAACCACTGTTTATATGGAGGAAAGTTTCTAAATAACATTTCAACTCGACCTAGTAGCCGCTAAGCTACATTTGTGTACCATCGAAAGTTCGAATTTGAGAGAGAGTAACATTTTCGGTCAGATACAACAGAAACGATATTGCAAATTTACAATAAACAAAATTAGTTCGTTCCAAGAAAAATAAAAGTAAATTAAAAAAATCAACGTTTTTAGTGGGATTTAAAATTAAAAAGGAAATTTTATGTTTACACGATGTCACGGGGACGAAACAATATGGAGAGGGCCCGTTTTTTTAAGTCCTAGCCCTAGGGCCCTTACTCTCTCTCCACGGCCCTGGTGGCATGCACGGGGAAGAAATGGCCACGATGTCCAAGCCCCTAGGATATAAAAAAACAGCAACAAGACAGCATGTGATTCAAGGAATGTTTTTTATACATATTTTTTTAGGGGCTCGGGACACCTTGGTCATCAGTCTCATGTGGTTGGGTGTGTGTTGAACTTGTCTGATAACCTGTATTTATGTGATAACTGTATTAGTGTGTGTAGGCCTACCTGTATTAGAGGCAAGGATGGGGTAGGTACCCCAGGACTTCAAGTAAGGTAGACTACTATCTTGAGATTTGCCTGGAGAGAATGTGGAAAGAACCCTGGCGAAAACCACACTCAGACTGGCCGTTGTAGGCACCTGGATTTAAACCTGTGACCTCCGTGCTTGCTGCCGCTGCCCTCGTGGCCGTGGTGCACGTCTTAACGAGCACGACTACGACGCGGGGTTGATTCAAGGAAGGTTTGCAGCGGCTTCGGTGACGTAGTTGGTAGCATACTGAGCGGGTTCAAACCCAAACGAAGTCGTCCGAATTATAAAAGCGTTCAAAATCCCCCCGTAACTTATGCCTTCCTTCTGAGGGGAAGTAAAGGCGGCGGGCTCATGTCATAGATTTATGGCATGTCAAAGAACCTTCCACTAACTACAATTGTGTGAAGCTAAATTTGTTGGTTACATTTGATTAACGCTCTATTTTTATTTTTATTATTATTATTATTATTATTATTATTATTATTATTATTATTATTATTATTATTGTTATTAATATTAATATATATAATATTTGCAAATGGGGGGTAAATCCCCGGTGGCAAATTGTACACTTACAGAAAGTTACCATCAATAATATCAAACACAATACTACAATTCCCAATTTGTGAACTATAGTAATTACATCGTGGTATTTACACAAAACTTCAATCTTCTCTTAGAGAGAAAAAAAGGAAGCTTGTAGTTTAACGTGACCGTTAATCTCGAGATCATGAGCCACGTGGCATTTCACTTTGAAAATATCACATGCATTGACTGGGAATCGAACCCGGCCCGTCGTGAGAGGCCAACAGCTTGACCACTGCGCCACCACGCCCCCTAAATTTTTTTCAAGACATCAATATGTTTGGGGACAGGCTCTAAGACTGAGGCAGGTTCCAATAATTATCAATACCACGGTTAATGAAAGAATATTTCCCATAATGTGTACGCTGTGGTCGGACCTTGACTTTATGCAGATGATCTGCCCTGCTCAGGTAGGTGGGATTTCCCAGACGTTTACTTGGTTCTCCCCATGCTGGCCGATTAGTATAAGTGTTAAACATAGCGTATAGTCTGGATTTGGTCCTTCTATCTTCCAGAGATTTGTCCTAACGTTCGCCGCAAGGTGCTGGTCATGGTGGCATCTAGTAGGCAAGTTTGAGGCTAGGTGTCGTTGGCAGTAGCACTTAGTAGGAAAAGTAGGAACTACTTGAAATTGATTGTCTGCAGTCCTTACCTGAATCACAGAAAACACACACTAATACAGTCATCACAATATTAACACCGGTTATCAGACAGATTTTTCACACACCCAAAGTACACGGGGCTACATGACCGCGTTGTCGAAGCCCCTAAACTGAGGAACCAACCAACTATATCCTGTCTTTTGCAGAATTAAACTAATTAGTCTATGAGAATTAATTGGGATCGTATCCTAACATTACTGCTGCGTTGTTTCAAAATAAGCTCTCACAAATAAGGAAACTGCCAGTTCTGCAATTGCTATGTACTATAAATAGAAATAAATACCATCGTTTGCGTGTTTGACAACACCGCTGATATAACAGAATACACTTCACTGTCTCCTTTCTTGTTACACCTGCTGTCACCTATAACAGGGCCCAGCGTGTGGCAAACAAGCGATTGCTATCTTCACCTTGTCTCGTTTAGTGAATGATGAGATATGATGGTCGTGAAGCAATGACATATTGAACTATTTATGATCCACTGTTGATAACAGCACCTCGAAATTCTCCTCTACCCTGAGAATATCAGGCGATATTTTCATGTGTGTTGTTACTACAGTGGGATCCTTCTCTACAGAACGGAACCTCGCCGGGGCCGTAATGCGGCGGGATCGCGATAGTTACGGCCAGATAACTAGCATGTACTGATTACAAAACAGCGAGTCGGGAAGCACCGGATGCTGTCATAGCATTGATTACATAGATTACATGGCCATAGTTCAATTTCAAATAGTTCCAACTTCGGCTACCAGAGATGACACTGTCACTGACACCTAGCGGCGAACGTTGGAACTTGTCTACTGAGTCTACAGATAACTTAGTCCCATGACCTTATGTTGCGCCACGAACGCAGCTACCACTGTCGGTACTGAGGCATCTCTGGAGTAGTTGATTATTGTTTTAAGGACCGGTCTTTTTTTAAATCGATTTTACCCTCCAGGGTGGTGGATCCCACGGACTCAGCGCCTTTTTCAGGCAGTGTCTTAGTGCTGGGAACATCTGGTCGGAGTGGATACAACTGGTGAGGGGTGATTAGCACCTCGCCCAGGCGGCCTCAGCTGCAAAGCGAACAGGGGCCTCATGAGGGAAGGGATTGGAAGGTTAGGTTGGATAAGCAAGGAAGAGAGAAGGAGGAAGCCGTGGTCTTACAGTAGGGACCAACCCGGCATTTGCCCGAAGACGAAGTGGGAAACCACGGAAAACCACTTCGAGGATGGCTGAGGTGGGAATCGAAACCCATCTACCCATTTGGACCACCCGAGGCTGAGTATACCCCGTTCCAGTCCTCATACTGTACCCTTTCGTCATCATATGGAACATGTGTTCGTATCCCAGCTAGTTCACGGCCTTTCGAGGCATGGGGCGTTCAACCCACTATACGACCACATATTCAGGATTTGAGTCTGTCAGGTAACTACTCTACTTGAAAGAAACAACGAATTCCTAAATATAACATTTAATGGTATTACTTCATGGCAAAATACAACACAAAACACAAAACTATTTTACAATTACGTCCCACAACAAAAATCAAAATTACATGTGAGTCTCTTCTCATAAAGTTTGGTGCTCCACCACACCCATATCTATCCTAGATATCCTATCCTTGATACTCTTTGACATTTGCGAGTGTCCATAGTGTTCTTCACGTGGCACAATTTAACACAAATTTGCATATCACAACAAACACAAATTACATTTAAATAACATTAAATATGCAATTATTAAATATTTATCCGTTTTGACACGGAACATTTACTTTGAATAACATTGCTTTCATTAGCTTATGCCTCGCTTAACATGTGTTGCTTTTCCACGCATATCGTCTTCTTTTCCCATAAGTTTCAAACGCTGAAGTGGTATACCTTTCCCTCCAAAATACACATAGTTATAGACATTTTATAGCTTCACCATACAACAATCTTCTGAGTCTGGTCATATCATTATCATTACAAACGTGTCATATCGTTAAATTACGTTACCCGTATGAATAAATTAGCATGAACTGGGTAATTACTCTTTACAAAAATGCATCTATTTATTTGGTGCAGTTAATTTGTCCTCGGACAATAACTTGGCCAAATCTTATCCAATTACTTCATTCCAACATTGCACATGTATGGAAACAGTACATATAATTCATTTGATACCATCATATTGTACCCGTTCGTCCTGGGGATGCGATGACCCATCTGCTATAACATCGCATTCCTGGAGTTCCAGGACAGAGCGGAGTTAACTGAACCTCTAGTCAAATAAGGAATGTGTCGGAAATTCAGCTGAGTTATCGAAAAAGCAGTGGGTATCACGAGACAAAGTATCTCTAGGGTCGTTACGGGCTTAAGTTTAATAGAAATAATGCAAATATAAATGGGCGCCATCAACTGAATTCCTAGCAAACCACTTCCTTTCCGGATAAGCCTTACTCAAGACAAGGAAAGAAAAAGGAACATCACACCATCATCAGATCACAACTAAGATAAAAACAAATTTATTTTACTTTGATAGTCAGACAGACATTTTAAATATAAATCCTACCTAAGAGTATGGTCGAATGCCAAAGTTAAATTGTCATTGTCCAAAAATCGAACCATCTCTTTTCTAATCCAAAATTATTTTTATCCACATAACAAGAAAAATTTATAAAGTTCTCTTGGGTTCTCAGGATCACTGTAGCACTATGTCTTTCGTCACTGACATTTGTGAAACCTGAGACCTAATTTCTCTTTAATTTAACATCAATGTGGATTTTAAATAAATTATTGATCTGTCTAAACATACACATATAATAATCACACATATTAAATATCACGTAAATCATGGTTTGCATAGCATAATTTGAATGTTGAACATGTTAATCAAATGCTCCTAAACATCGAATAATTAATTTACACTATTTACATCGTCATTCACAATCACTTATCTGTGAATTACAGAAAATTCAAATTCTCATTGGTCATCATTATCGTCATCATCAAAATTAAATATTTCTCACATTAATTCTCACTTCAAAATTATACATATTCCTGTCAGAATCGTTAATTCATCACCATTACATCATTTAAATTCTCAACTCAAGTTGCAATTCCTTCAAATTATATCTCAATTAAATTTATTTAATTCCATGTAAATTCATTAATCATCAGCTTCTTTAATTAATTATCACCTTCTAATTCAGTTATTCATCATCATTACAATCGTCTATTAATTTATCTAAATCAGTTTATTTATCCAATCTTTAATTCATCCATTTATTTAATTCATCGATTTATTCAAAAAATTTAATTTATCAACTTATTTAAATTTCAATCATCTGGTTATTTAAGTTTTCATTATTTCATCTAGTCATTCTGATTTTTATTTCATTAGGTCAGATCGTTAATATGCTTAATTTTCAGATTATTATTTCATTAATTATTATTTTCAGAAAATCTTGTATTATCAACTTCATTTATTTGTTTAATTTCCTAACAAATTGTTTAATAAGGTTTATAGAACGTTGTCTTACAGTTTTATTACTTCCAAGTTATATCTCGTATTTAATTTATCATGCCAAAAAATATTATTGCCTCCACGACATCACGTTGGATCTAACTATCCACAACGACATTACATTTCTTCAATACTTCAAATATCACATTTGAATACAAGAATTATTCCACAAAACTCCATAAATATTCAGCACATACAGCATGAATCCCAACAATTACGCTAGACTGGGTACGACGACCTCATGTCTGCCTCAAAATACATTAGCAACATTGCTACTATCACTTGGCAACTTCCACAAAATGCCTATCACAAACTTCACTTAACCATGTTGCATGATCTACAAAAAATATATAACTGGCTTCAAATTATCAACGCACACAATCTCCACTAACTGTAATTACTCTGATCACATCTAGACAACTTCTTAAACAATTGGAAAAATATTACTTCAGTAATTTATGATCTGCTTTCAAATAGCATAAATTCTCTTACAATTTTCATAACTCACATCGCAGAAAAACACCAATGTGCTATAATCTCATATCAAAATCTGCAATACTGATCTGCCTTAAAATAAATCTTGACCATTAATGATTAATCTTATAAGATTCAATTACTTTAAATCCTTCTCAAAGGTATCAAACACAATTATAAAACTCATCAAAAGCATCAGCTGTAACAGCTGTTAAACTGAAATTACTCTCAAAAGAGTATAGCAACAAAATA
Source organism: Meconema thalassinum (assembly GCA_946902985.2). Lineage (NCBI taxonomy): Eukaryota > Metazoa > Arthropoda > Insecta > Orthoptera > Tettigoniidae > Meconema > Meconema thalassinum. Next base: position 471,145,947 of record OX336388.2, on the reverse strand, counting down.
TTGGATTGGCAAACAAGAATTACTAAATGCAATCCTGTTGACATTTATCGTTACTTTATTTAACAAAATTTCGACTGATATGTGACTAGTAGTTCCTTGTTTGATTCACTTACATCTCGTGTACACTCGGATGATAAAAATGAGTCCCTCAATGGCGAGTAAGATGTGTAACCACCGTACAGTCGTATAAATACGAAAGACCTCGCCCCGTCGACTTGGATGATAGTTCCCTGAACGATGGGTAAGATGAGTAGCCACCATACAATCGTATAAATACGAAGGACCCCATCTCGTAGGCTATATGAGTGAATGTATCAGATAGGAATCAACAAGTTTCTAGTTGTCATATAAAAGCGATGTTCATTCACTAAAGTGAATAACTTCTTAATATCTCCAAACAATCCAATGGAAAAAATCCCTACTGATGAATAATACACACTCGCTAGTATGCAATGAACTGACGAAGTAATTTTAGATAATCAATTGCAGATCACGAGTTCGAAATACTCGTTACACAAAAAAAAACTATTTATGAAAAATATCCTAGCTGGAAAAATGTCTAAAAGACCAAACATCTGCTTAATAAAGCCAACCAATGGTGAGAATATCGTATAATGATGCCTGCCATATCATATGGTCACTCCATATTCTAGTAAATTCGAAGTATATAAAGTCAAACCATGTCTTAATAATCGAATCACTCCTATTAGAAAAATATACATGTGTGCCCAGTATTCATGAAAATAATCGTATCAGGTAGTTATGACTCTTACAGTACCTTTCATAATCAGCTGTAACTAAATTTCCAAGATCGTCGATTTTCCCTACATAAAGAATTTCTCGAAAGATCGGCGTGAATAGCATTCCATCCATGAAATGACGATTGCCTTCGAAATCCCAAGTGAATCAGCTGGTGGACTCCTCTCGTCAGGAATCGAATCCATCGCTCTGCGGTGCCATCTTGTCTCTATTTGCGTCTACTCGGACATGTTGAACTTCGGATTACCCATAGCGGATATTGTCCAACTCCTCTCGAAAAAGTTCATGGAAACAGCGGACCCCCTACTCCTCTTCTAAGTTACGCCACTGTTCCGTTAAATGTTCAGTTTGAGTATTGTAAGTTCAATCTCAAATGACTGCTAAGTCTCACTTTCGTAAAGTAAAATTTTACTTGAGAGTGTTCAAGATTACGAAACACCCTGTAGTTATCTGTATTCATGAAACTGCATAAGAAATAAATCTTATTAATGCACGATCTAATGTTCATCGGTGCCTATGCTAACAACATTCCGTATAATTGAAATAGTTAAAGTAGCTTTGAATGTGTTATAGAACAGCATAGTCATAAAGTTATTCAATAAAAGCTGTGTTCAAACTGAGTTGAAATGTGGCTTGTAATAAAGTCTTCAACTGCTTGCAGTGTGGTTCTGACATATCCCGGCCGTCTGTAATCGCTTCCTCGGCCAGCCCGCCTGGATCAATGACCCGCTCGGCCTTCGCTGCTCGGCGATGCAGGAACTGTCGCCTACACTTTTGCCGTGACAGTTTCTGTATGTTACGTGACCTTCACGGTGCGTCTCGCTTGCGCTATAGAGCTGCTCCTACCTGCCCGTCTAACTGAGCTCAACTGAACTTGCTGACACTGTCTTCTTGCTTATGTGCTTGGCGCAGGCACGTGGTGTAGTCCCCCACCACTGTGCTCTCACGTCACGGTCATAGTCTCGAACCCAAATCATCTCGGCTATTCCGTTATAAAATAACTTAAGGGTTATCTGACTTCCATAAAATTATTTCCACATACAATGCATGTTATATATCCTCTTCTAAGATGTTTAATTATTATAATCCCATATATATCTCAATAAAGCTTCACATCTCTATCCATAATTCTATCTTCTCACAGATTTCAATGCCTCCTTGATTCTAGACCTCCTACGTCATCTTGACATTCTTCTTGACGCGATCGGTGCGCTATCTTTTAAGAGCTCTTCCCAAAACCTCAACTACAGCTTAATGTCTGCTGGCGTAGCCGATAGCCTAAACTAGGTATCGGGTACAATATCAAGCACATTTTAATTACTTTTCGAAATATCGAGATCCTTCAGTGTCCCACTACAATCTTAAGAGAAAAGGATCCGGTCTCATTGACTCCCCTTAGCGTGAACAAGAGATTCGTCATGGACCGTCCTCGGCAAAATGGCTGCCGGGTCTGTAGCTTCTACCTGCCCTCCTGACCGACTCCCTGCAATGGCCATGTGCTCACTCAATGGTGCAGCTCTGCTAGGGGTACATGATTGGATTGTGTCATTACGAATTGAGTCGATCTAAGTATTTAATACCTACACTTAGAGTATTTAATGGGCTCATATCGGCTCCTAATTAGTATTCATAGCGAGGGATGGATCACAAAATAGCTTCGCAGTTCTATGGACGTAATCAGTGGCTCTATGCGCGTTCCAGCTGAGTTTCAAACTGTTATCTCACTGGACGGGCACGAATATAACTAGAGGAAATCCACGTTTCCTACTCGAAGACCCTTTGTCTTACCTCTAAGGGCAGATCAATTACTATACTGGCCTACCTAGGGTGTCTAATGGTTTTCCCTGGCAGCGAAAACTCTGTTAACAGTGGATACAGACAGACTCTGTCCCAACTCTGTTGCGAATACACATGTATGCTCTAAGGCGATACCATATCGTAGCTTCGAAGATTGGCCTACTAGATTCGTCAACGCGCTAACTATTCGTGGATGGTCCCTGCAATTTATTGACGTAAATCTCTTGATTCTACGTTACATGCTCGGTGATCGCGGCTCAAACAACATTTCCTTCAGATGACTCAATTCCTAAAGCACTCATGTCCTCCATACATTTACTTTATCAGCCAAAGTTTTACGTATCTCCAAAACAAGTATTAATTTACTGGCATTTACATTGACTATCTTAATGGCTCTCAAATACAACCATGTAGAATATAACATAATAAAACATTTATCTAACATTTCAACGACACTGAAAAACTCTCTTTATCTCGCTATTTATCTCTCTTTCTTACTTTTCACAATAACACAGTACTCTTACAATAGATATGACACACTTTGCACGTTCTATAGGCATGAACATGCCGATTTATACATTTATTATTGACACCGACCTCAGATTATATTATTATTATTATTAGTTAACATTACCGTTACTTTCATCAATGTCTTACGCCTAAATGGTCGTAAGCTTAATCATCCTCAAAGCCATATATTTATAAAAAAAATACGAGGGATGTGAGCTCGTACACAAATGACTGTTAATTCTTAATATTTGAGGAAATGATTTGTTGTATGGTGAGCTATTAAATTATATCAACATATTGGAATGGTACTCACTTTCATTCTTGCTGGGTTAGTCCATCATGACAGCAATTTGCCCACCATCCTGCTTGCTTTAAGCCATCATTACACTTTCCATACGACACATTGCATAGGATTTGCACATGGTAATCTTGTGAGGAAAGCAATGGCAAACTACCTCACTCCCCTTCTTGCCTAGAACGCCTCAAAATAGTGCTGCCTTGGGTTTTTGTGGGTATCTACTCACATAACGTAACGGAGGTACTTTTTGAGGATCCAACCAGCCTTCGGGCTGACTACCTAACAGACAATCATATCTTGCACTATTGGCATTTTACACTTTTTAAACAACACACATTCTTTTAACATATAAACATAAACACTTTTAATGATCACTGTACCATAACTTTATACACAATTTTTCACACGGATCTTTGCTTGGATTTCTACTATTGCCTGACTTCAGAGATGCGACGCAGCTAAATCCTGACAACCACCTATCTCCTTCGAAAGTTTATCTCGCGTGTGTGTGCTCATCTCCCGTCTCCTACAGCTTCTATCTTCTATCCTGCAAAGTTGCTCAATCATAGATCACAAATACTTGTGATGCCTTCCAGGTTCCCGTAAAACTGTAGTGTTCATTACAATTATATGTGTTATTTTAAATATTATAACACTCCCTGTGGATAGGTTCATTGTCTATAAACATCATCCTAAAATATCTCGATGCTGTACTGATTAGTTAGTCGCGTATACTGTCTGCTTATACGTCTGTTGTAGACTAGTTATCATATTACTGCAGAATTACATTTAATATACTGCATGATGCGCCTTTCATTGTTCATTACAAAGATACTGAACGTCAATACTTATAAATTTCGCGCACTTTCCCGCGTGGTCGAACAGCATGTCCTCCCACGAGTTGAGTCAAGAAGAACTGACTGTCTCCTCCAGCTTCTCCCATATAAAGCTTTCTGACCAAAAGTAGTCCACTGGATTTCCAGGAGCGACTCTCTTCTTAAATAATGCGTTTTCTGACACGGTGAAGTGTGATTCTTGCTCGTCTACTCATGGAGGTTCCAAATTCACTTGCGTGCTGGCAATTCCTTCGTCCAATTAATTAAAATTAATTGCTTTCTTCCATGGCGTTGGGACGCTACCCCGGGGAAATCCCCTTCGGCTACGAGACGTATCCGTGACCCCACGCAGTACGTGTGTGAATAAGCTCAAAAACACATACAGGCTTTAATTTAGGTGTGCAAAGACTCCTAAATTACCGCTCTTGGAATAGAAGTCTCTGGGTGTAAGGTTCATTTCATTTGAATACTTCAATTGGCAGGAATTAATTAATTTGTTTAGATGACTCTCCCCTCTCTCCAGTTCTGTGTTGTTCGATGGGGATTTTCTCCGTCGTTAATCACGGCCTACTCCCCTAGTGTCGCCCGAAAATAGTGCCTTGGCGTCACGTCTACCACGCCTCCTCTCAACTCCGCTTTGTCAAACTGTCAAGTTGGCTCTTTCCTGTGGCTCTTGCTAACGTATGCATATACTGCCTTGCATTTTTATACAATATTCCAACTTGTATTGCTTAAAATTCCCGTTTTGGACGTGGAATTAAGCTATTATTATTATATACTGTCATTATCTCATTGTTCCTCGGGTTCACTGTGGCTGTTCCCACTCAGAGATCACTGGTTCGATTCTTCGAAGAATCGTGGGCCTGGTCTTTCCTTTATAAAGACCCTGGTTCGATACCAGTCAGCCGTGTCCACTTGGGCACAATATCACTTTTCAAATTTCGTGGCTGAGCCGGGAATCGAACCCAGGACCTCCGTGGCGGCAGCTAACCACGACTTCCACTACGCTACGGAGGCGACTTAAGGACCGGTTTACCATGGTTATCCTCAGACTCGTGGGGAAAAACTGAGAAGAGAGCTTTTCAATTCCCACCTCAGCCATCCTCGAAGTGTTTTTCCGTGGTTTTCCCCCACTTCTACTCCAGGAAAATGTTGGAATCCTTCCTAACTTACTGTAAGGCTACGGCCGTCTTCTTCCCAATCCTATCCCCAATTTACAAATATACACGCTAATACAGCCATCAACAACAACAACACAGGTTACCACACAAAATTACACACACCCTAATACACGGGGCAATCCATAAAATAAGCAACAACAAGAAAGCTGTATGTGTCACGTGGCCTTTCTTTCTCTTTGGCCGTGGGAACGTGATTACTTACGTCACGGGTTACGTCACGGTTGGGCCAAGGCTCGCCTTAGCAACCCGATGTTCACAAGGACAGAAATTGAGGTGTTCCTCTTGGTAATAATGTTATTGGTGTTACGTCCCTTTTAACTACTGTGGCGAGCTTGCCACGGTGGGTGAGTGGTTAACGTGTCCGCTACCAACCCCAAGCTTGTAGGTTCGCTCCTGGCCGTGGTAAGTGATCTTTGAAAGGCGACAAAATCACGGCTTGCATGTCATACGTTGTTGGCATGTTAAAGAACCAATTTGAATTCAGTAGACCGTTTTCATAATGGCAAAATTAATCTAGGGATTTTCCGCCAACACAAAGTTCCTCCTTTCTCTACTAGAAAGTGCTATAGTGTCGAGGAGCTTAGATATCTAACCTCCTTGAATTTCATAGCGTTCGAAGGAACGACGAAATTCGACATGCAAGCTGCCCTCTTGGTGTCAAATAAAGCTTGCACCCGGTACCCGAGGCCATACGATATTATTATTATTATTATTATTATTATTATTATTATTATTATTATTATTATTATTATTATTATTCTACTGTGGCTTTTTGAGACGGCGGCAGGGTGCCCCGAAGGGGATCTCTAATGAGCCAGTAAATGTAGTGACACTGCTCCCTCGCATTTACGCACCCTCAAATAATGTTAACTGACTGCGCCAGGAACCTTGGGCACAGCAGGCGAGGAGGTTACCGCTGACGCTGAGCCACGCAGCCAGTCTGTTCCACTTGACATGACTGGTCTACAATGACCTGTCCTTCAATCTTTCATCCTTCATATTTCCCCCATCTCATATTGATGGCACAGACTTGCTGCTTAGCATTCAAAAACTGTCAAGTATTGCTTATGAATTCTTTAAGGCTGTGGCATTGGGCATTCATATCATGGAGCTTCGCTCTCTCGTAGTCAAGTGTTGGCAGGCGCGTGAACCACCAAAATGCTATGTGTAGCCTATAGAGTCAGCATCACCTTCAGTAAGTTATCAAAGATGAAACCTTATTAACTATTTGTCTCCCATCACTACAAAGATACCGACAGCGTTGGCTACGCTCGCTAAAGTGCAGTGTTAGGTCATGGGGCCAAGCTCTCTACTGACTCGGTAGACGCGTAGGTTCGAGCCCTACTGTCGGCCGTTTTTGAAATGTTTTTCCGTGGTTTCCCCATTTTCAACACCAAGCAAATGCTGGGACGGTACCTTCTGACAGACCACGGCCGCTTCCTTCCATATACTTGCCCAGTTTCATTCATCCATTCCATCTCTCATCCTGGTGCGCAGATCGCCCACGGGCGTCGACTAGAAAGACCTGCACTCGGCCTCTCAGGAGGCCACACGAAAAATAAAACTACAAAGATGATGAATTTAATTCATTCATTTTCTTTATTTTCAAATTTGGGTTATTCCCCGGTGACAAATTGTATAATTACAGAAAATTACCAACAATAATATCGACTTAATGTAAGCAAGGCGCGATTTGGGAACTATATTAATAAATTACATCGTAGTATTTATACAACATTTCAGTCTTCTTTTAAACACATCAATATGTTTGGGGAAAGGCTCTAAAGACTGAGGCAGATAATGAGTTTCAATTATCAATACCACGATTAATGAAGTAATATTTCCTATAATGTGTACGCTGCGGTCAGCCCTTAACTTTATGCAGATGATCTGCCCTGTTCAAGTAGGTGGGATTTCCCAGACGTTTGCTTGGTTCTCCCCATGCTGGCCGATTAGTGTAATGTTAAACATAGCGTATAGTCTGGATTTCGTCCTTCTATCTTCCAGAGATTCCCACCCTATTATACAGTAGTAATATTCCTGCTGTTCGGTTGGATCATCACTCATGTTCCAAAACCACTCTGCTTGCAGACCCTGAAACTGGTACTTGGAATGCAACATGAAATATATTGTTGTTGATTGTATCATGGGCTTTGCGACATCATGGTCATGTAGCCCCGTGTACTTCGGTGTGTGTAGAAGCTGTATGATAGCCTGTGTCACTGCGATTCCTATACTAGTGTGTGTATTTGTAATTGAATTAGGATTTGGGTAGGAAGTGGCAGTGGCCTTAAGTTAGGTACTATCTCGGCATTAGCCTGGGGTAGAAGTGGAAAACCACAGAAAACCACTCCCAGGATGGCTTAGGTAGGAATCGATCTCGCCTCTTCTCAGTTTCACCTCACGAGGTTGAATGTAACTTGTTCCAGCCCTCAGTTCAGAATTTAGTTTCTTGGCTGAGCCGGGAATCGAACCCAGGCCTTCGCGGTGACAGCAAAGAATCCTAGCAACCACGCAACTAGGTGGACGGCTATATTAGTGTGTGTATTTCTAATTCAAGTGAGGATTGGGAATGAGACGCTCTTGGTCTTAAATTAGCAACCACCCCGGCATTTGCTTGAACTAGAAGTTGAGAAACCATGGAAAACCATATCCAACACGGCTGAGATGGGAATCGAACCCTTCTCTTCTTAGTTTTGTCCGTTCTAGCCCTGAGACCAGATTTAAAAATTTCTTGGCAAAGCCAGGAATCGAAACCGAACTTCAGAGATGACAGCCAAGACAGCAAATTCATGGTCAAACAATGAATAGCTTGCGTGTTAGAGATTGAAGTAAGATGACTGTCACCACAATAACATACGTTACAGACAAATTACATACAATCCCCAGCACAAGATCCTTCGAGCTTATAAATGAACTAGGACTTAAAATATTTGAACATCAAATTGAATCGGTCGGAGCTAAAAAGCAGTAAGTCAAAGATGGTCATTTTTTAAAGAATTGGTATTCTGTAGTATTGACCCTAGGGCATTGGAACGGCATAGGACAGAATTAAATCAGCCTTCTGTTTAAGCCAGAAACCACTGCTACATGTAGTGCGATCAGAGGAGAAAAGCATTAAGTCTATGACTTGCTGCCTTTCAGCACCGTATTCCATACTTAATGTTGTCCGCACTGTAAGATTCCCGCGTCTTACACTGCTATTGTAAATTACATTTGTTCAGGGTTTTGGTGGTTTTTATGTTACAAATCCATTTTTAAATAATGTATCATGTGAAATATTCATTCTGAATGGCTTTATGCTGCCCTAAACTGATCACGGAGTTGAAAGTCACGTTTTCAAAATTGATTTGAAAAATTTGAAAAATATGTTTATTGAATTAACATTGATATTCCGCTAAGACAAATATAACCTGAATTGTTGCTTCACAACATAGATGACTAATATAGTGTGTTTGTTAAGTTCTGTTCTATCAATGACGTTTTATCTATCTCCTGAAAAGTAGTGACAACTGACTTAATGCTTTTCAGCTCCGACCGATTCAATTATTCCAATTGTTTGAATAATTGCGAATACGAATATTTGAATGAAGCGTAGAATGGAGTATGGATGGTGTTAGGTAATGGCCATAGGGCACAACTAGTACCTGTATGTACTGTGAAAGGTTCTACTCCTAGGGTCAGTGTCATTGTACTGACTCAGTGGGGAAAGCAATGGCCAACTACCTCACTCCTCACGTTGCCCAGTGCGCCTCATTATAGTGCTGCTTTGCGGTTTTGTTGCTATCTAGCCTACTGACCTAACCTATACTTATTGAGGATCCAACCAGCCCCAGGGTTGACTACCTAACAATAATAGTACATTATGCTACGAGCCTATAATAGCAATAATTAAGACACGAGTATGTTTATAAAACGAGCCTAGCGAGTTTTATAATATCCATACGAGTGTCTTAATTACCATTATAGGCGAGTTGCATACGTCTGTTTATGTTCGACGATAATTATAACTTTTATAAAATTTGTTTTAACAGAAATATTCATAAATATCTGTTGAGATTCAGTCACTCGAATTTTGTGATCGGAGTGCAGCGCTGGGTAGGATATCTCTGTTTTCCAAGCTCTCTGACCGACCGACACATGCGCTCTGTGTGCTCCAATGCCATATGTGCGGATTGTGCACCAGTATTCAGTAAAACTGTCACCGAAGTCGTTTGAAAGCAATGTGCTGTGTAGAAATTGGATTTGGGGATATTAAGGTACAGTGCTTCTTGTCTCATATTTGCCAGTTTATTTACGCGAACATATGGACGGTGCACTTTCGGTAATTTATACAGACTTGTTGGATTTTGAGCGCATGCGCGAAGGTATCCTTACCTAATTGGTCACACAACTGTTTCTTGAGCTCTGATCGGTGGGAGAAACTGTTTCATAATGAAACATAGTGTTATAATGAGCCCCATTATAGTACAGTTTTCTGACATATAATATTTACATTTCACCAGGGTCGAACATAAACATACGAATAGTTCAACAATTCCAATTATTGGCACATTCATATATTCCAAGTATTCGAATTCTCAACTTATTCAAATACTTGAATTTCGATATATTCACATTAGTAAAATAACCCGACTATTCAGCATAAAGGGAGAAAGAAAGAAAGAAAGAATGTGATATAAAAAGTTACGCTTGTTTTGAATTATATGTATTGACTAGCTTCGCCCGGGAACAGTTATGAATGCATTACGTGATAACGTCAGTAAACTACGATCTATATCCGATTTACGTCTCGGCATGATGGGTTAAAATCACTGACAGAACTATTAATTATATTATCATGGAGCTGCATGTGCAACGAATTCTTGTCAGACGTAATTTAAGAATGGCGAGGTGCATGGAACACAAATCCCCCTTCCGTCCTATCTAAAAACACTTATAGTGGGCGATGTATTGAAGATATAGATATGCTCTCCCGGACTTTTTTGTAGAACTTTTCATGGTGAACAATTTTTACACTCCTAGTATGTTGATATTTTTAACGGTTTGCCGGGTTTGCCCAGCGTAATCTTAAGAACCGCATGGTTGCGAGTTTTTTTCGACTTTTTCACTGAAATCGTTACTGCTTGGCTTCCTTTGATCAGAAATAAATCATTTTCAACAGAAACCTTCCTCGAGATATTCTTTACAGAATGGTGAAGACCGCATCAAAATCCATTCAGTGGTTCTCGAGATTACCCGTGTCATCCAAGAATTGCGGACTTTGGTTGGTTAGTTCCTTAGTTTAGGGCCTGCGACAACGCGGTCATGTAGCCCCGTGTACTTTGGGTGTGTGTACAATCTGTCTGATAACCGGTGTTAATTGTGATGACTGTATTAGTGTGTGTATCTGTTTTAATTCAAGTAAGGACTGCAGACATTCATTTTTTTTTTTCAAATAGTTCCTACTTTCGCCGCCAAACGCCACCATCAACGACAACTAGTTCAGAACTTAGTTACCAAATGCCGTCTCAGTCGGCTCTTGACGATGAACGTAGGAACCTAAGAACGTTAGTCAAATGTTTAACCTATATACCAGGTGGCCCGTTTGCCCCGTGCAATCTAGTTTTAGGTACCCCGCATACATTAATGCCGTTTGGGATGTCTGTTAACTAATTTCCACAGGGGTCGCACTGAACGCAGGCCGATTACGTCAGAATACGAAGGAATAACAGCCGGACGGCCGCTAGCTGCATGTTCCTCAGCGCCACCCGTCTAATGCACCCCATTGCCTTTTGGAGCCTCGCATTTGAGAGCGTAATAGACTCATATGTGGTACAACAACATGACAGTTGCTGGCAACATATTGACGATGGCTGGTGTATTCAGCATCGATGAGTAGGCCTACCCGGACATACTAATCTATGGAGAAGCTGGTTGTAATGCCGTTGAAGCTCGTATACAGTACAGTAAGCACTGGTGTTTCCTGGTAGACGTCTGCCGTCTACGCTCGCCAGCTAGGCCTCATACCGCTATGGGGCGCATTAGACAGGAGTACTGAGGAACATGCAGCGTACGGCCGTCTGGTTGTTATCTCTTGGCAATCTGACGTAACCGGCTTGCATGTTAGGTCACCCCTTAGCAATTCAGTTATTAGACCTCCCGTTCATCACCCGTACATGCGGGACACTTCTAAGTAGATTGCACGGCGCAAATGGGCCACATGGTATATATCAGCTTCACACAGGTGTAATTAGAGGAAGGTTTTTTAACATGCCATAAATCTATGACATGGGACCGCCGGCTTTACTTCCCCTCCGAAGGAAGGCATACTGAATTGGGGACTTTGTTTTATACTAAGGACGTGTCCCAATACTCGAGTTGTTAACTATTGGCTAGCTGCTAAAAACTACTCACTATGTGCTATGCATTACGGAGATTTGGGGCATGTGTGCTTGATTCATAGCCTCCTGCATAGACTTGTGTTCAGCAACGCACAAGATTTGCATTGCAGTGCCAAACATCTATAAATTCTTTGGACTAGTCGACAATCTAGCATGCATGTTCGTTCACTAGCTACTACAGACTTGATTGCTATGTACTAAACAGTATCCCCCCAGAGGCTCACATCTAGTGGGACGTGGGTTGGCGACCACGGGACCCAGCTGAGTCCGGCATTGCTTCCACTTACTTGTGCCGGGCTCCTCTCCGTCTTCTTTCCTGTCGACCTCACTTGTTCTCTTCCGACCCCGACGGTATTAGGGTATCCAAGGCCTAGGGAGTCACTTCCTTTCCCGCCTTAATTGGCCCTTGTCTCAACTTTTCTGATACACTCCTCCTGCAAGGGGTCAGTCTTTTTTTCTTTTCATGTTATCTCCTGTCTTCTGCTCAAGGCCCTCAAGGAGGCAGGGTGTATGTGCCCCACCACTTCTGGCGCACCCTGGATATTGCTACACCCTCAGGGGCTCACGGCTGCTGAGTTCGGGAGTTGGCGACACCAAGGGATTCCTGAGCTGGGTCCGGTTTTCCCCCTTTTATCCATTACCTGTGGGGCGGACCCTCTCCTCTTTCCCTTTCCTATCTGCCTTTCATGGCTCTCCTTCCTTCCAAGTCCCTCAATCCCCATTCTTCGAGGGTTGAGGGCATTTCTTCTCCTCCTGCCCTTTATTTGTTTTATTCTCCTTTTGTATAGTCGCCTCCGTAGCGTAGCGGTCAGCACAGTTAGCTGCCGCCCCGGAGGTCCTGGATTTGATTCCCGGCTCTGCCACGAAATTTGAAAAGTGGTATGAGGACTGGAACGGGGTATACTCAGCCTCGGGTGGTCCAAATGAGTAGAGGGGGTTCGATTCCCACCTCAGCCATCCTCGAAGTGGTTTTCCGTGGTTTCCCACTTCGTCTTCGGGCAAATGCCGGGATGGTACCTACTGTAAGGCCACGGCCGCCTCCTTCCCTCTTCCTAGCCTATCCATCCCTATCTTCCATCCCTTCCCCTCCCTCATGAGGCCCCTGTTCGCTTTGCAGGTGAGGCCGCCTGGGCGAAGTGCTGATCACACCTCCCCAATTGTATCCATCCCTACTAGATGTTCCAAGCTCCAGGACACTGCCCATAGAGGCGGTAGTGGTGAGTTCCCTCGCTGAGTCCGTGGGAACCACCAACCTAGAGGGTAAATTGACTAAATAAAAAAATCTCCTTTTGTTTTCCATTTCTTCTTCTTGTATACCAGGTGAGTCAGCCGCCCCTTATTTGTTTAGTCTGATGGTAACATGGTCGACAGTTCCCCGTCTATAGCCAAGCCACAATGACCCAAATCGACTTCACAAGATTTATGACGACATGGAAGCATGACCTTTACAAAAACATGTGTGCGTCAAGTGATAATTGAAAGCATCAAACTGTCATACGGGCATGTACCAAGAACATGCCGATTATACGGTCTCAGTTGGATACGGTGGCTTACTGATAAAAAACGTGAATGAACCATCAAGCGGAAAGTAGTATCACATCTTATCCGCTTTCAGGCAAACTGTGTTAATAAGTAGCCGTGGAGCAATGGTCTAAGTGCGTAGGATATAATCGTCCTGTTTATGAGAGGTGGGTTCGATTCCCACCACTGCGAGGTATTTTTATGCACATTTTAAGTTTTGGGAATAATATACAAGGGCATTCGTGCCACATTTGTCTAATATCCTGCGGTGTTTATTTAGGGTTTAATGTGTCCTGGCTTGACACAGTGTGCAGCCTAGAAGCGCTGGTTATTTCATCGCCATGTTCTTGTATTTGATACCCCAGGTGCTCACATCTGGTGGGACGTGGGTTGGCGACCACGGGACCCCAGCTGAGTCTGATATTGCTTCGACTTGCTTGTGCCGGGCTCCTCTCTGTCTTCTTTCCTGTCGACCTCTCTTGGTCAACTCTTGTTCTCTTCCGACCCCGACGGTATTAGGGTATCCGAGGCCTAGGCTATGGAGTCTCTCCTTTTCCGCCTTAATTGTCTCTTCTCTCATTTTTCCTGATCCCTTATTCATCGAGGGTTTTTCTTTCAGGTACTTCCTTCCTTCTTTTTTGCTCTAGGCCCTCAAGGAGTCAGGGTTTGTGTATCCCCACCAGATCATGTGCACCTTGGATAATGCTAGACCCTTAAGGGATCACAGCTGGTGAGTTCGAGAGTTATCAAACCCTAGGGATTCCTGAGCTGGGTCTGTTCGTCTTTTTCCATTGCCTTTGTGGCGGGCCCTCTCCTCTTTCCCTTTCCTCCCTGCCATTTATGGCTCTCCTTCTTTCAAAGTCTCTCAATCCTCATTCTTCGAGGGTTGAGGGCATTTTCCCCCTTTCATTTATTTCCCTTACCGGTATCCTTCTTATGTTTTCCTTTTCTTTTCCAATTGTGGACGTTTGTAGTTAGATTTACTTAAATTTTCCTTGAACACCCAAACCATTAGGGGCTGATAACCTAGATGTTAGGTCCCTTAAAACAACAATTATCAGCATCATCATCATCATCATCATCAACATCTTGTATTTGATCCCCAAAGCTCAAAATGTGCATACAAATATTTAGCGGTGGTGGGATTCAAACCTACCTCCCAAAAACAGGCCCGCTACCTTATACGCACTTGGACTATTGCTACTCGACTACTCGTCCCTTCACCTTGCCTGAAAGTGCATGAGATGTGATACTGCTTTCCGCTTCGAAGGTTCATTCACGTTCTTTATCTGTATGCCACCGTACCCAGCGTTAATTTCGTATACAACTGAAACCGTATAATCGACAAGTACTTTGTGATAGCCTATTGCTTTCCGCTTCGAAGTTTCATTCACGTTTTTTATCAGTGTTCTACCGCACTCAGCGTTAATTTCGTATCCAACTGAAATCGTATAAACGACATGTGTAAGTCAGTAGTTAATATTAGTTGTAAGTTTGTAGCAGTCGCCTCCGCTGTGTAGTAGTCAGCGTGATTAGCTGCCTCCCCGGAGGTCCGCGGTTCGATTTCCGGTTCTGACACGAAATTTGAAAAGTGGTATGAGGACTGGTACGGGGTCTACTCAGCCTCGGGTGGTCCAAATGAGTAGAGAGGGTTCGATTCCCACCTCAGCCATCCTCGGAGTGGTTTTCCGTGGTTTCCCACTTCGTCTTCGGGCAAATGCCAGGTTGGTAATTTCCGTAAGGCCACGGCCGCCTCCTTCCCACTTCCTTGCTTCACCCTCCCACTCTTCCCATCCCTTCATCAGGCCCCTGGTCGCTTTGCAGGTGAGGCCGCCTGGGCGTAGTGCCTGGTCACACACCCCAGTTGTATCCCCAACTCAGAGTCTCAAGCTCCAGGACACTGCCCTCAGTAGCGGTAGAGGTGGGATCCCTCGCTTAGTCCGTGGGAAAGGCCAACCCTGGAGGGTAAAACGATAGTGAAAATTTGTAGTTAGATTTAATAATAGGTATTTTTCATTTTTCATTAACACCCAAACCATTAGGGGCCGATAACCTAGATGTTAGGACCCTCGTAACAACAATTATCATCATCATGTTGTATTTGATCCCCGAAGTTTAAAATGAGCACAAAAATATTCAGCGGTGATGGGAATCGAACCCACCTCTCATAAACAGATCAGCTACCTTCTACGCACTTAGGCCATTGCTCCACGGGTACTCGTCCTTTCGCCTTGCCTGAGGGCCTTGAGTAGAAGGCAGGAGGTACCTGAAAGAAAAACCCTCGAAGAATGAGGAATCAGGGAAAATGAGAGAAGAGCCAATTAAGGCGGAAAAGGAGAGACTCCAGAAGCCTCGGATACCCTAATACCGCCGGGGTCGGAAGAGAGCAAGAGTTGACCAAGAGAGGTCGACAGGAAAGAAGACGGAGAGGAGCCCGGCACAGGCAAGTCGAAGCAATGCCAGACCCAGCTGGGGTCCCGTGGTCGCCAACCCACGTCCCACCAGATGTGAGCCCCTGGGGAATCAAATACAAGAACATGGCGATTAAATAACCAGCGCTTCTAGACTGCACACTGTGTCAAGCCAGTACACATTAAACCCTAAATAAACACCGCATGATATTAGTCAAATGTGGCACGAATGCCCTTGTATATTATTCCCAAAGCTTAAGATGTGCATAAAAATATTTAGCGGTGGTGAGATTTGAACCCTGCTCCCAAAACAGGACGATATCGTCTACGCACTTGACCATTGCTCCACGGCTACTTGTCCCTTCAGGCTGCCTGAAAGCGTATGAGATCACAGATTACCTACTACTACAGATAGCCGACAGCCATGCTAATTCTTGGCACCTAAGACTTCAGCGCTGCCTGGTGTATGACCGCGGTACTAGTTGAGCACGGCCGTGCGGGTAGCCTACCCCTCCCCTTCCCCTAGTTCCGCTAAATATTCTCGTCCTAACTGCTCTGCCCACTTCAATGTTCCGAAAATCACAATCTTCCCAATACTTATAGCACACGTTTTTAAGTGTGGAGATAATAATATGATCTACACGAAATAAATCACATTCAAAATAGCAATAACAGTTTTTTTTAATAATACCAAAGTGGGAAATTGTGAATTCCGGAACTCTGAAATGAGCAATCACAGCAATTAGGACATGACCTCATCAATAATTTACATGTTTACATTTCTTTCAGTTGCAATTGGAGCATATTGCATTGACAAGAATTAGGCTACTATAAGGTCTGCAGCACATTATTACTCAATTTTAAAAAATGGTCCCTTCCAATTAACCACTGTAGGCCCAATTATAACCGATTAGTTCCGAGATTAAACTAGAAATGAAAAGTACTGGGAAGGGAGAATATTCATATCTTAAAATGCTTGATGCTGTTCGCAATAACAGGAAAATTTTAAGAGAGAATACTAAGGAAATAGGTGGTGTAACCTGATCCTCATCACACTAAAATTGTTATTGTAATTAATGCCAAATTCATTAGTTTCAGAAAAATAATTGGATATCACACCTTTAAAATATATCCAGTCCACCAATTTTGAAGGGTGAAATACAGTAAGTACATGTACATAAACAAATTTCATGGCACACTAATACAGTAAATTCTATGACATGCTGTGAAGGGGAAAGGAGAAATAGGACTTTCAATGAAAAACAAGAAACACACTCAATACTGCTAGAAATCATCATGTTTTATTTAAAAAGTTTGTCAACTAAGAAAAAATAACAGGGAGAGCCAAAATCAAACTTAGCAAAAATACAGTAATCAAATCTGGTCCTTTTAAAAGTATGTGTTGAGGCATGTTCTTCTTTCTTGCCAAGGTATAACGGTAGGCTACAGCACATGATAATGGACCTATTACCTCCTTGACGCCATGGCTGACACCGATGAACCGCAAATTCCTACAACACATGCAAGTTTGTATGTTGAAACAGTTAACTTAATAAATGTGTAATGCTTGAAATGGAGAACTTGAATTTGCTGTTATGTGTATGTTATCTGTATGTGTGGGAACCCATGATAAACCACTTGCTGGGTGGCTAAGTGGAGAATCAAACCCAACATTTCCCGGTTTACCTCACTAGGCTGTGTGTACCCTGTTCTTACCCTCAGACTAGAATTAGATTTCTTGACATTCAGCAATCAAACATGGACCCCAGAAGTGTCAACCAAGAACTATACCACCTGGTTGGTCTCATTTATTTTTAAGAATAATATGTACTAAAAAGAAATTGAAATTGATCCAAGTTATTTATTTTTACTGTGCTTCGAATGGAGGTTGCGGCGTTGTGTATAGTGCAGCCATTATATCCAATGTTGCAATGAGTAAATGTTCCCCGATATTGGTATAGGACACATTACCTGTATGTACTCTGAATAAGTGAAGCAATAGAGCAATACTTAATTAAATTACGAGAACTGAAAGTACCGGTAACAATTCCATAGCCAAAATTGTGACGTGCCTTTTATTTCTTAGTTGTTTTGCAGAAAATACCGTACTAAGAGTGTAGAGTTGAAATACAACTTGAACAAGAACACGACAGCCTAGAATAAATACACACGAGACACGACAATAGAGCACTTTAGAACAGTAACGAGAGCGAACTTTCAGTGGAGATGTTGGCAACCATGTGAATACAAACAATTTATGACCAGAACGTAAAACTATGCCAGTGCTCAGAGCATGTTAAAACAATTGGGATCAGTTCAGTCGTTTGCGAACGACTTGTTTATGTTACGGTGAGTAGTCGTTGAATTCATTCGACTGTTTTCTAAAAGCAGTCAAACAAGTCGATGGTTTTAACTTTTGTCAGTCGACTGCTGATGCCCATCTCTACAAACCAATTGACAACCAGAATCAATTTGAGCGTACACACCCTCCGACTTGCTAAAATGCTATTAATATTGGATCCCAATATAAAATATTTTCTGATTTAATTTTCCTGGAAAATCTATTCTATGTTTGCATCGATCATTACCATCACGCTATGGGGAGAATTTCATAATCATTTTCTTGTAATTCATTTATCATGCTGTAGAATAAATGAATGAAATTCAATCATAAAATAAATAGAACTCTAAGCCATAATTGGTAAGCCCATGTTCAAGTTGTGTAATAATTCAAGAATGCACCCAATTCTCATTAAAAGTGTATAGACTGTGTTAAGGAGTTCAAACATAACCTAAATATTGAATGCTTAACATTTCCAATGAAATGACATACATATATACAGGGTCTTTCATATAAAGTAAGAACGGCAACCGGCGGTTTTGTCATTCGCTGCTGAAGCCGGCTTGGCCGAGCTTGTGACGCGCCACGGCCCCCTGCTGTAGTATTGAAGGCGCGCGCATAGTACAAACTTGACCTTGCAATAAGCGTGCAGGTGTTGTCAGTCGCCAGTCTGAACCACAGCTGCTAACATGTTGAGACAGTTATCATTGCAACATCGTATTTTTGTATGTAAAATTTATTTTAATTACGATTCGACTCGGCGGGTACGTGATGCATTTGTTCAGCAATTTCCGGATGAAGTGCCACCTTCACTAGCACAGATTCACGTAATTGTAAATAACTTTGACACTACTGGTTCAGTCTCAATAAAAAACACAAAATAAAAAATCAGAAAAAATACAGTGGCATGAATCACTCTCGTCAGCCAAAATGTGGTTTCCAGATACAATGCCTCTATAACCCAGGAAGGACGACACTTCCAGCAACTTTTATAAGGTAATATTTCATAGAGGATTGTACACACGCTTAGAGCAGGGGGCCACGTTTCGCCACAAGCTCGGTCAAGGCCACCACACTAGCGGATAACAAACCCGCCGCTTGGCGTTCTTACTTTATATGAAAGACCCTGTATTTGGACAACTGGACGTAGGCTACTTCATTGAAAGAATCTACGAACAAGAAACTGTATAAAACTATAGGCACCTACAGCCGTCAAGCTGTCCTCACAGTACCCGCTGGAGATTTACATCACCACTCTATCTGTACGGTACCTCGAGATAAGCCTAAATGCGCCAACTGTGAGGGAACACATAAACTCTTCCATCCCTGCCCTCATGTCTTTGCCACTAACCCCCCACACACACACAGCACGCCACTGCTCTGACACAGTTGTTAGGCCTGCTACAACAACTCTCAGCCATAACCCTGTAAACTACAGCTAAACCAAACCCAGAACCCCCTAATACACTTCATTTGCAGAGCAATAAAATCCATAAAACAACTCCGCAACGAGCTTCACAAAACCTAAATTATAAACGAAAAAACTACTCCACAAACACCAAAATCAGTAAACCTCCCTCATTTCAGCCACACTACACCTTAAACAGACATAGAAAGCATAGTCATGACCCCTTCATGGAGTAGGCTATTGTCTAAACACGATCATGTCTCCTTCAACTTTACTGAAGACTTCATTAAATTCTATTAAAAATTCATAAACTCATTCCACAAATCTTAAAATCAGTATACATCCCTCATTTCAGTTACTCTATTCAATAAACAAACATAGAAGGCGTAACCATGACCCCTTCATGGAGTAGGCTATTGTCTAAATCTGACAACGCATACTACAACCTTACTCTAATTCAAAATTACAGCCAAATGATCCATCTGACTGGGAGGCTTGCCTGGGATGATGGGCCAGAAAACCGGGAGTTCAAGCATAACCTAAATGTTGAATGCTTAACATTTCCAATAACTTGGACAACTGGATTTAGGCTATTTCATTGAAAGAATCAACGAACTGTATAAAACTATAGGCACCTACAGGTATACTTAACTTATTAATTAAAGCTCTACAATAAACATACAGCACAATGAATTGTATAGCATGAAGTTATCCTGAAGAAGTCGTTTGATTAGAACGACTACTTAAATTCGAATGATTCCATTCGCTTGGAATTAGTCGTTTGCCAACGACTTGTTTCATTCCAATGATTTCCAACGATTGCTTTGGGATTAGTCGTTTACAACGACTACTTCAATTCGAATGATTCCATTCGCTTGGAATTAGTCGTTTGCCAACGACTTGTTTCATTCCAATGATTTCCAACGATTGTTTTGAGATCAGTCGTTTGCAAACGACTTGTTTATGATACGGTGAGTAGTCGTTGAATTCATTCGACTGTTTTTTAAAAGCAGTTGAATAAGTCGATTGTTTTAACTATCGACTAATTCGACTGTTTTCAGTTGACTGCTGCCCATCTCTACACACAACTAATTTTCTACACCAGCCGCTACTGAGCACGAGCTGTGACTGGCTTAGACATTAGCATCCTACGTGTTGAAAAATATTGTAAGTAATGTGTAGGAATAAAATACTACCTATAGGTATGTCAACCATTACATTGGCATATAATAAATGAATTATATTTATCTTGTATCTATCTATCCCACGATATAACATAATACAAGGTGAAGTGTCCTTTAAAACAAATTGTTTACTGTGATACTGGAAGAAACAATACAACACAGTGGTAATAGTTCTATCCTGCACCTATTTGTTAATAAAATTTCATGTGATTTCACTCAGATCTCTGTTGTAGTGGCTTATTATATGTGCACCTAGTAACTTAATTGTACATTATGCAACGAGCCTATAATGACAATAATTAAGACACGAGTTTTATAATTTTCATAAGAGTGTCTTAATTACAATTATAGACGAGTTGCATACGACTGTTTATGTTCGACGATAATTATAACTATTTTATGTTCGAACATAAATATTCATAAATATCTGTCGAGATTTCACCAGTTTTATATACTGAACAGAGCGCATGGGATGCAGAGAATACCTTGTATTTGACCATGGCCTCCTGGAATACCTCACTATGACACTCGCCACGCAGTGAAATTTAAAATAGGGGGCCATGGAAGTGAGCGCAGGTGCGATGCTATCCTCACCTAATTGGTCACACAACTGTTTCTTGAGCTCTGATTGGTGGGAGAAACTGTATCATAATGAAAACTTGTACTATAATGAGCCTCATTATAGTACAGTTTTCTGACATAATATTTACATTTCGCCAGTGTCGAACATAAACATATTAACCTATCTTCTTTACACTGTTTTATGAGTTAACACCACATCAAAACTGATGAGGATTTATTTTAGTTGGACACAGAAGCTTATTTATTAATGTAATAGACATCTATTATTGATGAAACCCATAAGATTGCCTCTCTCACCTTTCAGAAAATAACTAAAATTTTAATTCTGCGATTAATGTAACTAATCCACGTGTGTTTCTATTACACAACAATTAAGGGTAACTCCAGCATATCTTCTAGATTTTTGATGTGTCTGGTGAGTGGTTTTGTTACTGCTTCTGCAGGTATCACCCTTCTGAAAGATGTCTCATCGTTTCTAATTCTATTCTTAATCCTCTGCCAGAGGAGAAATAGTTTTGCAACGCATGAATACAGTGCTGTAGCTGCTGAATTTTCTAAAAATAATTATATAATGATGGGAAGAAAAATAAATATAGCCTATTCTAAAATAACATACGCATAAAATGAAACCATTCTGATGAACTTAATATGCTTCAAATTCAGAGTACAAATGCGTTCACCATTTGGTGCTTCGTTCATTTGTATATTTGGACCAAAATGTAGACCTCTGAAATAAATGTTAATGTTGGACTTTGCTCCACAGAACAAGAGCACACAGCCACCCATAGGACCAGTGTGTGTTAAGATTTTAGAACCTGTAATGACAGTTCTACATCAGTAATGGCATTACTACATATTCGACCAACTGAATACTTGCCACTGTACCAGTAACTAACATGTGCAAGAACTGATCTTTTTTGAATACGGTACCAATAATTTGAAATTCAAGGAAGGGGAAAATATTAAAGCTTAGACACGTTGCCATGAGCCATGACATTTTTAATTTACCGCAATGTAAAATGAATTATTAACACTCCTCAAGAACTTGAGTACACACATGCAATAGGCTCATGGTACTGTATGTATCTCTGCAAGATGTAATCAAGTTGAAAACATTACGGTAACATAGAGTCTTACCTGGTCATTTCTCAGGAGAGTAGGCCAAATTGCCACATTCATCTGCTATTTCGAGAACAGCAATTTACGATTTGTTTGTTCACAGAATTTGGTAGGCCTACCTGTGGAATAAATAATAGTGAAAGTGTAATTAATATGTCAAGTAGAATATCACCTGTACACTGCGTCTAATATCAATTCAAAACTAGGCTACCGGTACGGTATATTTTTCACAGGCACTACAGAAACAAGTTTTCACTTAAACTCTTAAAATAAGCGTACTTACTTGGCGTAGCAGAAGAAGAACTGTTCACTTCTCATTACCAAGAAGACGATTTGATGAAAGAAAGATGAGAAAGAACACAACATTAGCTTATTATAAAATATTAATATACGGCCAATATTGTTCACAGCAAGCACGGCATAAACAGAGCGTCCATGTTGGTCAATGCCGCCAACCCAGTAGAAATAATGTTTATTTAATGATAAGTGCCGTAATTATCGTCGGTG
Source organism: Meconema thalassinum (assembly GCA_946902985.2). NCBI lineage: Eukaryota > Metazoa > Arthropoda > Insecta > Orthoptera > Tettigoniidae > Meconema > Meconema thalassinum. The sequence continues at coordinate 471,123,110 of OX336388.2, read as the reverse complement.
AGCAAGATAATTGCAAGGAAATGTCAATTAGGAATTATGTGTATATTTATTGACTAAATATAGGGATATATTTGCAATTCAATTAAAACGTGTATCATGCATATGTTGGCAAGACGATATACAGCGCTTAATCCGCTCCTTACGTCTGGCCGCGCTACTACACCGATGGTACCAAATAATCCCTATCTGGTTGACACCCCCTGTATGAGATGCGGTACTGCTTTCCGCTTCGAAGGTTCATTCACGTTTTTTTTATCAGTAATCCACCGTACTTAGCGTCAATTTCGTATCCAACTGTAACCGCATAATCGGCATGTTCTTGGTACATGCCCGTATGACAGTTTGATGCTTTCAATTATCACTTGTCGCACACATGGTTTTGTAAAGGTCTTGCTTCCATGCCGTCATAAATCTTGTAAAGTCGTTTAGGGTCATTGTGGCTTGGCTGCTGACGGGGAACTGTCGACCATGTTGCCATCAGACGTTGGAAGTGTGGCCGGAAACTAAAACAAGCAGTTCCGTGAAGAACTATTCAGCCTATTTTCATATATCCTACTCATGTTAAGTGCCTCTATCAACATACAAAATTTCAGTTTGATTGTTGTGATATATTCGTAGATATTGAGAACCGTCTAAATATTTCAGATAATCGCCAGGTTGGATTTTTATTTATGTACTATTACATGAAGATTATTGTGTACGTGTGGTTTTCAAACTTCAATGGCATTATTAGGACACAAGAAGTAAAAACGAGATTTTTAAAATTTCGCACAGCTGCCATCTTTTGGTTATGAAAACAATTGCAATAATTTATATTCCAGTGGATTAACATTTGTATAAGCATTTATCGTGCAAAGTTTCACTGCACTCGGATGGTTAAATCGCGAGAAACGTCCATTTAAATATTTATACTTCGCGTCGCCGCCATGTTGGATTTGTGCTCACCAGCTTCCTAAAAGTCCTATAGGTGAACTTATGTTCATAGTCTCTATGAACATGTAAAAAAATCAGTTTGATTGCTGTAAAAGATTCGTAGATATTGAGAACCGTCAAAATATTTCGGATGCTCGCCATTTTGGATGGTTATATGTATAGGCCATAGAGTTATGTACCATTAAAGGAAAATTATTGCGTAGGTTCATTATTAACACTTTCACTTCGTTCGCATGATTACGACACAAGAAATAAAAACTTAATTTTAAAATTTCGCATAGCCTCCATCTTGAGGTTTAGTAAACAATTGAACTAAATTAGATGCCAGTGCATTACAATATGTATATCCATTTACTGTACCATATTTCACTGCGCTCAGATGGTTAAATCACGAGAAAAGTCTATTAAAATGTTTCAACTTCGCTTGGCCGCCATGTTCGTTTTGTACCTTACAGGTGTTTGAAAGTTACATAGATAAACTTGTAGCAGTGCCCTTTATCACCGACAGTAGTGGCTACGCGCGTTAAAGCGCAGCGTTAGGTCAAGGGACCAAGCTCTCTGCTGACTCGGTAGACGCGTGGGTTCGAGCCCCACCGTCGGCTGTCCATGAAATGGTTTTCCGTGGTTTCCCATTTTCAACACCAGGCAAATGCTGGGACAGTACCTTCTGACAGGCCACGGCCGCTTCCTTCCACATCCTTGCCCAGTTTCATTCATCTTCATCCATTCCATCATCCCGACGCGCAGGTCGCCCACGGGCGTCGACTAGAAAGACCTGCACTCGACCTCTCAGGAGGCTACACGAGAAAAAAAAAATCACCGAACAAAATTTCAGGGTGATATCTGTAATAGTTTCGGAGATACTGAATGCTGGTGAAATATTTCGCACAGCCGCCATGTTGGATTGGTGAGACAGAATAAAATTTGAAGGGTACGGTCGGAGTTGGCCAGAATAGTGCAATGATCTTACCAAGTTTCATTGAAATCGCTCCAGCCGTTTAGACGTTATTAGGGGGACACACACACACACAAATCACACACGCACACACAGACACACGGACAAAAGGTGATCTCATAAGCCTATTTTTTCATAAAATGAAAATAGGCTAAAAATACGGGGCGGCTGACTCACCTGGTATAAGTTAGTAGTGAGTTTTAGTTACAGTTTACATTTCATTATCATCTTCACGATCAGCCACACCATTAGGGGCCGATAACCTAGATGTTAGGCTCCTTAAACAACAATTATCATCATCATCATCATCATCGCTAAGCAGTATTGGATCACGACTTCTGACGTCACATCCGGAATATTAGTAGACTATCTTGTTCACTACGGCTGAAATTGTACTATAGGGGCACAGCCTCAGTAGAGATAAGGATCTATCAGGCAGAATGGGGAAGGGGTTAACCCCCATCCGACCCCTCGGATTCGTCCCTGCCTCGGATCAAATCCATTGGGCATATTTCTTTACACAAATTGCTGTAATTTTCGGATACTCGAACAACCGAAGTATTTGGACATCCACATTGTTCGTACATTGGAATTGGCGAATATTCCAAGTAGTGGAACATTCGAGTAATATGTACAACCCTAATTTGAACCTCCAATTCGATTCTCAGTCAATGCATGTGAGATTTTCGAAGTGAAATGCCATGTCCTGTGGTTCGGATTCCACGTAAAACGGAGGTCCCGTGGCTCATGATCTCAAGATTAACGGTCACGTTAAACTACAAGCTTCCTTCCTTCCTTTGAACCTCCAATTATTATCCGAGTCTACACATGATGACTACTGTGGCCTGCATTCAACGAGCAGAACTGATAGTTCATAGAACTTCAGAGAAACTGTAACGTTTGCAATTCCGCTGTGGGCATATCCCTCTTATTTAGCGAGACACCCCTGATAACATTGACCATTCCCAACTTATCGATCGTTCCTGCATCAGTTAACAGCTGACACCCGGCGCCATATACACCTGATGATAGCAGTCACACACCCCGCAGTGTAGCCATGCACGTCAAGTCTACTGCAAAGGGATTGAAGCTTTGAATCCCAGAGCTATCATGAGTGTGGCTTTCCTCTGGTTTTGTCTACACTCTCTCCAAGAAAATGCCAGTATGATACCTTGTTCCAAGTCTCGGGGCCCTGGCCCAGACCTAGAACAAATAATAATTACACGATTACAGTCATCATAAAAACACAGGTTGTCAGACAAATTCAAATCACACCCAATTACACTGGGCTGATGCCCAAGATGTCTCTAGCCCCTAAAATGAATTAACAAGAAGGTTATGTGTCAGTAGTGAGAGTGTAGTGGTGGTGGTGGTGATTGTTTTTTTTAAGGGGCATAAAATCTAGGTCTTCTATGCCCAAGATCGCGGGTTCAAACCCGGCCGAAGTCGTCGGATTTTTAAGAGCGTTAAAAATCCCTCTGTATGTCTGCCTTCAGAGGGGAAGTAAAACCGGTGGTCCCATGTCATAGATTTATGGCATGTTAAAGAACCTTCCACTAATTACACCTGTGTGAAGCTAAATTAATTATAGGTTAAACAACGCTCTAATTTGGTTCCTACGTTCGTCGCCAGGAGCCGACTGCAGTGGCGTCTATTAGCCAACTTCAGAGCTAGTAGACTAGTCGTTGACGGTGGCGTGTGGCGGCAAAAGTAGGAACTACTTGAAATTGAATGTCTGCAGTCCTTTTGAATTAAAAACCGATAACACACACTAATACAGTCATCACAATTAACGCCGGTTATCATACAGCGGCTTCGGTGGCGTAGTCGGTAGCATGCTGAACTGCTATGCCCAAGATAGCGGGTTCAAACCCGGCCGAAGTCGTCGGATTTTTTAAGAGCGTTAAAATCCTTCAGTATGCTTTCCTTCGGATGGGAAGTAAAGCCGGCGGTCCTATGTCATAGATTTATGGCATGTTAAAGATCCTTTCACAGCCTAAACTTGTGTAAAGCAAAATTTGTTAGGTTAGATTTCGTCAGTACGCTCTATCATAGTTCCAACGTTCGCCACTAGGTATCATTGATATCTGGTGGTGAAAGTTGGAACTACTTGAAATTGAACGGAACTTGTAGCTCACCCTTTAGGGTGTCCGCTGGAAGCAGCTACAGACTCAGGCGAGCCGAACATGTCCTCGGACACTCCCGGCACTAAAAGCCATACGACAAATTTTAAAAAATCATACTGATTCTACACACACCCAAAGTACACGGGGCTACATGACCGTGTTGTCGCAGCCCCTAAACTAAGGAAGCAACCAACCAACATCTAGGTCATATGCCCCTAGCGAGGGTAAAGATCATCATATTTAGACATTAAGCTTGGGTATCCCTGCAGGATATGAATAGGAGATATAAGGGAAATAATAGAAATGCTCTTCTCTCTTATAGAGGTAAAGTTCCGGCACTTGGAATCGACCAAGATATGTTGGAACTGTTAACTCATTTTAGAATCTTGGGATATTTTGGTCGTCAGCCCCACCAACTTGTCCAAGAGAGTCAAACTGGAAACGGACAGATCCTGAAATATCACACCCCCATTCATTGTTCAAGAGATTGGAATTCGTCGCTTGCGTTCAGTCAGGTGGTAGCTAGTGAAAAGTGAGAAAGACCTATTTACAACAGAACACCTGTGCAACGACCGAGCCTGGATTGGCCTACTCTAACACTAAACTAATACCTACATGTAATGTTTTCCAGGAGTGTTATGTACATATTATATACATTGTACCCCTCGGTGGCGTAGCATGCTGAGCTTCTATGCCCAAGATCGCGGGTTCAAACCCGACCGAAGTCGTCCGATTTTTTAAGAGCGTTAAAAATCCCTCAGTATGTCTTCCTTCGGAGGGGAAGTAAAGCCGGCGGTCTCATGTCATAGATTTATGGCATGTTAAAGAACCTTCCACTAATTACACCTGTGTGAAGCTAAATTATTGGTTAAATTTAAACAACGCTCTTAAGGTTCCAACGTTCATCGCTAGGAGCCGACTGGGGTGGCGTCTAGTAACCAAGTTCTGAACTAGTAGTCGTTGACGGTGGCGTTTGGCGGCAAAAGTAGGAACTACTTGAAATTTCAATATCTGCAGTCCTTACTTGAAATAAAAACAGATAACACATACTAATACAGCCATCATATTTAACACCGGTTATCAGACAGATTCTACTCACAGCAGGGTTGCGCGAGGCGGAGGTGAGCTAACCAGGGTCATTAAAGTATTTAAGTCACTAAACTTTCATCAACGAGGGTGTGTAGTGTCAGTGCACTGATAAGAAGGTAACATAAACAACAGCTGCAAGATTTAATTAAAGAAGCACAGATGCGTTTTATTTCTTGGGAATCTGGATGCCCTCACGTCACCAGTTAAAGGTTAGAACCTATATTTCCACAGAAGATACTAATGTTCTCCTTCAGCTGACAGACAGTAACTTTGGAAGTTACATCGTTACATTATGTAGCTACTCCTACAGTGATCCCAACTCCCTTGCGAGTTTTCTGTAATTAATCGAAGTGAGGACCTCACCCCGTTTGATGTTCAATTGTGGTTTAATTTAAAATACAAAGTCTACAGATCAATTACCCGTACTCTAGTGGAGCTGGAGAACAATATACGGCAGCCGATATCCCTCACAACAGAAGGGAATCACAACGTGTAAACGCTAATTTATTTACACGATACAACGCCTGTCTGTCAGCTGAAGGAGAATACTCTCAGCATCTCCTGTGGATAGGTAAGTTCGTTAATCATGATTTTCTGGTGAATTTACCATTAATTAATGTACTTTGTTACGGTTTCCACCTGCGCGCAATCCGCGGTGCGAGCTCGGTTGGCTGGCGGAAGGTGCGCGCGCCTGGCAGCCGGTTGCCCGTCCCGCTCCAGCAAAAGAATCACCCTGTATTATCATAAATACATAAATAGTCAACTGTTGCTACATCATGCTGTTACGTCACTAGGTCTCAGTGCTCTTTCTCAGGGGGAACGTGGCGTACGCGTACCCCTTAAACAATTGAAAACTGTTTAAGAAAAAAATATTGGTATATTTGTGTGTAGTCTGGCAAATATAACTTCCGACTTGAAAGTTCATCGATCAGCTGGCGTCAACGCACTTTTCACATCAGCTGGGGAAGATTTCGAGTAATCGTCGATTTAAATCGATCTATCGAATCAATTTCTTTTGGCCAGCAACTCGGCACTCCATTCTTTTAAGCACGCAAGCTATTGCTTGGAGGCGGGGTAGGTTGTTGTTTTGTGCGTGTGCTTAGTTTCGAAGGATGAAGAAAATAACGAACTATTTAACATCCACCCTGGCATCGAAAATGCTGAAAGTTAATCATTCGAACACAAACAATAACCGGACTTTGCAAATTGCCGACCATAACTGAGAGTACCCGTTAAATTGTTTTTAGAAAAAAAAAAGCCCTGCTAGGTCTACTCACACAGGTCTAGTAACTAGGGTTAAATGTTGCAGTGCATATATTGCAAATACACTTCGATTAATTTTACTTTATGTATTTTCCAATCCCTTCAAAAACGTGACTCTTGCATAGCGCTATAAATCTTGTGTTTATTGTTCATAATGGTTCTTAGCGTATTAGCTGGAGTTCCGAGCATAATAAGCTGCTGACAGAAACTGACAGAAATACACAGACCACATACATTACAAAACTAAATCGATATTGTAATGCCCATGTCACACCTAAATAACGTCTTCTTCTTCTTCTTTTGCGTTAGCGTTTGTCCCGCCTAGTGGCAGGGTCCGCTATTTGAATCCGCTGTCTCCACTTGACTCGGTCATGGGCCATGTCCGGATGAAGGTTGACGCTTTTCAAATCCCTGTGCAGTGTATCGGCCCAACGTTGTCTCGGTCGCCCCTTTGGTCTTTTCCCGGCGACCTCTAGTGTGTAGCCCTGTTTTGCAATGGTGTCCGCTCCTGGCCGTAGCACATGCCCAAACCAACGAAGACGACCCTCACTCATTTTGCTGTTGATTGCCGCGATACCAAATCGTTCCCTTATTCTTTCATTGGGGATGTTATCCAACCTAGTAATGCCAGGTGTCCATCTAAGCATTTTGGTCTCCTGGACACTTAGCCGACGTTCTGCTTCCTTGCTGATCGAACGACTTTCAGTACCATAAAGAGCCACGGGACGAATGATAGTGCGGTAAATGGGTATCGTGACGCTATGTTGCCAATCAAGTGGCGTTCGTCCTTCTTTGACCTAAAGAACGTAATACACCCTAACTTCGAGTTAAAGACACATATTATTTGTATGGTCGCCTCCGTGGTGTAGTGGTGAGCGTGATTAGCTGCCATCTAGGAGGTCCGCGGTTCGATTTCCGGCTCTGCCACGAAATTTGAAAAATGGTATGAGGACTGGAACGGGGTCTATTCAGCCTCGGGTGGTCCAAATGAGTAGACGGGGTTCGATTCCCACCTCAGACATCCTCGACGTGGTTTTCCGTGGTTTCCCACTTCGTCTTCGGGCAAATGCCGGGATGGTGCCTAAAGTAAGGCCACAGCCGCCTCCTTCCCTCTTCCTTGTCTATCCCTCCCACTCTTCCCATCCCTTCATCAGGCCCCTGTTTGCTTTGCAGGTGAGGCCGCCTGGGCGACGTGCTAGTCACACTCCCCAGTTGTATCCCCGGCTCATAGTCTCAAGCTCAAGGACACTGCCAGTGGCGGTAAAGGTGGAATCCCTCGCTTAGTCCGTGGGAAAAGCCAACCCTGGACGGTAAACGATAAGGAAGAAGATTATTTGTATGTCTGGGGAACAAAATAGCAATCGAGTCATCCAAATATTCGAGTACTGCGGTGTATGAACAAAGACTCGGAAATTCTCAGTTTCATCAAAAGGAGAAAACTAGAATACTTTGGTCATTTCATGCGCAACAACAAATACCACCTCTTGCAATTAATTATCCAAGGGAAAATTGGTGGCATTAGGGGTCCAGGACGCAGACGAATATCCCGGCTAAAGAACTTAAGCCAGTGGTTTGGACTTAATACAGTGTCACTGTTTAGAACCGCTATGACCAAACAGCAGATCATGCTACTGATCGCCAATGTTCTTGGAGGACGAGCTACTTGAAGTAGAAGAAGAAGAAGAAGAAGAAGAAGAAGAAGAAGAAGAAGAAGAAGAGGATGATGATGATGATGATGATGATGATGATGAAGAAATATTTGAGTAATAGAACTTCGAATTGTAGAAAAAAAACATGACATATAGGCTAAATTGTGTAGAACGTCGGTGGGAAATTAAAATTACTTCGAGATATCAACAAGAAGATGGACTTGCAGAAGTTCGACTATATACAATACACTCACCGGCATATTGCTGTGACTTTGGAGTGATATGGCAATGTGCCGTGATTGAATTAGCTCATTTGAGAAGTTTCAGTTGATCGTGACAATCACAACACCAATGTTACCGTCTCCCGCCTTTGGACAATAATAACCACAAGCAGCTGCTGTCTTAAGGTTTACTGCTGTGAATTCTCGTGCCGCGTATTTTTTGTGAATATTACGGTTTGTATACAACATTCGTAATCATAGAGTGTAACAGGTCGGAGGACAGTACGATCGATTCCAGATTTCAACATTTCCAAATTCGTATACTGTTGTGATTGTCAATATCAATAATGTTTATGAATTATTGTGGTAATTAGTGCAATCAACTTATGTTACACTGCCATATTGTTGTAATGTCAGTGTATTTGATTAATACAATGTTAGGAACGGTCCAACATTGAGTTTAGTCTGAAATTCGTAGTGTTTCGCTTTCTTTGCCGGTGAGTGTAAGCTATGAGCAAGAGTAGTGTCAGTTGCCCGAAGTCCAATTGCCTTTCCTCATGGTAATTCATGTTGGGGACAATGCTCTCACAGAGGGGAAGTGTCCCACATGGGCATACCTTAATACCTCACAGTAACGGAAAACAAGTTTGAGCCACATTATATATGCTGATATGCTCTTAATCGGCTATGATATCACTGCCATAGATAGAGCCGCACCTATTGCGACTGGGACAAGGACGTAGCGTGTCTTCATACGTAGCTCCGACAAGCTGGTATACTTGCTCCCGGTGCAGTCAAAGAGCCTCGTGCATTTGTATGAAAACCAAAGTGTAAATCTCTACTTAGTATAAAACGAAGTCCCTGATTCCTGGATGTCACTGGTAATCTCGAGAACTACTGGATGGATTTTGATGCAGTTTTCACCATTCTGTAAAGAATATCTCGAGGAAGGTTTCTGTAGAAAATAATTTATTTATGATCAAAGGAAGCCAAGCAGTAACCATTTCAGTGAAAAAGTCGGAAAAAAAACAATAACCTGGCGTCCGTGCGCTTTTTAAGTTTCCGCTTTGCAAACCGTAAAAAATATCAGTATACTATGAGTGAAAGAAGTGTTCAGCATGAAAAAATCTACAAAAAAGTCCAGGAGAGCATGTCTCTATCTTCAATACATTGCCCACTATTATAAGTGTTTTTACGTTTTCATTTCTTCCAACAATCTCCATTGAATTACTGAGGTGACAGTTTACGAGCTAGCTAGGTGCGAGCCTATCACCCCAGTTACAGCCTAGCTAGCGGGCGAGCCTATTACCCCAGTTACAGCCAGCATTAAACTGTCGAGTCGTGTTGAGTTAAGACTTCAGAGAAGAGTGGTTGTGATTGGAGTTTCCCTGGAAGTGCAACTCGGCTTTTATTCATTTCGCCTGTGGACTTTTCGTTCTGCAAAATACACCGTCAAGTTAAGATTGGACGGAAGGGGACGTGTGTTTCATGCACCTCGCCATTCTTAAATTACGCCTTACAAGAATTTGTTGCACATGCATCTCCATTATAATATAATTAATAGTCCAGTCAGTGATTTTAAACCATCATGCAGGGACGTAAAACGGATATAGGTCTTAGTTCTTTGACATCGAAAAATAAAAGCCCTTATCACGTAATGCATTCATAACTGTTCCCGGGCGAAGCCGGGCCGGGTTGCTAGTCTTATATATTCAAATAATTGGGAAGAATGTTCCAAACAGACCCAGCCTGGGGCTGGAAACTGTACAAGATGATGATGATGATGATGATGATGATGACTAAAACAGAAATACCTTGACAAGTTATTGTGCTACGACAACGTTTGTTGGCTTGAGACAAAATACACGCTAAGCATTATCTATTGAGCCCCAACTTACTTGATTCTGTCATCCGTGTATTAAAATAATTGTGAATATTTATTTCATCTTGGTCATTCTTCTGGCCAAGCAGCAGTAATGGAAGTTCCACTTTCTTCCGCCAAGTAATACCCAGCGCCCCAATGATGGAATGACTGGCTTCTTCTAGCCAACTACTCATAAATAAACCTAGGAATGTATAATCTTTAGTCGCCTCCGTGGTGCGTGCTTAGCTGCCAGCCCGGAGGTCCAAGGTTCGATTCATGGCTCTGCCACGAAATTTGAAAAGTGGTATGAGGACTGGAACGGGTGGTCCAAATGAGTAGAGAGGGTTGAATTCCCACCTCAGTCATCCTCGATGTGGTTTTCCGTGGTTTCCCACGTCGTCTTCATGAAAATGCCGGGATGGCCGCCTCCTTCCCTCTTTCTTGTCTATCCCTCCCATTCTTCCCATCCCGTCCCATTCCTCATGCGGCCCCCTGTACGTTTTGCAGGTGAGGCCGCCTGGGCGAGACGTTAGTCCCGCCTCCCCAGTTGTATCCCGCGACCCGATGTCAAGTTCCAGGACACTGCCCGTAGAGGCGGTAAAGGTGGATCCCTCGCTGAGTCCGTGGGAAAAGCCTACCTGGAGGGTAAACTGACTACGAAAAACGAATGTCTAATCTTAACAACATCTGTTCAGGTCACTATCACAGACAGATTTCGAACGAAACTATCAAGGGCATATGTTAAGCAGCATTACACACCGCATTTGAAGCTTATACATGTTATCAAGTTGTGTTACATAATTGTCATGAAGGAGTGTATCGGTGGTCTAGAATGCCTGACCTTCGTTCATGTCACCAATTTTAGGCGGTTCGAATCCCACCGAAGCAGATTATTTTTTCCTGCTAATTTTTGTTT